>JAJHZJ010000470.1:28999615-29599615 GCA_023548195.1 Bettongia penicillata ogilbyi | reverse complement strand
ACTATGCCCAAAGGGCTATGGAAATATGTATATCCTTTGACTCAGCAATACCACTTCTAGGGATATATCCCAAAAACATCATAAAAATGGGAAATGGACCTACATGTACAAAAACATTTATAGCAGCTCTTTTTGTGGTGGCCAAGAAGTGGAAATCTAGGGGAAACTCAACAATTGGAGAATGGTTGAACAAGAATGTAATGGAATACTATTATGCTCTAAGAAACGATGAACAGGTGAACTTCAGAAAAACCTGGAAAGACTTATATTCAAAGATGCCGAGTGAAATGAGCAGAACCGGGAGAACATTCTACACAGTAACAGCCACAGTGTGCGAGGACTGTTTCTAATAGACTTAGCCTTTCACAGCAATACAAGGACCTAAAACATTTCCAAAGGACTCGATGCAAAATGCCATCCATATCCAGACAAAGACCCATAGAGTAGGAACACAGAATAAAGCAGACTATTTTCTATTTTGTTATAATTTTGGTTTTTCTGATGGTTTCTCCTATTCATTTTGATTCTTTTGTGTAATATGACTAATGTGAAAATGTGTTTAATAAGAAAATAGGTATTGAACCCACATTAGATTGCAGGCCATCATGGGGAGGGAAGGAGGGATGGAAGGGTAAGGAAGAGGGAGAAAATTTAAAATTTATGGAAGTTATTGTTGAAAACCGAAAACAAATAAACTAAGGGAGAAAATTTGGAACTCAAAATTTAAAAAGACTTTTAAAAATAAAAAATAAATTGGATTTTTTTAAAAAATGAGAGCAGTTTTGGTAGTTGCTGACCACAACCTGAGTTAGAAGAGTCCTAGAGTTTAGGCTAATTTGAACAGAGTTGCTGTTTTCATAGTCCTCCTTCAAATCTTGACCTATCATTTCACTTTTCTAGGCCTCAGTTTCTTCAGAAATATAGAATTTCAGAATCCAATTCAACATGTCCCTGACCAAGCATTCCCTCACCAGCACAACAAATAAGTTTTTGCTTAAAATGAACTCTGCCATCTGCGAAGGGAGGAGCCCCTATCACTTTTGCATAGCCCTGGTCTTAGGAAAATTTTCCCTATAATGAGCCTAGATCTTGTTCTAGTTCTGCCTTCTGGAACAAACAGGGAAAAATCTTTTTGCTTTAATATCCCTCTTTTTTAAGAACTTAAACACTACCATCCATAAGCATTTCAAAATTTCAAAACTGTGAACTTATTTTTTTATTTTAAATGCATATTAAAGTTTAATTTTAAATGGTTTAATTATAAAATTCAAGTTGAACTTTAAGTGCATACTAAAATAGACAAAAGTTAGCAAAACTGCCCTATTTGTCTCCTGTTAAATTTTTTGCTGTCTTCTATATATTTATGATGTTTCTTTGACACTCAATTCTTTTCCTCCTTTTTTTTTAATATTCCTATCCCTCCCACCAAATTCTTCCCCCCACCAGAGAGAAACTATCCCTTGAAACAAATATATCTAATCAAGGAAAATAAATCAACACATGGACTGTGTCTGGAAATGTATGCTTCAGTCTACACCTCTTATCTATTACCTCTCTGAAGAGATGGGAAGCATGCTTTATCTTCAGTCTTTTGAAGTCATGATTGGTCATTGCATGGATCAGAGTTCTTAAGTCTTACTGTAGCCATTGTATAAATTATTCTTCTGGTTCTACTTACTTCATGCTGTATCATTTCTTATAGCTTCCCAGGTTGCTATGAATCTATCACAGTTACAATTTTTTACAACACAATAATATTCCTTTAAATTCACATCCCATAACTCACTCAGCCATTCCCAGTTGTTAGGTACTCCCCCTCTCATTCAGTTCCTAGTTCTTTCCCACCTCTCAAAGAGCTACAGTAAGTATTTTGTAACATACATGTCCTTCCTCGCTGCTTTGATCTTTATAGACTATATTACTAGCAGTGGTTGTCAGATCAAAAGGATGGCAAGTTCACAGCTTCATCACACAGTGTGTGGATGGACCTGTCATCCCTCTGCCATCTGACAATTGCTACTTCCCTCTTTCCTCACCTTTGCCAATCAGACGGTATGAGAAGAAACCTCAAAGTTGTTTTAACTTTCACTTCTCCAATAATTAGTGATTTGAAGCATTTTCCATATGGGTGTTGAGAACTTGCATTTCTCCTATTGAAAAGCTCCCGTTCATATCCTGTGAGTCCTCCGAAAAGAATAAATCTAATTCATCTTCCTTCAAAAACCTGACAATAGTTATCAGGCCATTCACCTCACCCATAAGTTTTCTGTTCTCAAGGATATACATTCCCAGTCCCTTCGGATGATCTTTATGTGGCATGATTTCTTGAGGTCCTTCACCATCCTGACTGCTCTCCTCACAATATCCTCTACCTTACCAACTATGTACTTCCTAAAATGTATGCCAAGAACTGAAACGAACTCTCCAAATACGATCTGATCAAGGCAGAGGACACTGGGGCAATCACTTCAGTTGTAGATGATTGATTATCCCTCTTTTAATGCAATTTAATCCACTAGCCTTTTTTTTTGGCTACTACATGATATTATTGGCTTCTACTGACTTTGTCATCCACTGAAACCTCAGATTGGTTCCCCACAAAATTGTGTGGAACCATGTCTTCACAATACTGTACTTGTGAAGTGTATTTCTTTTTAACCTAAAAGGAAAACTTTGCTATTTAATAGGGATACGTGTACATTATTAGATTTAGCCCAACATTCTAACACTTCAATAGCATTTTGGAACCTATCACCCAGTGCATTATCTACTATTCCCAGATCTGTGTAACCTGCAAATTTGCCTATCATGCAATATATGCCTTTATCTAAGTCACTGTTAAATGATGTTAAACCACCTGGGGCCCTGGCACTAGAGAGTTCCCTCCAAACTGACATCAAACTATAAAGGATTATTGTCACAAGTTCGTCATTTAACCAGTTCTAAATACATTTGCCTCACAAGATTGTTGGGAACAAAATTCTTTGCAAATACCAAGTGCTCTACAAATGTGAATTCCTCTCATTATTCGAGTCCTATTAGAATCTCCCAATTCCTCTGAGCACCTAGGACCAAGGGCATGGTGGTAAATGCTTTAATAACTGGTTCTCTAGAAAAAAAATGTACCAATGACGCATTTTAGTTTAACCCGAATTATTAACATTTTCTCCGTCACTTTCTTAAGTCAAGAGTAGGCAATCAACAAAATAATATAAGAAGCCCTAATTTGTAGCTTACTACTGACTTGCAAGGTGTCAATACTCAAGCTGCAAATTTAACGGTCAGCTCTCTCAAGCTCATACAAGTTGGCTTCAGGTAGGGCTCAGTGGATGCTAACTGAACTGAAAAAGCATTTATTGAATACTTACTTATGTGCCAGGTATTGAGTTAAGCACGCTGTAGATATGAATATGAATACCAGCTCCCAAGGATCTTATATTCTAATGGGGGAGGATAATACATAAAGAGAATCAGACATCGTGGTGAAGAGACAAGGAAGCCTGGTTCCAGGCAACATCAGGCAAAAGCTCACCTTTCAGGGTCCAGGGCATCAGGGGGCGGTGTCTTCTTGATTCTTTCTGTGATGAATCACTTTCTAATCTGTAAAATTGTGTGAAGACCACTTCACTTGGCTACCTGTTAAGAGTGGGCATGTTGTCATCAGTTCATATCTTCCCAATCCCAACTTCAAACAGATAAAATGGCACCATGTTCCCCCCATACACAGCAAGGTCTAACACATATTTGTTGAATAAATGAATTAATAAAGGGACAATCAAAATAATAACTGATGGCACTTAACACTTTAGGAAGTGAGTGAATAATGACCAAGTATCCTCACAAAAGAAAATAAGAATACTGGACCCTAGTGGGAAAATCCTTTACCAGAATCCAAATTGTATTCAACCCAACATTGTATGGTTCTGCAATTATTACATTTAGACCATCTCTATGTACCTGGATAGCATCCATGTAAAAGGACAGCTTCTCTCTATTTTGATCATTGCCATCTCTTTTTCTCCACCTACTTATTCCTTTCCCAAACACACATTGAAGAAGAAATATTATACCTCTTCTTTGATTAGGCTCCTTCAAGTCCTCTGAGAACATTATGGAATCATGTTTCACACCTAACTCCTTTTTTCCAGGGTTCTCTTTCAGGACTTCAGTGCCACTTTTAGACACTGATAGCAGCATTTAGAGAGAATCAGCACCAACCTTCAGTCTCTGGGAAACTGAAATAGATTTTTCCCCTCTTCATGTGAGAAGTGAATTGTGACACCCCCGTTGCCCAGGGCAGGTTCCCTGGTACTAATAGCAAAAAAGGACTTCTCATTAGGAGAAATCATTCCCACTAGTGAGGTATCTTAGCTTTTTATGAATATGGCAGAAAGCTGATTGGGTCTTACTATCAGCAGAGGCAGAAATCCTTTTTATTGTATGATGAATATCCATTTCCATATCTTTCCCCATTCCTATTCCATCCCCCCTTAAATGCATATGAGAAAGTCATGTTGGAGACTTTGAGGCAAGGGGCTGTCACTACAAAAATAATTTAATGTAATGATAAATCTTCTGTCTGAAAAGTGGGAAGGAAGGGCATATTTTTCATCCAGACAATTTGGATAAGATATGAAGCTAAGTTTACAATGCCTTTCTAAGTCAGTTTTCTAAAGAGGTTACTAAAACATGGCTGTCAGTGCCAAAACAAAGTGGAAGCACATTGTTAGATAATTTAGGCACAATACTCATTTGGTCTGCATTATTTAAGGAATGCAGGGCTTTCCCCCTCCTCCACAAACTGTGGGAGAGGGGACAGGGGAGAGCGGTGTGGAGATTGCTGGTAAGGTAGATATCTTCAACCATTCTTTGCCTCAAATGTCTCATTTCATTTTTTTAGGGTCATTTCTGTTAAACAATGTATATGGGAGTAAGTTGTATGGCATTACTATTGTGTTGTTAAAAACAACTTTGCACATGTTCAATAACTTCTACTGAAAGAATCTTATGCACATCAAAAGATTTACCAGCTTGGTTTATAAACTCTAAAGCACTATGTCAAGGAAGATACGAGAATGCCAAATGCAACTGGAGGGAAGTATACAAAGGCAGAAATTATCATCAAGCAGATATATGGACACTGAGGCAGTCAAGTATTACAAAGCCATGTGCATAACTATAAAGCTGATTTAGTTAAGATCCATGGATTTATGGGAAGGTGTTGATGAATATCTAATACTTGATTACATGTATATATGTAACACTTGATGATGCTAGTCTCTATACATTTGTGTGTGTATGACAACAAAAAATATATGCATATATATGTATGCTTACAAAATAAGTTACAATCATGAATTATTCAAAATTATACTTAGAATGCTCTTTTCCGGTAAAACCATGTGACAGACTTTCTGACTATCTTATTTTTATAGATGTAGGCCATAGGGACTCAAGGAGTTGCCAAGAGATATGCATGGAGCCATCAGTATAATGAAAACTAGTCCTTAATTGGGAATCTGAGTCCTTCACTTAGGCACCAAGACTTCCTCTAAATATACCAAAAAATTTGATGTTTTTGCAGGACTTATTTCAAGTTCTGATGTTATATGGATCACAGAATCTCAGATTCAGAAAGAAACTTGGAAGTCATTACTGGGCCCAATCTATACCTCAACAGAAATCTCTTCTACACAGCACTTCTTAAACTGTGGGTTGCAACCCCATATGGGGTCCAGTAGCAGAATATGGGAGGTCTTAAAAAATTTGGCAACAGTAAAAGGTTTCTGAAAGCACAATGATCAAAAATTAATTCAAAATCCAATACATAATGAATCAGATGTGTTTCTGGAAGCACTTGCCTGTGTTACATCATGAGCTTCACAGAAGCCTTGGTTCTGAACACACAACATGCACACTTTGCACTGAGCATGCCTTCACGGCACGTAATGCTAACAGACACTGCCAGAAACACCTCGGCTCAGATTCGAGACCACTGTCTTCAGTAAATGGCAAAATTATATGTTAAAGAATTGTTTTAAAATAAATTTCCTTATATTAACAGTAAATGTTTGATTTACATACCAATTTTAATATACCTATATACACAGGATCACAAAAAATTTCTCAGGTGAAAAATGTGGGAAAGAAAGAGTGGAAAAAGTTTAAAAAGCACTGTATGTCTCAAAAGTCTCAGTGCAGTTTTAAGATCTAATAACTTAAAACTGTTAACATCTGAGTAATACGTATGTGTATATGTGTGTATATATGTACACATATATGAATGCATACATGTATGTGTATATATATATATATATATATATATATATAATATCTCTGACAAGTCTAATTAAAGAACTCTAGTAAGGAAGAGCCCATTACACACAGAAGTGACCCATTCTACATTTTTCAAATTTCCAGTTGTTAGGAATTTATTCTTCATATTGAGTGAAAAATATATGTCTCTGCAACTTCTGTTCATTGATTCTAGTTATAACTATTGAGACCAAGAAGAAGCTATAATTCTCTTCCACATGAAATCCCCTTTTCAAAAGACAACTTGACCACTTGTCTCCCGTTCTCCATGATAAACACCCCCAGTTTCTTCAACCCATCTTTCACCTGTGAAAATAATATTCCACTCAGTGAAAACTGCTTTGAGATTTAGAGACTTTCCTAAAAGAGACAGAACAATCAGTGATTCTCAAAGATATTAACTGGGATTTTACTGTATATCTTAGATCAGAACATATGACAAATCATGAAGAAATTCCCAAAAGGTTTACTCTATCTAGCAAGCAGATTGGATGAGACCATCTCTAAGGGTTCCTTTCAGTTTTAGCATTTTACAATTCTATTTCCTCACTTCTAGTGGAAGCACACTTTGTACGTGCACAGATGGGCCCAGAGTTATAGTATCAAAATCCAGGTTGGAAACTCTTTCTAAGCCTGTCCTACTTGCAGGCAAGGTCAACACTTAAACCACTTCTTATGGGTTATGATAAATGGTTGATCCTGTACTTAAAGGCATCCAGGACAAAGCTGCTAACATTTTCCTTAAATGCACCTGAAATATCTCTTACAGTTTTTTCCTGTTTCCTTTTTTTCCATCCAAAGTAGAGAGAGAACAGCTAGATCCTTTACTTTTGAAGAGCTATTTATATAGAAGATTATTGTTACATTAATCTTTCATTCTGAGTGAAACATTTTACTTCCTTTGATCTTACCTCACGTTACTTATTTTAATGTAACCAGTAACAATGTTTCTGAGCTTTATTTCTTGACATCAATTGATTTTTACATTTAAGATCTCTCTAAAGGGCATATGAGGTTAAAGAGAATCTGATCCACAGGCCTACCGATCATAAAAGATGTTAAAACCATTAACTAAAGGACCGCTACTTTTCCCAAACAAGAATTTCAGACATTTCTACACAAGGCCGGTGATAATGGAAGCAAAGAGCTTTAGTGCCCCCTACAGGAAGTATTGGAAAATTACAGATTATTAGAAAAATAAAAATGAAAAGAGTATTTCTTTTCCAAGAACCTTTTTGCCTCTGCGACTTATGGAATTCAATTCAGTTCAACAACGATTTATTAAGCATCTACTAAATACAGAAGTATTGCACTAGGCTATATGGATATCAAGGGGTGTGTGTGTGTGTGTGTGTGTGTGTGTGTGTGTGTAGCATTCAAACTATACTTCAGAGAGTGCAACTAGGATGGACTAGGCACGTTGTTCGAATGCAGAATGTACGCTTGCCAAAAAGACTATTTCATGGAGAATTTGCATGGGGCAGGCGACCACATGGAGGTCAGAAGAAGAAATACAAGGACACTCTCGAGATCTGTCAAGAACTTTGGATTGGATTGTGGGACATGGGAAACACTGGCACAGTACTGCTCAGCATGGCGTGCCCACATCAGAAAAGGCGCTGTGTTCTATGAGCAAAGCAGAATTGAAACAGCCCAAAAGAAACATAGGATACGCAAATCTGAAGTAACTACCATCTGTGCCCAATCTGTGGTAGAGCATTCCGAGTTCGTGTTGGTCTGATCAGGCAGTCAGACACACTGAAACTTCACTTTATCATGGGGATGTCATTTGAGTCTTCTTCAAGAACAAAGGACAACAGCCAACACACACACACACACACACACACACACACACACACACACACACATTCCTTGCTTTTAATTTTTTGCTAATTTTGAGGTTTCTGTTTGGTTTGGGTTTTTTTCTGTCTTTCTTTATATTCCCAAGATTCTCCAGGGACATTGCCTGGCATATAATAGGTATTTAATATGCTAATTAATTGACTAGTCTCAAAAACAAAAAGTACATGTTATGGGTCATTTAGCAAAAAGTGCCTGAAGAATGTGCTATGAGGACTTCAAATTCTCATGAGACTGTGAGCTCACAGTCTGAGAGTTCCTGCGCAAAACACAGATGACCACCAATCCATGTCTACCTATTTCATGTGATGCAAGTCTATGTTCTCCCAAAATTTCCCAGTGTACAGGAGGCCATTTATTCTTCCTGTATCTCAGCAGGATACAGAGGAGCTCTCTGGCTGTCCACCTGTCATCCATCCCTCTCACCATGTGTCTAGTCCATTTTATATTGCTGCCATACAATCCTGCCACTATCTGTCTTTTGATTTCTTCATTAGTTTTAACCTGTTCACACCCACCAAGCACCTCTCCCTTCTCCTCAGTGGGATACTAATCTCTAATTCTTCAGAGGCAAATGGTACATGTTTCACTACCACAGCAACACCAGTAATATGATAGCATGGAAAAATGGCTCATTGCTTCATGGAAAGCTTGAGTTCAGTAAAAGACCTTTGCAATTGCCAAAAATCATACCCGTTCACTCTCCTGTTTCAACTTTGAGCCAAGCTCACCATTCATTTACACAGTTTGCCCCATATATACATGAACCCATACTAAATGCTTACTGACAACTTGACATACAATTCTCAATATACACTATGTATATATATATAACTTGATATACACTTCCATTCATGTTGTGAAAGACTAACTATATTTCCCTCCATCCTACCCTGTACCCATTTATTCTATTTTTCTTTTGACCCTGTCCTTCCTCAAAAGTGTTTACTTCTAATTACTCCTTCCTCCCATGTGACTTCCTTTCTGTCATTCCCCTCAACCCTCCACTTAACCCCTTCCCCTCACTTTCTTGGCTCATAATTCCTGTAATGAACTGAAAATTCTGCCAGACACTCACTTTTTCTTCTCCATTCCTCTTCATACATGAGAAGTCTTTTCTTTTCTTTTTCTTTTTTCCCCACTTAATAGAATTTTCTTTTTTCAAATTACATGTAGAGAGAGTTTTCGAAATTTGATTGTATAAGATTTTGAGTAGCAAAAATTGTCTCCCTCCCCTACCCTTCCCAAGATGGCAAGCAATCTGAGATAGGCTATACATGTACAATTATATTAAATATATTTCCACATTAGTCATGCTGCAAAAGAAGAATTATAACCAATGGAATGAACCATGAGAAAGAAAAAACAAAAAAGAGAGAAAATAGTATGCTTCAATCTGCATTCTGACTCCATAGTTCTTTCTCTGGGTGTGGATGGCATTTTCCATCATGAATCTTTTGGAATTGTCTTAGATCACTGCATTGCTAAGAACGGTCTATTAAAGTTGGTCATTACACAATGTTGCTGTTATTGTGTACAGTGTTCTCCTGGTTTTGCTCATTTCACTCAGCATCTGTTCATGTAAGTCTTTCCAATTTTTCTGAAATCCACCTGCTCATCATTTCTTTTTTTAACTGAATTATTTTATTTGTTTTCAGTGTTCAACAATCACTTCTATATATATTAGATATTTTTTCCACTCCCTCCCCCTCATTCCTCCCTCCTTCCCCACTCCCTCTCTGAGACAGCATACAATCTTATGTTCTACACGTACATTCCTATTAAATGCATGTTGCTTAGAAGAATTAAAATGAATGGGAGAAACCCAAAACAAAGCATAACATGGAAGAAAATGGTCTGTTTCTATCTGCAATCCAATTCCATAGTTCTTTCTCTGGATGTGGAAGGCATTTTGCCTCAAGAGTCCATTGGAAATTTTTTAAGTCCATGCATTTCAAGGAAGTACTAAGTCTATCAGAAAAATTCCTCACACACTGTGGTTGTTGCTGTGTACAAAGTTCTCCTGGTTCTGCTCCTTTCACTCAGCATCAGTTCATATAAGTTTTTCCAAGCTTCTCCAAAGTCTTCTTGCTCATTGTTTGTCATGGTACAATAGTAGTCCATTACATTCATATACCACAACTTGTTCAGCCATTCCCCAAATGATGGGCATCCTTTTGATTTCCAATTCTTTGCCATCATAAAAAGAGTTCCTATAAATATTTTTGTACATGTGGGTCCTTTTCCCTCTTTTATGATCTCTTTGGGATACAAACCTAGTAGTGGTATTGCTGGATCAAAGGATATGCCCTTTGGATGTATTTCTGAATTGCTCTCCAGAGTTTTTGAAGCAGTTCACAACTCCACCAACAATGTGTTAATGTTCCAATTTTCCCACATCTTCTCCAACATTTATCATTTTCCTGTTTTGTCATCTTAGCCAATCTGATAGGTGTGAGGTGGTACCTCAGAATGGCTTTAATTTGCATTTCTCTAATCAATAGCGATTGTATTATCCTGATAGTGTTTCCACAATACTCAAATAGTTTCTTTCTGGCTGCTTGCAAATCTTCTCCTTGACCTGGGAACTCTGGAATTTGACTACAATATTCCTAGGAGTTTCTCTTTTCACATCTTTTTCAGGAGGTGATTGATGGATTCTTTCAATATTTATTTTACCCTTTGGTTCTAGAATATGGTTCTAGAATATCAGGGCAGTTTTCCTTGATAATTTTTTGAAAGACAAAGTCTAGGTTTTCTTTTTGATCATGACTTTCAGGTGGTCCAATAGTTAAATTGTCTCTCCTGGATCTATTTTCCAGGCCAGTTGTTTTCCAAATGAGATGTTTCACATTGTCTGCTATATTTTTGTTCTTTTGGTTTTGTTTTATAATTTCTTGATTTTTCATAAAGTCATTAGCTTCTCTCTGCTCCATTCTAATTTTTAAGGAATTATTTTCTTCAGTGAGCATTTTTTTTCCTTTTCTATTTGGCCAGTTCTGCTTTTTAGGGCATTCTTCCCCTCATTTGCTTTTTGGATCTCTTTTGCCATTTAGGTTAGTCTATTTTTTAAGGTGTTACTTTCTTCAACTTTTTTTGGGTTCCCTTTAGCAAGCAGTTGACTTGGTTTTCATGACTTTCTTGCATCACTATCATTTCTCTTCCCATTTTTTCCTCTACTTCTCTTATTTGATTTTCAAAATCCTTTTAGAACTCCTCCATGGCCTGAGACCAATTCATACTTTTCTTAAAGGCTTTGAACGTAGGAGCTTTGACTTTATCTTCTTCTGTTTGTATATTTTAGAATTCTTTGTCACCAAAGTAATATTCTATAGTCTGATTCTTTTTCTAGTTTTTGATCATTTCCTCAGCCATTTACTTGACTTTTGAGTTCTTTATCAAGACAGTTCTCTATTTCCAGTGGGAGTTGGGGATATACTGACAGCCACTCAATTTCCCCCACAATCTGTGGACCCAGAGCTCCAGAAACAGCTGCTGCCACTGTGTCTGCTGCAGCTGCTGTGGCTGCCACAGACTCCTCTACCCCCTCCACCACCCTGGGATGGGGACCAGACCACTATTCTCTCTCACACAGGTCCAACAGGCTTTTTCCATTGACTTTCCAATTTGTTCTCAGCATTTTGGGATTGTGAAATCTGAAAACTGCCACAGGTGTGAGAGATTCAGTCTTCCCCATGGCCTACTCAAGTTATCTCTGTGACAGCAAGGCCCTTGCTAGACTGTACTCTGCTCCCAGCCTGACACAATAGCTGCTTCTCTCCAAATTTCCAGGCTGTCTTGGGCTGGAGATTTGCTTCACTCTGTAATTCTGTGGGTTCTACCCCTCCAGAATTTGTTTAGAGTCATTTTTTACAGGTATTTGGTTGGGTTTGAGGGGAAAGCTCTAGAAGTCTCTGCTTTTACTCTGCTATCTTGACTCTGCCCCTATAAAAACTTTTTTAATACATTTGCATTTCATAATGTTCTCTATCTCTTGGTTGGTCACGAATTCTTCCTTTTTCCATAAATCTGAGAAGTAAAGTATTCCTTGTTCTCTTAATTTACTTATAGTATCATCTTTATGTCTAAATAATGTATCCATTTTAACTTTATCTTGGTATACAGTGTAAGATGTTGGTCTGTGCCAAGTTTCTGTCATACTATCTTCCAATTTTCCCAGTAGTTTTTGTCAAATAATGAGTTCTTATCCCAGAAGCTGAATTCTTTACGTTTATCAAAAATAGATTACTATAGTCATTGGCTACTGTGTCTTGTGTACCTAACCTATTCCACTGATCAATCACTCTATTTGTTAGCCAATACAAAGTAGTTTTGATGAGTAGAGTTTTAGATCTGCTATGGCTAAGTCACCTTCCCTTGCATCTTTTTTTTCAGTCAGACAAGGTTTATTGTTTCACCAAATGAATCCAACCAATCTCTTAAGGAATCTGAACAACTTGGTAGATGAAATTGACCTTTTTTATAGTGTGGCAAATAGCCTGGAGTGACTGTTTGGTAACAGAGAAGGAGTCTAGATGAAATCAAGGAGTGGCAGTCTAGGGTGGGGCCAGGTACTGACAATGAGGGTCACAATGAAAGGACAGTTGAAAGAATTATTAACTGGGAAGGCTGATGCTCCAGTACATTTCTTTTCACTAATTCCCTTGATATTCTGAACCTTTTTTTTCTATCAGAAGTGTTTTAAGCACTTGTTTGGAAAGTTCTCTAGGTACCATGGCATGCTGGAACTTGTACTGCTCATCAAAATAGCTATGTGAGCAACAAGGGTTTATGGATCATGCTGAAAGGGGCCTGCAGTCCAAACAAAGAGATGTTAAGAGAAAGCAAGCCCAAAATAGAAACTCATACAGTCACAATCAGTGACAGAAACAAAAAGCCTGTTCTTTACATCTTTTAATTACTTGTGAGATAGCAAAAAATATGATCCTATACTATACCAATACTATTTGCAAAAGCCAGCTTGTTCCCTACTAGTACTCTAATAGAGGAGGTCCTGAATTTCTACATAGAACACTATAAAGGTTTTGCATAGATGGGGTAGTAAACATATAGATTGGTAATTAGTAATGTTCTCTCAGATCCTTTTTTGGTATTAATATGATCTAAGAATTTTTTTCACATCTTTAGTATCTTCTCTTTCAGATAATTTGCATATCAATTCCTCAATGGGTTGCCAATAGTACCACCAATAGTACAGGCATCTTTCATATATATGTATGGTCTAATTCTAAAGCTTTTCCCCGTTGGTTCTCTTTAGTGTTCTCTCTATATCTTATATAAGCACCTTAAGGATTGCATTGTTAGAATCCAAGTGTGGTGGTTCCACTATCCTTGATAAACAAAGCAGTTTATTAACATTTTTTTTCTGGTTGGTAAATCTTTTGTATTTTTTCTTGTTGGTACTCCCCTTATTATTTCATCCTTGAATGCCCTTGGGATGACTTTGCTTAGTTGGATATCTTACCAAAATTTCTTTAAACTAGTTGTAACCTCCATTGTTTCTCTTCTACAAGATAAGGCTGTTCATGATGGTGCCAACTTTCCTCATAAAAGTTTTCCAATGAATTTATATTCTAACCAAGTGTTACCTTTGCCCAATTGATAAATAAGTCAAATGTTTACTAACTAAGGAGCTTTCTGGGTTCTTTTGGTCTCCTTGTAGTGGCAATTTGTATTGTTTTAACTTTTGGATAAAATTATTTTAGCCGGTATAGATGTCATTTCTGTTGTTCACTTGCCTTTTTTATTTTCAATGACTTGTTTAAATAATCAGAGTTTTAATCTTTTTAATTGCATGCCATAGCTTTCATTATTGTTCTCTCTTTTTGTCTACTATAAATTCTGATAAATTGATGACCTGCCTATACAAAGATGACCCAGGAATAACTCCCATACCAATGAGTTTTTCATTCATAATTTCATTTCTCTCGGGATATTATTTGATGCATAGCATGTATTGAACCAGTTGGTGGGGTTTTTTTTGAAGTATTCATGATATAGAGGTGTGAAGTTTCTGTATAATCTACAAGTCTTTGATCTCTTATTTCTTTCTTCTAAGCTACACTTTTCCATATGTATTTTTCTCCCCATCCTTAACTTTTCCTGCCTTTGAATTGAAGTCCCTAAGTTTCAAAGTGTATGTGGAGATTATCTGGAGGATCTATTCAAGGTGCCCTGGGGGTTGGAGGAGTACAAGATCAAGAAGTTATAGTTCTTGACTAAAGAAGACTTAAATTTACACTGTACTAGAGGAGAGAAAATACTAAAAGAAACAACTGTGGTACAAGGTAGAATATGAAAGTTCAAAAGAGGAGGAGCTCAGAGGGGAAAGAGGCCATTTTCTGCTGAAGTTCTACTAACAGCCAAACTAATAAAGATTCAGGCTTACATAACCTTTAGGGTTTACAAATCACTGTGACATAACTATCGCATCTATATCTAGAACTCTACGAAGTGTGAAGCCAAAGTATTATTTCCATGTGTCAGAGGAGGAAACTCAAAGAGAAAGATATTAAGTGACTTGTTTGAGATCACACAGCCAAAAAATGGCAATCTTAAAATGGGAATACAGGTTCTTGGAGCAAAAAATCCAGTTGGCTCTTCAGGGGTGACCCTACACTAGAGAAATAGGGCTGGGTTGAGGAGTGGAGGAAACAAAGTGAACAGAGGCACTGAGATCACTGACTATAGAGTCATGGGACCTGGTTTCAGACCTGTGTAACACTGGGCAAGTCCCTCTACATCTCTGGACTTCAGTTTTCTTCTCTGCAAATCTGTAATTATTAAACTTTTTCCACCCTCAATCCCTTTTGACCTGAGAAATTTTTACACAACCCCAGATAGATAGGCATATAAAACAGTTATATAAAACAAACATTTACAGGTAATAAATCATAAAGAAATTTATTTTCTGTACATATATAATTTTACCATTTATTAAGGATGAAAGCAAATTTGCATACTAACCAGATAGATGTGTTTGTTTATTTTTACATGAAGAATTAAATCTTGGCAGAATATTTGATACTGCAGGACATAGAGGATCTTCAACATTTTTCAGAGTTGATCAATATTTTGATTGGGTAACCATCAATGCTGAGATCACCACTTTGCATTAAAATACAGTACAAAATGACAGAAGTATATTTAGGGCCATTTCTGAAACCACTGGAAATTCTGTCCTAATCCCAAGTCAAAATTTACTTCACTATTTTGTAGGCACAGTAAAAACACTGCAATTCATAACAGAAAGTAGTCTCAAATCTAAGCCAAGATGATTCTGGCAGTGTTGGCTGGTGTCACGTGGCATGACAACATGCACAGTGCAAAGTGCATGTATTGTATATTCAAAAGCAACGCTGTAGTGAAGTTACTCTATGTGACATGGCCAAATGTTGCCAGAAACACCTAGGATTCATTATGCGTTTGTTTGGAATGAATTTCTGTTCACTGTGCCTTCAGAAACCTTCTACTGTTGCTAAATTTTTCAGGATGCCCCCATTCAGATATGCAGCCCCACACAGGGTCAAGAACCACAGTTTAAGAAGAGTTGAACTAGATAATCTCTTGTATTTCTTCCAGTTCTATGGCTATGACTCTATGACAACATGTTTTTATAACACTGACTATTCCAAATTACAGCATAAACTGTAAAGGAGAGGAGAAAGAGAGAAGGCCAAAAGATACATTGGCTGGGACCAAACTCTGGAGGGTCTTACATTCACTTTAGGAAATTTAATTAAGTTTAATCCCATATGTTTACAGCAGTGTTCAGAAAGATCATTCTAACAGCAAAGTACAGAATACAGGAGTGAAGAGAGACCTACAAGCAAGAAATCCACTAAGAGACCACAGCAATCATCTAGGTAAGAGTTAAAATCCTGTGGCAGTGATAATGAAAAGGAACATAGAAACTAAGGCCAACTGAAAATTTTCCATGTTAAATGCACAGGGATTTAAAAAACAAACAAACCACAGTGGTAATGTGTAGTCCACAATGGCTAACAGGTCAAAGGATATGAACAGTAAATGGAGAGACGAAGAGGCAAAGGGAACTTGCCCAGAATCACACAGTAAGTGCCTAAGGGTAGAGCTGAACCAAAGTACTCCTGTTTCTTGGACTGGCATTCTACTCACTGTTACCCCTGGCTGTCCAAGCAGTCAATTTACAAAGAAAAATACATATTGTTAGCAAACAGCTGACAAAATACTCAACCTTATTAAATATCAAAGGATGTAATTTTTAAATACTATCTCACATCCAACTAATTGGCAAAAATAATTAAAAGCAACAAAACAAGAAAAGCAGAATTATGGGGAAACAGGTACAATTATTCATAGAATAATAAATATTCTTAGAGAATATTTTCAGAGATCAATTTGGCAACGTGTACTAAAAGTAACAAAAATAATCATTCCATTTTAGGGAACAGACCTTGAAAGGATTATCAAGAAATGAAAATAAAATTTATATTTTCAAAGATTTTTCTGCTGGGATATATAATTGCAAAAAACTAGAAACAAACTAAATATGCAAAGGATGGTTTAATTGCAGTATATTTTGTAATGGAGGAGCATAACACAATTAAGACTGAAGTATGAGGAATACAAAACAATCTAGAATCATATTTCATGAAATAAAGCAAAGTGAGAAAGAGCAGAACCAGAAGATGAATACATACTAACTATAATCCTACTACAGAACTGCACCAATGAAAAGACAAAGAATCCCGAGGAAGACTTAGAAGTGACTACAAAGTTGTTATAATACTTTATGTGCCAAAATTAATTGACTTGAATGTAAATAGCTACTATGAGAATTTAATTGGTTGTGTTGATATTCAATATTCAATTTTAATAAATTTTAATAAAATTTAATAAAAATTTAATAAAATTACTATTTTAAAAAGAAAAGGGAGATGGTGAGAGATATTGTGAAAGAATTAATAGGTGACTTATTGGATATGGAGCAAAAAGAAAGATTAGTGATAGCTCCAACACTGAGGCTTCAAAGAATGAACAAGAAAAAAAATGGATATAGTTGAAAATATAGGCCTGATACATGGAAAAACTTTTTAGTGTTAGAGTTATCCAAAAGTACAATGGGCCGGGTGACCATTTGTGGGGGACGTTATAAATTCTGGTGTGGGTTCTAGGTTGGACTGATTATTCTCCAAGATCACTTCTAGCTCTGTAATTCTGTGCCTGAGGACCCAATGATCCAGACATCTTGAGATAAGGGATGGCTGATGAATAAATCACCTTTTAAATTACCTAGCCTCAACTTTCACTGCTGTAAGGCAACTCTTTTATCTACCCTTATTAATGATCCTATTCTTCATGACTGCTCCAAACTTGGCCTTCCATTCTTAAACCTGCCTCCTCCCATCTTACAAAAAAGATTAAAGCCGTGCAATTTACATGCCCTCAGGTCATTTCCTTCACTCCTCTAATAACTATGTTTTCACCTGGTTTTCTTTATTTTCTCCAGTCTCAGGATAAAATAGTCCTTTTTCTTGCCAAAGATAACCTTCACTGGTACTCTGGAGGCCATCCATTGCCCTCTTGTTGTCTGTCCTTCATTCTCAAGGAGGACCATGACATCAGGGAGGTGATGCTATGACATGCAAGTGAATTGAACTTAAGTGAGGCAGGGTTGTCGCTGCGATGTTGTGTTTGTCCTTCATTCTTGGAGAGGACCCTGACATCAAGATGATGACATGACTTGCAGTTGACTTTGATTTGAGTGAGGGAGGGCTGTGCAAGGTCACCAACCTCACTTCCTCCTCTTGAGCCATCTGGGTCCAGTGCCTGGTATTCATCAGGAGGACTGGAGATGGCCCAGGATGCAATGGGAGACCTTGGCCCTTTCAGGTTAAGGTTTTATCACAATCTCACTTTGAGTGAGATACAGGCATTCAATGAATAGACTTCTTTAAGTAGTTGTTCAAGGGATAGCTCCTTTATTAAAAAAAAGAAAAATCAAACTGGGAGGAGAAGACTTTAGGGTTCCTGAGTAAAAGAGAAACAATTACTACTTAGTTATTACATCCACTCTGTGCTAGGTGGGTGGGGACTTGTTGTCCAGTCTATGAGATCCAGAGTTAATTGGGTTTAAGGCTTGATCTTTGGGCAAGAAATGTAGCCAGCAAACGCAAAGGAAAAAAGGCAGCTTTTGGCCATGGAGTTTATCTGCCCAGAGGAGAGGAGAGAAGAGGACAAGAGAGAACAGGAGAGGAGCTGCTACTCACTCATAGGTTGTGTTTTTCCTTCATTCTCAAAAAGGACCATGACATCAAGATGATGACATGACTTGCAGTTGATTTTGATTTGGGTGAGGGAGTGCTGTACAAGGTCACCAACCTCACTTTTTCTCCTGACCCATTTGGGTAAGCTAAAAACTTTATGAAAAAGTCAAGAAATTATAAAACAAAGTCAAAGGAAGAAAAAAATAGCAGACAATGTGAAATATCTCATTGGAAAAACAACTGACCTGGAAAATAGCTTCAGGAGAGACAATTTAAAAATTATTGGACTACCTGAAAGTTATGATCAAAAAAAGAGCCTAGACATCATCTTTCAAGATATTATCAAGGAAAACTGCCCTGATATTATAGAAATAGAGGGTAAAATAAATACAAATAAAATAAAATAAAAATGAAAGAATCCATCGATTGCCTCCTAAAAGAGATCCCAAAAGAAACTCCTTGGAATATTGTAGTCAAATTCCAGAACTCCCAGGTCAAGGAGAAAATATTGCAAGCAGCCAGAAAGAAATAATTTGAGTATTGTGGAAATACAATCAGGATAACACAAGACCTAGTAGCTTCTACATTATGGGATTGCAGGACTTGAAATATGATATTCCAGAAGTCAAAAGAGGTAGGATTAAAACCAAGAATCAGGGGCAGAACCAAGATGGCAGAATAGAAAGACACACATATTCTAGCTCTTCCCTCACAGCCCATAAAATACCCATAAAAAATGACTATAAACAAATTCTAGAGCAGCAGAAACCACAAAACAACAGAGAGAAAGAGATTTCCAGCACAAGATAGCCTAGAAGGCCAACAGGAAAGTTCTATCACACGTGATGTGGAGTAGAGCCAAGCCCAGCCTTGGCTGTGAGGCACCAGGAAGAACAGGACTAGAACAGGTCTCAGGGGCAGAATCCCTAGCAGCAGTGGCAGTTCTCAGATCCCTCAAACCACAAACACTAAAGACAGCTTCAAAAGTCAGTGAGAAAGATTTTTCTCCTGGGTGAAAAGGCAGCGGAGGCAACAGCATCAGTAGTGGTGGTGGCAGCAGCAGCAGAGTCCATTTTTGGAGCCCTCTGCCAAAAGTCACTGGGGGAATTGAGCTGCTGATCTGAGTCTCAGTCCTGAACACAGCCCTGGGGTGAGGAGAAGCACTGGAGTGGTGAAGCTGGAGGTGGTGTGGAGAGGGAATTCTATTACTGGCAGATTCTGGGCAGAAAAATTTTTGGTTACTCCCAGACCAGTGCGCAGGCCAGGAGAGGAGTAAACTCCTCATTCATGACTGTGGCACCTCTGGAGAAACTGAGAACTTACAGGTCCCCAGAGTATACCCTCTTCTTGAAAAAGGACTCAAAAGTCAAGTAACTGGCTGGGAAAAAAACCAAAAGAGGGAAAATAATAAGACCATAGAAGGTTATTTTCTTGGTGAACAGGTATTTTCTTCCATCCTTTCAGATGAGGAAGAACAATGTATAACTTCAGAGGAAGTTAAGGCTTCCAAAATGTCCAAAATAACTATGAAATGGTCTCAGGCCATGGAAGACCTCAAAAAGGAATTTGAAAGTCAAGTAAGAGAAGTGGAGGAAAAATTGGCAAGAGAAATGACAATGATGAAAGAAAATCATGAAAAAGAGAGTCAACAAATTGTTAAAGGAGACTCAAAAAAATGCTGAGGAAACTAACACCTTAAAAAATGGGCTAACTCAATTGGAAAAAGAGGTCCAAAAAGCCAATGAGGAGAAGAATGTTTTAAAAAGCAGAGTTAGCCAAATGGAAAAGGAGGTTCAAAAGCTCACTGAAGAAAATAGTTCTTTCAAAATTAGAATGGAACAGATGGAAGCTAATGACTTTATGAGAAACCAAGAAATTACAAAACAAAACCAAAAGAATGAAAAAATGGAAGATAATGTGAAATGTCTCATTGAAAAAACAACTGACCTGGAAAATAGATCCAGGAGAGACAGTTTTAAAATTATGGGACTACCTGAAAGCCATAATCAAAAAAAGAGCTTAGACATCATTTTTCATGAAATTATCAAGGAAAACTGCCCTCATATTTTAGAACCAGAGGGCAAAATAAATATTGAAAGAATCCACCAATCACCTCCTCAAAGAGATCCAAAAAGAGAAACTCCTAGGAATATTGTAGCCAAATTCCAGGGTTCCCAGGTCAAGGAGAAAATATTGCAAGCAGCCAGAAACAATGTGAGTATTTTGGAAATACAATCAGGATAACACAAGATCTAGCAGTTTCTACATTAAGGGATCAAAGGGCTTGGAATAGGATATTCCAGAAGTCAAAGGAACTGGGATTAAAACCAAGAATCACCTATCCAGCAAAACTAATACTTCAGGGGAGAAGATGGTCATTCAATGAAATAGAGGACTTTCAAGTCCTCTTGATGAAAAGACCAGAGCTGAATAGAAAATTTGATTTTCAAACACAAGAATCAAGAGAAGCATGAAAAAGCAAACAGCAAAGAGAAACCATAAGGGACTTACTAAAGTTGAATTGTTTACATTCCTACAGGGAAAGACAATATTTGTAACTCTTGAAACTTTTCTCAGTATTTGGGTGTATATACACATGTACAATCCCTCCAACTACACATATATATATATATATATATATATATATATATATATATATATATATATATATATATATAGAGAGAGAGAGAGAGAGAGAGAGAGAGAGAGAGAGAGAGAGAGAGAGAGAGAGAGAGAAAGGGAGGGAGGAAGGGAGGGAGGGAGGAAGGGAGGGAGGAGGGAGAGAGAGAAAGAGAGACAGAGAGTACAGGGTGAGTTGAATAGGAAGGGATCATATCTAAAAAAATAAAATTAAGGGGTGAGAGAGAGGAATATATTGGGAGGAGAAAGGGAGAAATGGAATGGGGCAAATCATCTCTCATAAAAAAGGCAAGAAAAAGCTTCTCAATGAAGGGGGAAAGGGGGGAGGTGAGAGGGGAAAAGTGAAGCTTACTCTCATCACATTTGGCTTAAGGAAGGAATAACACACACTCAATTCGATATGAAAATCTTTCTTACACTATAGGAAAGTAGGGGAGGAGATAAGTGAAGGGGATGATGGAAAGGAAGGCGAATGGGAGGAGGAAGTAATTAGAAGTAAACACTTTTGGGGAGGGACAAGGTCAAAAGAGAGAAAAAAAGAAATATGGGGCAGGATAGGATGTAGGGATATATAGTTAGTCTTACACAACATGACTATTATGCAAGTCATTTGCAAAACTATACATATGTAGCCTATATTGAATTGTTATCTTCTCAGTGGGGATGCATGGGGAGGGAGGAAGGAAGAGAAGTTGGAACTCGAAGTTTTAGGAACAAATCTTGAGAACTGTTTTTGCATACAACTGAGAAATAAGAAATACAGGTAATGGGGTATGGAAATTTATCTTACCCTACAAGACAAGAGAGAAGATGTAGATAAAGGAAGGGAGGGGTGTTAGGGCAGATTGGGGGAAGGGGTAATCAGAATGCTTGGCATTTTGGGGTGGGGGAGGGGAGAGATGGGAAGAAAATTTGGAACTCAAAATTTTGTGGAAAGGAATGTTGAAAATTAAAAATAAACATTAAAAAAATTTTTAATTGAAATTGAAAACCAAGAATCACCTACTCAGCAATATACCTATACTCAGCAAAACTGAGTATAATCCTTCAGAGGAGAATGCTGAAAAAGGCAGGGTTGTACAAACTCATCAGTCTCACTTCCTCCTCTGGAACCATCTCAATCCAATGGTGAGATATAGATCAGGGCTACTGGACGTGGCCCTAGAGGCAGTGGGGGACCTTGATCTTTCTAAGCTCAGTCCAATTGAGACCTTGCCCTCTACAACTTTGCTCAAGCAAAGGTTCTCATTCTCTTTTCCATCTTCAATATCTCCTTCTCAGCCAATTCCTTCTTATAAACATCATCAGGTCCCTTTTATTCTAAAAATAAAACAAAAAAAGAGAAACTTCTTTTTAATCTTCTAAATCTACCAGCTAACTTCTAAGGAGAAATAAGCTAGAGATTTTAAATTTGGGAATTATATACAAAGAAAAATACAAAATAAAAAAAAAATCAGTGTTCCCTTCTAATAAAGGAACTGATAAATCAATTAATCATCAAACATGTCCAATGTTAAGTGACAGTTATTTAGAAAATAAGTTTATATTTATACATTGTTTTTAAGTTTTCAAATCACTTTCTTCCTAACAACCCCATGAGATAGGTAGTACAGGAATTCCCATTTTACATTTAACCATCTGGTGGTGCTGTTAGCCACTAATTCAATGCTGTTCAGCAAAAAAATGCACTGGCACTGCTGAACTCCAAAGACATTCTAGCAGTTATGGCATTCTTCCCACCCTGGAGAATTATTGTAGAATTGCTGACCTGTCTGGTTCTCAGGATGGACTACCATCTTTCCCTTAGTTCTATGTCTGGGAGGCTGTAATGGCTTATTAGTATAATGGGGTATGGATTATTGTGAACCCAATCTGAGTAGCTCTGAGCCCCCATCCTACCAAAAACTCATTGTGCCCCAGTTATGTAATTCTGATATAATGGAGTTGCCTCACCACAAAAATAACCAAACATAAATGGATACTGAATACAGTATTTTATTCTTGGTTTAGAATTTTTAAAAAGCAATAAACAATATATCATAAAACACTTACCAATTAGTTGCATGTCCATAGCCTCTCTTATACCCAACCAGTTTCTAGGCATTACCTAAGTTACTTCAAACCCTGAGGTTCTAGAAAACTTGTGGTCCTGTTTTCTTAGCCCCATAACATACCCCCCCTGTAAACAGGCAAGGAATTGGAGGCAATACAACATAGTTCACTTCTGATACTCAATTCACTCATCTACGAGTTCTTAGATGAAGATTTGAGAACTTTAAACCTGGCATTTTGGCTTTTGGGCAGCATGGGATATCAGTTTAGGATCCAATGAATTCAGAAGACAGATCACATGACACATGTTCTTCTCTGACTTGGACCCCCTTCTCTTCTCTGTCTACATTCTCTACTTTGGTGATATTTTCTATCCTCATGGGCTCATCTCTTTGCATATAAAGCCAAAATCTATACAGCTAGCCTAATTTCTTTCCCAAAAAGCAGTCACAACATCCCTACCTGCCCACAGGACAGCTCCACCTGTATATTTCACTAGCACTTCAAACTCACTATGTCCAAAATAGAACCTATCCTTTTCCCTTGTAGCATCATCTGCCTCTCTATTAAGGATACTACCATCCTCTTAGTCACTTCAGAATCATTCTTGACTCTTCCTTCTCATCTATTTGCCATATCTAATCAATTGTCAAGTTTTGTTGAATGTACCCTGACAACCTTTCTTGCACCTGCAACCTTCTCTCCACTCACAAAGCCATCACTCTTTTTCAGGCCCATACCATTTCTCCCCTGGACCATTTGAACAGCATCTAAATTGAACCCCCTGTTTTCTAGTCTATCCCCCTTCCCAATCTATCTGCCTACATATATGCCAAAATAATATATAATTTCAAAATTATATAATTCTAATATATGATATAATTCTAACATGCCACTCTCTTGCTTAAGTCTTAACCTGTCATTACATGCTTAACAAGTTACAATACATCACTCCCTTGTTCAAAAATTTTGAGTGAAAAACAAATACCTCAACCTGACGTTCAAGGCCTTTCATATTGTGGCTCCCAACTTTCCTAGTCTTTATTTATATTCCTATGTTATATGGCCTCTATGACTACATGTTCTCAGAATTCAACACACCCATCTCTCTATGCATTCACACAAGCTATCTTTTATGCCTATAATAAATTTTTTCACATGTAGTTCGATGAACAGATAGCACACTGGGCTTGGAGCTAGAAAGATCTGAGGTCATCTTCAAATCTGTCCTCAGCAGTAAATTATGCAACCCTGAGCAAGCCACTTAACCTTTGTCTATCTCAGTTTCCTCCACTGTAAAATGGAAATAATAATAGCACTTCTCTCCCAGAGTTATTGTGAGGATGAAATGAGATTATAATTATAAAATAAGCTTATAGTACAGTGTCTGGCACATAGTAGGTACATGCTTGCTCCTGTATCTTCTCTCAGGACTTAGCTTTGATAATACTTTTTCTGTGAAACCTTCCCTGATCTCTCCAGTCTTTCATTCTCAATATTCCTCAAATATTCCGCTTTTATCTTTTTTACATCACTCCCTGTTTCCACCTTACTCTGTGTGTTGCACTTTCATGTGCTGATGCAATATAACCTCAGAGATTTGCTATGTAAGTAGTGAAAAAAGCCCTGGGCCTGAGATAAGAAGAGATTTTGGTGTGAATTCTGCCTGATACTTAGGCACTGTGTGAGCATGAGTAAGCCACCGAACCTCTATCGACTTGGTTTTCCCCATTTGCAAAAGGGACCTACCTCCCAGAATAAAATGTGATAATGTCTCTGTGTTGTGCTTAATGCCAATAAATGCCAGTTGTTCCTGAGGACAGGGGCTATGCTTTTGTCTTTTGTGCCCCTAGCGTCTTGCACTTAGTAAATATTTGTTGAATTTGCTATCAAACAAGCAAAAAGAGGAGTTCTTGCCTCTCTCTGAGATAGTGGACATATATATTTGTACCACAGTATTTTTTCTCCATGTTTACATATCTTATCTCCCTTTCTAGTTTGTAAGGTCTTTAAGGGCAGTAGTCTTATTTCATTTCTTCTTTGTATCCTAGAGCAGCACCTTCCCCAAGGTGTACAATCAAGTACCCGTAAATATTTGTGGTTGATGACAACTTAGTACAACATGCTGCAAGGTAAGGACAATTAACACAGGCTGACTGATCCCTGAGTGATCTTTCTACAATACCATTTGTGATAGCTTCTATTGCCTTCTGCTCTTACCATCAACCTGACAAAGTTATACTTACAGATGCATCCAACTTAATTGCTTTACAGAAAACTGTAATAGAGGCTTCGTCTAATTTGCAAATCTACACATTCCTTGGATTAACATTTCCTATATGCCTACTAAGTAGAAACCATATAGGATATTGTAGTAGCGCAGGCAAAGTTTGAAAGTTTGACCCTTTTTATCCACTGCTGCGATCCGCGGCACTGTACTTGATGATACAGGGGCCTGGAAGATGCTCCCTGCATACCGGAGTCCTCTGCCTTTAAAATGAGCTCAAGGCATCACCTGAAGATAGCCTTTCCTAATCGCCCCAGTTCATAGTGCCCTCCGTCCCAAACTATCTTACGTATATTTGAGTCCCGTTTATGTATTCGTACTCATGCACTCCATATTTATATGTACCTATATTCCCTATTAGGATGTAAGCTCCTTGTGAGTTGGGACTGTTTCGTTCTCTGTACCTGTCTTCCCCACACTTTTGAAAACGCTTTGAGTCACATATAAAAGTCTCTTTGCCCTAGATTAGAACTATTTCCATCGTAACTTCGGTCACACTACACGCAGCCTAAGATGCGACGACAAAGCAGTCCGGGACCAGGCACGGACCCACGTGCTCTAGGAATGGGACAGCCTCACCTGACTGACTTCCCACCTGCCCGCGCCCCCCTCGGGGGGCCCCCTGGAAACGCCCCTCGGGCTTATTTGTGTCCAGCCTCCCATAGGGGGAGGATCCCCCTCAGGGAGGCGGGGCACATCCCCCCGGGAAGCCTGGGACCCCTGCCCCGGCGTGGGCACCCGCAGAGGCTGGCTCCCGACGCGCTCTCCCGGCCAGGCGGGGACTCGCCGAGTCTCCGCCCCGCGTGGCGCGTCAAACGCTTCCCGAGGCTCGGAGCCTGCGGGCCGGCGAAACGTGCCCGGGGACGCTTGGGCGCCCAGCGCGCGCGCGCCCAGCTCCGGCCGTCCTGTAGGCTTGTGCCGCGGAGGCGCTGGCCATGGCGCCCTGGGTGGGCGTCGGGCTCCTGCAGCTCTCTCCCATCGGCGCCCTGTGGCTGATCCTGGCCTCCGCCTTCCTCCTGGCCCTGCTGCTGCAGACCGTGCCGCCCAGCGTCTTTCCCCAAGGGCCCTTGGCTCTGTCCACCTTTTTCCACGACCTGATCCGCTATGGAAAAACCAAGAGCGTGGGGCAGCAGCGCCCGGCCTCCTACGAGGTCTTCGATGTCCCCAAGAGGTAACTAACCTTGGCCCCGCTCTCGGGGAGCCTAGGCTGGACGCGACAAGGCTCCGAGGCGGCGCGCCGCTCGTAGGGCGGCCTGCGGGGGGCAGCAGAGGGCAGGCATGGTCGCGGTGCCCGGGGAGCCCGGTGCAAATAAATGTGCCGAACCGTGCCCTGGCGGGGCGTTGGGCTGCGTTGGGATGGGGGCCAAGGCTTCCTGTCACAGGCAGCCCTAGCAGGCTAGGCGCGGAAGGCGCAGACCGCGCTGTCCCAGGTCCTGTCTGACACTGCTTTGGCTAGGGAAAGTCTCTTCGTAACACCCTCCCCTCCCCCCTTTCCTCCCCCCTTGGCATCATTTTCAAGCTTTGGCATACTAAAAGTCAGAGTCCTTCCTCATTCATACCACTCCTGTGTGTGTTCTGAGTGAATGCGTCAGCGTTTGTCAGGCTGTGCTTTGAGGCCGCAAAAACAAGAGAAATCATACTAGCCTTCCAAAGAACTTACTTTTAAATTTTGTGTTTTCAATTAATTACCCTCCCAATTGAGAAAAAGAAAACCTTTGTTACATTTTCCCACATGAGCCGTATCCTAAAATGTATCTCATTTCTGCCCTTGCTTGAGTTCATCATCTGTCTCAGGAGGTGGGTATCGGGCTTTCCTCTTGGTTCCCTAGAATTGCAACTTTCATTGCATTGATCAGGTTCTCAAGTCTTCCAAGTTTTCTTTATAAGTTGTTCTCTTAAACCATTCTGTGGGGGAGATGATCCAAACAGAGGAGGTAGGGAGGTCAGGGAAAAACATTTTAGTGGGAAGTAACAGTGGTGGTGATGAGTCTATTGGTATCAGTCAATTGGCACACCTACACCCTTTCCAGAAGCTGTGGCAGTATTGATCTGATAATTGTTTTGGAGTAGGGTATGGTATTAGTAGGGCAGATGTGAGGCTAGCCAGGTATAGGGAAGGAAAGAAGGAAAAGCATTTATTAAGTAGCTGCTTTGTGCAAGACACTGTGCTAAGGGCTTTACAAATATTTTATTTGAGGTTCATAAAAACACTGGGGGGTAGGTGCTATTATTATCCCCATTTTATAGTTTAGCAAACTGAGACAGATTCAGTGACTTGCCCAAGGTCCCACATTTGTGTATCTGAGGCTGGATTTGAACTCAGGTTTTCCTGACTCCAGTCCCAGATCTCTATCTACTTTCCTGAGTGGTAAGTTACAAAGTTGAATGACCTAAAGCTTAAGTAGGCAGAACCGACATAAGATAAAAATCAACCCTATCAGCTTTCAACATTATATTGAATGAGATATGCCTCTTTTTTTTTTCTCTAGACCATCTTAGTCATAGGCCTCTGTTTCAGTCCAACAGGCAAGTTTTCCATATTAACCAGTGTTCCCTCTCATGTCTGGCATGAATCTTCTGAATTCTTTTTTTTTTTTAAATTATTTATTTATTTAACTTTTTACATTCATTTTCACAAATTTTTGGGTTCCAAATTTTCTCCCCATTTTATCCCCTCCCCCCACCCCAATACCCCAAGCAATCTAATTTTCCCTATCTCCAATCTGCCCTCTCTTCTGTTATCCCTCCCTTCTCTTGTCTCCATCTTCTCTTTTCTCCTGTAGAGCCAGATGACTTTCTATTCCTCCTTAACTGTATATCTTCTTTCCTAGTTGCAACAACAATACTAAACAGTTGTTCCTAAAACTTTGAGTTCCAAATTCTCCCCATCCCTCTCTCCCCACCCATTCCCTTTGGGATGGCAGGCAATTCAATATAGTCCATATCTGTGTAGTTTTGCAAATGACTTCCCTGATAGTCGTGTTGTGTAAGACTAACTGGATTACCATCCCTCCTACCCTGCCCCTCCTTGTTTCTCTTCTGTCTTTTGATCCTGTCCCTCCCCAAGTGTTGACTTCAAATTGCTCCCTCCTCCCTTTGTCCTCCCTTCCATCATCCCCACCCTTGCAATATCTCCTTCTCCCCCACTTTCTTATACTGTAAGATAGGTTTTCATACCAAAATGAGTGTGCATTTCACTCCTTCGTTTGGTCATATGGGATGAGGGTAAACTTCTTGTTTTTTGTTTTTTTTGTTTTTTTTTTTTCTCAGCTCTCCTCTTTTTCCCTCCTCTAAAAAAAACTCCTACCTGCCTCTTAAATGACATATAGTTACCCCTTTCCATTTCCCCCTCTTTCCTCCCACTACATTTCTCTCTCACCATTTACCTTAATTTCTTTTAAGGTATGGTCCCATCCTATTCAGTTCAACCTGTGTTCTCTATCTCTGTATGTGTGTGCATGTGTGTATGTGTGTGCATGCGTGTACATGTGTGTGTGTGGTCCCACCAACTACCCAGATACTGAAAAGTTTTAAGAGTTAGAAATATTGTCTTTCCCTGTAGGAATGTAAACAGTTCACTTCTGGTAAGTCCCTTAAGACTTCTCTTTGCTGTTTCCTTTTTCATGCTTCTTCTCATTCTTGTGTTTGAAAGTCAAATTTTCTTTTCAGCTCTGGTCTTTTTATTAAGAATGATTGAAAGTCCTCTGTTTCATTGAAAGACCATATTTTCCCTTGAAGTATTATACTCAATTTAGCTGGGTAGGTGATTCTTGGTCTGAGTCCTAGTTCCTTTGCCTTCTGGAATATCCTATTCCACGCCCTTCGATCCCTTAATGTAGAAGCTGCTAGATCTTGAGTTATCCTGATTGTATTTCCACAGTACTGGAATTGTTTCTTTCTAGCTGCTTGCAAGATTTTTTCCTTGAGCTGGGAGTTCTGGAATTTGGCCACAATGTTCCTAGGAGTTTCTCTTTTTGGATCTCTGGCATGAATCTTCTAAATGAACCCATATGAGGTAAAATTGACTTCTGGTGACTGCCACAGTTGACTGATTAAATGACAACCCATTCATGTGGTTTTTCTTAAGGTTCAGGGACCCAATCTCTTCCATCTCTAAAATGCCTCTGTTACCACATGGAATATTCTGCATATGCCATGTCAAAGAGATATATAGGGCTTAGAGTTTTCTTAAGGGATAAAATCAAATTGCTAAAAAATTAAATCAGGGCTAAGGAGCAATTCTCTGAGTCAGAGATTTAAAAGGGGATGGTTTGGGTTATGTCTTCACTTTCTGAAAAATTTGAATGCCAGGGTATAGAATGTGTTTATATTTGACATTTAGGAGAGAAGAATGTGGAACCTTTCTGATGCCAACAAAGCATCATCCCAAAGCAATCTAATCTATTTTCTGTGACTTGAAAGACTAAATACAACCTGACTTCTGAGATGTAAATAATCTCCATGTTCTGACTGGTGGCCGAGCAGCTTGGGGTAGTATGGAAAGAACCCAGAACTTTGTCACAGGCCCTGAGCTTGTATTTAATTCTGCCATTTAAAAGACCAACTAGATGACTTTAGGTAAGTCACCTGCCCTCTCACAGCCTCCATTTCTTCATCTGCAAAATGAGGTTAGACAAGATGGCTCCAAAGGTCCCTTGCACCTCTAAAGCTGGCATGTATATGTATTGGGATGATTTGATGGCAGCCATTGTTCTGAGAAGAGAAAAGAGAATGAAGAATGCAGACATGATAAAGTATAGGCAAAATTTGCCTTAATGAAATCTTAATTTTCTGAAATTATCCCTATCATTAAGCCAAAGGGGTTAGAATTTTTGCTTGCCAGAGATTCTCCTAACTGGGAATTCTCTCATTTTGGTTTTAATCATAATTAAAACTTTCTCTCCCTTCTAATTTTTTTTATCCATATTATCACCTTTTTTTATTAACACACTGCCATAAAACAGCTCCTTGTAAAGTATGGAATCTCCCACTGAATTATCTTTTTTTTCTTTTTAAAATATGCTTGATATCCCTCCACAGTAGCTGACAAGGGGCAGTATGGCATAGTGGATAAAGTGGGCAAGAAGCCAAGGAGAATTGGCTTCACATCCATTTCTGACACTTAATGATTCTATAACCCTGGGCACATTACTAAATTATAGGCCATCTTTAGATGGAGGGCATGCCCCGTCCTTATGAAATTCCAAGCTTTTCCTTTATTGACATATCATATTTATTACAGATTTCTCTGAATCCTACCCTGGCACAGGAAAACAGCTGTCACTACTCATGCCTGTTATATGGTGAGCAAAAAAACAGAGACATCCTAGGGTTTGGAGCTGATCACCGATCGGACCCTCGGAGATATCCAATGTAGCTCAGAGGCCCAGAGGTTAAATGATTCATTTGCCCAAGGCATTAGTGACTTTCCTTTATTTTTTCTTATTATTAATAGTTGGTTCTCTTTGAGCTTCTAATAACTTCTTGTCTTTCCACTAAATTATGAAATAATACTGGAGGACTTCCTCCAGAGTTTTGGGGCGGAACCTTCCATGGTATGTCTCAGCTATTGTTTTTTCTAAGTCTAAACAATACATTTCTTTTTGTATTGTCAGTGAAAATAATGGGACAGATCCAGTTAAACAATGAAAGGTGTGTTAACTATAGTTCTTAATGAGAAGGAAGTCTGAATGTATTGAAAACCCATATTTGATTATGGATTTTCCATTTGAATTAACACCCTGAATGAATAACCTGATGGGGTAGTCCATCTGAATTATTTTTTTGTTCCATAGAGGGATTCTTTTTTTTTCAGTTTTCTTCCTTTTTAAAATTTATTTTTAGCTTTCAACATTTACTTTTATAAAATTGTGAGTTTTAGATTTTTCTCCCTTTGTCTCTTCCCCAAGACAACATGCAGTCTCATCTAGGCTATGCATGTACAATCATGCTAAGCATATTTCAACACTAGTCAAAAAGAAGAGTCACAAGAAAGAAAAAAGAGAAAGAAAATAGTATGCTTCAATCTGTGTTCAGACTGTGGTTCTTTCTCTGGATGTGGATAGCATTTTCCATCATGAGTCTTTTGGAATTCCCTTAGATCATGGCATTGCTGAGAAGAGTTAAGTCTATCAAAGCTAGTCGAATCTGATTTATTTTTTAAAAATTAAAAACAAAAGGGTAAGGGAGGTACTTTGTTGATAGGAAAGATAAGGATTTGGAGTCAAAGGCCCAGGGTTTCATGCCTGGTCTGCCACTTGGGCAAGTCAGTTTGACTTTCTGGGCCTCAGTTTCCTCATCTGTAAAACAGGGGGTTGGACTAGATGGTTTTCCTAAGATCCCATCATTTGTCATCCCTGAAGAAATTTAATTATTTGTGCCAGAAATGAGCACTTCTTGAGGGGGAAAACAATAAGCATTTATGAAGAACCTGTTATATGCCAGGCACTTTATGAATCAATCAGTAAATATTTATTAAGCACCTACTATGTGCCAGGCATTGTGCCAAATACTGGAGATACAAAAAGAGGCCCCTGCCCTGAAAGAGCTCACAGTTTAAGGAAGGAGACAACACCAAGATATCTCATTGATTCTCGTGATGACCCTGGGAGGTAGGCACTTACTCCCCATTTTACAGCTGAACAAACTGAGGCAGACAGGCTAAGTGATTTGCCAGGGTCACACATCTAGTGTGTATCTGAGGCTAGATTTGAACTCAGGTCTTCCTGACTCCAGGACAATGCTCTAACCACCGAGACACTTTTCAGTCCTTATTACTGGGGCAGCCTATGCTGTAGCAAGGCAGCTAGGTGTTTCCGTGGATAGAGTGCCAGGCCTGCAGTCAGGAAGACCTGAGTTCAAATCCAACTTCAGACACTTACTCTGTGATCCTGGGCAAGTGACTTAAATCTGTTTGCCTCAGTTTCCTCATCTGCAAAATGAGCTGGCGAAGGAAATAGCAGACCACTCCGATATCTTTGCCTAGAAAACCCCAAATGGGGTCACGGAGAGTCAGACACGACTGACAAACAACTGAAAAACTAATGCTATAGTGGAAAAAATGCTGCTTCCTACCTTCTCTACTCTGGATAAGTTACTTCATTTCTCTTTGCCTCCATTCTCCCTTCTGTAAAATGAAGGCATGTGAACTAAATGATGACCTTTGAAGTCCCTGCCAGCTCTAAATATACATTCCTATAATCCTAGGAATTGGTCTGTGAACCACTGCAATGCCCCACAGTTGATAATTCTTTGTTCCCTCAGGAATTTCATCATCTTGCAAGATCCCATCAACTCTAAAACTCATACCTGCTTAGTTTCCCCTGGCCCTGGGGCCCTGCCTTCCTCTAGCTGGAGAGGGGGGACAGTAAAACATCTTATCCCACATTCTCCATTTAAGGAGGGCCCCAACCTTCTAATCTGGTGTACTTCTGGATTTCCTTATTCCCCCCAAGCCATTACCTGCCCTTTCTCCACCCTGCCTCCAATCCCACTCACCCCCATTTATTCTTTGTCTTTCCCCAACTGGAGGCAGCTAGGTGCCTCAGTGGATAGAACACTGGGCCTGGAATCAGGAAGACCTGAGTTCAAATCCAGCCTCAGAAACTTACTACTGTGTGACCCTGGGCAAGTCACTTAACCTCTGTTTGCCTTAATCCACAAGAGAAGGAAATGGCAAACCACTCCAGAATCTTTGCTGAGAAAACCCTTGGACAGCACAGGGGTCACGAAGAGTTGGACACACCTAAACAACAACTTTTTTCATTGGATTGTAAGCTCCTAGAACCCAGGGACTGTCTTTTGCCTTAATTTGTGTCCCCGCTGCTTGGCACATAGTAGGCAATTAACTGTTTACTGACTGGTTGTATATGAGACCAAATGGTGTCAAGGTTCAGTGTAACAACTTTTGGATAGAACAATTATAGTGTGAGTATTCTTCAGGGTCTATGTGACTAAATAATCACAGTTGCCTGAATTAGAGTAATATCATTGTTTAATTCAAGGGACTAGATTTGGATCTGAAAGGGACCTTATAGATCACCCAGTTCATCCCTTATAGAGAAGTGAAAAAAGACCTGCTCAAGGTGCTAGTGACAGTTCATCTGATTACAAACCCACTGGTCTTTCTGCTGTCACTTCTCCCCCTTCTGCCTCTGTTCTCTGCCCCTGGTCTTGTGCCTGAAGGTGGCCAAGGTCACAGGGAAGGGTCTGCCATACCAGGAGAAAATGGCAGAAAAGCTGCTTGTTCTTAGAGTACTTGAAGAAGCCCAGTGTTCAAAACTATTGCCCAGTCAGACCCCCTGTGCCAAATTGTGTTTCATTTTGAAGAACCCACTTTAAGGGGGCCTTGAGATCAAAACCTGTGAAGATCAGTGGAAAGAATTAAGGTTCTTTAGCTTGGAAAAGGTAAGGATTTAGACAGAGGGTGAGACTTGCTAGATATCTTTAAATATTTTGGAAAGCTTTCTCAGGCTAGAAGGGATGGACATCTTATGTGGAAAGTGCAAACAAGCTAATCTAGGTATGAATTAAGGGGAAAGCTCCCAAACAAGTAAAGCATGCCAAAAGTTGAAACAGCTCCCTTTGGAGGCAGTGTTCTCCCTATCATTAGAGGTCTTTAAATAAGGCTTGAATCATCCTTCCTTCCCATGCATCCTAGAAAGGGAGTTCTCATTCAGGTCCAAGTGGGACTCGAGAGCTAAGGAACTTTTGGCCTCAAGGCTACAGGGGGTCCTCTAGGTCCTCAAGTTCAGCCCTTTGAGTCCAAGTTTTACAGACCAAATCCTTGTATTAAGAGGACTTGTTCTTTGAAGTTTGGATTCAGTCAAAGGGTCGCACTTGAGGATCTAGAGGGCCCCATGTGGCCTTGAGGCCACAGGTTCTCCAGCCCTGGTCACTAGATGATTTCTGAGGTGTCTGTCACCTTGGATTCTGTGAAGGTAGAAAAAGGTTTTTAATGTAGACCCAGGAAGAGACTGTGTCAGTTTCAAGGACCATCTGACTAAGCTTGGAGAACCCCAGAAGATGAGCCAGCAAATGACTGTTTCATTCATTCATTTATTTTTGGCCACAGTGACTTAGGAACTCTAGTCCAGGTGGAGATGTATGAGCAGAGCAACCAAAACAGTGAAATCACAGGCTTTTTGGACTACCTAAAGTCAGAACAAATTGGTCAGGCCTCATAGTATATGGTAAACTTTGTCATAGAAAATTTACTGTTAGTACTATATTAGGTCAGTGATTGATACTCAAAATCATCTCCCCCCCTTCATGCAGCACATTGACTGCTTATATCTTATTCAACTTTAAATGTTTTGCTCTTCTGTGTAGCAAGCCAGCCTGAGAATTAAAGCTCAAATAAGTCAAACATCATTACATTTGCACGGGAGATGTTGTGGGTTCTGTGTTATTTTCCAATTTCCTTTTAGCTGCCAGAAATTTGATTTTCTAGAATGCTATTGCCTTATAGTAACTTTCTGAGAAGTCAGCTGTATATGAAGCAATTTGATTGCACAGTTTTGAAACAACCGTCTTCAAGATTTGTGCTGAAGACCTAGAAAGCTCATTCTGCCGTGATTTTCTTGGGTATAGCATTGCGCTGTTGTTTTTTGAACTTTGAACTCAGATAGCTACTCCATACCTGGGAGGGAGCCTCCAAGATCATCCGGGTCAACTCCCATCATTTTACATGTAAGGAATTTGAAAGCCTCTCTAAGCAAAGCAACTTCTACAAATATTGTTATGAAAGCAGGAAACATCAGAAGAGGAATGTGAACAAAATTCTGTTGACTCAAGTAGTGAACTTCGTTCAGGTGTTCTAAAAATCTACAAATAAAGGTAGACCTTGTAATTTCAAATCTATAGAGTACACGCCAGAATTCTGTGAGCCAGCCTTCCTTTACACTCCCTTTTTGTACTCACTATTTTTTTTTTTTTGCATTAACCCCAGAACTCCACTGACTGGGGCATACTACTAATTAAAGCATTTTACCAATACTCATGAAACTTGCACTGTGTGCATGACATTCCTGAAGTATCCTGTGGGGATATGAAAGAAGAGAGGATGTAGTAGAAGGTGATGGAAGACTGGGGATTAGCCCCACGGAAATCTGATGGTGTGCAGGGAGGAACTAAAGAGCTGGCTGGGCTATAGAGGTTAGGAACAACTGCAGCATGTTGATGTAAGGCTGCCTTAACCCACAAATGACAGCTTGGTGTTTAAGAGTCTTGTTCCAGTCTACAAATGGAACAAGTTGAAATAATTGGCTTCTTGGAAAAAGATTTTTTTTTTTCCTTTTTGGTTTTGTTTTATGCTTTTTGCTTTGTTTTGCATATATGTAAAACTTAGCACACTCCTGACACATGCACTTAGTAAACGCTTGATGATTGATTCTTATTTGTTGGTGGTTTGTTTTGTTTTTTTTAAAGAGAGAGTATAAAGGGGACTGGAATTGGAATTATATCCATGTAGGGAGTTCCTAGTTATGAAACTCCAAGTAGATCCATAATCGTCTACTACAAGATGACTTCATAGAATGGTAGAGTCCTTGATTTGGTGTGAGGAGGACCTGAGTTCAAATCCTGACCCAGACACTTGTGTGTGACTTTGAGAAAGTCACAAAACCCCTCTGGGCATCAGTTTCCTTATCTGTAAAATGAAAGGGTTGAACTAGATGTCCTTGAAGGCCTTTTCTAGAGCACTCTAGAGAGATTTACTGGCGTACCTGGAAGTTAAGTGACTTACCCAGGATTGCATGGCAAGTAAGTGATTCAGTGGTTAGAACCCTGGACCTAGATTCAGGAACCGGCCTCAGATACTTACTAAATTTGTGACTTTGAGCAAGTCACTTAACTTTTATTTGCCTTAATCTGCTGGAGAAGAAAGTGGCAAACCCCTCCAGTATTCTTGCCAAGAAAACCCCCATGGACCTTGTTGGTACACTATGTTCGTCATGGTCACAAAAGAGGTCAGATTTGAATCTCTATCTCAGTTAAATCTGAAAGTGTCTTGGAAATAGGGCGCAATATGTATTTCTTGGTAATTTCATCATTTCTAGTCAGTTGTTTTCAGTAGTGTCTGACTCTGGATCCATTTGGGGTTTTCTTGGCAGATATTCTCTAGTAGTTTGCATTTCTTTCTCCAGCTCATTTTACAAACGAGGAAACTGAGGCAAATGGGATTAAGTGACTTACCCAGAGGCACACAGCTAAAAAGTGTCTGAGGTCAGATTTGAACTCAGGAAGATGAGTCCTCCTGTCTCCAAGCCTGACACGCTCTCCGCTGTACTATCTAGCTACCTTCAAATAAAGCTCCTGAAACCTAGGCCTAACTAATTATTCAAGCGGAATAATTTAATCTCTCTAGACAAATAATGTGCCCCCTAGGGTGTGGTACTTGAGGGTTTATATGAGGTACAGTCTTGCAAAATCTTTGAAAACCATCATGCCCCTAGTGTTTCAATATGTACAAATCCTACCTTCATTTAGCAATGGAAGGCACAACATTGATTTTTCCTAGATGCAATTGTGGCTCTGTCTCTAGAACTTAAACTCATATCAGGGAGTCATTGACAGATAAGAAATGTTTCTAGCTGAACCTCCATTGAAATATTGCAAGATTCATATTCTTCTTGTTAAACTTTGCAAGTCAGTCCTGTGGAGGCCTTTTGCCAGAAAGGCTTATTCCAGAAGTAAATTTGCAATAGCTTTCTAATAGAATTCAAGTCATGAAAAGTATTAGACTTGGTCCAGGCTGACTTAGACTAACCGCTCTTGACTCAAACCAAGTTTCTGTTGTTTTTCTACAGGTGGTTTTGTCATTTCTATATCATTTCAGTGGTGTGGAATGGTTTTTTGCTTCTATGTCTTATCCAAGCCCTGCTCCTAGGAACACCCTTTCCAGTATGGCTTCAGGATTTGCTCAGAAAACTTGGGGCTTCACAAACACAAGGTAAACTACTCTAATTCCAAACATTCATCCTGTTTTGATAATGTCAGGTTAGCAAAAATTGTTCATGGCATTTCATAGATAGAGTAAAAATCAATCCTTGCCCCCAGCCTCGTGAATTAGGAAATATTTTGTGAAGTTTGCTCTAGGTGACATAGTGAGTGCTGGACTTGGAGATGGGAAGATAAGGAGGATTGAATTCAGCCTCAGATAACCTCTTAACCTCAATTTCATCATCCATAAGAAGAGACAGCACCTACCTCACACAGTTGTTGTGAGAATAGGATCTTATGAAAAGTGCTTTGCAAACTTTAGGGTGCTATATATAAATGTTAGCTATTATTATTATTGGAGCAGCTAGGTGGTGCAGTGGATAAATCACCAAGCTTGGCGTTGGGAAGACCTGAGTTCAAATCTAGCCTCAGACACTTACTAGCTCTGTGATCCTGGACAAGTCATTTAACCCTGTTTGCCTCAGTTTCCTCATCTTTAAAATGAACTGGAGAAGGAAATGGTAAATCACTAGTATATTTACCAAGAAAACCCCAAAAGGGGTCACAGAGAGTCAGACACAACTGAAAATGACTAGCAACAGCAATTATTTTTATTATTACAAGTCTTGCTTAGAGTGAAAGGTTGAATAAAAAAGATAAGAATGAAAATATAGAGGAGAGAGCATGACTTTTACCCTTGTCATCAGAAGCAAGATTGGAACTTGCTTTCCTACCTTTGAGGCAAGTGCTGGTACCCAGTGTCAACAAGAGCTTGGATCCATTGAAGCCTCGAAGAAGCCTTTCCTTTCTGAAAAGAAGAAAAGTTTGCCCTGTCCTTGATTCCTACTTTGAAACATCAGTTTCTAGGAAACATACTGTCACAAAATAATCAGCCGAAAGCCTCAGAACTTTGACAAGTGTACGCTGGAAAACTTGATACAAAACTTTGAGAAGAAAAAATAAAAATGTTACACGGTGAGTTTGTGGCAAAATAGTAATCTTACTTTTAAAGTCAGTTATTTTTCAGATAGTTATGTAATACCTTCTTCACATTAGCTACACTTTTAAAAATGGAAGTAGAAGGAAGGAACAGTTGGCCTAAACCAAAATTAAACCCAGTAAGAAGCCAGATGAAAATCTCTTCTATCTCCCAGCTATTAAACCCTGTCACACCCTCCCTAGGAACAAGAATTTGGGGCTGACCAGGAGAACTTGTTAGCTAGGAGGGGGAGATCAGACTCAATCCCTTTTTGAAGGCGAGAAGTTTTCCACCCCATCTCCTATTCACTTAAACAATCGTTTTTCAGGACTTTGTTGAATTATACTGGAGTTTACCTTTAGAAGGAAGAGTTTGGATTTTTCACCTTTGGTTATTCCTAAAGAACTCCAGTCTGGTGTGTGTGCTTTCTCCCCTGAGCCACTCAGCTGCCTTGAAGAAGGTATCAGGGGACCAGGCTTTCCCATCCCAGAACACCACTTGATTAGCCAATGATAAAATCTTGGAAAAAAAAATTCTGGACATTAGTTACTACATGTCTATGAAAATGAAGGATTGTACTAAACAATCTTTAAGCTAAACAAAACTACTTAAACTAGTGCTAAAATTCTTTAGGTGGAAGGTTGTATGTGTAACCATGGAAAAATAGCTTGGAAAGTTAGCCCCAGAAGAGAAACCTCCTGAGTGTGTTGTGCTTTTCATTGCAGGTGATGAGCTAGTGCTGTCTGCCTTCTTGGTTCTAGTATTTATGTGGCTCCACAGTATACGAAGACTCATCGAGTGCCTCTTCATCAGTGTGTTCTCCGAGAGTGTGATTCACGTGGTTCAGTACTGCTTTGGAATCTCTTATTATGTTATTATTGGCTTAACTGTGCTGAGCCAAGTACCAATTGACGGAAGAAATGGTGAGTGTGCTTCCACTGGTCTGGCTGGGGGGCTTAGCTCTTTGGGATTCATTGACAGTGTAGTTTGGGGCAGAATGCCGGATGAGGCATTATGGGAAATTCAAAAATTAGAGGAATCAGTCCCTTGGGTTTGAGGAGCTTGCGGTCTTATGGGAAAGTTAGCAGCTAGCACAGATACTCATTCATAAGTACAAGCAACAGAAATGTCTTCCTGAATATGATTTTGCTTCTTCAATGATTGAGTGGTCCTCAGGGGCATAGGTGAGGTCAAGCTGAGATGACAGGTGGAACCCCAGCCAAAGAACAGTGGGTGCCTTTCCCCGCTACTGCCTCTACCACTTGCTCTGCTCGGGCTGCTACACTGTGGCTCCTGACCCTCTCCTTCGTGAAATGGTTTATTCAAATTCAGGATTACAGTAAGTAAGGCAAATAACAAAACATTCCCCTCTCCTGCAAGGGTAGGATAAGGTACCACAGAGCCACTAAGTTAGCATCTTCTTCCCATCATAAATAACAAACTGTTTTAATGGGAGGGTCAGAGAAAGGAGGAAAGGGTAGAATGAAACTGAAACCAATAGCAGACTAAGGCCTTGGTGTTGCTTTTTGTAACATTCCTTATATTTAGAACAGGGGTTCTTGACTTGGGATCCAGAGATTCCAGAGATTTAACAGATTTCTAGAAGTCCATGAACTTGGATGGGTGGGATGGGATCTTTTTTCATAACCCTCTAACTGAAATTAAACGTTTTCCTTAATTGTTTAAATTGTTAAATTAATTTCCTTAAATTGTTTAAAAACATTATTCTGAGGAGTCAGTAGTCTTCACCAAAGGGACCCATGATACAAAAAGGATTAAGAACGACTGATGATTGAGATCATGAAGTGTGTTTTAATTTCTGAATGCTACCCATAAACTTGGTCTTGACCAACAAGCACCCAGGAAACACCTCGATAAGATATATTTCCTGAAATGTTTACCAGTTGTTGAGAGAAGGAAGCAATGCAATGGCATTGATGGCTGTAAGAAATTAGGTTGCAGTGATAGTGTTCATTCTCAAAATTCTACAAGCTAATGCATTAACATTTTTAGCACAAGTTGGTTTTTATTACTGCTGTAGCTACTGGGATTCCAGCACTGTATTTCTCTCTGACATGAATCTGTTTTCTCCCAGAGTCATATGTCTCTATTGATTTCTAAAGGTGACCTTTATCCCATCTCTATAAATTTAGATTGAATTTGCTATTTGTCTAATATTTTTTTCTGTTTATTTATTTATTTTTAGTTTTCAACATTATTTCCACAAAATTTCGAGTTCCAAATTTTCTCCCCATCTCTCCCATCCCCCCACCCCATAATGCTTTGCAAATCTGATTACCCCTTCCCTCAGTATGCCCTCCCTTCCATCACACTGCTCTCTTCCCTTATCCCCATCTTCTCTCTTGTAGGGCAAGATATATTTCTATACCCCATTACCTGTATTTCTTATTTCCTAGTTATATACAAAAACAATTCTCAACATTCGTTCCTAAAACTTTGAGTTCCAACTTCTCTCCCTTCCTTCCTCCCCATCCATCCCCACTGAGAAGGCAAGCAATCCAGTAAAGGCTATATATGTGTAGTTTTACAAAAGACTTCCATATTAGTCATGTTGTGTAAAACTAACTATATTTCCCTCCATGCTATCCTGCCCCCCATTTATTCTGTTCTTTCTTTTGACCTTGTCCCTCCTCAAAAGTGTTTACTTCTAATTATTTCCTCCTCCCATTTGCCCTTCCTTTCGTCATCCCCCTCACCCCACTTGTCCTCTTCTCCCCTATTTCCTGTAGTGTAAGATAGATTTTCCTACCAAATTTAGTGAGTATGTTATTCCCTCCTTAAGCCAAATGTGAAGAGATTAAGCTTCACTTTTCCCTCTTACCTCCTCCCTTTTCTCCTCCATTGAAAAAAGCTTTTTCTTGCCTCTTTTATGAGAGATAATTTGCCCCATTCCATTTCTCCTTTTCTCCTCCCAATATATTCCTTTCTCACCCCTTAATTTTATTTTTTTAGATATCATCCATTCTTATTCAACTCACTCTGAGCTCTCTGTCTATATGTCTCTGTGTGTGTGTGTGTGTGTGTGTGTGTGTAATCCCTCCAGATACTGAGAAAAGTTTCAAGAGTTACAAATATTATCTTTCCATGTAGGAATGTAAAGAGTTCAAAATTAGTAAGTCCCTTATGATTTCTCTTTCCTGTTTACCTTTTCATGCTTCTCTTGATTCTTCTGTTTGAAAGTCAGATTTTCTATTCAGTTCTGTTTTTTTCATCAAGAATGCTTGAAAGTCCTCTATTTCATTGAATGACCATTTTTTATCCTGATATTATACTCAGTTTTGCTGAGTAGGTGATTCTTGTTTTTAATCCCAATTCCTTTGACTTCTGGAATATCATATTCCAAGCCCTTCAATCCCTTAATGTAGAAACTGCTAGATCTTGTGTTATACTGATTGTATTTCCACATTGCTCGAATTTTTTTTTTCTAGCAGCTTGCAATATTTCTCCTTGACCTGGGAACTCTGGAATTTGGCTACAATATTCCTAGGAGTTTCTCTTTTAGGATCTTTTTCAGGAGGTGATCAGTGGATACTTTCAATATTTATTTTACTCTCTGGTTCTAGAATATGACTCTAGAATATCAGGGCAGTTTTCCTTGATAATTTCATGAAAGATAATGTCTAGGCTCTTTTTTTGATCATGGCTTTCAGGTAGTCCCATAATTTTAAAATTGTCTCTCCTGGATCTATTTTCCAGGTCAGTTGTTTTTTCAATGAGATATTTCATATTATCTTACATTTTTTCATTCTTTTGATTTTGCTTTATAATGTCTTGGTTTCTCATAAAGTCATTAGCTTCCATCTACTCCATTCTGATTTTTGAAGAACTATTTTCTTCAGTGAGTTTTTGAACCTCCTTTTCCATTTGGCTAACTCTGCTTTTAAAAACATTCTTCTCCTCATTGGCTTTTTGGACCTCTTTTTCCAATTGAGTTAGCCTATTTTTAAAGGTGTTATTTTCTTCAGCATTTTTTTTGGTTCTCCTTTAGGAAGCTGTTGACTCACTTTTCATGATTTTCTTTCATTGCTCTCATTTCTCTTCCCAATTTTTCCTCCATCTCTCTAACTTGATTTTCAAAATCTTTTCTTGAGCTCTTCCCTGGCCTGAGACCATTGCATATTTACTTTGGAGGTTTTGGATGTAGACACCTTGACTTCCTCTGATATTATGCATTGCTCTTCCTCGTCCAAAAGCATGGAAGAAAATACCTGTTCACCAAGAAAATAACCTTTTATAGTCTTATTTTTTTCCCTTTTTTTTGAGCATTTTCCCAGCCAGTTACTTGACTTTTGAGTCCTTTTTCAAGAGGAGGGTATACTCTGTATACTCTTAACCTGTAAGTTCTCAGTTCCTCCAAGGTGGCACAATCAAGGGAGAGTAGTTTACTGCTCTCCTGGCCTGTGCACTGGTTTGGGAGCAACTAAAAACTTTTCTGTCCAGAAGCTGCAAGTGGAATTCCCTCTCCACAACTGCCTCCAGCTCCACCATGCCAGTGCTCCTCCTCACCCCAGGTACATGCTCAGGGCTGAGATTCAGATCAGCTGCTCAATTTCCCCAGGGGCTTTAGGCAGAGGGCTCCAAAAGGGGACACTGCCACTGCAGTGGCTGCTGCTGGCCACATTCCCTTCTCCTGGGTGAAGGAGCTTTCTCACTGACTTTTGAAATTGTTTTGGGGGATTGTGGATTGAGCCATCTGGGAACTGCTGCTGCCGGTGACTCCCTGAAGCCTGTTTTGGGTCCTGTCCCTGCCACTCCAGGTGGCCTATGCTGGGCTACGCTGTGTGTGTGATACACCTTTCCTTTCAGACTCCCAGGCTACCTTGGGTTGGAAATTTCTTTCACTCTGTCATTTTGTGGCTTCTGCTGCTCTAGAATTTGTTTAGAGTCATTTCTTATGGGTGTTTTATGGACTATGTGGGAGAGCTTCTACAGGTCCTTCTTTCTACTCTGCCATCTTCTATACATCTAGTACTTAAGCAATAGTTCAGTTTGATTTCTACTTCCCTTTCTGAATTTCCCCAAAAGACATTAGTAGGCTTTCAGAGGAGGCTTCTTAAATTCTTTTTGTACTGACTTCCTCTTTTTTGTGCCATTTTTATTTTCTCCCTAGGATCATGACACAGCCAGTTAGTTCACTACCTCTCGAGTATTATGACTTAGTTAAGTTGCTCTGAATTTAATTTGCTGAATTAAATTGAGATGTGTTTTTCAGACTGGGAAGAACTTTGTTTTTACACACTTTCAGTTAATGTCTTGATTTTCACACATTCTTGGTTGAGTTTTCTACAATAAGAACTCTGCTTTTTTTCCAAAGGGCTTTTGACTGTTCGCCTCCAGCCTCCTGACTCCTCAGCACCCAGCACGATGCCTGACACATAGCTAGCTAGCACTGTATAAATGTTCGTGTTTTGATACAGCAATTGACGTCACTCAGCTCTCTTGGAGCTGTAGGCTAGATTTTGTTTCCTCTCCCCTTGGATTGCTTTCCAAACTTCTCTTCTAAGAACTGCAAGGAAAAGTGGGCACACATGGATTTTAGAGTGCATTTTCCAGGTGCTAGATACTATAACACCTTCTCTTCACCTACCTTTTCTAATAATGCTGCCAGCCACCCAACTCCTAGGGCTGTTGTTATTCCAGTATTCCTAGGGCATCTTAATTGGACCTGTCCTTTTTCCTCATCCTACCTTCTGTTATCTTTATCTGTGTACTATATACACATTTCTGCCCCACTTCTGTCCCTACCCCTTCAAGATATAATTTAGTAAAAGTTCCTTTACTGTTAATTGAAGCTGTTAGCCATCTTATCTAGGAAGGTCACCTGGAACATTGCTGTCTGAGCCACATGGTTCCAAGCCCCAAGTAAAATAATCTTTTAGGAGGAAGATAGTGCCATTTGCCATTTCATATTTTTAGACTTATTTCAGGCTTTTAAAATACTTTTCCCCTGGAGATTCTTTTCCTGAAATTACATTCAAATCTTATCTGTAGGATGTTGGGGAAGTCCTACCTCTCTGAGTCTTAGATTCCTTATCTATAAAATGAGAGAATTGGACTAGATGACATCTCTTTTAGCTCTAAAACTCTGATCCTATAATCCACAAGACTTCTATAACTATGGATTAGGATTCCTTCAGTCTGTGATTTGTGGTTTTTGTGGTTTGGAGAAGAACTTCTTTTTTCATTTTTTTAGTTTTCAGTATTCATTTTTATAAGATTTTGAGTTCCATATTTTTCGGCCTTCTTCCCTTTTCTCCCCTTTCCCCATGACAGCAAGCAATCTGATATGTTACATATGTATAATCATGTTAAACATATTTCCACGTTAGTCATGTTATGAAAGATGAACTCATTTCTGACTTCTCCCTTCAGTTCCTTAATTTGCCTTCATGGCAGGCTTGCGTAGTATGCAGAAGTAATGACTACCCTTCATTTTTCTAGAAACTGTTTTCCTGACATTATAAGAGAATGAATCACCTTTAAGCAAGGCTTTTGAACAGAGGTTTATTTACAGTTGTTTTGAGACATAGAACCCATTGCTTTCACTGCCACAAACCTGTCACTGTACTTCTTCATGATGAAAGTAATGGTACCCCACACCCTTATATATCATACCATTGTTGCTAGCAGTAGCAGTAAACAGTATAGAACTCCACTTCTGAAAGAGGACATGGCCTAGAGCATGCTGATGGAGAAAAATATCCAATAGCATAAGATTTTTTGCCAATGGCTCCACAGTTTGTCAGCCAATAGAGATCAAAGCTGTCCCTTGTCTAGAGAAGGGAAGGGAATTTGTCTACTCCGCATCCAGATGAGTGCACCTTCCAAGTCCTTGAGGAGAAAAATCTGACTGGTAGGATAGATAAACTAGTTCTGCCCCCAAGCTAACTCAGCAAGGTTCTTCTTTTTTCAAAATATGTTAGATTTCTGGTGTCAACAACATTTTGCTAATCAGGTAACTGTCATATCCACAGCTTATGTAGGGAAAAGTCTGTTAATGCAAACACGTTGGTTCCATATCCTGGGAATGATGATGTACATCTGGTCATCTGTCCATCAACACAGGTGCCATGTCATCCTGGCTAATATGAGGAAAAATGATTCAGGTGAGCTTATTTAAATTTCTAGCCTATAACTGTTCATCTTAAGAGGACAACTGTTCTTTTCTTCACTAACCAGCCCAAATATCTTGGTGCAAATCACTTCGTATCAGAGTCTGAGTTTTCTCATCTGTAAAATGAGAGGTTTAGACTAGATGATCTCTGTCCCTCTCAGCTTTAATGTTCAAGGATTCTTTCATTTTTCAGACACAGCTGATGTGTTGTGTTTTGCTTGACAATCATTTGTTACAAGGAAGAGTTTGGGGAGAGAGTGTGCAAAGAATTAGTAGGTAGTAATAGAGATTCAAAAAAATAGCAGCCATAAAACATTTTAAAAGATGCAAAAGAAAAATAGGAATTCAGAAAGGCACACAGACAGGGCAATCTTATTACTACCGAGTTAAAGTTGAATATGTATGCCCAAAAAAATCTAACAAGTTCACAGTTTTATATACTTTTTTGCTCCATATATGTCCAAATGTACATGCTGGATGATTAAGTTTATAATTACAAACATTAAAATAAACCAAATTCTGTGATTTTATAGTATTATCCTATTACCCACCTTTTGGGCAGAGTTCTTGACATCTGAGGAAAGGGATAATAATATTGCCAGCCGCCTGTATCCTAGGGTTTTTGGAATCATACCATAAAGTATGAGAGACATTTTGTCTTGATTCCTATTAGAATCACAGGAAAGGCTCTTTGATGAAGATATCTCCACCGTAGCCATGTGGAGTCAGCAGTCTCTGCCTCTTCTCCTCCTGACTCACCACTGTTCACTCTCATCGAGGAATAAGTCGGTCAGGAAGACACTCCACTGCCATGGCATTCAAAGACACTGGCATGACACTTGTGGAGCCCAAAGTGGCCATTCACCAGACCAGGATCACCCTCACCAGCCACAATGTTAAATCACTGGAGACAGTGTGTGCTGACCTAAGTAGAGGAGCCAAAGGAAAGAACTTCAAAGTGAAGGGACCTGTTCAAATGCCCACTGAGTCACTTCGAATCACAAGTAGAAAAACTCCTGGCTGTGGAGGTTCAAAGATCTGAGATCAGTTCCAGTTTAGAATCCACAAGTGCCTTACTGATTTGCACAGTCCTTCTGAAATTGTTAAACAGATCACTTCTATCAGCATTGAATCAGGTGTAGAAGTGAAGTCACCAGTGCAGATGCCTAACCAACCATCTCTTTTAATAAATTAATTGCAACTACTGAAGAAAAAATTACAGGAAAGGAAGAGAAGCCAAATTAATCAATTACTACTTTTCTAGTTAAAAAAATTTGGTGAGAAAAAAATGAAATCCATTGACAATGAGGAAATTTTGGAACTTCTAATTCATGTGCTCACCATCTTATGGAATTCTGTTGCCTTACTTAGCATTTATTTAACATTTTATGCCACTGAAATGCATAACCATAAAGTGTTTTTAATTCCTCTCTCCAGGCACTTTGTAAGTCTGTCCAATTTCGAGTACTGACTCCAAAGGATACTATCTTGACCTCATGTAAATATGTAAATATGCCAGGGCAGAAAGAAAAATTTTAATTTATAACCTCTTAAACTTTAGCCCTTTGTTTATCCTACTACAGTCACCCGGCTCTTTAAACCATCTTTCCTTCTTTAAAAGTAAAATTAAACATTAGCCTTTGGGATAAATTGTTTCTTCATCTGTAAAGGATTGTTGTGAAAGTAAAGTGAGATATTTAAGAGATTTTGCCAACTTTGAAATGCTAGCAGTTCTTGTTGTAATATGCAAAAATACAAGATAATCGAGCCCCAGGAAGTAACCTTTGAGTCAAAGTAGACCGTGGCCTACAATATCCAGATAATTTTACATGGTTAGCCTGAGTATCCTCTTATTTTCTGAAGTGGCCTACCAGGTGGTTTGTTGTTTCCTCTAATAAATTCAATTTCAATCTAAAAAAATTTAGCATTTTATAGAAAGTTAGCCATCAATATGTAAGATCTCAGTTTTTGTCATCCAGCTTAGAGAAGAACTGGGTTATAGCTTTAAGTTGGGATCTTTTTAAAATACAAAGCTAATGATGTCCCTTTTTTACACAAACTTTTTGTACTAGTTTTTCTTTTGTAATTATTAATGTTTGGCTTTCTGAACTGAATAGTTTTTAATATAGAAATGGGTTGTTATATCAAGATTGTGAGCTTTATGTGTAGGTAGGTAAGACAAATACAGGTACAAGTGTAACTAACTACCTGTTTTCTAGTCAAATAACACGCTCATTTCAAATTCATGCTGTGACTTTTTTTTTTCATTTCAGGAAAGGTCATTCATTCTAACTACAGAATTCCTTTTGGAGACTGGTTTGAATATGTTTCTGGCCCTAATTATTTTGCAGAACTGATGATCTATGTGTCCTTGGCTGTCACCTTTGGATTCTACAATTTTACCTGGTGGCTTGTGGTATCATATGTCTTCTTCAGCCAGGCCCTGGCTGCTGTTTTGAGCCACAAATTTTACCTGAGCAAGTTTGACTCCTATCCAAAGCACAGGAAGGCTTATGTGCCATTTTTGTTTTAAGGTTGCCTGCATTTCAAAAACAAAACTTTTTCAGATTCTGAGCAAGAGGATTTACATTCCCAAGAATAAAAATGATGGCATAATGATGTAAGAAGAAAAATTACTTTATGCTAAGACTTGATGTGCTGGACAAAACTATCCAAAAATAATGCTTCCATTTTTATACGAAAAGCAGAATGGATAAAATAGCCTCAGGCACAGAAAGAAAGAAACTTCAAGAAATAAGCATTTCTAAGTGGTTTTTATTGCTTCATCCTAAGTGGAACTTAGAAAACAAACCAACTGCAGCACATGAGACTTTTCTAGGCCACTTAAAAGCATACCAAGAATTATTATGAAGCTTCAGGAAAAAAATAAGATGGCATATGGCTGTGGATGGCTTGTCCAGTCAGCATGAGGTTTACTAACTGGGCTATACAGCAAAGGCCCATCAAGAATATAGGACATGTCTCCAGTCTGTTTGCATTCTCTTAACATCTAAAGATAACAAAACACCACAGCCGCCTACAGGTGAATTCAGGGTAAACGAGTTTTTTGGAGCTAGTTTGTTCTTTAGCAAGCCACTATCAGAAAGTTTCAAGAACTTGGAAGCACCCATCAATGCTGTTTGGTTCCCAGTCTAACTTGAATGCTCGGTGAAAAATCCCCTTTTCAGGTTGCATGTCATGGGACTGCCTTATAGTTGTAATCTTACCATGTAATCTTTTTTGGTAGGTCGGGAACTAAGTCATCTTGAACTTGCCTGATCCTGGACACTCTATAGCAAATAGTGCTATGATGAGGTTCTCATTGTCATTGTCCAACTGACTCATGTTTGCCTGGGTTGATTTCCATTATGTGAAGAACATTCAGATACTTTATCTATTGGATTTAGTCATTTAGGCAGCACTGTATAAACAAATGCTGACAAGGTGACCAGCCTTACCACAAAGGAGTTACTGATACTTACATTTGAAAGACTTAAAAATATTTCTGTTAGAACTGATCTCAGACTGAAAAAGTTCACATTTCCATAGGAAAGGGATAAGGTTTACACTTCTAATTATAAATGTTAAGAATTAAGTATCACCCTTGATTTAATGAAAGAATGATATGTGATGCATGAGCAAATGATACCTAAACAGGAAAAATAGTCTAGCCCCCCACATTGGAATTCAGTACAATATTAAAAATATAGCACCAGATCTTTTTTTATAGGTTAAGATATTACTTCTAAGTCAAATTTCTTTTGTTAAGCTCTCTTACAATTATCCTGAGTTCATAATTTTAAAAGCACAAAGATGTGATGAATCCATTCTCCTCTAAAAGCAAGTACCTTTGCCATTGACCGGAGGTATAATGATGCATAATCCGAAAACATTCTACTCCCATAAGAAGTGCAGATAAATCAGATACTATTGTTGACCTCTTTTCAAACTTCAGATTTTTTGCTAGTGTCAAATAGATGCCTGACCAGGCACATTCTAAAGTTATTATCCAATTCTTACAGAAACACTGCCTGTTGTGATTGTGTCCACTTTTGGGCATAGGAGATATTAGCATTTTTACCTCAATCAAGTCAGATATGTTTGTATGTATATGGCATGTAATATACAATGAGACAATTATGTAGATGGTAGTAGAAGCAGAGAGAAGAGGGATGTGAGCCATTGTTTCATTTGAGTTTAAACAAAAGCTGCTTTTATTTCTAAGGGTTAGGGTTCATCCGACCTGTCATCTCCCTTATAGGTGAATATCTGCAACACAAAACCATTATCCTCTACTAATAAATGAGAAGCCTGCTTATATGATATTGCAGAATCCTTTTTTCCTTCCCAAACCATCAGAAACTTCCTTCCCTCCTTTGTTTTCTCCCTTAGTCTTTACTTCATTAGAAATCATGCTTGCCCAGATTTAATCCATGCTTTTCCCCCACTCCCAAATGTGACCTGTATGAAATTTGAGTGTGGTCTATAAGCTTTAATGTTTGGAGTTCATTTTGTTTTTTCCACTTTGTCTTTCCTTTCAGATTTGGCAGTACAGTCAATGTTCAGACTGGTAGTATACAGTTTTCCAGAGAAATACATCAGTTATGAGAAGTAAGGGAAGAATCTTTAGCAGAGCTCAAGAATGAAGCTACTTCTACTCTGGCAGTGTAAAACACACCACAGTTACTTATTGATTTAAGCCTATGTGGTACAAATAATCCCAAACATCAGAAAATCAAAGTGTACTTGGCTTTAAAAGACATTTTTCAACTTAATATGGGAATATAGACTATAGCAGCAACATGCTAAGCCCAGTAAGGACTGAGCTTGAAATCAGGAAGAGCAAGGTTCAGATCCCACCCTCTGCCATTTTGTGACCCCTGAGTAAGTCATGTAACTAACTCCCTAAGACTGATCCACCAAACACAGAGAGGTCATAATGTTCATTAATTGAAGCAGTTCCCTCCATAGGGAAATCAACTATTTTTTGAGCCTTTATATTTTAGAATTTAGATCTGTCTGATATTCTGGGAATTTAAAGGACTTCAAACCAAATAATAAGTCCCCTGTGCAGAAGCCACTGTTACTAGAAAGTTCTTCAGTTTCATCATTCTGGCTTCCTCTTCCTGGTCTTTTCTCTACCTCTAATTTTCCAGGATAATTTGAGTTACATTTGTAAAGACAATTGTTTTGATTTTTCAAACCAGAAAGGTCCAGTTGTAAGAATCCAAATATGGGCCAGAGACTAACATCTGCCTCCTTGAAGGCCCCTCCAGCTTTTGTGGGGCCACAGACAAGAAGTGGCAAGGTCTCTAATGGAGCTAAAGGCAGAGGAAAGAGAGCTAAGCCAGTCATTGGGCACTGACTTGTTACCTTTGGCTGGAAGATCCTTGCAAAACCAGAGTCAGCATTGTGTTCTGTGGGATCGTGGTGAACAGCCCTTTGTGCCTAAGTGAAAACTGTCAAGTTCTTGGAAGATTCCACAAATATCCTGCTCTGCTCATGTAGAAATGTTCCAGTGGTATAAAGTCTTGAGTTCTTCAGTTGGCTTCCTTTGGCAGTGCTGAGGATTCACTCAATCTGACTTCATTCGTCTGTACAATGCAAAACATAATCATGTGCTACCTCATAATAATACTGTGTGATTTACCTAGTGACCAAAAATACACTGAGACTGCTGTGTGTGACTCCACAGTTTAGCTCTCACCCTTGTACGCTAGTGTTGGCCTTCAATAAACATCATTTGGTTAGCCTTATCCCTTAATTATGCTCTGTACTTCAAGGATCCAAAATTTCATTTGTGGGGGTCACCCTTCTGCTGATGCAGATCACAAACCAACCCCTACACAAACTTTAGTGGATGTTTTCATAAATTGTTATCCCCTTTCTCCCTGCCTCCCCCCCCAAAATATGTGTGTGTGTGTGTGTGTGTGTGTGTGTGTGTGTGTGTGTGTACATACATATATACATACACACATAATGGTCAGGTCAGCCTTCTAGCACTTTGTCTTTCAGCTGGTCTCTAAGCAGCAGACACACAGTCTGTCTCCAGACCCATTCTTGGAGCCCTTTTAGCTTGTTATGACTAGAGTTTGGACTCTGCTGCCATGACTTTTGAGGGCTTAAGGCCTTCATCACATCCTGATAAAGCGTTTGGCCCTTAGGAAAGCAGTTGTATTCTGTATTGTATATTTAATTCAGTTTACTGGTGCTCTTAGACATCCTGCAATAAAATAATTCTTCCAGATTTTTCTTTTCCTTTGTATCTTTTTTGCTTCTGTGTATTTTTTTGCCCCTTTGTGCACAGTTTAATGATAATGTTTGGGTAATGCAGGACTCACCATAAAATTAAAGGGATAATGTTATACAGTACATTTGAAACGCTGTTTTATTGTTAGAAGACCTCATAAAATACTGACTTAACAATTGCTAGCCATAGCAGTTTTATGACCCTTGTAACCTACTAGTCAAATTTTGCCTTAGCCACACATCTTATCTCAGTACCATATTTACCACTGGTTTGTTCAGTTATGAGAACACACCAGACGGTTATAGCATGGCCCCAGAAATACCACATACTGTATAGTACGTTATTATTATTTATTCCTCTTAAAGATGGCAATAGCATTTCTCAGAAATCATGACTTTGGATGTGAGGATGAGCAAAACTCAGCTGGCTTTCAAACAGTGTTTTGGAGGGCCTATTCTGACCAATGCTGGGGTAGGCATTATGGGAAATACAAAAGAAGCGTAAGACCTATTTGTTGACCACAGAGATACTTCCTATTTATTTAGGGGAAGACACAAGAAAAAAATCTCAACCGCTCCCTATGTTTGAATGGAAGTGTGTAGATCCCAAGTTCTTTCAGCATATCTGTTATATCAGAGGTATTAACTTGTCTCACTCTTGAGAAGGAAGGGCTCCTGCTTCCTGGAATCCCTGTGATGTGAGGAGAATGAAATGGTAAAGTGTTGGGAAGTAGAGAAAGAAACTCATTCTCAATACAAAAGATCACTCTTCTCTGGCATTCTCCATATCCAACTAGAGAGAAGGAGAAAGCTGTCAGGATGGATTTGTTCTCAATCTCAGGCAGTAATATACATGACTTTTTTAAAAGGTTGTATAGTTAAGGGCTTGGTATAGAGACAACTGAATTATTCTCAGGCTACTATGGGGTGGCCTGAGGTAAAATGCTAGGCCTCTACCTGTTTTACTGAGATGTAAAATGAGATAAGTACAAGGTTTATGTTGGCAGCATGCAAGAGCAGCAATTTTCCAATGACAGGCGTTCTAGGAGTACATTCAAGTTACTAAGAAACTTGCACGCATGTATATTGTCTGAAGCTGAGGAAAGAAAATGGAGGATAGTTAGAGGAAACCTGAGAAACCTGTGTGACATTATGACCCCATGTCCCTGCTTCCTTCTGGTATCTTTAGGAAAGGCCACAGGTGGGAAATCTAACCTTAAGGCCACATGTGGCCCTATAAGTCCTCAGATGCAGCCTGTTGACTGAGGCCAAGTTCTTTTATTAAGGGGATTTGTTCCGTGAAGTTTGGAATCAAAGAGCCCAACTTGAGGACCCAGAAGACCACATGAGGCTGCAGGTTCCCCACCCCTGAGAAAGGCAGTAACTGAAAACAGGTAGAAGAGCCTTTGTTTTTCACAGTATTGAAGTTCAGTAGTGTTTACCAAAGAGAAAAACTTGTGTTTGTTTGTTTTTCAGCTTGGGCCCCCATGCCTCCAGTTCTTATCATTCCTCTCAACTTCAAAAAAAAAAAAAACCAACTCATTTCTTTACTTTTGATCTGTGTGCCTACTCGCCCATGGCCCCTGACTGTGTCCTTGACTTTTTGACATGTGAATTCCATAACATCCTAGGTGGCATTCTCTCTTTCCACCTCTCTAGAGGTCCAAAAGAAAAGGCTCTTTTTCAGTCTCTCTGTCTCTGCCTCCTCATACCTCCTTCAGAACCTTGCTCAAGCATCTCCTTTCTCACTGATTACCTTCTCTGCCTTCCAGGATAATAATTATTAATAGTTATATTCAACCCAGAAGTATCATGAATTCCAAATCCAGAATGGGCTTTGTTCACAGTGCCTGTCATATTGTAAGCTCTTGATACGCTTTGGTTGCCTTGTAGGGCTTTCCTCCTTAGGGGAAATGGCACAGTACAGTAGAAAGAGTGGACTTAAAATCAGAAGATCTGATCTGAATCTTGGCTCAGCTCTTTGCTACTTTTTATGTGATTTTGGAAAGTCAGTTATCTGGACCTTAGCTTCCTCATAGAATAAAGGGTAAGATATATGATCCTGTAAAACCCAAACTTGATACTATCTAAATGAAGATAAAGGCTCCTTTAGTATGGAAAAAGAAAGAAGGGGAGGGAATCCAAGGCTCTGGGGCCAAAATCCTTATGTGTCTGCTGCTTTTTGTTGAGGCAACAAAGTGCTCCATATCAGAATATGGAGGGGACTAGGAACTGAAACTGTGATTTCTTTGATATGGTGACATACTGGAACCCACCCCCCTCCCATGAGGAAGCTTACCAGGTACAGACCTGTGCCTTCTCTGTAACTTATATAGCCTTAAGGGAGCTAAGTGATTTGCTTGTGACACCAGCATGTATTGGAGTTGGGACTCAAACCCAGTTTCCTGACTGAGACCAGCTTTCTAATCACTGGCCACAGTGGCCCACACTGAAATAACAGAAAGCTTTGTAAATGTGAAGAATTTAGTCCCCCTTAGTAGAAATAGGTTGGACCTAAAGGTGAGAATCACTAAGTTGATCACATAGTTCTTGTCTTCTCACTGAGTCAGTAAATAAACCACTCGCCTCTCTGCCAGTTTTATATACCCCAATTGCAGAAGCCCAAAGCATGCCATCATTTTTTGAACTCCTATTTTCCCCCAAAATGTCACCTCTTCTGAACATTCCTATTGCTGTCAAAGGCACCATCCTCCCAGCTACCTGGATTGGAAGACCACGTGTCTTCTTCAACTGTTCACTATCACCCCCTACCACATATTCAGTCTGTTGTCAAGTCTTGCCTATTCTATCTTCACAAAGTCTTTTGTAGCATCCCCTTCAAGAGATACAACTGCCACACTGATACCACCTCTCATTCCCTTAAACCTGCGCTACTGCAATAGCTTCTGATCTGTCTCTCTGCCTCAAGTCTTCCCTCACTACAATTCATCTTTCATTCAGCTGCCTAACCCATTCAGCAGTAACCCTCCTGCCCCTCCCCCATACACACCTATCCACACTCAATAAACCCTAGTAGCTCTATACTACCTCTAAGGAAAAAGTAAAAAATCCTCTATTTTTCAAAGTCCTTCATGATCTGCCCCCCTTTTATGTTCACAATCTCCTTACAATTTGCTCTAGTCAGTCTCTATAATCTTGTGACACTGGCCTCCTTGTGGTCCCAGCACAAGATTTCTACCTCCCAACTCAGAGCATCTTCGCTGGCTGTCCCTTCCTTTGCCTGGATTCTGAATTTAGTAGTCAAAATTGTATAGAGAAGTCATCTTCCTTATTTCCTAAGATATCTGTATTGCTTTCTTCTCATGATCTCATTTCTCAAAGCTATTAGAGATTCATCCTGTCCTAGCATTTAGGATAACCATCTAACCAGGGCTCACAGTAATTAATTTACAAGCAAAAAATGTAATAGGGATAGTATCCCCTCTTCACTTTCCAACCTAGTCTCTTCCCCCTGGGAAGCAAGGCATGTTTTGTGTTTGAGCATCATGATGCTTTCCAAAGATTCCTTGTTGCTGCTGCTTCCTGGGTCTCCTAGCTTCATTCAAGTCTCAGCTAAAATCCTCCCTTCTGCATCATTTCCATTAAAGCTTGAACCTTCCTCCTGAGATCACTTCCAGTTTGTCCTTCATATAATTGCTCGTACATAATTGTTTGCATGTATGGGAAATTCTTGAGGACAGGGTTCTTGGTATGCCTAGGGTTGGCACAGTGCTGGCATACAGTAAGCATTTAATAAATGTTTATTTTATTGTTGACTGACTGACATTTATGAAGCACTTTACATTTATTCTCTCATTTGACCTACAAACAGCTGGGTTTCTTTAAAGAAAGCTTCCCACCAACTTGCTACCTCCTTACACTACTGCCTAATTTCTCACCTTTCTTTGTCTTCTTCGTCGTGAATGGTTAATTATTAAGGTTCTTGCTTGGCTTTGCTCACTGTTTCCCTATTGACACTGTCCTGCTAAAGCTTACTGATGACTTGTTCTAAAAACTAAAGAGTACTTCTCAGAATCTTGGCCTCCTTGACGTCTCTGTAGCGTTTGATACTGGTGACCACTGCCTCCTTTTTACAATTTCCCTTCATACTATCCCGGCTCTTTTCTTACCTTTCTGACCATTCATATCTTGTTCATCACTTCCTTTTCTTTCTCCTCCTCCATAGCTATGCTCATACATTTGGTTCATGGGCCTTTTCTTTTCTATATATTCACTCCCTTAGTGATTTTATGCAGCGACATGACTTCAGCTATCACTCCTGTGCAGATGATCCCCATATCTATATCTTCAGCCTAAATCTCCCGTCATAACTGCAGTCGATCCGTCACCAGTTTCCACATTTCCAACTTCACTGGGTGCCTTGATAACATTTTAAACTCAATGCATCTAAAACCAAATTCCATTTTCTCTTCTAAAACCAAATTTCATTTCTTCTCTTTTTCTATTGTGACACTCCTATTCTAGTTACTCAAGTTCAAACCTTGGAGTCATCTTTGACCCCTCCTACTTTCTGCCTGTTCTCCTATCCTCATCCAGTCTACTGTAAGTCCTACAGCTTCTAACCACACCATTCCATTTTTATTGCCACCAGCTTAATTTAGGCTTCCAGTTCCTCTCCTGAATTCCTACATTGGTTTCTTAACTCTTCTCCCTTTCTCTTAAAATCTACCTGCTAGACCAGGGGTGGGGAACCTGGGGCTCCAGGGCCCATGTGGCCCTCTAGTTCCTCAAGTGAGTTTGGAGTAAAAGGGACACACTTGAGGACCTAGAGGGCCACGTGGGGCCTGAAGGCTTCAGGTTCCCCACCCCTGTCTAGACCAATCATAAATTGCAGTTCTAATCATGTCAGACCTCTGCTCAAGAAGTTTCAGTGGCTCATCATTGCCTAACAAATAATTTCCATTTAAATTAGTTTGGCAAGTAATAAAGTGCTTGCTATTCCCAAACTCCTTAGCCCAGCATTCTAATTCCTCAACAATATGGCTCCAACCTATCTTTCTAACATTGCCTTCCATTATTCCCTTATGCACTTGGGATTCCAATCAGACTGGGCTATTTGTTATTCTCCAAACATACCTTGTGCTACTCTGAGTCTTCCCTTCAAGAACATTCTCCTGATTCTAGATGTGGTACCTCCCACTTTGGAATGTCCTTAACACTTTGTACCTCTCTTATGGAACTAATATTCTGTCCTGTATTATAATGATTTGTACTTTGCCCTATCTTTCCTTTTGGAAAAGATAGGATCACAGAGGCTTCATCTTCTTTCCTTTTTAAAAATTGATGTTGCTCTTCCATCATATTTATTTTTGAATTTAACCCTTTCCCCACCCCCACCCCCACAAACCTTCTCTTGTAGCAAAGATTAAAAGTGGAGTGGAGAGAAACAGTTCAACAGAATTAACCAATACATTGACTGCTTCTGACAGTATATGAAGTAATCTTTCCCTAGCTCTAAGGGAAGAAGGTGCACTTCCGTAATTCCTTTCTAAGCTTGACCATTATAATTACAGTTTTCAGGTCATTTCATTGTTCTTTCCATTTACATTGGTTTTTTCCTAGTTCTGCTTAATTTCACTCTCAGATCAGATAAATCTTCCCATGTTTCTCTGAATTCTCCTTTTCTTAATTTCTTACAGTACAATAATATTTGTGTACCACACTTTGTTTAGTCATTCCCCAATCCATGGCCACTCACTAATTTAGAGACTACAACTTACTTTGCACAAACCAAAATGCCTCATACTAATAGCAGTCATTCAGTTGCTGATTGTTGATTTAAAAGGGGAATTGTTTCCAAGTTCCAGAGTACTGGATTTGTAGTTAGAAGTCTTGATTTTGAATCTGGGCTCTAGGCTCTACTACTTGCCACCTGTGTGACCTTGGGCAAGTCACTTAATGTCACTGAATCTCAATTCTCCTTATTTTACAGATGAGGGGTTGACTTTATGGCTAAGCTATTTACCAGTTTAGAATCGAGATAAATCCCACCACAGAAAACCTATAATCTATAAAGCTGGAGAGAAGAACCTTATTTTCTGCTTCTGCTATAGCTTTCTCTCAGTTTTGTGCTTATGGAAGGTGAGGAGTCATAACTGGAGAGTACAAAGTACTGGGATATAGTAGTTAGGAGGAGGCTGAGTCTTGGAGGCAGACAAGTATTTTATCTTGAATTCCCACAAATAGAAAAAGCACCATCCTTCTCTTGTTGGTATTTTGTCCTTTTCCAGGCATGTCTGACTCTGTGGCCCCATTTGAGGTTTTCTCAGCAAAGAAACTGGAGTGATTTGCTATTGCTTCTCTGGCACATTTTACAGATGAGGAAACTGAGGCAAAATGGATTAAGTGACTTGCCCAGGGTCATACTATAAGTATCTGAGGTGGGATTTGAATTCAGGAAGAGGAATCTTCCTGACTTTTACCAAGCTAATTGTATGATCTTAGGCAACTAATTTCCTTTCTTTTGGCCTCAATTTCCTCATCTGCAATATGAGGGGACTGGAGGAGATGATTTCCAAAATGTATTCATGATCTCAAATTTTAAATTTTGTACTCAAATTGTACAGAGAAGTCATCTTCCTCATTCCCTATTTAAACTTCTTGTAATTTCATTTCCCAGGGCTATTTATCCTGTCCTGGAATTTAGGGAATCAGGGTTCATAAGGACTAATCTATAAGCTTCTCAAACTTCTGACAGTAGCACCAAGGGGCATTTCATGTTAGAGCATGCTTCCCTTCCATTACATCATTCTCAAAAGATTAAAAGGCCACTACCTCTAAAGCTCCCAAATTCTTACTTATAACCTGACAGTTTCATGGGAGATATCAAAAGCAATCCAAAAGCCTGTGTTTCTATTTTCAGCTTATTAACTTCTTTCATGGTATTGTGTTTTATGAATTTACAATCCACTCTGCTCAATAGATCTTTTTATTTGTTCTAGAAGTTGCTCTCAAATTCTGAAGGTTGCAGGTCCTAGGATCCCAAGATTTGATGAATAATAATTCACATCTGGATAGGACTTTCTGGAATGCTTTCCTCACAACAGCCCTATGAAGTAAAGAGAGTGGTTACTCTCAATTTATTTTACAGATCAGGAAACAGGATCTGGGATGTTAAGTAATGTTCTCATGGTCACAGTGCTAGTAATGGTGGCAGAGTTAGTGATGACCAGAAAGGTATCTGGCCCTCAAGGCCAGCACTTTCCCCATTAACACACTGACTCCAGGGCACTCTATGATCTCAGTGATGAAGACATTCCTTCCAGTCATCAAGATCAAAAAGCCAATAAGCCTATGTGTCCTGTGCAACTCTTGATCACATCCTTCCATTAGTACACCAGTGTATCAGGGGCTGTCCTCTAGTTCTCTTGACACTGTGAAAATAAAAATGGAGTCCATTGGCTATCACTTGCTCTCAAACACAATCGGCTTATATGTGTTTTCATATGCATTTCTTTGACATCCTTTAATACAACTTTTATAATCTTTTGTTTATAATGTACTTACTACATCCTGCTCATGCCAGCCATGCACCGTCTCATGTCTCTGTTAGTGATCCCTTCCTACAGTTTTATATATTTTAAATTTTCCTTCTAAACTATTAAGCATTATTGCTTTTAAAAGGGTGATTCTCAAGGAAAGGGACTCATGTACAAAAATATTTATAGCAGCTGTTTTTGGGGTGGCAAAGAATTGGAAATTGAGGGGATGCCTATGCATTGAGGAATGGTGGAACAAGTTGTGATATATAAATGTAAGAAATGATGAGCAAGCAGATTTCAGAAAAACCCGGAAAAACTAAAAGGTGATTCTCCTTTTAAAGACCCTGAAAATTTCAGTTGTTCTTCTCTGTACTTTTCACTTCTCTTATCTATTTTTGGGGTGGGGTAAGAATTGCATGTAGCTAGGTGTGTATGTGGGGTGCATGTCCATAGTCCCTGCTGCCAGGGAGGCTGAGGCAGGCAGATTACTTGAGTTCAGGAGTTCTAAGCTTCACTGTGGTTAAGGCTGACTAGACCCAGGAGGAAAGGACCACCAGGCTGCCCATATCAGAGAGATAGAACACGGTGAAGCTTTTGTGGTAATAAGTAGTGGGACTGAGCCCATGGGCTATTTTTAGCTTTCAGCATGGCTGAGATGGGGCTGGGTGGGGGAGGGTGACAGGAGTCTCCAAAAAAAAGAATTGTATGTAGTGTTCTAAGAATAGATAAATAAGGGCTTTATGGGAATAAATATAGTAAGAGTTATTACTTGGGTATGCTGTGTTGTTGAGTTTTGGGGTGATGCAGGGACCCCAAAATACCAATACACAGGGTCCTGCTCAAATGAATTCGACACATGCCTTCTTAAAGGCAAAGAAAAACAAAGTTTATTAAAGATTCACCATATTGTGTTGACTCGTAAGGAGCCTAAGCATTTGTAACTTGTAAAGTAATTTGTATTAACAAGTGGGCCAGATAGAATCTCATCTAGACGGAGTCTGAGCCAGATTGAATCTGAGTGCCCTCACGGAGGCAAGATGGAATTTAAATACAGAAAAAGATTGTAGGAAATATATAGAGGTGATCTTGATGAGACTGCGGTAACAGCTGAAGGCAATTGGGAGGTATTAGACAATGGAGGGCTTGGGTGGGAAGCATGTGGGGCAATCCAGAGGTAACAGACAATGGAAGGTCAGGCTAGGCCAAGGGCAACATATCTGAGCATGAAAGGTAGGTTTAGTGGAAAGATTAAATCTGCGTATGAACAGCCAGATTAAGTGGGATGATTCAAGGGGAGTTTGGGGAGGTTCCCAGAGTCTGAACCTCATCAGTGTGACCCTGGACAAGTGAAATAATCAGTAAGCATTTCTTAAATACTTATTATGTGCCAGGCTCTATGCTGACTGCTAGGGATATAAAAAGACACAAAAGGCAGTCCCTTCTTTCAATGAGTTTATAATCTAATGAGGAAACATAAACAAGGCAAGATATAGACAGGATAAATAGGAAATAATTAACAGATGGAAGGCTCTAGAATTAAGAGGGGTTGGGAAAGGTTTCTAGTAAAAGAAGGGATTTTAGTTGGGACTTATAAGAAGCCAAGGAGGTCAGTAGGTAGAGTGGAAGAGCAAGAGTGTTCCAGGTATGAGGGGCAGTCAGAGAAAATGTCTGGAGCCTAGAGAGGGGGTATCTTGTTCATGGAACAGCCATGAGACCACTGTCACTTGATCAAAGAAGACATAAGATATAAAAAAACTGAAGATGTAGGAGAGGGCTAAGTTATGAAAGACTTTGAATGCCAAACAGTACATTTTGTATTTGACCCTGGAGGCAATAATAGGGAACCACTGGAGTTTATTAAGTAATATGATTGGATTTGTGTTTTAGGAAAATTACTTTATTAGCTAGAAGATGGATTGGAGTAGGGAGAGACTCAAGGCAGTCTGTCCCACCAACAAGCTTTTACAGTGGTCAAGGTGTGAGGTGATCAGGGACTACACGAGAATGGTGGAGGTGTTAGAGAAGAGAAGGGGATGCAATGAATGAGAGATGTTGCAAAGGTGAAATCAACAGGCCAGATTAAGTCATTTAATCTGTTGCCTCAGTTTCCTCAAGTGTAAAATGGGGATAATAACAGCGCCTTCTTCATAGGGTTGGTATGAGAATCAAACGAGTTAATATTTGTAAAGCACTTAACACAATTTCTGGCAGTAGGAACAAAGTAAATGTGTATTCCCCTTCTTCTCAATATGCCTGCTAACAAGCTTTGCTTATTCACAAAAGCTTTGTTGGCTTATTGATAAGATCAGAAATCATTTTGGTAAATGATTCCATATTAAAAACTGGTTGGTAAAGGTAGATGAAGGGAGTGGCAAACCCTAGAGCAAAGCACTTGCAGTAACTAGCCTAAAAATGTCCAAGTCTGCATCTTATATTCATGACTCAGAGTTTTCCCCAAACTTGATTTCCTCTTTATGAAACTCACAACTTTATCTGAAATTAAGAAACAAAAAACAAAATGGAAACTGTGAAGCTGCCATCTTTGCCATATGGCAAGTCAATATTTTCCTGACCATCTGTTGAAGGGAGCAATCTTTAATAAAAGATCATTATTCATGATAATTCAGATTCAGACTGACTTTGCTCTGCCTCTTTTTAGTATTTGCTACTCCAACATTCCCTATTAGAATCTGCTTTTTCTAATCATAGGACTTCTACCATTTTGGTCCAAATCAGAACATGCTATCTCACCTTGTTTCAGACTATCGAGAATGCCATTATTTCTACGCAGTAAGGAAAATGTTCATGATCCCAGGATTCTAGTTCTGCTTATAGCAGAAATCTCTTTCATGGTTTCTCATCTATAGTCTACAAAGTCTGACAACTAGCAGAAATGGGAACGGAGAAATAGGTAGAAGTAAAGAGATGGATGCTAGTTCATTTCTCTCCATAACCTTAAAGCAGTCTTAGACTATTATAACATCTGCATTAGCTTAATATTATCATCTTCCAGTTTCACATTGGACCCTGATACCTTACAAGGACTTAGAATTAGATCAGCACCTCTTTTGTATATAATCATAGAATTATCCTGGGGTCTTGCCAGTGGACTCTGATGACTCGGGGGGGCGGGGAAGAGAGCAAGGCTGATGACTTCCGGAGCCTCTACCTCACTCCAAATCCAATTCACAACATCACGCTTGTGAAGTCATCGGTCCGCTTGGAGAGCGAAGGACGAACAACAACAGTGATGGAGTGAAAGGATCATCTAATTCAACCCTGTGCTCACAGGACAAATGCCTTGTACAACATCCAGAACAAGTGGTTGACCAAACTTGACTTGAACACCTCTAGTGATGACACTCTAAGACTACTTCACGAGATGACCAATTCCATTTTCAGACGGCTCTAAGTGTTAGGAAGGTGTTGGTAGGCTGCACTGAAATCTTTCCTGACATTTTAAATCATTAATCCTAGTTTTTCCCCAGGAGTCAAGTAGAATAAACAATCCCACCTATTCACACCAATCTTTAACGTATATGTTATAAGCAGTCATGTCCCCCCTAAATCTCTTTTCCAACTTAAATATCTTTCAACTATTCCCCATATGATGTGGTTTCACATCTCCTATTTATCCCAGGAAGTCTTTCTGGATATTTTTTAGTTTCTCACTGACTCTCTTAAAACATCTCTCAACATTCCAGATGTGGTCTGAATGGCACAGCGTACAACGAAGTTACCATCTTCCTCATTCTAGACATTGTACGTCTAGTAATTCAAATATTCAAAATTTGCCCAAAAGCCAACTGTCCCGTCTAAGATGAAAAGCAGCAAGAGTATTATTCTGCGTACCGGAACATGACCTTCTGCAACTTTCAAGAGGCAAGTAAGATTCTGTATTTCTGTTTCAACCCGATGACTCAGTTGGACATTAAATAATTCCCAGTGTATTTTCTAGTCTCTCAAGAAGACATCCTCAAAGTATAATGGGTAATGTAGAATAATGTTTTTAGCTCCAAAATATTAAATAATATTCACTGAATTCTTCTCAATATAGAGACTTGTTTCTTCCCCCAGAGAGGGTGTAGGCTCACTTACAGCAGGAACCCTCTTAGATATTCTGTATGATGCCTAGCTTGCTGAAGTCATTTAATCAATGTTAATAACTGGAAATTTAATATGACACAGGGAACGTGATTTGAACATAATGACTTGTAGCTTGGGCCTTGGGGAATGACAAACTATTTTTTTTTAATTATTTAATATTTTATTTTCCCCACTTAATGTAAAAACAATTTTAACATTTAAAAAAACTTTGAGTTCAAAATGTTTACCTTTCTCTCCCTCCATCAAGAAGGCAAGTAATTTGATGTAGATTATACATGTCTTGTCCAAACAAATTGATGCAAAACATATTATATTAGTTATGTTGTGAAGGAAAATAGAGACAAAAAGAACCCCCAAAGAAAAATGAGGAAAGTAAAAATAAAAAGTATACTTCGATCCACACTCAGACTCCATTAATTCTTCCCTTGGAGATGGATAGCATTTTTCATCATGAGTCCTTTAGAATTGTCTCAGATAACTGTATTACTGAGAAGAGCTAAATCTTTCACAGTTGATCATTCTACAATATTGCTGTTACTGTGTACAATGTTGCCCTGGTTCTGCTAATTTCACTTTGTATCAGTTCATATAAGAATGACAAACTTCTTTAGCTACTTTTGGCCATGTGGGGCCCAGCACTGAAAGGATTTTGCCTTTTAATGTCATGGGAAATCCTGAGTAGTCCTTTGGTTATCTCCCTGCCTGTGATAGAGGCAAACGGGTTGGGTGCTTCATCTGTTAAAAATCAAACAAACAAACTCAATCTTCTAGCATAGCTTTTCTGTCAGTGACTTTCTATACAAGAAAGAAGTGAGCTTCTTGGTTTTGACTCAGCCAAGCAAGGGGGTTGGGGGATGAGCACCACTCTTCCCCTCCTTACCCTTTCATATGGACTCACCTATGTTAACTTGTGCTTAGACTCATACCTATTTTGGATTTGGGGTTTCCTTTCCTAAGAACAGATTGCAGGTAACCCTATGAGTTTGAAAGGTCCTGGGTCCATTAAGATCTATAGGTAGCATCAAATTGCTAAGGATGCATGAACAATTGTTAATACCAATGATGGATCAACTGACTGTAAGCAGCTAGTTCAGAAGAGGTCACGATGTAAAGAAGATAGAGTAAAGGCAAGCTCTGCATATGCAAAATGACTTATCAGAAATCCCACAAACTGCTTCACATTCACAATGAAGCTTGGGTAACAACCTTCACACAAACTGTGCCAGTAGTTAAAAATCTGTGAATCATATAGTGTTGATATGTACTTGTAAATTGGGTTGCATTTTTTTTTTTACTTTTAGATGTGTGTGTGTGTGTGTATGTGTGTGTGTGTGTGTGTGTGTGTATGTGTAGGAATAAATGACTTGTCCCCTAATCCATTCATATTGTACATTGAGTACTTTTTTTTTTTTACCACCACCACCCCCAAACCCCGAACATCATTTTCCTGGGAACCAGGATGCCTGAGGAACTCACCAATTGTAATGAGCCAATTATGAGCCAAAGAACAGAAGAAAAGGGAACTTGCTCTCACCAGAGGCCAGTTGCCTACCTGGGTACCAAACAGGGAATATTATAGTACTCCAGCCCCTTTGGACAATGCCAGATTAACACCTGAAACCTAGTTTACCTTAGGTAAAACCTTAGTTTTACCTAAAAGTTAACAAACTGTCCCTAGGATATAATTGGCCCCTGCTTTCCAGTTGGGTTCCTAGGTCACCTAAGGAATTTAAAGTCCCACCTACATGGAGTTAAGGCCACTCTAGATGTCTGAAGACCACAGGAGTTACCCTGCTGATCAAATACATTGCCATGTGGAAAGAAGGTCAATGGAGAAAGAAGTAGCATTGCATCCTTATTGCCATAGTCTCACTGTTTTGGGGCAAATAAACCTATTGTTAACTGTCCCATGACTTAAATACCTCAAGTGAAACTGAATTAAGAGGGTGCTAGCATTAGGGTGTGACCAGTAGCTGAGAGGAGATGACCTTGTGGCTCACATCCTGTTTGAGGTGGGACAGGGCACAAGAGCTAGGTAATCAAATGAGCAGACGCCGCATGGAACCCAGTCACAAGAGCCCTTCTGGTCACATACGGGGAGTCCTCTAAGGGGCCACAGAGCAGTCTCCACCTAACACCAAGTAATTAGTTAAGTGGGTGATGGGTGTTTGGTGCTCCAAGCCCAGCATTCTCTAGTTGTTGTTGACCTACAGAAGGTGGAGAAGAAGAAGACTGAACTTGTAAAGTGCAAGCCTGACCATGTCATCGCCCTCTTTAAAAACCTGTGGTGGCTCCCCATCACCTCTAGGACCATATATAAAATCCTCTGTTTGAACTTCCAAACCCTTCATAACCTGATCCTCTCCTACTTTTCCAGTCTTCTTCCACTTATCCACTTCATATACTTAGCAATCTGATAACACTGGTCCCTTTGCTGTCCTTCACACAAGACAATTACTCTTCTGACTTCGGGCATTTTCACTGGCTGTCCCGCCATACCTGGAATTCTTTCCCTATTCATCTCCAATTCCCAAATTCCTTGGCTTTCTTCAAATCCCAGATAAAATTACTCTTTCTACAAGAAGCCTTTCTCAGTCCCACCTTCCCTCAGTTAATTACTGCCACTCTGTCTAATGTAGGTATATATCTTTTGTAGACAACTGTTTGTGTGTTTCTATTAGATTGAGAGCTCCTTGAGAGGAAAGACTGTCTTTAGCCTTTCTTTGTGTCCCCAGTGCCTTAGCATAGTGTCTGGCACACTGTAGGTACTTAATAAATGCTTTTTTCACTGACTGAATAAAAGTGAACTGACTTGAGACAGATTTTTGGTTTTAGGGACCCTGCAATGAAAGCCAAGAGGGAAGAAAATGGAGCTACTATCTATGCAAGTGAAGGGATACTTTCTTACTGGGAGTGGAAACCTACCACATAATCTCTGACCCAGAGGTTCTGTTTCCAGAGATTACAGTTCCACTGAGATTAGAGATATGAGAAAGGAGGAGATGAACATGAGGAAGAGACTTGGGAACTTCTACTGATGGCAAAATTTCCCCAGAATTTTGTTAGAACTGCTTCCAGCCGGAAGGTGCCTCCCCTCCCCTAAGGGAGCTGGGGCTGGGCAGGCCTTCTCCCACAAGGAACTGGAGGAGAAATTCAAACAAATATCTGATGAGTCACCAGAGCAATGGCTCCTAAGGGTTTAGTCTAACAGACAGAACTGAGATGCTTTCTGCAGCTGAGTGCCATAGGTTGGGAAAGCCTTCTGAGGATTTTCGTTTATATTCAGGTAAATTGATTAGAGCCTCTGGCTGGAGACTGTCCTCTGTCCCTTTTTTAGCAGTTCAATAGGGAGTTATTCATATATAGTACAAATAAAGATGATGAATTCACATCATAGTCAGCTCCCTATTGGAATCTGCATGAAATGGGGTGAAATTCTTTTTTTTTTAAATAAAAATTTATTTATTTAACTTTTTACATTCATTTTCACAAAATTTTGGGTTACAAATTTTCTCCCCTTTTCTCCCCTCCCCCCACCCCAATACACCAAGCATCTAATTTTCCCTATCTCCAATCTGCCCTCTCTTCTGTCATCCCTCCCTTCTCTTGTCTCCATCTTCTCTTTTCTCCTGTAGGGCCAGATGACTTTCTATTCCTCATTAACTGTATGTCTTCTTTCCTAGTAGCAACAGCAACACTAAAAAGTTGTTCCTAAAACTTTGAGTTCCAAATTCTCCCCATCCCTCCCTCCCCACCCATTCCCTTTGGGAAGGCAGGTAATTCAATATAGGCCCTATCTGTGTAGTTTTGCAAATGACTTCCATAATAGTCGTGTTGTGTAAGACTAACTGAATTACCCTCCATCCTATCCTGCCCCTCATTGTTTCTATTCTGTCTTTTGATCCTGTCCCTCCCCAAGTGTTGACTTCAAATTGCTCCCTCCTCCCATTACCCTCCCTTCCATCATCCCCACCCCCTTGCTTATCTCCTTCTCCCCCACTTTCCTGTATTGTAAGATAGGTTTTCATACCAAAATGAGTGTGCATTTTATTCCTTCCTTTAGTCAAATGTAATGAGGGTAAACTTCTTGTTTTTTTTTCTCAGCTCTCCTCTTTTTCCCTCCACTAAAAAGTCTCCTTCTTGCCTCTTGAATGAGATATAATTTACCCCATTCCATTTCACCCTCTTTCCTCTCCCTACCTTTCTCTCTCACCTTTTACCTTAATTTCTTTTAAGATATGGTCCCATCCTATTCAATTCACTCTGTGCTCTCTGTCTCTGTATGTGCATGCATGTGTGTGTGTGCATGCACGCGTGTACATGTGTGTGTGTGATCCCACCAACTACCCAGGTACTGAAAGGTTTTAAGAGTTACAAATATTGTCTTTCCATGTAGGAATGTAAACAGTTCACTTTTGGTAAGTCCCTTATGACTTCTCTTTGCTGTTTACTTTTTCATGCTTCTTCTCATTCTTGTGTTTGAAAGTCAAATTTTCTTTTCAGCTCTGGTCTTTTCATCAAGAATGCTTGAAAGTCCTCTGTTTCATTGAAAGACCATATTTTCCCCTGAAGTATTATACTCAGTTTTGCTGGGTAAGTGATTCTTGGTATGAGTCCTAGTTCCTTTGACTTCTGGAATATCCTATTCCACGCCCTTCGATCCCTTAATGTAGAAGCTGCTAGATCTTGAGTTATCCTGATTGTATTTCCACAGTACTGGAATTGTTTCTTTCTAGCTGCTTGCAAGATTTTCTCCTTGACCTGGGAACTCTGGAATTTGGCCACAATGTTCCTAGGAGTTTCTCTTTTTGGATCTCTTTCAGGTGATGATCGATGGATTCTTTCAATACTTATTTTGCCCTCTGGTTCTAGAATGTCAGGGCAGTTTTCCTCAATAATTTCATGGAAGATGATGTCTAGGCTCTTTTTTTGATCATGACTTTCAGGTAGTCCAATAATTTTTAAATTGTCTTTCCTGGATCTATTTTCCAGGTCAGTTGTTTTTCCCATGAGATATTTCACATTCTCTTCCATTTGTTCATTCTTTTGGTTTTGTTTGGTGATTTCGTGGTTTCTCAGAAAGTCATTAGCCTCCATCTGTTCCATTCTAATTTTGAGAGAACTATTCTCTTCAGTGAGCTTTTGAACCTCTTTTTCCATTTGGCTCATTCTGCTTTTGAAAGCATTCTTCTCCTCATTGGCTTTTTGAACCTCTTTTGCCAATTGAGTGAGCCTATTTTTCAAGGTGTTATTTTCTTCAGCATTTTTTTGGGTCTCCTTTACCAAGGTATTGACCTGTTTTTCATACTTTTCTTGCATCTCTCTCATTTCTCTTCCCAGTTTTTCCTCCACCTGTCTAACTTGCTTTTCAAAATCCTTTTTGAGCTCTTCCAAGGCCTGAGCCCACCCGACATCCCCCTGGGATGTCTGGGATACAGAGACCCTGCCCTCCATGTCTTTGCCTGATGGTAAGAATATTTCCTCGTCATCAGAATTGAAAGGTGGGAACATTTGCACCTGCTCAAAGAAGCTCTCTATAGTCTTATTTTTCTTCCCTTTTCTGGGCATTTTCCCAGCCAGTTACTTGACTTCTGAGATTCCTGTCCACTCCTGCCTAGATCCGCCCAGCTAGTGCTTGGGCTCTGAGATTCAAATGGGCTTTCTGCAGGAGGCGCGGCTGCTATTCAATGTGAGCTTGAGTTCTGGTGCTGGGGTGGGGGCATGGCTGCCTCCCAGGCTCAGTTCCCTGAGGGGCTTTATGCAGAGACCTTCAGTGATGGAGTGGGTGGGGGCAGGGCCGCCTCCCAGGCTCAGTTTCCTAAGGGAGTTCATGCAGAGACCTGAGCTTCTGCCTGCTGCTTGGGGAGTCCCAGCCGCCGCCGCTGCCTCTGCCGCTGCCCCTGCCTCTGCCGCCTCCTGCCCCTGCCTCTGCCTCTTCCTTCCGAGGGGATCGGAGTCACGGAGACACCCTGCTCCCCTCTTGGCCAGCTCAGACGTCTCTCTCACTGACCTGTAGCATCTGTGGGTGGAGGGACCTTCCCGGCCGCCAGAGGTTCCGTCCCTGAAGCCTGCTCGGTTCTGCTCCTCTGGGGCGCGGCCAGGGCAGGGCAGGGCAGGGTTGGGCTTCGTTTTCCGGGGTGTGATGGACCCTGGGGACGGCTCTCCAGGGCTCTCTGGAACGGAAATCTCTTCCACTGTGTTTCTGCACACCTTGCAATGATCCAGAATTTGTGGGGAGTCCTTCTTTCAGGAAACATATGGGCTGTGGATTCGGAGCTAGCATACGTGAGTCTTTCTACTCCGCCATCTTAACTCCACCCCGCAATGGGGTGAAATTCTTGAAGGAAATAGATTCTTAAGGATTATTAAGGAAATAAATTCTTAAAGAAAATAAGGTCTGGATTTATGCCCTTTCAAACATCTATAGCCTTTTACACCCTATGATTAGCCTGTTTTCTGGGTAAAGCCCCACTAAAATAGCTTTAGACTTTAGCAGTGAATCTGCCACACAACTATACAAGTGTGGGCTAATCAACTGATGAAATTTGAGGTCAGGGAAGTTGTAACTTTTGGTAAGTTTTTGGTAAAAGTTATCAGTGTGACTAGGATAGTGCTGCCCTGTTAAGTGGGTTAAGAGCAATGACACCCTCTCCAATATGATATATGTGATGGTACCAGGAGTGTTTAATTCATACTAAGTGATAATGAAAAACAAAAAAGCTAAAATCTGACCTGCAATTTATTTCCTAAAATTATGAAATGGTATTTATCTCTCATTTTGTAGTTACAAAATGCTTTCATATCCATGCTCTCACTTAACCTTGAGAGTTAGATAGAGTGGATATATCTATTTTATAGATGAGGAAATTGAAGCTAACATAGGTAAAGTGATTTGCTCAAGGTGGTACAGCAAGTCCCAAAGCCAGGACTGGGCTGCCAGTTTTCTGACTCTGATTTCCATGTTATCTCCATTACACCGTCTGTGATGGTTGCTGTCAAGGGGTAGGCAAAGTGAAGATATAAGCAGAAAAACACATATTCAAATGAGAGTGAAATAATTTATAATTGTTTTTACATTGTTCTTCCAAAAAGCAATCTCTATATAGTATGAAGAATTTCTCCCCAAATATTACAGGCCTAAAGAGACTGTTAAGACTGTACACAGACTGGTGAAGAGTAGTTAATATGTTGATCCAGTTTATCTTTCCAGCCTCCTTATCTCAGTTCACTTGCCTTTGCTCCTTGTATATGGACCATCCTTACTTTTTTCTTAAGGCAACGTTACCATGAATAATATTAATAGCACCATTTATAAAGTGCTTTAATGTTTTCAAATGGTTATGTTGATATATTTATAGCATGTTCAGGGATGACCAATACCTTGGTGTGATGGCTGCCAAACCCTTTTTGGGGCTCTTTCCATCTTTGATGTTCAACTGTTTCACCCAACTTTAACCTGTGACTCCATGCACAGCTGCCACACCCTGGCAAACCTTTTTGGCAGGTGGGCCAAACCAGGATGGGGGTAACCAAGGTGTCTCAAATCCACTGGTGAGTTACAGGGGTGTCTATCCCAAGCATGTGAAGACTTCCTCTGGTGCAATGGGCGGATGAGAACAATTTGTTCCAGCGGCCTTGAAGGCAGCTGAAGCAGGCGATGTGGAGCTTAGAGCTTGGTTAGACACCAAAGATGCCAAGGTCATCCACCGCAGCCTGAGCCATCGCCAGCCATCTTGACTCCGTCCTGCCACTGAACTATGACGGCTCTGGAGGAGAGAGTGAGGCTGACGACTTCCTGCAACTCTGCCTCACTTAAATCCAATTTATGCAGGAATCAGAAGACATCACCCGTGCATACACATACATACACCTATATATGTGTATATTTAAACATATACATACATATAGCTTTACATATTGTTGTACTTTTAACTATATATATATATATATACAAATATATGTATATATACACACACACACACACACATACATACATACGCTTGTCTGATCCTCACCAAACAGGCTTGCTAGGCTATCTCCATTTTATAAATGAAGTAAGGAGTCTTAGAGCGGCTGACTGACTCAGAAACACACAAGGATTCACACTGAGGAATCCTTTACGCTGTCAGGGATCCTGCCACTGAGCTGGACAAGGTGGTGCCTCCGCTACGCGCACCTCCTGTATTATTTTGCGTTATAACTACGTGTATGGCGTGCTCCGGATTCCACAACCCTGTGCACAGCTTCTCCTCTCCTGTTCCGGGTGCTGGGCAGGTAAGCCGTACTTTAAAAACGCATCAGAGCGAGCCAGCGCTGGGACGAGGCGGCGCCGGTCCTTGGGCCTGTACACGTCAGCAGGCTGCTCACTGGCTGGGTACCGAGGAGATAACGAGCAGGAAGGCGGGCCGGCTCCCAGAAGATGCCGAAGAATGACACGCGGGCCTCGGAGCCCCGACCAGGAGGAGGGCGGGGCAAAGGGACCGGTCCCAGCCACCTGCCCGAGGACGAGGCCAATCGGAGGCGGGCTCGGGACGCACCTGAACCTGGCCGCGCCGACGTCACGACGCCCGGGCCCCGCCCCGGCCAATGGGCGGCCGGCCCGGGGCTGGGGCCGCGCGGGGGCCGCGGGCGGAGCCGGCGCTCGGGCTGACTTGGCTGTTGGGCGCGGCGTGGCTCCGGGAGTCGGCTGCTGGTCCTCCGGCTCTCCCCGGCCGGTGTCGCTCCTGTCCCCTCCCCCGCGCCTCCTCCGGCCGGCTCCGCACCCGGATGGCGCCGGCCTCGCTGTAGCCGGCGCGCCTGCGCAGTGTCGCGGCCTGGGGTGGGGGTGCGGAGCGCGGCCGCGGGAGCCGCGGGTTTCCTGCCCCACTTCCTTCTCGTCGCCCTCCTGGTGCGTCGGCTCGCTCGGCCGGCGGGATGGCGGCGCTGGGGGGCCGTCGGGGGTCTCCTCAGCCGCTGCTCCTGCCGCCGCCGCTGCCGCTGCTGCTGCTGCTGCTGCTGACGCCGCTCGGGGTCCGAGCCGTGCCCGAGGAAGACGCCGGCGCCCGGAACAAGGAACCTCCGGCGCCTCCTCAGCAGCTCCAGCCGCAGGCGGCCGAGGCTCAGGGGCCCGAGGCGGCCCGCGCCGAGGTGAGACTGGGCCCGGGCCGGGCCGGGGGCGAGGGCAGGCGGGGGGCGCCTCTGCGGCCTAGGAGCGGCGCCGGTCGGGACTGCCGCCTGCTGCCCCGGGGCTCGGGCTGGGTCTCCGCGGGGGGTGCCGGGGTGAAGCCCCGGAAAGAGGGAGAGGCGACCGGGATGCTGGCGGGGGAGCGGCGGGAAGGGGCCGGCATTGAGGGGGGACGCGAGGGCCGAAGAGCATTTGTGATGGAAAAGCAGAATTTTGGTTTGGTCTGCCCTCTAGTCTGAGGTCTGCCCGGGCCGAGCACCCGCCGTGCCCCTGACGTGCCCGCGGGCAGGGCCCAGACCCGTAACCCTCGGCCAACCTCACGTGCCGCTGGGGGCTCCGGTCCGCCACCAGCGCCGGTCCTAAACTGGCAGGCAGAACTAATGAAATGGAGAGTCACTGCCGGGCCGAACGGCGCTGTCGTTGGCTGTCTGTATTTGGAAAGTTTTCATCGCTCTCAGTCCTTCTCCGAACGTGTGTTCTAAACAGGAGGGCGCGGAGATCCTTTCTTTGCCCGCTGTCCTCGCCCCCACCCCGCCCAGCCCCACTCTCCCGGGCCGGGCAAGTGGTGTCCTAGCAAATTAAGCAGTCTGTCCGTGCACTCGCCCCGCAGTCCGTCCCTTGCCAGATTCCTAAACCTCAACATCCATCGGATCGTTCTTCCACTCAAAAGACTTCGCTGGTTCGTTGCGAAATAAGTTCAGATTCTTCAGCCTGGCATTCAAGGCCCCCTGCAGCCTGCTTCCAACGTATTTTTCCCAACTTATTTCAACACTGCCCATTTGTGTTGTATCCTGAGTTTTCACATTTCTGCTTTTGTTCACCTACAATACGCTTCTCTAATTTCCATACCCTCCCCATCTTTACTTATTAAAAACCTATTTTTCATTGGATTGTGAACTTTTTGCCTGTTTTGTATTCCCACTGTTGACCGTAGCGCCTTGGCATATAGTGGGGACTTAATAAATGTTTACCGACTTTGTTGGAACAACTCAAATGCCACCTCTTCCATGAAACCTTTCCTAAGATTCCTAAAAGCAGAAGTAAATTCTTACCTATCTAAACTCAGAAGACTGATAAAGCTTCCCACACCCGCTGCCCCCCCAAGAAAAAAGAAAAGAAAAATTAGGATCTGGCTAAATCACTTAGTCATTCATATCGTTGGTAGCAAGGGAGCTAGACCAGGTCTACTTCTCAGTTCCTTGTTCTTTACCGAGGTGACCAAAGCCAATCAGCATGAGCTCTTTCAGATCAACTCTTCCATAGCTAGGAAATTTTGTATGTTATGTCAATCTCATCCTTTCCTATCGTAGAGGAAGAGGTGGGTTCTTCACCATGACCAGCAGCTTCTTATACCTGCCTTCCGTCTTACTTGCAAGTGCCCAGTTTCTTTTCTTCTATCTACAAACATAATTCCATCCCTCCTATCTCAAAAATCTTCAACCTTTCAACCAATTGAATATGCCATCGCTTCTCTCTCCTTCCTTCAGACTCAAACTTTTGTAGCCTCTGTATTGGCTGCTTCCACCTCATTAATGCCTATTCACTCTTTAGCTCTTTCTAATTTGTTTTCTTTTCACTACTTGACTGAAAATGACCATTTGAAAGTTACCAGTAACCTAATTAACCAAACTAGTCCTTTCTTTTCTATTTCTTGGCTTTTTTGTTGCATTTGATTGTAGACTGCTTTTTCCTTTATAGTCTTCCTTCCCTTGTTTGGCATAACCTGAAGCTCTTTTCTGTCCTCTTCAGCTATATCAATTATAAGTAATAGGGGGATGGGCAGAGAGACACCTTGCTTACCTCTCTCCATTTTTACCATTCCATTACCTGCCTCTGGGCCTTTGTCCAAGCTGCTCCCCCACCTTCCTTGGAATGCCCTTCCTCCTCATTTCTGCCCCTCAAAATTCCTGATTCCATTTAAGACTCCACTCAAATACCTCCCAAGGAAGAATTTTTCTAGCCTCCCCTTAGTTTATAAATTTACTTTGTATGTAATTTACTTGTATGTAATTGTTGTAATTATTGTCCCCTTCCCAAGTAAAATATGAACTCCTTGAGGGTAAAGACTATCCTATTCCAATACATGGCACATTGTAGCCATCTAATAAATATTCATTGAATTAAGTTTAAAAATGAAGGAATAGAGAGATAATCTGATTCATCCCAAGGTCCTTCAGCTAATTAATAGGAAAGTAGGACTAGAATCTGGCTTTTTCCACAATACCAGACTGCTTTACAGTAGGCAGTTGAGAAACAGCTGTTGAATGAATGAAATCTGCTCTAGCTTTGAATCATTATCTACTTGGAGAAGCTAAACATAACAGTAACCTTATCTGGAAAAGCCAGTTTTTGTTGTTTGTTTTACTGGTGTTAAAAAAAATCTGAGAACTAGATGATATAGTAGTTCAAACCCAGGAAAATCAATTTTAAAGACCAATTGCTACTGAACATTGTAAACAAAAGAAAAATTTTAACCAGCACATTGAATCAAGTGAGAGAAAAATTTAGTCTCCTTTGATTTATATATTTGTTAATAATAATTTATATATTTGTTAATAATAAGCACTCCTTTGGGTGCTCAAAAAACTTGGGGTGATTTGCTTGCAAAGTAAAGTTTCCACAAGTCCAAGAAATACTAGAATATTTAAAGATAGCTAAAGGAAACATAATTTGTAAAGAATGTTCTAGTCCATTGACAAATTAACCTAGCAGCATGTAGTACATTTCTGTCTTCTCTCTCACTCTGCCCTTCCAATTTCTGAGGATTACAGAACTGTTGCAAAGTTATATCCTTTTTGAAGTACTTGTCCTTTTCACTGGATTGAAACTTAAGTGCTTAGTGGGGTGGGGAACCATGTCCTTGGAGGCCACTTGTGGCCCTCCCTCTATCTAAGTCCTTAAGTGCAGCCCTTTGATGCCAAACTTCACAAAACAAATCACCTTAATAGAAGGAGCTGTTCTGTAAAGTTTAGACTCAGTCAAAAGGCTGCACCCAAAGACCTAGAAGACCACATGTGGTCTCCAGGCCAAAGCTTCCCCACCCTTAGTAGTACCTTAAGTTATTAGCTGTCTGTGTAATATTTAGATGTTCAGTTTAAGTTTACTCCTAGTCAGTTGTAATTTTGAAATAATAGCAATACTTCCTTTCTTTGGAACATTTTAAATATCTTCCATCTAATATTTGCGTTGATATTTCTGAGTTAGAAGTAGGATCAGTTGTCATGTGGTTGATTAGAAAATAATGTGCAACATGACTAATATGGAAATGTGTTTTCCATGACTGCACAGGTATAAATATCAAATTGCTTGCCTTCTCCATTAGAGAAGAGGGGATATAAGAAGGAAAAGAATTTGGAACTCAAAAAAAAAAAGAATATCAATTGTTTTTACATGTAAGTAAGAAAAAAGATATTTAAAAAAATTATGTCCATAACCTTAAGTCACATCAATAGAACTAAAGCCCGAGTTCAGGTATCCTGTCTCTTATAAAAATTATTTTAAAGATAAACCACCTTCTTTTTTTCTTTTTAAAACTGGAAAAGAGGGGAAATGTATCTTTTGAGACTTTGGCAGGTTTTTTCACAGTATTTTTTATATGGGAATTTATACTAATTTCTCTATTTTTAAATAACACTTCCATTTCATTTTATTTTATTTATTTATTTTATTTTATTAATTTATTACCAATTTTTCTCCACAGCTATATCAGATGGGTTGTGTGTTTTGTGCCCTGAAAGTATCATTTGCTTTTTTTAATCACTTAGAATGCAAAAACTCTTAATGGGATTAAATATGCCCATTGCCAGTCACATATATTGTGAAATATCTGAAAGCTATTTCAGCTTGCAAACAGTATACAATATATCACTTTAGATAGTCAAATGCTTAAAACTGAACTTTTCTTGTCAATGCTGAATATGGATTTCTGTGTTTAAATTCATTGGTAGTTATTTTTACATCTGTTTCAGTGTATATCTAAAGATATTTGTGCCTTAAGTATCAAGTAATTTTTCTGGTGGGAGTACTGATGAAAATTACGACTCATCTGCACTTAATAGATGATCTTTAAGTTGTCTCCAAAAAATTCATCACTCTGAAGCCAGCCTGATGATAAACCTATCTGAACTAGGCTGTGCTCCTGGGAAGCAGACACATAGCTCTGATACAGGGAGTCCTTTGATTTTTGTGTATAAGATTATACTGTGTTGACATTGCCTTCAAGAAACCTAGATCAGTTCTGTCTGAGGTTTAGGCACTGGAGAAGTACTTGAGTGGAGATTCTAACTTGTATGATAAGACAAGCAAGGTTTAGTGTTAGAGCAATTTGTAACCAGGAATTGGGTTAGTCTGTTACTTTGTAATTTATATGGGATTCTGTTTCCTTTTCCCTTATTTTCCCAGTGAATGCCTGTAAATGCCTAGTTGATTTAATGAAAAGGTTGATGAAAGTCAAGATTTAACTCCTGGTTGGGCTGGAATGGAGAAGAGTTTTCTGACTCATCGAGGGGAGGAGGAGGAGTGAGCAGGGAGAAGAGGCAGGCTCAGCTTTGCTACTTTTTGTCTGTGTGACAGTGGGCAAGTCACTTTCCTCACCTTCAAAATGAATCTAATGAACTAGGTGATTGAAAGATTCCTTTCCTATTTAAATTCTGTAAACTGTGTCTCTGAGCAAGGGTAGGGTGTGAGATGGAACTTAAGGGCCAACTCAACCTTCCCTGCCCAGAGTGTCATCACAGCTTCTTCCATGCTTAATCTTTTTAGTATAAAAAGTTAGATTCCTAGTAGACACATATAAAATGTGTCTTTTAAAATCTTTTTTTTAATTTTAATTTTTTTTAATGTTTTACAATCATTTCCTTAAAGTTAAGATTTTTATCCCACTTCACCCTTCCCCCATTACCCCCCTCCCTCCCCGTGACAGCATACAATTCTGTATAGGTTCTACATATACTTTCCTATTGAGCACATTTTCACTATAGTCATGCTATGTAGTCGAACTAAAATAAATGGAAGAAATCATATAACAAATCAAAACATAATACACTGAAACCCACCCACACACAAACATGATCTGCTACATTCTGCGAATGACTTCCATATTTCTTTCTCTGAGTGTGGAAGGCATTTTGCCTTAGAAGACCGACATTGTGTTATTACAAAGTTCCAGGTCTACCAGAAAAAACTCTCACACACTGTGGTCGTTGCTGTGCACAAAGTTCTCCTGGTTCTGCTCCTTTCGCTCAGCATCAGATCATATAAGTCCTTCCAGGCCTCCCTGAAGTCTTCTTGTTCATCATTTCTTATGGCACAATAGTACTCCATTACATTCATATACCATAATTTATTCAGCCATTCCCCAATTGATGGGCATCCCCTTGATTTCCAGTTCTTGGCTACCACAAAGAGTGCTGCTATAAATATTTTTGTACACGTGGGACCCTTTCCCGTTTTTATAATCTCTTGGGGATACAGTCCTAGTAGCGATATTTCTGGGTCAAAGGGTATGCACATTTTTGTAGCCCTTTGGGCATAGTTCCAAACCGTTCTCCAGAACGGTTGGATGATCTCACAGCTCCACCAACAATGAATTAGTGTTCCAACTCTCCCACATCCTCTCCAGCATTTATCATTTTCTTGTTCTGTCATGTTTGCCAATCTTATAAGTGTGATGTGGTACCTCAGAGTTGTTTTGATTTGCATCTCTCTAATCAATAGTGATTTAGAGCACTTTTTCATATGATTATAGATACCTTTGATTTCTTCCCCTGAAAATTGCTTGTTCATATCCTTTGACCATTTATCAATTGGGGAATGACTTGTATGGTTATATATTTGAGTCAGTTCTCTATATATTCTAGAAATGAGGCCTTCATCCCTGAGCTTAGCCGTAAAAATTTTTTCCCATTTTACTACATCCCTCTGAATTTTGGTTGCATTGGGTTTGGTTGTGCAAAAACTTTTCAGTTTAAAGTAATCAAAATTATCCATCTTGCATTTCATAATGCTATTGTTTCTTTAGAAAAAAATTCTTCCCCTCTCCATAAATCTGACAAATACACTATTCCTTGCTTCTCCAGTTTATTCATGGTATCAATCTTTATACCTAAATCATGTACCCATTTGGACTTTATTCTTGTGTACGGTGTCAGGCATGGGTCCATGCCTAATTTCTGCCACACAGTTAACCAGTTTTCCCAGCAATTTTTGTCGAACAGTGAGTTCTTATCCCAGAAGCTGGGATCTTTGGGTTTATCAAACAGGAGGTTGCTATATTCCTTGCCTACTGTGTCTTGAGTGCCAAGTCTATTCCATTTGTCTACCCCTCTGTTTCTTAGCCAGTACCAAGTGGTTTTGATAATTGCTGCTTTATAATACAATTTGAGGTCTGGTAGCGCTAGGCCACCTTCCCAAGCATTTCTTTTCATTAGTCCCTTTGATATTCTGGACCTTTTGTTTTTCCAAATGAATTTTTGATATTATTTTATCCAGATCTAGAAAATAATTATCTGATAGTTTAATTGGTATGGCACTAAATAAGTAGATTAATTTAGGTAGAATTGTCATTTTTATTATATTAGCTCGGCCTACCCATGAACAGCTGATGTTTTTCCACTGATGTCTTTTAAAATCTTAACAGAGCATGCATTAGTTATGAAGGCAACTTCTTTGGATTTAAGGCAAACATCTTCCTATTTCTGTTGAAGGTATTGCCATCCTAGGCACTTAAGTTTGTCCTGGACTTTTATTTCCCATATTCCACATATTCCTTCTACCTAGAGAGATTTTATCTCATCTTCAGACCTCAGAATTCTTTTACAGAGGAGAAAACTGAAGCCCAGGAGGGTAAGTGACTTGTGAACAGTCATAATAAATATCAGGGAGTATCTGAACTCCTTGGGGCAGCTGGTTGATGTCATAGATAGAGTGCCAAGCGTGGCATCAAGAAGACTTGAGTTCAGTTTGGGCTCAGACACTTGCTGTGTAACACTGGAGAAGTCACTTAACCCTGTTTGCCTCAGTTTCTTCATCTGGAAAATGAGCAGAAGAAAATGGCAAACCACTCTACACTGAGAAAATCCCAAATGAGGTCACAAAGAGTTGGTTATAACTGAATAACACCAACTTTTGTCTTCAGAATAAATTCCTTCTTTTTTTAAAACCACAAATCCCATCAGTTTTTTTTCCTTTATCTTCTCTACCAAACCACTAGCCTTGATCCCCTGTTAACCTTGATTTCCTAATTGATCCCCCTGCTTTCAGTCTCCTCTTTATTTTCACATAGCTGCCAAAATAATCTTTTTTAAGGTATAGGTCATACTGTTATCCTTGAAATTTTCAGTGACTCTTTGTTCCCTTAAGTGTATGATACATATTCAAAACCTTGCAATTAAGGCCCACTACAGTATGGTCCAACTTGCTTATCTCACATTATCACCTTTCATGTACTCTGTATTCCAGTTAAACTGTACTATGAGATGTGCCCTGAATTTGACTTGTCATCAAATGCCTCTGTGTGTTTACATATACTGCCCCACCTGCCTTGAATGCTCCCTCATCTGTAGTATCTTTACCTTCTTCAAGGTCCAGCTCAGGTGTTACTCACAGAAGTGAAGCTTTCCTTTATTGTCCCAGTTTAAGAACTGGGATAATAAACTGCAAGATTGCTGCCCTGGGAATCTGGAGGACTCAGATCCCACCCAGATATTTACTAGCTGTGTGACCAGTGACCAGTCATTTGAACATCTCTGAGTCTGTTTTCTCATATGTGAAATAGGGATAATGATTGACCTTATTTTACAGGATTGTCCTGGGGATCTAATAAGATGCCTTATGTAAAGTGTTTTGCAAACCTTAAAGTGCTATATGAATATGAGCTCTTATTACCTTTTATTATTTAACTGTTGAGACTGATTCTGATGTCACAGATTTGGGATCTTGTTGATGTCTGTACTTGAACTCAAGAAAATCTGGCTTTAAAGCCTACCCCATCCTTCCCCGATTAGTTTTGTGACCATAGGCAAGCCACTTAATTTCTAAGCTTGCCCTAAGCTTATCTTCTTCATTGTAAAACAGGGGTAGCAATACTTGTAGCATCTGCCTCCCAGTGTTGTTGTGACCATCACATGAAACCATGTGTGTGAAATGCTTTGCAAATATTAGAGTGTTATATAAATCTCATCTTGTTGAAGTTGTTAAGAATAACATCTCCTTAGAAGAATGTGAGTGAGTACTGTATAAGGCCTGAGACTCATGGATCTGTACTTGGCCCTTTTTTTTTTTTATTTTTTTTTTTACATTTTTTATCAGTGATTTCAGTAAAGCCAGAGATGGGATGCTTATCAAATTTCAGGTGCTACCAAGCTATAAGAGATAATGAATACTGGACAGTGGAATCATGGCTGAAAATTATTTTGATGAAGTAAGAGCATTGGCCTGAATCTAATGAGACATAGTTCAGTAGGTCTAAATGTAAAGTTTTATGCTTGGATACAGTCAACTTCACAAATACCAGATGGAGACAGGGTTAAACAGTAGTTCTGAAAAAGACCTAGAGATTTAGTTGACAACAAACTCAGCACGATGACGTAGCAGCCAAAAAAAGCTTTTTTGACTTTGGATTGAATTGAGAGAGATAAAAAGGTGTTAGTCCCACTGTACTCTGCTCTCATCAAACCTGATCTGAGGGTCGAATTTATATGAGTATCATTTGAAGAAACTGACCATGTTTTTCTTTGAGACAAGACTACTTTGGCTTTTCTCAGACTTCTGAAGTTTTTTTTCCCCTAAGACTTTTAGCCCCTTCCTAGACTTCTTATACCTCACTCTCCTCCCCATACTCTTCTATCCAATGACACTGGCCTCCTTGATGTTTCTTACACATGTCATTCCATCTCCCAACACCAGACATTTTCACTGGCTCTCATACCTGGAATTATTTTGCTTTTCAGCTCAGCTTCTTGGCTCCTCTGACTTCCTTAAGGTCTCAGCTAAAGACTCACCTGCAAGAAGCTGTTCCTTGACCTCCTTAATCTTACTTCCTTTCCTCTGAGATTATCTCCAATTTATCCCTTAATTTACTTTGAGAGCAGGAACTGTTTTTTGCCCATTTGAGGGAAGGGGTTATCCTTGTCACTGAGCATAGTACCTGACACATAGTAGGTGCTTAATAAATACTTATTAACTGACTTGTGGTTCTTGGTGGGGGGTGGGGGAAGAAAGGTCATAGATGTGAGAAGAAGACATAATAACTGAGTATTTGAAGGACTGTGTGTGTGGACAAAGGATTAGACTTTCCCCAGAGGGCAGAATCAGGCTCATTGCGTTGGAATTGCAGAGGCAAATCTAGACTTGATATCAGGAAAAACCTTTTAACAATTAAAGTATACAAAAACGGAATGAGTTGCCTTGAAAAGGAAATGTGTTCTCTCTCCTTGAAAGTCTTCAGACAAAGGGTAGATAACATCAGGTATGTTATAGTGGACATTCTTTTCAGGTCTGGGATGGACTAGATTGGCTGTTAAAGTCCCTTTCAACTCTAAAGTCTGTCATTCCATTGTTGGTTTGTTTTTTTCCCATTTCCCCAGCAGCCCACAAAGTGTTAAGCACATAGTAGATTTTTAATAAATATTTACTGAGTCAAATTATCAGAGATTTCTGTGAATGTGGTAAATTTTCACATATAAACATTTAATTCATACTTAAATTTACTTTGTATTAGATAAAGAAATGACTTTTGACTGACAGTCCATATTTTGGGGGAAATTAAAGATTTGATTTTTCAGAATTGAGATTTTAAAAAATTTGATAGTTCAAACTTTCAATATCCTATAAATTTAACTCAGAATTAATGATCCTTTTATAAATCATTCATTATACATTTTAGCTGCTACTATATTCAGAATGCTATGTTAGATAAGATAGATAAGAAGTATAAGACAATGTTTTTGTGTCCTAGGATTTTAATATCTAATAGGAGAGACATGTATGAAAGTTAAAATAACACTGCAGGGTTTTCTCTTGCTAAAATGGATGTATTTAAGTCCTTTAGAAGTTTTCTGAAATAATTTTCAAGCTCAAGACACAGCCTCCCCCCTTTTTTTCCTTTGTTTCAATAGTTGTGCATTATCCTAAGTGCAGTGGACACACAGATAGTTGAATAATTCGGCTGCAGCATAGTATGACTACATTAAAAAGCACTTAAGGTATAGTGAAGAAATATAGAATTGGGATGTAAAAAAGTGTGCACTTCATACAGGCGTAAAGAATACTAGGTGGACAGCTGTGAATGTATAATTGAAACCAAAAAGCATCTATTAAGAGCCAGTGTGTTGGGTGGCGCCTCAGAAGAATCTATGGGAGAATGTGAATAAATCACACAGAATGATCAGAGATGTGAGGATTGGGATCTGCATTCATCCAGGAGACTCCACTGAAGTAAGCTAGAGTGGTGCTACCCCATCATTGGGGCAAGCTTTAAAAGTGGGCAGAGAAATTTGGATTTATTGTAGTAATAGGAAGTGGTAGGTTTGTGAGTAGGAGAATAATGAAATTAATTCCAGAAATCTGCTGGTGATCGTGGAGTGAAGGGTTTTGGAGGGGAGAAATTAGAAGCTTGGAGTCCAGCCAAGAGTCTTAATTCTGGCCTGAAGTAAGGAGAAAATGGATTAGGGTGGTAGCAGTAGGAATAAGGAAGAAGAAGCCAATCTGAGAAAACATTGTCAAGGAAGCAATGACAATATTTGCTATTTTATCCATGGGATAAGAGAGGAAAGTGTCTGAAAGGTTCTATCACAAATTTTATTTTGTGCCTTTCTGTAACCTCTTTGGGCTATATGCCCTTTAGGGGAAATCTCTGGGTATGAACATTTAATACTCCTTTGACTCATGTGCATTCTCCCTGCTCCTGTGCTCTAGCCCTCACCTCCCACCTGGGATTCAGTCATCTCATTGATGAGCATTCTTCACATGTAGCTTGGACCTGGACCTTGCTTCCCAGCCATCTTCATGCAGTGTTGCCATAAAGTTATGTATCTTTTCTCCTTCCTGCTCTTAACTTTGAAAACAAATCAGTTAACACCTGCAAAACACTTATTTAGGGCTTCCTACTCCCCTGTACTCCCCTGGATGCCCTGGCTTCCGCTTATTAGAATGTACCTTCTTTGAAGGCAGAGATGGTCTTGCTTCCTTGTATTCTTTGTACCCACAAGGGGGTACCTGGTGCAGGGGCAGAGTCACTGATGAAAAATGAAAGTTGATTGGCAAGTTTAGAGCCCTCTGTAAAGGAAGGTTTTAGGGGAGGATGTTCCAGAGAGTTAAAACCAAGCACAGCAGTTGATGGAAAATGGAGTGCATATCCTTTTATCCTTTGACCATTCATTGGAGAATGACTCTTGGTCTTACATTTTTGTTAGTTTCATAGATCTATCTATATATATCTTGTTTATCAGAGAGATTTAATGTAATGTTTTTTGCACCCAAAACAAAACCTTTCAACTTGATGTTATCAAAATTACCTTTTGTGATAGCCTTTCAACTTGATGTGATCAAAATTATCTTTTGTGATATAGTCTTTCATCTTTTGTTTGGTTAAAAATTCTCTCTGTATATCCATAGTTGTGAAAAGAACCTGATCAAATTCTTTTCTAATTTTGTTTATAGTGTAAGCTTCAATATTCAGATCAGTTACCTATTTTGAACTTATTACCATATGTGGTATAAGAAGTTTATCTGAAATAGAAAATTTACCTATTTTCTGCCAAACAGCATTATTGTTTTCCCAGTTCTTTTTAAACATGGGAGTTCTTCTTCCCTGAGTAGTGGGAGGCCTTCCTTTCTTTCTTGTCTCAGAAATCATTTCTCTCTTATAACAAAGAATGAAAAAAGAGGGTAAAATAGTTTACAAAACCTAAATAGTGCTGATAAGTACAACATAAGCACAATTTCCCTGATTTCCTTCAAGGTTCAGGTCACATCCTACTTTCCACAGGAGGCCTTTTTCCCTGTTCCCCTAGCTACTAATGCTTTCTTCTTTCAGATTACTTTTATCTGCTCTGTATATGAGATGTGCATGTACCTACTTATTTACATGCTATCTCCCTGCTTAGATTGTCTGCTCTTTGAGGGGATGGGGCCTTTTTTTTTTTTTTTAACCTTTCACGGCAGCTGGCACATAATTAGCACTTGATACTTGACTGATTACCTCAAAAAATGATTTATCCTGAGATTTTAGGCCTTTTGTTCCTCCAAGTGGATTTTGTTTTGTTTAGCTCTTCAAAGAATTTGGTTGGTATAGCAGAATGCCTGGAAATCAGTTTTGATAGTAATTGTCATTTTGGTGGCATTTTATATTGACTCAGTCCAGCCATAACAAAATGAGTATCATCTCCAACTATTTTAAGTTCTTAACTTCTTTAAACAGGGTTTTGTAACTGTGTTTATATAAGTTTTCAGTATGTCTTGGTAGTTGATTCAAGACATTTTATATATTTTGTAGTTACTTTGAATGGGAGCTTTTTTATATTCGTTTCTCTTTGGTTTTATCATTTCTATATAGAATTTCTGTTTTTGTATATATTTACTTTCCTGAAGAAATTAATTATTTCAGTTTCCTTTTTGATTCTCTATGTAAAATGTCATATTAGGAGATAGAGATAGTTTTGTCTCCTTTTTGCCTATGTTTATGCCTTAAATTTCTTCGTTTTGTCTTACTGCTTTGACTAGCATTTCTAAAATTAAGTCAGATAACAGTGAGAAAATGGGGTGTCCTTTCTTTACTCCTGTATTTTTATAAGGAAAACTTCTGCTTTCCATTGCAAATAACTCTGGGTCTTTTTGTTTTAGATATCAACTTTTTCAGTCTGTTAAAAAATATGATTTTTCCTCTTTGTGGGATTTTCAAACATAAGTGAATGTTACTTTGTCAATGGCTTTGTCTGCATCTATTGTTAAAATAGTATTTTTATTTAAAAAAACCCCAAATTTTGTTTTTCTGTTACAGAAAGGACCTCTACCAACTTCCCCAATTCATATTAATAATGAGGATCCTGCTGGTCAGACTAATTTGGGATTTATCCATGCATTTGTGGCTGCCATATCAGTTATTATTGTTTCTGAATTAGGGGATAAGACGTTCTTTATAGCTGCCATCATGGCAATGAGATATAACCGTTTGACTGTGCTAGCAGGTGCTATGCTGGCCCTGGGCCTAATGACATGTTTATCTGGTAAGTACTTACAATTTCAAGTTTATTAAACAAGATGCCATCCTTTGTAGGGTGTGTGTGAATTGTGTTTATTTACTGGACAATCAAACAGTGATGAAATTGTTTACATTTAAATCTTAAACTGACTGAAGTTGGAAGTTTATAATAGAAATCATACTCAGAAATCTACTGTTAGAACTCAGATTAGGAACTTAACCATTTTGTACTAATTTTGCATAATTTTCAGTTTTCTTAAGTCAGCTATTTGAGTTACTATCTATCCTATTTGTTAACTTAGTTTAACTTAGTTAACTGTTTTTGCTGTAATCTTGCTTTTTCAAGTCCTTTCAGTCTGAATAAATCTAATTAATTTCTGAAGTCCAGCAGTTTCCACAAAAGAAGAATTGCATATTTCCTGTTAAATGACACTGAGGACAAAATGGATTATTAACTGAGAAGTCAGTGTCTTTCAATTCATTGTCTATTAGAAAAAATTCTTATTTATTTTGCTTAAGAAATAGTGTTCTGTTTAGCTATATAAAATACACAGTGATAGAATTTTAACCTTTGATTTAAAATGCATTTCAGAATCTTATGCCCCTCAGTCACCTGTTATTGTAATTAGAGATGTTTTAAAGGAAATACCCATCAAATTTCTGATCAGTAATGTCCCTGTTGAACTGACTTTTTATTCAGTATTTTTTCTGCTCAAAAAAGAGGCAGTGACAGAGGGAAAGAACTGGTTGCAGAGTCAAGAAGACCTGGGTTCCAGTTCCACCTCTGACATTTACTTTCTGGCTATTTTGACCCTGGGGAGACAGTACCTGTCTGTGGTGTAGAAGCAGTGGGCACTAATTCTAAGCAGTGGTCACAGAGGTTCCTATGGGCCACATATTGACATAGCTATTTTAAAATGTAATATTGTCTTTTTTGTACTTTTGTGTAGTTAAATATTTATCAGTTACATTTTAATCCAGCTCCCTCTACACTCAGGAGCAATTTAGGCCATATGTTTGACCCTTCTCCTCAGGCAGCTCTCTGAGACTGTGCCTTGCAGAGAAAGTACTAACTTGCACTGGCTGAAGGAGTTTGCTCATTCAGGAGTACCCTTTGCCGGTAAAATCACATTCATTCCGTCATTCAGACTTGTAATTGATTATGCCAGAAATAAAAAGGATCAACCTTCAAAACTGTAACATATTGAGGCTTGGAATCGGGAAGACTTATGTTTGAGGCCTCCACCTGACATGCACCAGGCTGTCTGAGCAGAGGCAGGGCACGCCTGCTCCACGCTTTTTGCAGCTCTTAAGAGTCCCTACTGAGAATTCAATGCACAGATAAAATTACAGACACACATTTTAAAAACATGACCAGGATTTATTTTCAGTGTTGTTCATAGTTTTATAATTTGTTTTCAAATAAGCTAACTTCATTATTTACATAATTAAAAAAGAAATGTAGATAATCCCAACCAGTAAATAATCTCAAAGCTGTTTATCTGGAAAAAGTTTTTATACTTACGTTTAACTAGAATCAGAATCTTAGATGTGCTGGGGAACTACCAATGTGAATGGTATATAGCTCTTTGGTTTTACACCAGGAAGCTGAGGGTCAAAAAGACTGACCCAAGTGTTTCCAGTAGTGACTGAGCTGGAAAAGAGCCTGCCTCTTACTCCCTGAGTCTGTGCTGTGGTCATTCATCCCATCATGCAGAACTCTCTGGGGCAGAGGAAAGCACTTACGCAGAATAGCTCTGCCTCGGTTGGGAACTTTGCTCTGAACTCCTTTGACCAGAACTGCAGTCTGTCACATATCTCAGATAAGGACAGGAGTTAAATATATGGGTTTCTTTTCTGCTCCTTCCCATTAAAACATAAGTTCCTGCAGGAAAGGAACCAGTCTGCTTTTTAATTTTTTTCTCTCTTAACATTGTACTTAGCACAATGCCTGACACTGAGACCTTAATAAATGCTTGCTTGGTTGATTATAGGATGTAAACTGTATATAAAATAAGATTAAGTAAAGCAGAAATAGGGGCATTGAGGTGGTGCAGTGGACAGAGTGCCAGGCCTGAAGTTGGGAAGACTTAGCTTCCTGAGTTCAAATCCAGCCTCACACTTATTATATGTATGATCCTGTTTGCTTCAGTTTCCTCAATTGTAAAATGAGTCAGGTAAGGAAAGGCAAACCTCTCTAGTATCGTTGCCAGGAAAACCCCAAATGGTGTCACCAGGAGCTGGACAAGACTGAAATGACTGGAATGACAAAAGCAGAAACGGTAACAAAAGTGACTAACGATATAGGCACTAGCTCAAATAGAAAGAGCTTCATTCTGAACAGACAACTTGCCAAGGACTCCAGGTACTCTCAATGTAGATGAGCTTGGCCTCTCATTACCTTTTATGAATATGAATGAAATGAATGAATATTTATGAAATGAAAGTGGACTCTGTGATTTTCAGAGGTTTGTTTCATGTTTGTGTGATATTTTTTTTCTTTCACATTTATAGATGGAAGGCAGTATAAAAAGTTATATGTTCAAGTGTGTAAATTTGCTTTTTGGGCAACTTTTGAGAAGTATATAATCTACCTTAACAATGAAGTATAGTTATTATATTCCATGGATTTTTGCATATTTTACTTCCTATTAGCAAATTTAAATTATTGGTTTGTACTGCATGACTAAGATGCATCTCCTTGCTGTCTCCTTACATTTTTTGCATGGAAAACTTTTTGTAGAACTCAAAACTATACTCCTGCCCACCTTCTTGCCAAGTTCTTGTTTTCATCTTTTACCAGTGACTCAAAATGGTGTTAATAAATTGACTCATCACACTATTTGATAACACAAATTATAAGACAGTATCAGTACTTTTGCAAACCATATTTGTAGTCTATAGCCACAAATACTGGTTTGTAAGAGTTTCTTAAATTGGGTTAAAAAATTTTTTTAATAAATTATGGCAGCTAACCAATACTCTTTCAAAGCTTTTATTATTTAAATCTAAAAATATTACATGAAGTCAATCTGTTAGGTCAATTAGTAAAAAGTAGATCTAATTTTTATCTTGATTTTTCATAGAAATACTTCATTAGCAGGAAGAGAAGGTAGTATTTTTTCCATGCTTTAAAGTGCGACACCATTTTATTTTCTTTCAGTTTTGTTTGGCTACGCCACCACGGTTATTCCCAGAGTGTACACATACTATGTGTCAACTGCATTGTTTGCAATTTTTGGTATCAGAATGCTTAGGGAAGGCTTGAAGATGAGTCCAGATGAGGGTCAGGAGGAATTGGAAGAAGTTCAAGCAGAAATAAAGAAAAAAGATGAAGAAGTAAGTCACAGTATTTAATATTTTGGTCAGTAAGATGCTGAACTAAGAACACAATGCTGACTCTTAGCTGTGGCAAGATTAGTGTGTAACAGATGTAAACACTGTGCCCTCGTGCACATACACACAAAAGGCTTTCTCTTTTCCTAGTTAATGTTTCAAGGGCTAGTTATAACAAGGGTTCTTGCTGGGTCAGAACGTTGGTTAGAAGAAATGCTGTCCTATGGGTTTCCAGCTCAAAATACATGTGAGCCCAAAGGATCTTCTATGTGAGGTGAGAAATATTTTGTTGATATTCAAACAAAATTATCAAGTTATAAATCCTTAGCTGCAGGCTTCTAGAAGGGAGGCTCGGTAGCACCAAGCATAGTGTCTCTCACATAGCAGGTGCCCAGCAAATTTGTAAAGAACAGTGTGATAAGAATTGTAGTTTTAAACACAGTCCAAATGGGTGACTTCAGCTTATGTAACTTATTCACTTGATCATTTTCCCTAAAATTTGGATACTTCCTGCTCCAAATTAGATTTTTAGAAAATGTTGTGTTGATTGTTTAACTCATTTGGCATTTGTTAAGATGTAATGTTATTTTTACTGTCTTGTGGAGCACAACTACTCCTTAGCCCCGAACACCTTTGGAAAAAAAACTTAGTGCAGGGAGTTGTGATTGTGGCATTTCAGACACATAGAAGTATTTCTTTACATAATGGTTTTTTAAAAACTGCTTCACTTTGGGGATTTGAATGCTTCTATATCATTACTTTTTTTTCTTTTTTAAGCTTCAAAGAACCAAACTCTTAAATGGCCCAGGAGATATTGAGACCGGTACAAGCACAACCATACCTCAGAAAAAGTGGCTGCATTTTATTTCTCCTATTTTTGTCCAGGCTCTTACTTTAACGTTCTTAGCAGAATGGGGCGATCGCTCTCAACTAACTACAATTGTTTTGGCAGCAAGAGAGGTGAGTGATATCAGCTGTGACGTGATCGCTGTGACGTGTGGCCAAGCAGGACCGTCCATTATGCTCCTTCTCAGTTCCAACAGCCATTGTTCCATTCAGTAAGGTAGTGTTTGGGATGCCTGTACTGCCGCTGTCTCTTTTACTGGTTGTAGTGATTCAACTTCCAGTGTTTCTGAAGTATTATCATGATACCCTCTCTGGTGAATCTTCTGATTCAGTCACTCCTTTTCTCAAAACTCTCCTTGGTTTAGGTAGCCAATTCCTTCTGTGATACAGTAGCCTTTTTAGTTTATCCATGATCCAATTAGATAATGTATGGAAAGCACTTCAGAAAAGCAGGATCACTTTATTTTCCTGGTCATTTCCCTTCCTCTTAGCCATCAAACCTGCTCTCAGATTCATGTTTTATTTCATGTTTTTCTGTGTGCCTGGGACCATCTGACCCTTCAAAAATCTCTCTTGCCTAAATTAAGTTGAAAAAAGCTGTTTTTACACTTAGAAATTTAGGCATGGTATTTGTCCTTTCTCATACTTTCTGATCATGTCTTAGTTTATAATAATGAATGGTTTAAAATTAATTAAAAAAAGGAAATGAAGCTGTAGGTGTAGAAGTTGCTTATTTATAATGTCACTGCAATATGTAAGTGCTGCTGGAGCAGTGGTGTCAATCAAGTAGAAATAGGGCCACTAAACCAAGCATGTACCTTAGGGTACATACTGACTTAGAAAACCACAAGTTAACATTATATATTTTATTTCCTATACTCAGTGTTGGAATGTTGCTGACATACACCTCTGATGTAGAATTCTAAAACATTTAGCATATTTTGCCACCTAAAGATTTTGGTACTTTCATATCAGAGTGAAGAATCTTTTAAGGACCACTGACTTGAAAGTTCCACATAAGAAAATCTTAATTAGGGAATATTGCTGATTGTCTTTTTAAAATGTGTTTTCTTTTTAAGATTGGGAACTGGGAATGTCAGACTCTTCAGTTACTCCAGAACAAGTAGGATAAATCATTTTAGTTTCATATCTAGGGGAAAGTGGAGATGCAGCAAAAGATGGTTGTTGGAGTCCAAAGAGCTAAGCCTTGAGCTCAAGGTTCCCACGGTCAAGTGAGGAATATTGAGTAGCGTAAATGAACAGTTCTTCCAAAAGGCTACAGCTAAGTAAGATCATTGGCTGTAGCCATATTAAATGCTGGCCTATTTGAATGCCCATTGGTGTTCATTTCTTTCAGTCATGTCCCACTCTGTGACCCCAGTTGGCAAAGAAACTGGAAGTGTTCGCCATTTCCTTCTCTAGCTCATTTTGCTATTGAGGAAACTAAGGCAAACAGTGTTGTGTTTGCCCAGATGGTTGTGGAAGTGGTGGTTTGTTCTGCATTTTCAAAGAGGACCATGACATCAAGGAGATGGTGATAGGACTTGCAAGTGACCTAGATTTGAGTGAGGGAGGGCTCTGCAAAGTCACCAGCCTCACTTTCTGTTCCAGAGTCATCTGGGTCCAGTGGCCAGATACCAATTAAGAGTACTGGCTATGGACCAGGATGCAGTAGGAGACCTTGGCCCTTTTAAGCTAAGGTCCTTTCAAGTTCTCACTTTGAGTGAGGCAACACCCATTCAGTGAATAGGCCTCTTTAAAGTGAGTGAAGGGATTGCCCCTTTAATTAAAAAAAAAAGTGTCTGAGGTCAGATTTGAATCTGGGAAAATCAGCCATCTCACTGCCAAAATGTGTCATTAATGGTAATTTTGTTCCTCCAGGTTTAAGGAGGATTATTTGATACCTTAGTTAACAGCGTTGATAGCTTCTCTTGACAGCTCAGTGAATTTTTTTTCTACTTTATGTCCAATAGCTCAGAGCCTCTTTCTTTTCAAGTTCTCTCTCCATTTCCACTACTCACCCCCCCAAACACTAATCAAAAAACCCTCACAGTAAATATGCAGAATCTAGCAAAATAAACCCCACATTGGCCATATCCAAATTCAGATTTATAAAGACTTTCAAAGTTTTTTTCTGTAATGCTGTCATTGTATAAATTGCTCTCCTAGTTGGGCCACTTTATTTTGTGTCAGATCATAAAAATCTTCCCGGTTTCCTCAGAAACTGTCCATTTTGTCATTCCTTGTGGAGCAATATTTTAATTTTCATATACCACAATTGTTTAGGTATTCCCCAATAGGTGAGCATTCCCATAGTTTTCATTTTGGAGTTACTATGAAAAGTCCTGCCTCTTACTACTTTTGTATGCCTGTGCCCCTTTTCCTCTTTTTAAAAACCTTTTTGGGGCATACTCTTAGGTTAAATGGTATGTACAGTTTAGTAACTTTAGAGTTACTAATAACTAGTTGGAATTTTCTTGGCAAAGATACTCAAGTGGTTTGCATATCCTTCTCCAGCTCATTTTACAAATGAGGAAACTGAGGCAGGGTGAAAGTGACTTGCCCAGGATCCCACATTATCTGAGGTTGAATTTGAAGTCAAGTCTTCCTGATTCCATGCCTAGCACACTATCCAGCTTGCTACCTGCCACAGTAACTAGTAACATTTCTAGATTGCTTTCCATAGTGTCTGGACCAAGTCACAGCTCTTCCAACAATGCATCAGTGTTTTCGTATTTTCTAGTGACATCATTGATAACAGGTCATCTACTAGTCCCTTTCACCATGAAATTGGGAGGATGCCCAACTTGCCTGGGTGAGGTAGCCTAGTAGAACTGAATGAGTTCTGGATTTCGGTTCAGATCAGCCTCAGACAATAGCTGTGTGAGCCTGGGCAAGTTATTTAACCCTATTTGCCTCAGTTCCTTCATCTATAAAATAAGCTGGAGAAGGAAGTAACAAACCACTCCAGTATCTTTGCCAAGAAAACTCCAAGTAGGGTCACTAGAGTCAGACACAACTGAACAACATGCCACTTTGTGATCCACTAAACCTCTCTGGACCTCAGATTCCTCAACAGTCAAATGTAAACCTATGATTCAATGGTATCTCTAAAACATAGGTGCTATGATTGATACGGAAATGTTTTTCATGAATGCACATGGGTAGCTTTTGTCAAATTTCTAATCATCTCTAGGAGAAGAGGGGAGCGAATCACGTTTTATCTGCTTTGTGCTTCACATAAACTGTATAGCACTGATTATCTGCTCCTTGAGACTGTAGTTCTTGTTAAGTTATGTAGGTGTGGGCCTCGTACTAGAAAGTACCTCTCTTGGCTTTTTTGGGGGATTATAACTTCTTTCTCCAGGGCATATTTACGTAACTATTACTTCATCCTACAGCTGTGATGCTTTTCATAAATATATTCATCTGTAGGCTATATTTGCCTTTGGGCAGGTGGCAAGCTGGATGTGTTGCTAGGCATGGAATCAGGACAACTTGATTTCGAATTCAACCTCAGACACCTAATGTGTGACCCTGGGCAAGTCACTTTACCTTGCCTCAGTTTCCTCATCTGTAAAATGAACTGAAGAAGGAAATGGTAAACCATTTGAATGTCTTTGCCAAGAAAATCCCAAATAGGATCACAAAGAGTTAGACACAACTAATTGACTGCAACAGAAACAATATGTCCATATCTTTGTTCCTAGAAATCTTTTTGCCTTTTTGGATTTGTTTAATTTATTAAAGCTTACTAACAATTTTTCCTCATAAACTGTTATTTTAGTCTTAATTTTATACTAATGGTAACTGTGCTTCTTTTCAGGACCCTTATGGTGTGGCAGTAGGTGGAACAGTGGGACATTGCTTATGCACTGGATTGGCAGTCATTGGAGGAAGAATGATAGCACAGAAAATATCTGTTAGGACTGGTGAGTCACTGATTGGCTTTAGAATCATAGAATTGAGGCTGGGCATTGTTTGTCTTTATTTTCAGATTTGGGAGCAAAGCTAAATGATCTATTAAGCATTGATTAGCATAGCAGGTACCTGGTTCTGAGACACAAGTAGTCACCCTTTAAAAGGACTTGGTCCTTATAGTTTGGAAACATTGAGCTCATCCAGTTAACATTCAGCATTAGCTCCTAGCTAATATTAGCAACCCTTCCCATTTGTACTTTAGTTTTTTAATTTTTAAATTAATGAATATCTTATCAGCTGATTTTGCTTTCTAAGTTTGTCAAGTTAAATGCCCCAAATAACTACTTAGTGTTACTAAATAGTATCCTGTGGTTGGCCTGCCCCATTCTCCCCACATAATCCACTGGACTGTGCATTGCCTTCTGTAAAGTAAGCTGGGTTAACAATGGTCAGCTAAATAAAAACCACATACATGTTGTACCAAAAGTTTTCCTATGCCCTTTCAGCAGTAGCCCATGAGAGTCCAGTGGAAAGAGCATTCGGAGTGGGTAGTGATCGGTCTCAGCTCTGTTTATGGACCTGGGCTGTGTTACCATTTGTTCTACCTCCACCTCTTAAGGCCATTGCATGCATCAGACAAAAAACCCTTCGAGAACTCCAAAGCACTGTAAAATGTAAGGGGCTTTCAGTGGTAGTCAAATGTCGCACAAAGGACAAATCACCACGAACAGTTTTCCAACAGACCTTGTGATTTAAGCAGAATCTCTTTACTAGCTCTGGATCCTTTTTTTAATCTTTTATTGTTAGACACAGTTTGTAAGGAATGAAACCATCGGTGAATAGCTACCTGAGTCATCATTTTTGTATATGATTTTTCCAGTGAGACAAAGGCAAGAACTCTAACCACTTTCCCATTTTCTCTTCCAGTTACGATCATAGGAGGAATCGTTTTCTTGGCATTTGCCTTCTCTGCATTATTTATAAGTCCAGACTATGGTTTTTAATAAGTCTTCTCCATTTGTATTTAGCGAATAAGACAGGGTGTTGCCTATCTTTTTGTATATAGTGTATATTAATAGTGACTATGAAAAATGCTATATTTTATTTTATAGCATTGATTTGTGAGTTTAGCCCGCTATATGATGGCAGTTTTACATGAAGAAGGATAACCAATGATTCTATCTGCAATGTGGATTTTTTTTTTTAGATGGGTCCATTGTTAAATATGAATGGTGGTATTTTTATCCCCTCCTCATTCTACCTTCCACTCCTGTACCTAGAACCAGTGTTCTGGCATCTGGTACTAACTCACCGTCTCCAGCATTTTTCCCTTTCTTCTGGATACCATCTGGTAAACTGAATAGCTTCATTTTTGAGTGTATTCACAATTAAGATTGTTTTTTAAGATTGGCCATGTATTAATGATAGGATATACCTGAATATATATGACTCAGGAAAATATTTGAAAAAATATTTCCTGAATACTGGCATTTCTACCCCAAGCCAGTAATCTTTTTAGAAATTAGGCTTTTTGGATGAAACATTAGAAAGGCTGATTTCACTGCTTTTTAACTAACAATAAGCAATTCATAGGACTTTTGTTTTCCTGGCCCACTTTTTAAAAAATTGGGTTGGAAACTCACAATTTACAGTAATGGTCAATATTTGACAATGCTGAATTACCAAATTAAAAAGTAAAATACTGTATTTATATTTTCTCTATAGCAAATATTATTAAGTGTAATATGGAAATGATGTAAATAAAAATAGTTGTAAGAACACTGGTGTTGTTTTCTGTGTATAAAGGGTATCTAATGAGTAATAACAGATATTAAATATGCAGTTAACTGTTGCTTAAGGGACGCTTATTAGGATGGTGCCTATAATTACTAGCTCTGAGCTGAGGCATCTCCTAGAGAAGGGAAGAAGACTGATTTTACAGTGACCACAGCTAGCCTTCCTCCTGCTCACAACACTGGCCTATAGAAATGTTAACATTAACAGAAAGCTGTGGCATTCCAATTTTCCCTAACTAACTCTCCTACCACAATAATACTACATCTGATTGTCTAATAAAGATAAGGTAATAAAACATACATGCAATTCAGCTAGTTTAGATGAATATAAATAAAGGGAGAGGTCACTGTCAATAATTCTGAAAATATTTAATTTTCTAGTTCTGTGCCAGATAAACAGTAATTTATATCAAATATAGGTGACATTAAAAAACATTAGCATCAAGGAACTATTTTTATTTTCCAGATTGAATAAAAGAAACAAAAGATTGTTAGGGTTTTTTTTAACATCAAGAGAAAAAACATGCTACTGTTTGGCTCTTTTGCTAAAAGTTCTGAGTACAGTGTTCTAAGGGAAAATGCAATGTTAGCAGTACAGGTTTGTTTCTTTTTAAAGCTTTACACAAATTCTTAAGGATAACTTGGCAAAACAAAGATTATAGGGCTTTTCTGGCCATATAACAAAAGACAGTGAGCTACTAACTTGCCTTTTAAAATAGTTCCACATATAAGAAGTACTGCCAGAAAATAAGCATAATCAACTGTAATACTAAGATACAAAAGGCAACACTAAATTGACAAAATTAAAATGGCATGTGCCTCATGTATTACATCCCCTTAATCTAGTAGCTGAGGCATAGGGTACTCTTCAGAGTAAGCATCTGACTTGAGTGATGCTACATCCAGGCTCTGCAGCTACACAGAGATCCTAACATAGCACCACTGAAACTGGTTTTTTAGCCCTCATGCTTCAGTGCAGTAGCAATACAGAAATAATGACCCTTGTTATTTAACTAAATGTTTTAGACCAAAGATTCAACAGTCCCCTTTGAGAGTAAAGTGTTGTTATTTAATCTGGTGATTAAGAAGCCCCTGTAAAATTGAGGCATATTTTGTCTAATTCAGATCAAGAATCAAATAAGAGGGACAGAGACACACTAAAAGAACTACCCAGAACTCCAGAAAATTATTTGTTACAACTACCAGCAGATGTTAACAATTAGAAATTTACAGAGATAAACCATATTTGTCTTAAATTTGTATCCAGAACAGCATCAACTTAATTTATCTTTCTGTTTTAATTTTTATATAAAATGAACATGGAATTAATTTCCTTGCCACTGAGGCTCTTTTCAAATATAAATCACAATAAAATGCATTTGAAAATAATTCTAGCAGTCATCTAAATTATACCTCTTTTGGTTGGGCATTTATGGGGAAAAATATATACTGACAATTTTGTTTAAAAAATGATTGTCTAGTTACTTAACGTAGTAACACCACTGGATGGGGACGAGGGTTTCAAGATAAAACATTTACAGAGCTTCCCCTATGATAACTCTTTAGTGCCAGATATTTTGGTGCAAACATTGCCAGCAATGAACCTGCACCTGTAATCTTAACTCAAGCACAGAGAGAGAACATTCAAACGATGTCACCCTTCAAGTGATGTCACAGTTTGTTTCCCTAGAAAATGTAAAAATATTTTTATCACATAGTCGGCCTTAACCCATCAAGGCAAAAATAAGTTTTTTACATTACCAGAAGTCACTGTGTCTTATTTTGACATCCAGAACTTGGGAGACTCCTGATTTGTCTAAATTATAAATGCTACAGTTAGCTGAAATCTGAAATCCTCCCTGCCTGCCTTCAATTATCCAAATATCATTTCATCATACCATGCTATGAATGGAGACAGAAAATAATGGGAGACTGGGTGGGGGATGTTCAGCAGGACTGACCAACGCTGACATAATAAAATAGAGGCATTTGATGGTTTTATTATGCAAAAGATATTGCATACTCTGCCTCATGGGATAAAGTAGTGGTAACATAACCATTAAAAGATACCAATCACTTTCTCAAGAGTTCAAAAAGTAGATTAGTGGGCAAAATGTGCCATAGGTTCTGTGCACCCTAAGGCTGCACTAGGGAAGGAATTACAAGTAAAGTGCTTTTTATACTTTTACAAAAAACTAAAACCTTGAACAAGTAAACCCTACAGAATAGAAAAGGCAACAAGTGAAATAAAGGTTTTTGAAGGAGTTACCTTTATTCTGATTTTTTAAAAACCAGTTAAGAGTAGTAGGGCAATGAGACATTTTTGCTATATTTTAGATGAAGGATTATAGTTCCTTCACGGCTAACCTACGTAAAGACTGCCACAGATGCCCAGAAAAGTGATAAAACAGCAGAGGCCCAAAATGAAAGGGTTTCTTTAAGCCAATCCAAAAGCAAAGAAAACATGATACAGAAATCACTTTAATAGGAAATTTAACACTCAGATTTATTTTAAAATAAATACTTTTACTCTTTTAATAAAGTCACATAAATGCTTTCATCAAAGCAATTATTTCTTTAAAACCATTTTCTAAATTATTTATAAATACTATTTTGATTGTCTCAGTGCAGCACCTCTCAGTGTTTGCTGGTGGGTAAGGGTTTCTTATGTAATATTTTCTTTACAAATAATATTTCACTAAGGAGCTTGAGGCTGGGGAAACCCAGGCAATTAACAAAGCATAAAGCACTGAAAACATCACAGAACCTTTAAATTACTATTTTATTTAAGAAAAATAAGGAATGTAGTGTTAGGACATGAAGAAACTTCCAAAATTCTTGTGCACAAGCTGTTTAAAATTTTTTTTAATGTCCAAGTTTGATTCATTTCTTCTGAATTAATCAACATTCAGTTTCTAACATCCTGCATTAGTAACGATCTCAATACATTTCAGTTGTCTCCATTTTTCCAAAGGAGACAATGTAAGATTGAATGACACATTTTTCTCAATCTTGTCCAAAGCAGCCATTTCCCCAGGTTTTCTAGTACAGAATTATTTTAAGAACAGTTTAAATGAGACATTAAAATGGCCTGCCAACACTGTAGGACACAACGTTTAAAACATTCAGAATAATTTGGTTTGCTTCTTAAAACTCTGATATTCTAGGGTTTGCTACTACCATTTCATTGAATGTTTGGTCTATACCTCTACTCAGAAGAAAATTTTTCTAGACCTCTGAAAACTAAACAGGCTCATTGGTCTTTTTTTTTTTTTGGTGGCCACACAAAAGGCATGATGGGTTTAAGAAAATCTCTAAATGGAACTATTCACCTACAAACAATTCCTTCAACATTTGAAAAACAAGAACAGAGCCAAGTGGTTTTTAACATTTCAAAATCACTCCCATAAACCTAAGGTTCACCACGTCTAAATACTTAGACCAGAAATGTTTCACTTTATTATTCAAATGGTGATTTGGGGGTCCTTTGGGAATAACATCTGTAATGATAAACTGTTGGTTAAAATGAGTAATTGCAATAAAGTGCTCATGACATATCCAGATGATGTTTTTAGACGGTACTAGACTTGAGTTTTTAAAGGGTTTGCCATTATTCCGCATGTAAAAGGATCCCCAGGCATGAGAAATTGGTTCTCACCTGTCCCGGAAAGCAGCAATACTATCTTTTGGTAAGCTGACAGTAGGCACGTTTACCTATACAAATGGGCAAACTAAGCGCTATGGCAAAAGTAAACGAGATTAAAACGGAAGGCATGTGAAGGGCTCCTATACTTTTACAGTTATATACAAATATATATATTAAATATACTATAAAAATATTTATATTTCTTTTCTTTTGCAGTGACTTTAGGAGCTCAGTTCAGAAAGTTCTTGCCCTTTCCAACAAACCAAACAAACGCCCATCTTCATCTACCCTTCCTTAACATGGTCAAGTGCCTGTGTGCAGTTTCTTTTCCACATTCTTACTCTAGCGCTCTGGCTTCCTTGTCAGACTCACTGAAGCAATGTTAATATCCAGTGTTTTTACCTTCCAACATTATTATCCCATGGGATTGATAAGCAGGGTCGCAGACATTGGAGAGGCTATCTATTTGAATGAGTTTGACACGAGCAAAATATGCTTACCCATACATTCAAAGTCACTAATGAAAGTGTAGGACAAAAACAAAAAAACAAAAAGGAGAAAATGGGTTTCAGGTAGAATGCTATATGCTTTCTATTCTTTAAAAAAAGTTTGCCTAGATATGGCAGAAGTGTTCTAAATGTCTTGAATAATTTTCCAGTTGCATGGAATCTTTCTCCATAAGTGATTAGCTGGGGAAACAATTCCATTTTAAGTGCTCTTCCCTAAGGCTTTTTGTTTAAGACCTCTCTGAATCACAGAGCCCTTAGCTTACAGCTCATAGAACAATAGGTTCCTTTTAAGGCAATGCCTGCAATACCATACAAGAGATCCAAATATCATTTTTAATACATTATGCTCCAAGTTTCTATATTTAAAACCAGTAGATTGCCTTGACTTCCTGTTATTACCAGTACATTCTTGTACATACCAGTTTTACAAAGACAAAGGATTATCTTGGTCAGATAAGGTGGTAACAGAGCATCAATCCTGAATCACCATGCTTATGACTATAATAATCTCATTTTTCTCTTCATATTTTTGGCTCTAAAACAGGAGAATGAGCCTCTGGGTTCCAATGGGCCACCACTTTCCGTAATGTTGATTAGTCTCTCCAATTCTTTCCCCATGTGCTAATGCACACAAAAAACTAGAGCTCCTAACATTTTCCCTTCATCCTCTCTTGTTCTTTAAAAGTGCTGCTTAGAGTCAAAAGCTTCTTACAGATATGTTTGAGAGGGAGGATTTGGTGGAAGAAAGGATTTTCTAAATTCTAAAAGGTAGCATTTTAATTTATGATCTTGCCTTTTAAGGGTCAGATTGAGTTTAAGAACTGGGCAGCTGCTGCCATGGCTTCACCTGACACCTTCACCCTCCCCTCCAAGAACTTGAAAGTACTTCAAAAACTTGTCTACCTACCAGGGATGGGAAACCTGTAGTCCTCTAGGTCCTCACGTTCAGTCCTCTGAATCCAAACTTCACAGAATAAATCATTTACTATTAAAAGGATCTGTTCTGTAAAACTTGGACTCAGTCAAAGGACCACACTTGAGGACCTAGAGGGTCATGTGTGGCCCCACCCCATCCTAGACCAAGGGAGACAGGTGGGAGAAAGAGTGAAAGACATAAATAAGGAGGTGGGTGAGAATAAGTGGCACCTGGTCAATGGAAAGTGGCTGAGTATTTCATTTCAGTGGCTGCTATCTCAAAGCAAGAGAGTTTGGAGGAGAGGAGTGGGAATTATACACTGAAATAATTTCTCTTGATTTTCTATTCAAAATAGGTATTGGGTGGGAACTTTTAAGGCAAGGTAACAGGAGCACATGAGTAAATACAGCACTTAGATTTACTGATTTACTAACTCCTTGGCTAAGAGGGGAACCTCCTGCTTCACTCTGGTTGTATCACCCTGTTTTCTCGTTAATGTCAGATGCTTGCTTAGAGTTACCAGGTGTGCCTTGAATAGATTTGTGTAATTGATCTCTAACAGATAAAGCCTAATTTTGGATACACGTATGTGGAATGGTACAACGATTTTAACAAGGCAATCTTAAGTGAGGGAGAAATAGTATCTCATTTTGAACATTCTAAACCACCAGTTTTGCTTATATAAGCAAATAAAATTATATTCAGATACAGATCCCAGGGTGAAAACTAGCTTTCTTTCATTCATGGGAATGACAAATTTCTTTTGAAAGATTACACAGCTTGAAAAGGGATTCTTGATATGTTAAATATTGGTATCTGGTCCTGTTCCTTTTTGTAGAGCAGGTCCTACCTTTCTTTGGTTCTTTATTTTTCATTTCTATTTTCCACTTCCAGTGTGGTTTTTAAGTACTGGTTGCTGGGTGGATGAAATCAATGAAAAGCTAAAAGAAAAACCCTTAAGAACAATGTCAATGTTTTAGCCACAGTGGATCTTCAAAAGCCTTAGGGTTCAATTTGAATCTTAGTTATCTAGCATTCCATGTTTAGTTATTTTCATGAAAAAAATAAAACTATTTACCAATAAACTGCAGTGTTAAACATTCTTGGGGGGGGGGGGTAATTTCAAATACCCTAGTAAGATTTCCTCTGCATTATTTTTTTCTCTGTAGATGTGGACTTAATTACAAGTACCATAAAAAATCTCTTCTATAGAGCATTTTTTAAAGTATATCTTTTCTGTTGGAATTTTTTTATTATCTTTGTAACATGAAGTTGCCTTAAGTCTTAGTTCATGTTAGAAACCATGCTGAACACATTATTTTAATTTTTGAGTATCCAACTAATGCAAATCTTGCCTCCTAATTTTTTCTATTAATCTATATAAATATCAGGTCAATTTATAACTCAATTCTTAAATAAATATTTTGGCCTGAATGCAGTTACGCCTACATTTAAGAAAGCTCTGAATTCCTGGATAATATTCATGACTGTGAAAACAAAGAAGTGTCACTTTTTTTCAAATTATGCATGATCTCAGTCAAAATAAAGTAGTCTTCCCTTGGGAGAAAAATAACAATATTAGTCAACATTCTAATTTTGTTAAAACTGTACTAAGACTTCAAAACTGTAATATTGCTACAGAATCAAGACAACACAGTTCAAACAATGGTCAGCATTATCACCTGAATCAAAATCAAGGCACTATGGGGCTTTTTTTTAAACAACCCTGAATCATTTATGACTAAAAGAAACACTGAAGTTGTAAAAGACAATAAAAAGATTTCCAACGCAATTTAACAAGTTACAGTTCCCACCACAGAGAAAGTTAAAAAGTGCCTAAAATGTAAATACATTTTGTGCAAATTACTCCTATAGCTGAAATATTCTTGAAATTATTTCTTAAAACTTTTACATAAATATTTCCAACTATGAACTATATCAAAAGATGTGATCACTCCAGGGAGTAAAATTCCCAACCATCTACATACATAAAACAGTGCAAATCCTATTTTCAAACATAATTGAATAATTATGAAACAAGGGATATCTCTGAACATCCTGAAAACCCTGTTGCACGATCATCAGTTCCGACAATTGCATCAATAATTTAACCTGAAAAAAATCCACTCCCAGCAGCACATCATACCTCATTGAACAAACTGTGACATCACAGATAAAATACAAATAGACTTGTGCCCCAGAAAAGAGTGAAAAGAACGATGTATCGTGTTGTAAACAAAAGGGGAAAAAAGGGATGTATTAGTCTAAATGTGGTGCAAGAATTTAAGGAAATGTATTCAAACTACAAAGAAGAGAGTATGCTTCCATGCAGCATATAAAATATTTTGCGCGCTCTCTTTTTATCCAGACATATACACAATATTTTACAGCATCTGTACAACAGAGAATTTGATTCCACACAACATTCTGAAAACATTTACTGTCCCATAATCACCTGACAAAGGACAAAAGTCTTCTGGACTGTCTTCATGGCATTTTTTTGTTTTTGTTTTTTTAGCAAAAGTCAAACCACTGATGTGGCAACAGTACGTCTACTGTAACATTTGATAAAATGCACAGAACTACTAGAAATGAAGATTGTTGGTGCCCTTCTGGTTCACTTTAGATCGGGCTCCATTGGGCAAATTAACATTTGGCATGATGCTCTTTTCTTATTTAAAAAAAAAATGTCTGGGCAACTAAAACACTGTCAGAATTGGCCACATCTCTATGATCGTCTTCCCGCTGGCTAGTACTTAATGGGTACTTCCAGAGAGCACTCACGACAGATTTCCAATACTGCCTTTTATATAGTCTAAATGTTTCCTACTATCTATCATTGGGTCATCAGTGCAACTCTTTATGAAATAGCCACTCTCTCCCCTTCAATATCAGAAAAGGGCAAATGCGCTATTGTGGTTGAACCTTGGAAGGATCAGTCAAACCATCAGTTCTATGTCGGGTAAGTTGCTGTTGCTGAGACTGTTGCTGCTGGTGATGGGCCTGAGTCAAAGCGCCCTGCTGTAGTGGAAAAGCAGCAGAGAGGATAAGCTGAGTTGAAGGATTTCCATGAAGCAGCCTGGAAGTCTAAAAACAAATGATATAAAATTATTTAGCTCCTGCTCCTTTATCCAGGGAACATTGATTTGCTCAAGTGTATCTAGTTTTTCTTCATTATAGACCAGGCTTTCCCTATATTACCCAGGCAGGAGGTACCCCCAGCTCAACCTAGGAGCTCTAAGCTGCCATTTTGCCTCTCCTGGGGCAGCCTAGTGACCGCCTGCTCCCACAGTGGTATGGGATTTAGTGTGGACACCTGATTGGCATTAGCTCAATTTCAGTTTTAAACATCCATGGTCAAGCAATTCCCCCAGCCACAGGGATTATAGGCAGCATGGCCACAGCTGGCTAGCAGGACAGAAGAGGTTTTTTAGCAAGGTAGCACTGAAGAAGAGACAGGATTGGTATATTTTTCCAACTACCACACCTGGCTCAAGTTCACTTTCCATAAGGACCATAAAATCTAAAACTGGAAAAGACCTATGAGAAATGTGACTCAGTTCCATGACAGTTAAAATCAGATCTGGAGCTGACTGTGGCTAATATTGTAAGCTTGTTATTGCAAAATTCAGACTTAAACTGAAGAAAGTAGGGAAAATCATCAGACCATATATGTATGACTTAAAATCCATTATGAATATAAAGTGACAAACAAATTTAAGGGATTAGAACTATGGGCAGAGGTTCAAAATACTGTACAGGAGGCAGCAACAAAAAAACATTCCAAAAAAAAAGAGCAAGAAAGCAAAATGATTGATGAGGCTTCACAAATTGCTGAGGAAAGAAGGAATGCAAAAGGAAAGGAAAAAAGGGAAAGATATACATTCAACTAATACAGAATTCCAGAGAATAGCAAGGAGAGATAAGGTTTATTTAAATGAGCAATGCAAAGAAATAATACAACAGAATGGGAAAGACAAAAGATTTCTCCAAGAAAATCAGAGATATCAAGGGAATGTTTGCATGCAAAAACGGGCATGATCAAAGACAAAGATGGTAGGGACTTAACAGAAGTAGAAGAAATGGCAAGAATATACAGAAGAACTATACAAGAAAGATCTTAACATCACTGATAACTGCGATGGTGTTACTGATTTACAGACAAAATCCTGGAGAATAAAGGCAAGAGGGCCTTGGGATAGCTAACACTGCTAACAATAAGACTAAGCTATTTAAAATCCTTCTGTTGAAGTACTCACTCAATTTGCCAGCAGATTTGGAAAACTCAACAGTGACCCGCTGATTAGAAAAGATCACTTTACATCTCAATCCTAAAGAAGAGCAATGCCAAAGAATGTTCAAATTACTAAACAGCTATATCATTGCAAATGCCAGCAAAGTTATGCTTATGATTCTACAAGCTAGACTTCACAATATAACCAATTACCAGAAAAGCAGGCTGGTTTTCAAAGAAGCAGATGAACAAAGAGATCAAATTGCCAACATATGCTGGATTATGGAAAAAGCAAGGGAATTTCAGAAAAAACGTCGACATCTGCTTCACTGACTACATTAAAGCTTTTGACTGTATGGATCAAAACAAAATGTGGCAAGTCCTCAAAGAGATGGGAGTACCAGATCATCTTACTTGGCTCCTAAGGATCTTGTATGTAGGTCAAGAAGCAACAGTTAGAACTGGACATGGAACAACTGACTGGTTTAAGACTGGGAAAGGAGTATGACAAAGCTGTCTATTATCACCTTATTTATTTACTTACATGCAGAGTACACTGTGCAAAATGCTAGACTGGACGAATCAAAAGCTGGAATTAAGGCTGCCAGGAGAAATATCAACAATCTCAGATATACAGATGATACCACTCTGATGGTAGAAAATGAAGAAGGATTAAGAAGCCTCTTGATGAGGAAAACGTAAAAGATAAACTAAAAAAAAAACATCAACCTAATATCTCCACAACTGGTCCCATCACTTTTTAGCAAATAGAGGGAGAAGAAATGGAATGTTATCTCCTTGGGCTCAATGCAGACAGCAACAGTCATGAAATTAATGCTTGCTCCTTGGAAGGAAAGCTATGGCAAATCTGGACAGCATACTAAAAAGCAGAGACATCATGTTGCTGACAAAGGTTTATATGGTTAAAGCTATTGCTTTTCCAGTAGCGATGTATGGCTGTGAGAGCTGGACAATAAGAAAAGCTGAGCACTGTGAAATTGATGCTTCTGAATTGTGGTGCTAGAAAGACTTTTGAGAGTCCTTTAAACAAGAAATTAACTCAGATGATTCACTGGATGATCAAATACGGAAGTGGAAGTTGAATACTTCAGCCACATAATGAGAAGAGAAGAATAGCTGGAAAAGACCCTGATGTTGGGAAAGATTGAAGGCAAAAGGAAAAGGGGCAACAGAGGATGAGATGGACAGAAAGTATCACAGAAGCAACAGACATAAGCTTGGACAGACTTTGGGAAATAGTGAGGGATATAAAGGCCTGGCAGGTAGCAGTCCATGGGGCCAGGAAGCGTTGGACATGACAGAATGAGCCAACAATAACAACAGATGGATGTACCATGCCAATGCTACCAGTGCTGGGATTTGAATTTCTGAATAATCTTTGTTCATCAGGAAGTCCTTGCTCAAAAGGAAAATTAGAGTTAGAGTGTGTATTCGTACAAAACCATCACTATTCCTAGAAAAACTCAGAGGATTCTTTGAGTGGGTCAGTAGCATTATCTGTAAATATAAAGAATAGTAAAATATTATATACACAAGAAAAGTATGTTTATATGGTTAAAGGTCATTAAATAGTATGAAAGATCTCAAGATACTGTGTGTGGGTCTACACACACATACACAAAAACACCACACTTAATATTTACCTATTTTTGTGTATCTCTATTTATCTAATGACATACAGGCTGTCCCAGAAGTCATAGGGTACCATTTGAGCTACTGATTTGGTCACCCTGTATTTAAATATTTTGCAATTAGCAAGAATCACTAAAAAGGGGAAAAAAGGTCACTATGACAAACAGTAATAGCCTCCCTATGCCTTAAGGCAAACTAGAGCCAAGACTTTATTTTTTTTTGGAAAATAAGTTACATACTGAACACCTCTGGAGGTGCAGGTTATTTATTCGCAAAGAAAAAAAGTTAATTCTGTTTAACAATAATAATCTACTACCTAAAATTAAATGAGCATTGGGAAAAATTCTAAGAAATGACCTGTAAGAACTGTTGTGATGGCTGAGTCAGCTGAGCCTGAGATGATTGCTGAATGCTTGTTAGCTGCTGTTCCTGCTGGCTCTGCGGCGGCGGCGGCTGCTGCTGCTGTGTTATTGATAATGTCTGTGGCTGCTGCTGTTGTGCAGCAAAAGTGGGATAGGCAGTTACCACCTGGCCCATAAACATAGTACTCGGTACCATAACTGCTCCACAGGCTACAGGAGCAGTGACTAATTTGGTCACCAGTTGTTGACCTTGAGAAAATCTGCAAAAGGAAAGAAAAAAACCAAAGAAAGAAAAAGTCAAACATAGAAGGTACATACTATAAATAAAAAATAGTTTACTGAACAGAGATATTTATTTAATACTTAATGATGCTTTAGCAAAATAAAAACCTGTGCCTCCTTGTGGATGAACTTATTTCCAAATTTTAAAATTTCAGCCTAAAATGAACATACAACAAAAACATCAAGGACCTATGCTTTCCTTGGTGCGGCCTAGTGAACTGGATGAGGTTCACGGATATTATGTGGCTTGTCTATGATTACACAGGTTTTCCTGATCCAATCCAGCACTCTATTCACTATGCCACACTGCCTCTCACAACAAAAATATATACAAAAAAAAAAAACAAATGAGATTTCCTTTTGGAACCCTGAGTTCAGATATTTATAAAATCTGGTTCACTGTCAACTGAGCAACCTGGAATTTATCAGAGTAAAGGAAATAAATAATAATCTCTATGTTTACAAAGGTATTCAGGCTTAATGCTATGGTTTTAAAAACATAACAGCTTAATAACAGTAACTGATATTTATGCAGTATTTTAAGGTTTTTAGAGAATTCTAAGAGACAGGTACTGTGAATATTATTATCTTTATTTTATGATTAGGAAAGAGAGGCCCAGACAAGGGGAGTCACAGGGTCACAACTGCTGTCATAAGCAGTTACTTATATAAGGCCCTCTGAACTCAAGCCCTGCTCTCCTGACACTGTACAGTGCTGCCAAACATTCTATCAATGATAAACATAATCCTGACTTATATTTTTATCTACTCAACATAATTCTGATTATAATTCAATTTCTTTTTCAAATTGTATTTTTTCTTTTGGGAAAAAGATTCCCACTTGCTTTCTTTACAAGAAAATTACTTTTCAACAAAACTACATAAAGAAATTATAACACTTGAAACTTACTTAAAAGTCTTATGCATAACATACTGTAATTAAGTATAGTACATTTTGGTTATTCTGAATACATATATGTACATATATGTGTGTATATATATAACATACACATACATACATATGAATGAATTAATGAGTGAATAAATAAATGTTGATTGCTGAATCATTTCAGCCTAGTCCAATTCTTCATGACCCCCTGTAGGGCTGTTGTTGTTTGGCAAAGATACTGGAGTGGTTTTCGATTTGCTTCTCCAGCTCATTTTATAGATGAGGAAACTAATATGGTTAAGTGACTTACCCAGGGTCACACAGCTAGTTAAGTGTCTGAGGTCAGATTTAAACTCAGGAAGAGGAGTCATCCTATCTCCAGGCCTGGCACTCTATGAACTGCACTTCCTAGCTGCTCAAAATGTTGGTTACTTTTTCATAATTTTGCGATTTACAATTTCATATTTTTAAAATAAATGCATTTTACGTGAAACCTATAGAATCTTGAATCCTTTGCCCTTTGGAGTAAAAAGATTATAGGAAAAAAAGAAAGAAACCAGTTGTGGTAAAGAAATATCTTATTCAACAACAGGACAAAAAAATATGTCATTTCTTAAGAAATGAATACAAGTAAAATAATAGAAGTACAGGTACAAACTGCCTTGCTGGGCTATAGTTTATAATAAACATCATCTTGATTCTCAAAATTAAGATTCTTTAATTTATTTCTGTTTGTTGTTGATGGTTTTCAGATATTTACTACATAGTTTTGACCTTGTCCAAATTTAAGTCTAACTTTTAAAATTATATTTTTTCCTAGCTTTTAAAACAGTCCTTTCCTCCTGTTCTTTAGAGCCCATCATCACCAATGCCTGACTGTTAGCTGCAAGAGTTTGAAAGAAACCTAATATACTTTGTAGACTACAACAGAATACTGAACTACAGTGTGAACAGGACATTCTACTGAAGTACAGGCATTATACTAAAATATCATTATGTTGCCAATGTGAGTATACTAGTATTATAGTTGTATATAGACTACTAATATAATAAAGTGATAGTGTATTTTATAAATTATATAGTTCTACCATATTAGCATTCTATTAAGCACTATATTAGAATACTACTTCAAAAGTATGTGATTTCATCAAGGTGGGTGCTCATTTCACATTGAAGTTGACAGCCCTTCCACCAAGTCTCTGCCCACAATGTTAATTAATTAATTACCTTGCTGGCTGCCTGAGGATATACCTCTCTGAATTTAGCTAAGCTAGGCCTTGAACAACAAAGAGCATCATTGAGGACAAATTCAAAACCTTCTGTGCTTGGGAGGATCTGCCAAAACCTGAGCTCCTTTGGCATATATAAACTTTAGTGAAGTGTATATATATTTTTTAAGATTTTAAAAAAAAGAACAGTATTTTGTAGCTTAAAATAGGTAATTCCAAACTTATGAACAAGCTGTGTTTATAAGTTTATTCGTAATCATTTGCAATTCAAAATATATCTTCTAAAAGAAACAATGTTATAGGAAAAGAATGTAATATTATGACAGTCTTTAAAAACACATTTAGTCCAAAATGTAACTGAATTATAGCGGCAGTTATAACTAACCACTGCTTGTAACACATTTTATGTAAAAATTCCAGGGCACTCCAAGGCACAAGGGATTTAGTGTTATAATTACTCAATACCTGATGAAGATACAAAGTAAAAACTTAAATAACAATGCACCACAGTTTAGATCCAATATTTGGCAATACAATTATTGTTCCTCTAAATTCACCCCCAACTTTAAACTAAATAACTCTTACTACAGCAACACAGTTATTCAGCTTTCATCAAACAAGTTAAACTTTGATTTAATGATGAGTTAAATTCTATGAATGGAAATATAAAATTAATTATATAAAATAGTTACCTTATCTGTCTGTCTTGGGTGAAAGTGGGTACTGCAGCACTCTGGTTATTGTTTTGTGGTACGCTAGATGGAAGCTGGACCACGCTTCCTGTTGCTGGCTGAGAAATGACCATAGTGTTGTACAGTGGAGCAGTCAGCGTGCTTTGAGTCTGATGGGAAAGAGAGGTTTGTTGATTGTGCCCACTGAGAATGTTTGGCTGAGTTTGCTAGGAAAGATAATATTTTATAGAATGCTTTAAAAAAAATTAAATGTATTCCAAGAATACTACCATTTATTTGTTTTTTCTGGTGGGAGTTTCTTACTAAAACAGAGTGATGGGAAACAATGACTATAAATGTACTTTTGAGGAACGATACACACGACAAATACTAATGGCAGTTAAAGAGAGTGCGTTTACCTTCTAAAGTCACCGATGAAGGGTGCACAGAGAGCAACTTGTTTGAAATGGCTCAGGGCTAATATTTTGCGTATTACAGATCAAGTTTCAAATATATCTAATAAATTTCAAGACATGTCCCAGCACCTAAAACAATATTTGCTACTAAAATAGTTTTGCATAAAAAAAATCACTGGTCTACATTATTCATTGGACTTCTTAATTTTATGAGAATATAAAATATACTTTTTAAAAACAAGTTTTTATTTTATTTGCTGAAATAGTTTAGGTTCAATCACTCAATGATCCCAGCTTGGAAGCACTTTATAGTTTACCTGAGTTGCTGGATTTTGTAAAGGCTGTTGTTGCATCATGTGCTGAGAAGAACCAATATGTCCAGTATTTATTCCACCTTGAATCTGATTAGTCTGAACAACCTGATTTTGCATGTTTATAGGTGTAAGTTGTTGCATATTTGATGAATTTCCAGAAAGTTGAACAGAACCAAAATTCAACCCAGGAGAAGATTGCTGTAAAAACATCTTTAAAAATATTCTAAAATAAGTTGTTTTTTAAAAAATTCTAAACAATAATTCAAACTAATTCAATGATGAAAACAGTTTTACATATTCAAAATGCTGTGCCCAAATTCTGTTTCATAAAGTGACATTTCAAATTTTATCAGATTTTACAATACTTCAGTGTTTTTCAAATACTAAAAAGGTATCCAAAGGGACATCACAAAAGCTACAAAATAACTTCAATTCATATATACATATAAATGAATTCATACATACAGATATACATAAAGTATAACATTGAAGAATGGGAGAGAATAGCGGGAAGAAAGTTGCAAAGAAATCCAACAATAGCATGCCACAACTCCAAAAAAGGCTAAGTATCATTTCAGGAATCTCATTTCCATTGTCTGCTATGGCCTAACTCTCAAAACTGTTTTGTTTTTTTTTTAAGTAAAACTAATGTTATAGGCTTGGGAGAAGACTATAAACCTCTTAAATTGGATTTCTTTAAACAAAACTAATTTTGTAGTCTTGGGAGAAGAAAAAAATTACCATCATTTATGTTTCAATGTTACCTATTAATTAATTATAGGCTTAAGGGGTATATTCAAACATCACTTTCTAAACCAGTTATCTGGAAGTTCAAAATGAATCCAAAATGTGTCTAAAGGAGAATAGAGGTAGGCAGCCATAATGTAGCAGGAAAAGTCCTGAACTTTTGAACTCAGGAGATCTGGGGTTGGATTTCAACTATGAAACGTTCTGTAGGTTATATATACAAGGGCATATTACTGAACTCCTCTGAGCCTCAGTTGCTTCATCTGTAAAATGGGAATAACAACACTTAGAAGAGGGAAAGATATAAGTAGTATAGACAGATAGATCTGAAATCTGTCTGAGTGAATGAACACACTCCAAGAATGATTCTTATCAACCTGGCATCCACAGACCTCCCTAAGAGATCTATGGATAGAATTCAAGGAGTTGACTTCCATGGGAAATAAATTACATCTTTATTTTCATTAACCTTAGGTTTCCTCTGCAAACTTAAGTCTTTTATTTTTATGCATTTAAAAACTTTCTGAGAAAGGATTCACAGACTTCATCAAACTGCCCAAGGGATCCATGACACAAAAAACATTAAAAATATCTGACTTAAAAGGAGGTCTTTCCAATGGAACATCCTAGGGGGATTTGTCCATGGTTTTGATTTGTTCAGGTTTAATTTATAAGATGAATCGGGGACAGGGTTAACATACTGAACTCTAGAAACAATGGACCTTTCACAATAGCCCACCTGTCAGTATTCTACCTCACTGTCTATTTTGTATTTATTCTTAGGTAGCCAGATGGCACAGTGGGTGGAGTGCCCAACTGGAATCAGGAGACTCATTTTTATGAATTTAAATCCAGCCTCAGACATTTACTAGATGTGTGACCCTGGGCAAATCACTTAACCCTGTTTGCGGTTTCTCATCTGTAACATGAGCTGAAAATGTGTAACTGCTTCAGTATCCTTGTCAAGAAAACTCCAAATGGGATCATGAAGAGTCAGACACAACTAAAATGACCAAATGACAAAAATTTATTCTTAAATATATATATATATATATATATATATATATATATATATATATATATATATATATATATATATGTATGTATGTAAGTTCCAGAAGAGCAAAACTGTTCAGTTTTTGTCTTTATAACTCCAGTGGCTAGTACATAGTAGGCTCTTAATAACTGCTTGTTGCAGGATTGATGATTGAATTCACTTTAGAAAATGAAGTATTTTACTTCCATCTCACAGTCAATAAGTCTATTTATACCAAGAATGTCTCTTTTTCTTTCAACACACACACACATGCATGCACGCACAAAGCATGCAAGTGCATGAAGATTCACAAGTGCCGGTAGTCAGACAGTGTAACTTACTTGTAGCCCTTGGCCATGAACCATTTGTAGCTGTTCTTGGATTTTTCTGAGCTCTTCTTGTTGTCGGTGAATATTTGCCTCTATCATCCGGGTCCGTTGCTCCAGCTGATCTTTTAGGTGCTGCATGGCTCCCAACTGAGCTGAGAACTGAAACATGGGCTGAAGTACCATAAAGAGATCAGATATTTCAGAACTATTTAATCCCTGTGATTACAGAATAAGTAAATTGTCCCTACCAGTTACGTATGCCAGTGAAAACCTGCTGTTAGCTAAAAGCATAAGTACATGTCACGTAAAATATGCTTTAAAAAAATGCCCTGTTTAGTTGCTAAAATATTATAATACTAATCCTAAATCACATTTATATTAGTACTTTAAGGTCTGCAAAATCTTTTACATAATTCTTTCATTCCTCCTTGGCGCAAATGAAGCATATTAACCATTTAGAGTCATGGCAGCAGAGGAATCAAAACTTAATTTGACAAAACTGCTACAATGTGCTGAGTCACTGTTACTGCTAAGACTTTGCTCTCAGATAAGTAATGACACTAAGGACCAAACAAGAAAGTGTAAAACCTTCCAATCATAATAAAAAAAGAATCAAAGATACATTTCTTCTGACATAACATTATGGAGGGAGGCAGTTCCCATCTCTTGCCATTTCTAATTTTGCTCTTTTGCTTGCCTGATATTACTTAAAGAGTAAAGAAATTCTTAAAGTAAAGTGATTGCCACTTTATTTTCTCCTACCTTTACCCAGCTTCTTCACTGCCTTCTTGTTCAGAGCCAAACAGATGAAGGCAATAGTATCCACAAAGTAAAGAAACATTACACACATTCATTTTAAGAATCTGTCCTAAGGAACACATTGTGCCTTAAAGTGGGGGACTATTTGAGTTACAGCTTATACAATACTAGAGGTACAAAAAACCTTAATAGAAATGCAAGGGACTAGATCTTCCTCGTAAAAAATTATCTTCTTCCTTTTTAAAGAAAATTTAGAGAATCAATGAGTTGTATAATATCTGATGGATAAAATTTTTTTTTTATAAAAGAATAAAGTAATTTGTCTATTTTAAAAAATTATGCTTTTATAATTTGATTTAAATTAAATATGAGAGAATCAGTAGGATTTGTTGACTCTTTGGTGAGTGTGCATCAAGAGAAAAGGAGGAGACAAACTCCTTCACCTCTGAAAGGAGAATCTGATCAAATTTTGGAGGTGCGAAATCGAGTGGGAGACAGATGGTGACAGATTCGGAGCTCAGCGCAGCGGAGCAGAAGAGATCCGAGAGACCTGAGTGGCGGGCAGAACCAGAGGAGCGGCACCCGGGGCGGGAGACAAGCCGAACCGAGTCAGTGAGAGCCGCGGAGCGCCAGATATCAGCCCAGCAACTCCTGAGACCTTCAGCCCGAAGATCAAACTCCGGTAAGTCACCTACTTGAACTTCCGGGAGCCAGGATGGCGGAGTGATCAGCTAATGCTCTCTCCTTCCCCCTTGATGACCGTGAAAGAACCATAAAATATCTCCCCAGAAAAATCCCAGATCAGTAGAATTAGAAGAAGGAGACCAATAGTCTCATAACACCTGAGACGAGGAAAATAGCTAAGGGGGATTCCTCATACGGTGGCAGAGGCAAACCTGAAGGACAGAGGACCCAGGGCAGAGAAAATTCGCACTAGGACCCAGGCAAGCCTCAGCAACAGGAGAGGAGCCCCAGGAGGGGTGGGAACACGCATTAGCATCTAGGCGTGCCTCAGCTGTCCAGGGGAATCAGAAAGACAATAGGGCAGTTGGGATTACCAGCTCCTGAGCTTGCCTTTGCCTCAATTCATCTGAGGAAATCTCCTGGGACCAGACCACTCCTCTCCCACACTTAAAAAGCTAAACCCAGGGCTGATCAGGGAAACACCAAACAAATACCTGCTTTTAGCTTTTTCACACATCAGCTCAGCAAAAAGTTCTCTAGCTTCTGACTGAAAGAACCAGAAGCCACAACACTCAATCAAAATCATGAACAGGAAAAAGAAGAGGGCCGAAAGAACCATAGAATCTTTCTATGGGGATAAGGACCAAAACACAAGCCCCAAAGAGGTCACAGCTGAGACTGTACTTCCATCTGAGACTTCAGAAGGGACTATGAACTACTCGCAAGTACAAGCAGCTCTCCTGGAACAGCTGAAGAAGGAAATAGAAGATAAACTGGCCAATGATTTTAAAATTATTAAGAAAGAATTCACTGATGAGAACATCTCCCTGAAAAGGAAAATTGAACAAATGGAAAAAGAAGTTCAAAAATTAGCTGGAGAAAATAAATTCCTGAAAGGCCAAATGGAAAAGGAAGTACAAAAATTAACTGGAGAAAATAGCTTCTTAAAAGGAAAAATTGGGCAGATGGAAAAAGAGATACAAAAGTTAACAGAAGAAAACAATGTGATGAAGATTAGAATTGGGCAAGTAGAAACTAACAACTCAATGAGACAGCAAGAATCAGTCAAACAAAATCTTAAGAATGAAAAGATAGAAGAAAATGTAAAATATCTAATTGGAAAAACAACTGACCTGGAAAATAGATCCAGAAGAGAAAACTTAAGAATTATTGGCCTGCCAGAAACCCAGGATGGAGAAAAGAGCCTGGACAATATCTTCCAGGAAATCATCAAGGAAAACTGCCCAGAAGTACTAGATTCAGAGGGCAAAATAGTCATCGAAAGAATCCACCGTTCCCCTCCTGAAAGGGATCCCAAACTCAAAACCCCAAGAAATATAGTTGCCAAATTCCAGAGCTCTCAAGTGAAGGAGAAAATATTACAAGCAGCCAGAAAGAAACAATTTAAATATCAAGGAGATACAATCAGGATTACACAGGACCTTGCAGCTTCTACATTAAAAGATCGAAAGAATTGGAACCCAATATTCCGTAAGGCAAAGGAGCTGGGACTGCAACCAAGGATCAACTACCCAGCAAAGTTCAGCATAACATTTCAGGCAAGGAGAAAGTCATTCAACGAAGTAAGGGATTTCCAGAGTTTCCTGACCAAAACGCCAGAACTTAATAGGCAATTCGATCTTCAAATGCAGGTCTCAAGAGAATCATAAAAAGGTAAACAGTGTGGGGGGGAACAACTTGCTACTCAATGAGGGCAAGTTGTTCACCTCCCTATAAGGGAAGATGATATCTGTTTATCTTGAGAACTGTGCGTCTATTAAGAAATATAAAAGGGATAAGCATAGGGGGAACGGGTATAAAGTAAATGATATGATAAAAAAATGTGATTTAAGTATGAGAAGGGAGTGTAATAGGAGGTGTGAAAAGGAGGAAGCAGAAAATAGCAAATTACATCACAAGAAGAAGTACAAAATCATAGTAGAGGGAAAGAGGGAAAGGAGATGAGCATTGTGTGAGAGGTACTCTCATTGGATTTGTTTAAAGGATGGAACAATAAACTTAAGTAGAAAATCCTAACTAGCTCTATAAGCAGTGGGAGGGGAAGGGGGAAGAAAGGGAAGGGAGGCAAAAGGGAGGGAAGAAGCAATAAGAGTAAGGGGAGTTAAAGGGAGGGGGGCTAAAAGAAAGAGGGGAAGGCGGCAAGAGGAGGTGGTGAAAAGTAAATACTAGTGAGGAGGGGAAGGGAGACAGCAGAGCTAAAAGTACAAATGGTGGGAAAGAAGATGGAGGGAAATACACAGATTGTAATCATAACTGTGAATGTGAATGGAATGAATTCTCCCATAAAACGGAGACGGATAGCAGAATGGATTAAAAGCCATAATCCAACAATATGCTGCTTACAAGAAACACATTTGAAACGGGGGGATACACATAGGATAAAGGTTAAAGGATGGAGCAGAATATATTGTGCTTCAGCTGATGTAAGAAAGGCAGGAGTAGCAATTCTAATCTCAGACAAAGCAAAAGCAGAAATAGATCTAATCAAAAGGGATAAGGATGGAAACTATATCCTGCTAAAAGGCACCATAGACAATGAAGCAATATCATTACTAAACATGTATGCTCCAAGTGGTATAGCATCCAGATTCTTAGAGGAGAGATTGAGGGAGTTGAAGGAAGAAATTGACAGCAAAACTATACTAGTGGGGGACCTCAACCCCCTCTTTCTGAACTTGATAAATCTAACCTCAAAATAAACAAGAAAGAGGTTAAGGAGGTAAATAAAACTCTAGATAAGGTAGATATGATAGATCTTTGGAGAAAATTGAATGGGAATAGAAAGGAATATGCCTTTTTCTCAGCAGTACATGGAACATTTACAAAAATTGACCATGTACTAGGACATAAAAATCTCAAAATCCAGTGCAGAAAGGCAGAGATAATCAGTGCATCCTTCTCAGATCATAATGCAATAAAAATGATATGTAATAAAAGGCCATGGAAAGATAAAGCAAAAATCAGTTGGAAACTAAATAATGTAATCCTAAAGAAGGAATGGGTTAAAGAAGAAATCATAGAAACAATCAACAACTTCATTCAAGAGAATGACAATAATGAGACAACCTACCAAATCTTATGGGATACTGCAAAAGCAGTTCTTAGGGGAAGTTTTATATCTTTGAATGCCTACATAAATAAAATAGAGAAAGAGGAGATCAACGACTTGGGTATGCAGCTGAAAAAGCTAGAAAAAGAACAAATTGAAAATCCCCATGAAAATACCAAATTAGAAATACTGAAAACCAAAGGAGAGATTAATAAAATTGAAATTAAGAAAACTATTGAATTAATAAATAAAACCAATAGTTGGTTTTATGAAAAAACTAATAAAATTGATAAACCTTTGATCAATTTGATTAAAAAAAAGAAGAAAATCATATTACTAATATTAAAAATGAAAGGGGTGAACTCACCTCCAATGAGGAGGAAATTAAAACAATAATTAGAAATTATTTTGCCCAACTTTATGCCCACAAATTCGATAATCTAAATGAAATGGATGAATATTTTAAAAAATACAAATTGCCCAGATTAACAGAAGAGGAAATTGAATACTTAAACAACCCCATCTCAGAAAAAGAAATTGAACAAGCCATCAATGAACTCCCTAGGAAAAAATCTCCAGGACCAGATGGATTCACAAGTGAATTCTATCAAACCTTTAAAGAACAGTTAATTCCAATACTACATAGACTATTTGGGAAAATTGGGGAAGAAGGAGTACTCCCAAATTCTTTCTATGATACAAATATGGTTTTGATACCCAAGCCAGGAAGAGATAAAACAGAAAAAGAAAATTATAGACCAATTTCTCTAATGAATATAGATGCAAAAATTTTCAACAAGATTTTAGCAAAACGAATACAGCATCTTATCAAGAGAATAATACATTATGATCAGGTAGGTTTCATACCAGGAATGCAGGGCTGGTTCAATATTAGGAAAACTATTAGCATTATCAATCATATCAACAACAAAACCAACAAAAACCACATCGTTATCTCAATTGATGCAGAAAAAGCTTTTGACAAAATACAACACCCATTCCTACTAAAAACACTGGAGAACATAGGAATAAAGGGAACTTTCCATAAAATAATAAGCAGTATCTACCTAAAACCTTCAGCAAGCATTATATGCAATGGAGATAAGCTAGAGGCATTCCCAATAAGGTCAGGGGTGAAACAGGGATGCCCATTATCACCATTATTATTCAATTAGACAAGATAAAGAAATTGAAGGAATAAAAATAGCCAAAGAAGAAACTAAGTTATCACTCTTCGCAGATGATATAATGATATATTTAGAGAATCCCAGAGATTCAAGTGAAAAACTACTTGAAATAATAAACAACTTTGGCAAAGTTGCAGGTTACAAAATAAACCCACACAAATCTTCTGCATTACTATATATTAGCAACAAAGTCCAACAACAAGAGATAGAAAGAGAAATCCCATTTAAAGCTAGAGTAGACACTATAAAATACTTAGGAGTTTACCTGCCAAAACAAACCCAGGGATTATATGAACACAATTACAAGACACTTTTTGCACAAATAAAGTCAGATTTAAGTAAGTGGAAAAACATCAGTTGTTCATGGGTAGGCCGAGCTAATATAATAAAAATGACAATTCTACCTAAATTAATCTACTTATTTAGTGCCATACCAATTAAACTATCAGATAATTATTTTCTAGAGCTGGATAAAATAATATCAAAATTCATTTGGAAAAACAAAAGGTCCAGAATATCAAAAGGACTAATGAAAAGAAATGCTTGGGAAGGTGGCCTAGCGCTACCAGACCTCAAATTGTATTATAAAGCAGCAATTATCAAAACCACTTGGTATTGGCTAAGAAACAGAGGGGTAGACAAATGGAATAGGCTTGGCACTCAAGACACAGTAGGCAAGGAATATAGCAACCTCCTGTTTGATAAACCCAAAGATCCCAGCTTCTGGGATAAGAACTCATTGTTCGACAAAAATTGCTGGGAAAACTGGTTAACTGTGTGGCAGAAATTAGGCATGGACCCATGCCTGACACCGTACACAAGAATAAAGTCCAAATGGGTACATGATTTAGGTATAAAGATTGATACCATGAATAAACTGGAGAAGCAAGGTATAGTGTATTTATCAGATTTATGGAGAGGGGAAGAATTTTTTTCTAAAGAAATGATAGAAAGCATTATGAAATGCAAGATGGATAATTTTGATTACTTTAAACTGAAAAGTTTTTGCACAACCAAACCCAATGCAACCAAAATTCGGAGGGATGTAGTAAATTGGGAAAAAATTTTTACAGCTAAGCTCGGGGATAAAGGCCTCATTTCTAGAATATATAGAGAACTGACTCAAATATATAACCATACAAGTCATTCCCCAATTGATAAATGGTCAAAGGATATGAACAAGCAATTTTCAGGGGAAGAAATCAAAGATATCTATATGAAAAAGTGCTCTAAATCACTATTGATTAGAGAGATGCAAATCAAAACAACTCTGAGGTACCACATCACACCTGAAAGATTGGCAAACATGACAGAACAAGAAAATGATAAATGCTGGAGAGGATGTGGGAGAGTTGGAACACTAATTCATTGTTGGTGGAGCTGTGAGATCATCCAACCGTTCTGGAGAATGGTTTGGAACTATGCCCAAAGGGCTACAAAAATGTGCATACCCTTTGACCCAGAAATAGCGCTACTAGGATTGTATCCCCAAGAGATTATAAAAACGGGAAAGGGTCCCACGTGTACAAAAATATTTATAGCAGCACTCTTTGTGGTAGCCAAAAACTGGAAGTCAAGGGGATGCCCATCAATTGGGGAATGGCTGAATAAATTATGGTATATGAATGTAATGGAGTACTATTGTGCCATAAGAAATGATGAACAAGAAGACTTCAGGGAGGCCTGGAAGGACTTATATGATCTGATGCTGAGCGAAAGGAGCAGAACCAGGAGAACTTTGTGCACAGCAACGACCACAGTGTGTGAGAGTTTTTTCTGGTAGATCTGGAACTTTGTAATAACACAAGAACTGACTGAGAAAAAAAAAAAATCCTAATGTCGATCTTCTAAGGCAAAATGCCTTCCACACTCAGAGAAAGAAATGTGGAAGTCACTTGCAGAATGTAGTAGATCATGTTTGTGTGTGGGTGGGTTTCAGTGTATTATGTGTTGATTTGTTATATGATTTCTTCCATTTATTTTAGCTCGACTACATAGCATGAATATAGTGAAAATGTGCTCAATAGGAAAGTATATGTAGAACCTAAACAGAATTGTATCCTGTCATGGGGAGGGAGGGGGGTATTGGGGGAAGGGTGGGGGGGATAAAATCTTAACTTTAAGGAAATGATTGTAAAACATTAAAAAAAAATAAAATGAAATAAAATTTAAAAAAAGAGAGAAAAAAAATTAAATATGAATAAAAAATGGCAACACCAAGAAGTAAAAGAAAAAAAGAGTCAAAATGGCACATTTTAATCACTGCTTACAGGTAAGGTTTTAGACAAATCATGTAACTTTTGTTGTCTCTACATACAGCAGAAATGAGAAGCAGAATGGGACAGTAGATAGAAAAGTGGCCTCAAAGTCACAAAAACCTGAGTGAGATCTCTCAAGACTCAAGTAGGATACTTCTGACTCACAGTGACCATGTGACCCTGGACAAGTTACTTAATACTCAGTGCTCTAAGTACAGGAGTTAAGAAAAAGGGTATTCTGCATTTGTAGAAGGAGTTCCCTCAGGAGGAGGTCCCTACACCAAAGACTTTTAACTCAAAGAGAAACAAAACCCTGTAGACAGCATACTGACTTAGAAAACCACAAATTAACATTATCTATATTATACTGTACTTCTATTTCTTTTTAAAACATCTGCCAATTACATTTTAATCTGGGTCATCCCACTTGGGAGTTTTTAGGATTTCTTGTCCTCACTGCCCCTCTCCCCACAACTCCCTCAGTAGCAGGTCACCTTAGTACATGACCAGATCTAATCCCTATTCCTATAGTAGAAATAATAGACATTTTACACAAATAACCCTCTGTCAACATTTCTAAAAGGAGTTAATGAATACATATTAAGTATTCTAAAAATGCTCTAAAAATATGACTAAATGCTTAAAGAAATCTGTATGAATTATGTTATGAACCTAGTACTGATATGAACCTGGCACTGATAAAAATTGTAACTGAATATTTTTTAATGACTCAATATTATCTAAAAATTTATAGTACAGTCAAGATATTCATTGGATATTTTAGCTCATCATACTAATGAATTATGTACATTTTTGTACACATAAGTAAGGAAATAATGATAAATTTTGAAGGAAAAAACATTTTGACCAACAAACAAAACTTCCAAATCAGAGAATATTTGATAGAGATATAATAAAGAGTGCCAGAAAACTTTCCAGGAACATGATAATACTCAATAATGCTTTGGATCCTCAATAATACTCAATAATGTTTTGGAGAGTTTTTTGGTGGTAGTTGTTGTTTTAAGAATTATAAGATCCTCTAAGAAGCTTAACGTGTAAGTCAAATAAAATGTACCTCCTGGGAATCAGTATTACTTAGAAGAGGGCTGTCAAAGAGCTAATGCTGTATGTACAAAGGGAAAGAGAATGTAGTCATAGGAAGGTATTCCAGGGCTCACTAGCAGCACAGAGCTCTAGTAGGGGTAAGATCATAAATCTTGAGGGACCACCCCAGCCCCACACAGGGTACAGATGATGAGTCTGAGGTTCAAGGAATCACACTGGCAGTGAGAGCTGAACCAAGGATCCTTGACTCCACAACCAGGGTTCTTTTTACATACCACATAAGCTAGATACAAATCTACTTGCAGAATTTCTTTAAATGCCCAGAAGCAGAGGCTAGAAGGGCAACATGACAAAGCAGCCATAAAGAAAAAACACTCTAAGCAAACTTGGCCTAGAATGCTCTCTGGCTCTAAGAAATGAGTTCAAGTAAGAAAGACTTCATGATTAATTTATGGTCATAATGCACCAATCTGTTTTTTCTTTAAATTTTGCTTCAAATATATTCTCTTAAACTTATTAAATATAAATTCTCAGTGAGTAAGGATTCTATTATTTTTGTGCCAATATAATTCTGACAGAAAAAATCAAATGATTGGATGTACATAGTGCTAAAATTCAAATAACTTGCTTGGAAAAAGAGACTAGGTCTAAAATTATGCTTTCTAAGGCAATACTGACTCTTGGAAACAGCTTTCTAATTAAAGGCTTAAAGGCTGCCCACAATGAAATCTGAAAATCAGATAAAAGCTCAGGGGGGCAAGGTACCTGACTGAGAAACAACTCCTACAATATCCCCTTCAAATTCAGTTCCCCCTATAATCAAATGCTCTCAAGTGTAAAATGAAGCTAGAACTTTTATGCTTGCAGAGTTTTAATCTAGGGAAAATTAAGGAGTTGTATGGGCTTAGTAGATATATAACCAGTGACCCTGGCTTCATTAGTACTATATTCTAAATATTAAAAGGTCACTGGTTATTAAAATAATGAAGCTTGAATGTCAGACACCTTTCCTTCTGTAGCTACCACCACTCAGTGGAAATACAACAGATCAAAAGCAGATGGAGAAGTAGCAATGGACTAGCAAATTCCAAAACTACTGGATTACAGAGGCTATTAATGATAACTGCTAGTATCTGGACGGCTCTTTAAAGTTTGCAAAAACCCTTTACAATTTTTGTTTTACTTAATCCTCACAACTCTAGGAGGCAGGTGCTATGATCTCTATTTTACAAAGCAGGAAATTAAGACAGTGAGAAATTTAATTACTTGCCCACAGTTACACAGTTAGTGTCTAAGGCCATAAGTATTTGAACTCAGGTTTTTCTCGACTTCAGACCCAGCCCTCTATCCATTGAGAAATTAAATGCAGACTATACTAGTTCTGTTAACGACTCCAATATGCACTTTTCTCTCTCCCTCCCAAAAATGTGAATGCAAATTATCATTTCTTTTAAACGTTAAACAGACTGTCTATTGATTATTCATGGGTTGTCACAGAGAAATCATGTAAAAAACAACTGAAGTTCTGTCTTTCAATCTTCAGAATGTATCTTGAAAATTCAAGCTGTTTCAGAGATGGTAAATGTCAAATTGGAAATGAGAATCATTCATACAGTGACATAATAAAATGTGTCCTAAGCCAATGTGTAATACTTTTTAACTATGTCACTAGTCTCAATAACTTTTCAAACTAAAGCAAGTTACTCAACTGCCTTTTCTACACTGGAAGAAGAAAAAAACAACTAGACTTTTTCCCATCTCAACTATGCATGTAAATAAACTAGTTACATAAACTTTGAATCTCAAAAGTATGATTATTAGCCTGAAGAAAATTCACTTAAAGTAATAAAAAAAAAATCATTTTCATACCTGTGACATTCCTTGTTGAATTTGTAAAGTAGTAGCTTGAGACATCATTGGCTGTGCTAAAGACTGACCAACAGATTGAGAATTTAGGGACTAGAAAAAAAACAACAAATTGGTTTGGGGTTATTTTTCCACCTGAAATAAATATTCCTTTAAAATGAAAACTACCCAAACTTAGATTTTTCAGAACTTCCAGCTTTTTTTCTTTCGCAAAAATATTTATAACAGTACTTTTTGTAGTCACAAAGAACTAGAAGGAAAATGGATGTCCAATAACAAGGGAATGGATGAACAAATTGCAGGGTGAAGATATAACGGAATCTCTAACATTTGACAAATATGAAGAATTCAGAGAAATATGGGAAGCCTATTTCCTAAGACCACAGATGTACATCTGGCAGGCACATGAGAGGTCTTGGCCTCCCTCCCTCCCTTCTTTCACAGAGGCTATCCCTGAGACCTAAAGAGATTAACTGACTTGCTTATGGTCAGGAACTCTCAGCTTTAAATTGTTTTCTCACAATAAGATAACCTATATTTTTTACTTTAAAATAATTTCAATATTTTTAATGGAATATATTTCACAAACATTTAATTTCCAGGTAAATGAGATGTTAATAGCTCTATTCTTATGTCTCTGGAAAGAATAGTGAATGAATACCACGGATCTTCTCAACATGTATCTGCGTTGTTTATAAGAAAATTATTCACTAAAGACTGACTTACCTGACTACTAAATGATGACCTCCTTTGAGTTATTTTCTCATGTCCAGGCAAATGCTGTCTGGGAGGAGTGCTATTATCTGTTGGAATCTTTGTTGGTGTTGCTGGTGTTAAAGAGCAAACAAACAAAATTTCATTAGAATTTACTTTATAGAAAGTTTCAAATATTCATTTCAAAATATCTTTCAGTGAAAAAAATTTTAATACAAACTGTTGAATATTTGAATTTAAGTATAATTGCGAAATGCTTTTTTCCCCTATCATTTCTATTCTTTTTAAGCAACATATGAAATACTCTAAGAAGAAAAAAATTTCATTATGAAAAGTGTTTGCAGAGTGGATAAAACCTATCAAGTTGTCTTCTTGTTGTCAATACATTCTAAAAAAGCACATAAAATTTCTAAGGTTACTTGGAGGTAAGAAAGCTATAAAAAATAAACATCTAACATCTGTTATAAAAGCAAACATTTTATTTTTTGAATGGGTAATGGGAAACACCAATACTTTAAATGTATTTAATGGGTGACCTAAGAGGTTATTCTTTAAAAAAATGAGCAATTTTCTTCCTATTTAATGGTAAGACTTTTCTATATATATATATATATATATATTGCAGAAATATAAACATTTGTGATTTTAATTTGGACAGCTAGGTGGCACAATGGATAAAGCATTGAGCCTCCAGTCAGGAAGACCTGAGTTCAAATCCAGCCTCAGACATTTGCTACTTGTGTGAACCTGGACAAGCCACTTAACACTTAACCTCAGTTTCCTCATCTGTAAAGGAAGAAAATAGCAAACCACTCCAAGTATCTGTGCCAACAGAATCCTGAATGGAGTCACAAAGAATGGGACACAAATGAACAACAACATGATTTTAATTATTAGAGACATTTGATTAAAAAATAAATTTAAGTTCTACCTAACTCTTCAAAATCCATACAATATCTTCATACCACAATCCTTTAAAACAAAGACAGTTTTACAAATATATTGTGAAAAATGAGGTAAGAAGAAAAAAATATGTTAATATTCTTTAAAGAGGGGACCTGCTTTCCTCTTGCAGTACTTACAAGAAGGATCTGACACTGCAGTATGAGATGACTTCCTTGAACTCCTGGATGATGCAGAAGGAGTTGGGCTATGATCAAATCTTTCTAATGCTTCTTTGAGACTAACAGTGTTAATACGATTATCAGATCCAGAGTCTTGGCTCTAAAAAGACATATGATAATTTTCAAAATAAGTGATTTGTTTCATAGACAAACACAATTCATCTGAAATACATATTCTTAAAATTCTGCTACTTTCCCACTCATTAGCAAAGAATTCTTCAAAGAATTCAAAACATTAGCTCTCACACATAAGCAGGGGACAAACACCATTACTACCACTTTACACATCACAGAGAGGTTAATCTAAAAGTCAGTAGTTTAACAGAGGATAAATATCGTAGGCATGAAATGGAATCTCAGAATTGCTTTAATTTTCAATTAACAATATTTTGGAGCAATTTTTCATATGATTATGGATAGTCTGTGTTTTTTGCCTTGAGAATTAACAATTCATATCCTTAGACTGTTTATTAATTGGGGAAGAGCTCATAAATTTGATCAGTTCCTCCCCAATTGATAAATGGTCAAAGGATATGAACAGGCAATTTTCAGAGGAAGAAATGAAAGATATCTATAACAATATGAAAAAATGCTCTAAATCACTTTTGATTAGAGACATGCAAATCAAAACAACTCTGAGGTACCACATCACACCTATAAGATTGGCAAACATGACAGAACAGAAAAATGATAAATGTTGGAGAGGATGTGGGAGAGTTGGAACACTAATTCATTGTTGGTGGAGCTGTGAGCTCATCCAACCATTCTGGAGAGCAATTTGGACTATGCCCAAAGGGCTACAAAAATGTGCATACCCTTTGACCCAGCAATATCACTTCAAGGACTGTATCCCCAAGGGATCATAAAAATGGGAAAGGGTCCCACATGTACAAAAATATTTATAGCAGCACTCTTTGTAATGGCCAAAAACTGGAAATCAAGGGGATGTCCATCAACTGGGGAATGACTGAATAAATTATGGTATATAAATATACTATTGCACCATAAGAAATGATAAACAAGAAGACTTCAGAGAGGTCTGGAAAGACTTATATGATCTGATGCTGAGCAAAAGGAGCAGAACCAGGAGAACTTTGTGCACAGCATTTATCACAGCGTGCGAGAGTTTTTGCTGGTAGACTTGGATCTTCATAGTAATGCAAGGACATTAAAAAAAAAAATTCCCAATGGTCTTCTAAGGCAAAATGCCTTCCACATTCAGAGAAAGAACTATGGAATTCATTTGCTGAATGTAGCAAATCATTTGCGCGTGTGCGTGTGTGTTATGTTTTGGTTTGTTATATGATTTCTCTCATTTATTTTAGTTCTTCTACACAGCATGACTATAATGAAAATGTATTCAATAGGAATGTATGTGTGGATCCTATATAGAATTGTATGCCGTCTTGGGGAGGGAGGGGAGTGGTGGGGATTAGGTAGGGGAAAAAAAATCTAAGTTTTATGGAAGTAATTGTAGAGCATTAAAAAAAAATAAAATGAATATATTAAAAAAATTTGATCAGTTCCTTACATATCTTGAAAATAATGAGACCTTTATTAGAGAAGCTCATTACAAAGATTTTTCACAGCTCATTGTTTCCCTTTTATATTCTTAGCTGTAATGGATTTGTTTCTACAAAAACTTTTTAATCCTCTGTCATCAGAATTATCCATTTTATCTTCTGAGATCTATCTGTCTCTTGTTTGATAATGCACTTTTATTTTATCCATCAATCTGATAGATAATTTTTCCATATTTTTCTAATTTAGTCACCAATCCAACTGAAGCTTTTCATGGCATAAAATATGAAACAGTGTTGGTCTATATCTAAGCCTTTCCACACTGCTGTCCAATTTTCACAGAATCTGTGTGTTATTTCTTTTCTCAGCAGTCATTGTCTTTGTGTTTAGAAATACCATGGTAGTGGACACATATGTTTCTGTATATTACATATCTAATCTGTTCTACTGATCAGTCTCTATTTTTTAACTAATACAAATTTGTTTTGAAAATTCTGTTTTATAATAGATTGAAATTTGGCACTGCTAGGACCTCTCTCTCTTTTTTAAAAATTATTTCTCTGAGATTCTTTTTTGTCACCACATGAATTTCATTATTTTAAAATTTTTAATTATTCATTTAGTTTGTTTTACTTAGTTCTTTGGTAGTTTGATATAACACTCAACAAGTAAATTAATTTACATAGGCCTGTCATTTTTACTATGCTGGCTTATCTTATCCATGAACGATGAATATTTCTCCCAATTATTTAGGTCTTTATTTTTATATCCTATACTTTGCAGTTATGTTTACATAGTTTTCATGTTTTCTTGAGGGGTAGACTCCCAAGTATTTTATGTATTCTGTAATTATTCTATCTTCTTTTACTTCTATAATTATTTTAAGTGGAATTTCTGTCTTTTCCTGTTGGATTTTACTGGCACTATACAGATAGGCTGATTATTTGTGTGGACTTATTTTATATCCTGAAAATCTGCTTAAGTCACTTGTTGTCTTAGTAATTTTTAGTTGACAATTATGGGGTTAAGTAAACCATTATAAACCTTAAAAAGGTGAAAATTTTGCATTTTCTTTACCTATGCTTTTTCCCTGTAATTTTATTTCTTGTCTTACTTGCTAAAGCCAGAACTTCTAAGTCAAATAGAAGGAGTAACAATGGACATCTTTGTTCACTCCTGATTTTATTGGAAAGCATTCTAGTTTATTTCTATTATGTATAATGGTAGCTCTTGAGTTTAGATATACACTATTTATTATTTTAAGGAAAGGTTGATATATTCTTATGTTTCCCTAGTGTTTTAACAGATATTTGCCAAACTGCATCTATTGATATAATCATAAATTCTTAATTTATTGTTATTAATATGGTTAATTAAAATTATAATTTTCTAATATTAAACTGACTCTGCATTCTTGTTACAAATCCAAAAAAGATTGAGATATGTTGCTTTAGCTTCTTTAATAATATTTTAAAATTTTTCCATCAATATTCACTAGGGATACTAGGCTATAGTTTTCTTTTCCTCTTTTAACAAAGATGACAGAAAAGGAAGATGGTAAACGTTGCAGGGGCTGGAGGTAAACAGGTAAATTGATGCACTGCTGGTAGACCTGTGACTGGATACAAAAATTCTGAAAAGCAATTTGGAGGGGGGGCAGAGCCAAGATGGCGGAGTAGAAGGACGCACGTTTACGAGCACCGAAACCAAAAGCCCATGGAATTAATGTAAAAAGAGTCCCCCATAACTTCTGGGTCAATACAAGGTGTGCAGAAGCAGAGTGGAAGAGATTTCCATTCCAGGGAGCCCTGGAGACCCATCCCCAGAGTCCGGTGTGCCCTGGAAAGTGGACCCCACCCCCAGCGCTGCCCTGGCCGCGGCCCCAGAGAAGCTGATCCGAGCAGGCTTCAGAGACGGAAGCTCCGGCAGCCGGGAAAGTCCCTCCGCCCACAGAAGCTACAGGTCAGTGAGAAAGAAGGCCGGGCTGGAGGAGAGGGGAAGCAGGGCGTCTCCGTGACTCGGGCCCCCTTGGGAGGAAGCGGCGGCGGCAGAGACGGGGGGTAGGAAGCGGCGGAGGCAGAGGTGTGGGCGGCGGCTGAGGCAGCAGCGGACCGGGACTCGAGAATCCCCCAGCGGCAGGCAGGATCTTCATTACGGAAGATTCCCGCATAGGACCTGACGGAGCTGAGCCTGGGAGATGGCCCTGCCCCTACCCCGCTCTGTTACTGAAGGCTTCTGCTTAAAGCCCCCAAGGGAGTGGGGTTTGGGAGGCGGGCCCCCCACCCCGCCCCCACCCGCTCCATTCCTGAAAGTCTCTGCATAAAGCCCCTGAGGGATCAGAGTCTGGGAGGCGGCCCTGGCCCCACCCCAGCACCTGAACTAAAGCTCACTGATTGACAGCCGGCAGGAGGAAAGCCCATTTAAATCTCAGAGGCCAAGCACTAGCTGGGCAGATCCAGGCGGGGGTGGAAAGGAATCTCAGAAGTCAAGTAACTGGCTGGGAAAATGCCTAGAAAAGGGAAGAAAAATAAGACTTTTAGAGAGTTTTTTCCAACAAATGCAAATGATCCCGACCTTCGGATCTGATGATGAGGACGTATCCTTGCCATCAGGGAAAGATGTGGAGGGCGGGGCCTCAGTACCCCAGACACCCCAGGGGGGTGGTGGGTGGGCTCAGGCCCTGGAAGAGCTCAAAAAGGATTTTGAAAAGCAAGTTAGACAGGTGGAGGAAAAACTGGGAAGAGAAATGTCAGAGATGCAACAAAAGTATGAAAAACGGGTCAATACCTTGGTAAAGGAGACCCAAAAAAATGCTGAGGAAATTAACACCTTGAAAAATAGGCTCACTCAATTGGCAAAGGAGGTTCAAAAAGCCAATGAGGAGAAGAATGCTTTCAAAAGCAGAATGAGCCAAATGGAAAAAGAGGCTCAAAAGCTCACTGAATTTAATAGTTCTCTCAAAATTAGAATGGAACAGATGGAGTCTAATGACTTTATGAGAAACCAAGAAATCACCAAACAAAACCAAAAGAACGAAAAAATGGAAGAGAATGTGAAATATCTCATGGGAAAAACAACTGACCTGGAAAATAGATCCAGGAGAGACAATTTAAAAATTATGGGACTACCTGAAACTCATGATCAAAAAAAGAGCCTAGACATCATCTTCCATGAAATTATCAAGGAAAACTGCCCTGACATTCTAGAACCAGAGGGCAAAATAAGTATTGAAAGAATCCATCGATCACCACCTGAAAGAGATCCAAAAAGAGAAATTCCTAGGAACATTGTGGCCAAATTCCAGAACTCCCAGCTCAAGGAAAAAATCTTACAAGCAGCTAGAAAGAAACAATTCCAGTACTGTGGAAATACAATCAGGATAACCCAAGATCTAGCAGCTTCTATATTAAGGGATCGAAGGGCGTGGAATAGGATATTCCAGAAGTCAAAGGAACTAGGACTCAAACCAAGAATCATCTACTCAGCTAAACTGAGTATAATACTTCAAGGGAAAATATGGTCTTTCAATGAAACAGAGGACTTTCAATCATTCTTGATGAAAGAACGAGAGCTGAAAAGAAAATTTGACTTTCAAACACAAGAATGAGAAGAAGCATGAAAAAGTAAACAGCAAAGAGAAGTCTTAAGGGACTTACCAGAAGTGAACTGTTTATATTCATACAGGGAAAGACAGTATTTGTAACTCTTAAAACTTTTCAGTATCTGGGTAGTTGGTGGGACCACACACACACATGTACACGCATGCACACACATACACACATGCACACACATACAGAGATAGAGAGCACAGATTGAACTGAATGGGATGGGACCATACCTTAAAAGAAACTAGGGTAAATGGTGAGAGAGAAATGTAGGGGGAGGAAAGAGAGGGAAAGGGAAGGGGTAACTATATGTCATTTAAGAGGCAGGTAGGAGTTTTTCTTAGTGGAGGGAAAAAGAGGAGAGCTGAGAAAAAAAAAAAAACAAGAAGTTTACCCTCATCACATTTGACTAAACGAAGGAGTGAAATGCACACTCACTTTGGTATGAAAACCTATCTTACAGTATAAGAAACTGGGGGAGAAAGAGATATTGCAAGGGGGGGGATGATGGAAGGGAGGGCAAAGGGAGGAGGGAGCAATTTGAAGTCAACACTTGGGGAGGGACAGGATCAAAAGACAGAAGAGAAACAAGGAGGGGCAGGTTAGGAGGGATGGTAATCCAGTTAGTCTTACACAACACGACTATCAGGGAGGTCATTTGCAAAACTACACAGATATGGCCTATATTGAATTGCCTGCTGTCCCAAAGGGAATGGGTGGGGAGGGAGGGATGGGGAGAATTTGGAACTCAAAGTTTTAGGAACAACTGTTTAGTATTGTTGTTGCAACTAGGAAAGAAGACATACAGTTAAGGAGGAATAGAAAGTCATCTGGCCCTACAGGAGAAAAGAGAAGATGGAGACAAGAGAAGGGAGAGATGACAGAAGAGAGGGCAGATTGGAGATAGGGAAAATTAGATTGCTTGGGGTATTGGGGTGGGGGGAGGGGAGAAAAGGGGAGAAAATTTGGAACCCAAAAATTTGTGAAAATGAATGTAAAAAAATTAAATAAATAAATAAATATAAAAAAAAAAGAAAAAAAGAAAAGCAATTTGGAATTATAAACAAAAAGTTACTCAACAGTGTATACCCTTTGATTCAACTGTAACATTGCTAGGCCTATATACAAGAGTTCTGTTTTGTTTTAAAAAGAGGGAAAGTTCCTACACATTTTTTATGGTGGCAAAAAACTGGGAACTAAAGGAATTAACTGAGAAACGGCTGATCAAGTTGTGGTTATGAATGTAATGGAATACTATTTTACTGCAAGAAATCAGGAAATAGATCATTTCAAAGATATTTCAAAAAGTAAAAACATAAATGAATTCATACCATTCAGTAAGCAAAATTAAAAGAAAAATTTATACTATAATATCAATATTATAAAAATGAACAATTCTGAAGACTTTTATAAACCGATGAATGAAATGATGAACTAATGAAGGAAAACAATTTATACTGTAATAACACTGTAAAGATAAACATCTTGGAAAGCTCTAAGAACTACGATCAGTACTGTATCAATCAATAATATCTTTGACTAGCTGAGATTTCAGAGGATCATGATGAAATATACTATCTACCACCTGACTGAGATGCAAAAGATTTAAGGTGCACAATGAGACATTTATACTTTTGTATATAACCAATGAGAAAATTTGCTTTGCCACATTTGTTATAAGAATTTGTTCTTCTTTTCTCTAAAAAGAGAGAATAAATATCTTGCTGCCTCAAACATCTGTGGAAATTCAAGATCATTCAGTAGATGCTGAGAAAGTTACTTAACCTCACTAGGCCTCAGTTTTTCCTTTATAAGTGTGGGAGAGGAGGAGAGTCGGCCAGGACGCAGTCTATCAATTGCTTTTCTGACAGTCCATTTGATATAATCATAGGACGTATTGGGAAGATAACAAACAATGAAGTGCTCAGTCTTAAGTGAAATGAAAATAAGTGTTTATACTTCATAACTCCTTTCAGAGATATGAAGATATTCAGTAAAACTCTATGGAATTAGAAGGAAGCTATCCATTGGCTGGCCAAATGGTTGGCCTACATCCCTGGCAATCCTTCTAAAAAGCAGGACATTATTCTAAATGAAGAGTCTAGGAAGGAGACAGCCTTGAGAAGTGTAATTCATGTCAGCAGAGAGACAATTATAGATTGAAGACAGAATTAGCTTTGGAAATCAGAAACCAAACTATGGACCAGGACAGATGTAGGTGCAGCTTCATGGCCTTCCCACCAGAAATAGTGGGAGCAGAACGAACACCAGTAAGGAAAGGACATCAGGAACGTACAGTGAAGAGATATGAGCTACACTGGACACGAATGTTGCCTACATCTGTGCTTTTCTGCTAATGACATCTCTGTATGTGTGTTTTCTTCTTAATCATGAAAAGTCACCTCCAGATTTAGGGAGGGAATATTTTGTTACTACTGTTTTTACAATCACATTTCAGCAAAATGTCTTTTATTAAAGGTAAGCATGCTAGTTGAGGCTTTTAAATTCTAGTTTTAGAAGTATAGAACCACAGTGTCTTGAGCTTGCATTGAGAGGTTGCTCCCAAAGTAGGAGATAACATAAAATGAGGGGGCTGGATTAGGTTCTTTTGATCTCCAAACCTATGATCTTATTACCTGAAAAATTGTTAGGAATTTATCTCATTTACGATGTTACCAAATTCTTTCCTTTATACTATTAATGTTTGTAGATATAATTTACAGTGCATAAGAATGATAAAAATCACCCTCCTCTACACACACAAAAAAGCTGCAGCTTCCAAATATCAACAATACAAAGGGATAAGCAACATCCAAGGGGAATACAGAAAGCATGAAAAATGAAGTCGGAAAGGAGAGAAGGCAGTCAAATGAAGACAATCCTTCTCAGGTATCATAGATATCCCTTACATCCGGAGAAACAACTTCTACGTCAAGTCTTCTTCTCCGAGATAGGAGGGACATGGAAAGATGCATGGACATTTTCACATCAAAAGGATCCTTTTTTTAGGTAATTTTCTTCCCTAAGACATAAATGTTTTCATCAAACATTCCAGATACCCTAACTGTAAGGAAGGGAAGAGGTGAAAGGGGAGGGAACTACATGAAAGGCCCTATGCTAAGCATTTATTACAAAAATCTCATTTGATCCTCTTCAAGGTAGACGTTGTTATTATCTTCATTTTACAGTTGAGGAAAGTGAGGCAAACAGAGGGTAAGTGACCCACCCAGGGTTAGACAGTAGTAAGTATATAAGATAATATAACTAATAAAGTATCTTCTCACACTCCTGATTTCTATCACATTTTTCACCAAATTTCAATAGGTTACAGGTAACAACAGTCCCACCATTCCCAAATTCAGATACTGAATCTCTTCCTCTTGAGTTAAGATCTAAACATTCCAATCCTCTCACACCAAACTATTTTCATTATACAGGAAAATTGAGGAACATTACAATCAAACAATTTTAATATTTCATAAGTTATTATAGTGAATTAAAATACATTGATTTGTTATAAATGTTAAGAAACATACTTTATCAGCTGCTATTTCAGGAAGAGACTCCTTAATACCAAGTTCTCGCCGTCTTTCAGCCCTAACTTCTGCATAACTAAAAAAGGAGATAAAAATGTAAGGACATAGTTCTGATATATAGTTCTGATCACTTAAAACATTTACTTCTGGTCTTTGCTTGGTCACCTGTGAATTATTTCTACAATCTTTTCTTTATAATATATAACATCAAAACCACATCTATAGTTTTTACTCTCCTTTCAAAAACAGTTACTTCTCTTAGACAACCCAAAGCTTTTACACATTGCTGAAAACTCTTCTAGTTTTAAATATATCGACCTAGTAGTTATAGGTAACTAGTAGGTAACTAGTAATAATTGAAATTTTACCCAGTATTAATTCTAAAAGTAAATGTGGTTGATTTCTGTATATACATGTTATATTCTCTTCCATAAGTTGCAAAATGTAATTATGATGACTATTCTTTTAAGATATTTTTCATTACTTATCTAAGCTGGCCAATATTGGTGATTTTTAAAAATCAGTGATTTAAAAACCATGAAACACATTTTATTTCATTATAATTAACAATGTTAGTAAAGTTATTATTAACTATTATATAAGACTCTCAAAAAAGAACTATTACCTTACTACAGTGTGTGTACAGACAATAAACTCTGGCCTTGAATTCCACTGATGATAGGTAATATAGTAATGAGTTTGAAGCCAAATCCACTGTTGCCCTTTTGTCAGGAACCTATAATAACAGGACTTGCCTTTCCCATATTGCATTACTGGAGGAGACAAAAAAAAAACCACAATTTTTTCTTGATTTATATTTTCAATTATTAGGAATAGCTTTTGCCCAAAAGCTTATACTTTCTGAAAGGATCTATGCAGAATCAGCTTCCACTGACTCTGCCACCTACAGTGATTCAGTCAAAAACAAACCACTCACTCTCCCAAGGTAATTTAGTGATTCAAGAAATTAATGTACCTTCCAAAGCACTTAACATATTAGTTAACTCAAAATTACATATACATAAAAACACACCACACACACACACACACACAGTCAAGAGAGGTCTAATCTTGTCTGTTTTTTAACAAACAATAGACTTCAAAGCAACCAAGCATGTACACTGTGGATTTCTGCTAATCAAACTGAACTGGGAAGTCAGAGCCATATAGGTTCCTGGCAGACACTGTCTAGATCTAAATTAAACATTCAATAGTAAATAATATTTTCTTTACACCTGAAGCTGCTTCAGTCAAACAAAATTTTCTATGAGTTTAAATAGTGGATGCTATTTAACCTACTCTATTTAGAGAACTTTGTTTAGTACAGGGAAATAAAGACTTAAACATCAGATTTAGCTTTTAAAATTAAAGTCAGATGACATCTCAGTAGATTATATTTTTAAAAAAACAATAATACATTATTTTCAAAAACTGGAAGCAAAGGAAATATGTGTATTGGTAGATTCTCTCAGTGCATATTCTATGTCTTCGCAAACCTAAATTTCATGACATAGTATTTTACTCAGTATTATCAATCAGCTTAATTAATAACAATTATTAATCAACTTTCAATTTTCAGAAGCATTTTCTTAACCTCATCCTAAGGATATAACTTACACACTATTAGAGATGTTCTTGTTCATCATATAATATGTGCAATATGCTATTTAACATTACAAAAACAGAAAATGAATACTGTTATTTATGTCCCTTATCTACTAACCTCAGTGCAAATATAAATATGCAGTGAGATCCTCCATCTCTTTTTATTCAAATCCTAAAAACTGTCACATTACATTAGCTTCCTCTTACCCTGTACTATTACAGTTATGAATGCAGCAAAATATTAGTATCTACTTACAATGTTCATGGCATTTTGCCAAATTTTCTAGATCATCCACATGATAGTAATCATACCCTGATGTCCCCAGAACTTCAAATGGTAAATATCCTATTATGGGAGGTGCCCTAGATTACACATAAAAAAAAGCACTATTACCTTATTTTGATAAAATCATACAGCCAGTAAAATCTTTTAGTAGATAATTTTGGGAAAATGCGTAAAAATTTCAAAATCAATTTCTGATTAGCTTGAAAAAATATAAATCTGTTGCCCTAAATTTTTTCACAGGCCCTACCTGTGATCTAGGAAGAGAAATTTCCACTCTAAACTATGTCTAGATGTGAACTCTTCATTGGGCTCTTCAACAGTGCACATTTCCTATAAATAAGCAAAAAAAAAAAATCTTAAAATGAATCATAATTTAGAAATGTTTTTCTGAATAATTCAGAATGATCTTCTGTGTATATTCTTATAAAAACACACCTAGCATTGTATGATAAATGAACATTTCAAAAAGTTTTAGGACAAGGTAAGCCTGGCAGGTTGGTGGGGAGGGTTACAGTATATTTCCAAAGCTTACTTGGATATGAGATATGGATTAAAAGACCTCATCAAAGGCATGTACTAACAATAAGAGATAGCAGATGGAATGGTCCAGTGTTACCTCTTAGAGATTAAAGGAATCAAATGAAAGTGAGCACTTAGTGGAAACTGTATGGAGGATTTACATTATGACGTGGAAAAGTACATGTTTAGAGGGCAGTACAATTTTGTAGCATATGGAAAAGCAGCACAGATAGGTTATGAGGCCTAAATAGGAAAGGCTACCAAATATCACTACCCACTAAGCACTAAAGCCCTTTATTCATTTATAGGGTTTAGGTTAGGAAAGAGAATAAGGACAAAACCCAGAAGTCCATGGCCATTCCTGCCCCCAGGCCATGGGAAAAGAAAATGAATGGAGGGGTATTCTGGCAACAGAACTGCCACCAAACTGCTTGTGGGGAATGATGGCAAGATTAGTTGTCATTCTGATACTTGTGACCAACTACTATCACAGTATTTGAGGGTGATATAGAATAAGACAAGGGCTAGATTTAAAAGGTTAAGATATATAAGAATGAAAGGCAGAAGGAGAGAGAAAGTCCTTTTACTGGCAGATTAAGTTATTAGTTTCGGAAGGAAACACGTACTCATTGACTATTCAGTGAGCCCTTAACAAATCACAGGCAGAACAAACTGTTGATAATTGACATTTGGATATTCTATTGTGAATTATCTCAGACAAACAAGAATTACAATTTTAGGGCTGGAAGGACCTTAACAGTCAGCTAGTCCAACCCTTTCATTTTATACATGAGAAAACTAAGGTCTTGAAAAGTTACAATTTGACTTGTTCCCAGTCACACAGATACTACATTCCTAAATCTTAAATCCAGGGGCTGACTTCACCTTTCTTCTAGTATATGTCTAGTTCATCTTCTTCTCACCTTTAGTTGCTCTATTTCCTATAAATGCAAGCTCAATTTATTAATAAAATAAGAAATAATTCACTAATAAAATGAGAAGGTAAATTTATATCAAATAAGTGACTGATGGCATTCCAAAGGACTACTAATATTTTTAAAATCATCTGTTCAAGATTATCTAGACTATGGTTCCTCCTCACCAGGGCTAAGAGCTAACTATACAAAAGTATGATGGTATTCAAAAAATTCAGAAACTCATAAGCAAACAACGATATGTAATTAAAGTATACATGCAGCTTACCACAATGAATCTAAAGCAACACCGTAAAAGGAGAACTAGAGATGGAATTTCACCCAGTAATGTGTTGACCATTACCCTTGGACCCGAGGGCAAATCACTTAACCTCTGACCCTGAACCTCCTCAGTTGTTAAATGAGATAGTATTTGTACTAACTACCACACAAAGCTGTTGTAAAGATAAAACTTTACAATCATTAAAACACCACATAAATAGAAATTAATATAACTGGAAAAAAATTCATGATTTCCAGAGACTTCAATGGACTTAGTTTTTATTATTCTAGAAATAGGAAATAATGCGGGTATTTCAAATGATAGGCTAAATTATATCTTATGTGGGAAGTAAAATTCTAAACATACCTTAATGAACTGAGGCGTAGCTAACCTAACAGTAGCTACAAAACAAATTCTGTCTTCATATGAAGGCCTATGGGATCGCTGTATGGTTCCTTCAAAACCATTGTGTGATGAACTGGATACTGAATGAATGACAAAGAAAAAATATCAGCAGTTATTTCATCTATTTTAAATTTCCATTCTCTTTGTCAATGCCCTTCAATTAAACATTTATTAGCTACCAGCTGTGAGAAGAGCACAGTGGTAGGTGCTAAAGGAGGTAAGAAGTTTACATGTCCTGGCTCCAGCTTATTACAGGAATAATAAATATGCATATAACTATAAACCAAAATAACTACATCAGAATGGTGTAAAATATCTCTCTATTACAAAGGGCAGAGGAGGAAAAGGTCATTGCCAGACAAGATCAGGGAAGGCTTTATGGAGGTCAGGATAATTTGAACTGAATTTTAAAGAAAGGACAGGATTTCACCGGGGGAAAATAAAGGAAAAAATTTCAGGCACACAGTTTAGTCTAAGCAAAGCAACAGAGATAGAGGACATAGGGTGGGGCACAATAGTCCAATTTATCTGGATATTGTTTGCAGGGGAACACTTTAACGGAAGGATGGAAAGGTAGAGTGACATTTCCTTTTGGAGGGCCTTGAATGGTTAGCAAAAGAGGCTAAACATTTTTTTTTGTAAGCAAAAGGGAAACACCAAAAATTTCGGAGCCAGAATGCTATAACTGTATAAGAAAGATAAAGCGAGGAAGTTATGTGAAGAATAGGTTGAAACAGGGAGCATGCTAGTGGGGGAGAAAATATAGAAGAAGACAATTCCAATAGTTGAGACAGATAATGATATGGACCTATATACTAGGGTGGCCTGAAACATACAGGTTTCAAAATCTGGAGTTTGGTGCTACTATATGAAATAATAAACTCAATATGGAGAAGCGGGTTGAGGGGGAAGAGAAATAATAATCTGATTGATTCTAGTCTACTGGCCCATTGCAATAGATATCTGCTGTACGCAGACAGAAATACAGGCCAGTGGGGGAAAAGATTGGGGAGTCTTTTGAAAGTAACTGACAGCTGAAGCCATAAAAATCTATGAAAACTGCCAAGCAAAGATGCTGGAGACTGACAGAAAGAAGGTACAGTAAGAAGAAAAGGCAAGGAGAGAATATGCTATATCTGAATCATGTGAGAAGAGGACATCTACAAGAAAGTAGTGGTCAACAATGTGAAATGCTGCAGGGGTGAAGAGCGATGAGGGAGGAAACAAGGCTATTGGGCTGACCAACCAATAGGCCAGTCACTGGAGACCTGTGAGAAAGCAGTTTCAGTGCAATATCTGGGGCGAGGCAAGAACCCAGTTTGAAAGCCAGAATGTAAGAGGCTGAGGATCACAAGATCATGGAAATAAAACTAACTGGGATCTTAGAAGTCATGCCAATTTTCAGATGAGAAGCTGAGGCCCAGAGAAGTTAAATAATTTGTGCAAAGCCACAGAGGACAGACTGGGTGACAAGTGAGATACAGATGAAAAATTTCTGAAGTTTATTAGTGGAAAGGAGAAAAATGGGATTTTAGCTGGATGGCATATAAAGGTTAAGGGAAGGATCTGCAGAGTTTGTAGAAATCTGAATATACTTGTAGGGAAATGAAGAAGAGCCAATAAAGAGGGAAAGACGGAGACACCTAAAGTGAAGGGAATGATTCCTAGAACAAGGTGGTCCTGGAGGTGTGTGTGAAGAAAATAGGACTAAGGTAGCAGAACGGCAGGAAGCCTTAACGAGGAATATGTATGCTTCTTTCCTCTATCATTACAAAGACATGAAGGGTTGGAGGAGACACTGTGATTTATAGAAAACTGAGAAAAGTCATGTCAGGTGTCCTCTGTGGTCTCACGGAAGTAGAATTCTGTATCGTTTCCAAGTGTGGGGTTGGGAGAATGAAGAGGAGAGAGGAAAGACTGAGAACAGTCACTGTGAAGAATGAGAATGGCAAGGAAATAAGAGTGTAAGGATTGACAAACAGGCTTAGGCTGAGGTCAGCCACTATAAATTTATAATACATGTCTTTTAACTTCAAATTAAACATTACCACATAAGAAGAATCCTCACAAAACTTACCATTGTTCAAAGATTTGAAATTTCCTATAAACTTCACAAATTCATAGGTAGGTGGTTCTTTTGGATCTATTGTTCCTCGGAGCATATGGCAACAGAATTCAAGCTGATTTTTTGCTGAAAAGCAGAAAAGGTATTACTAATTAAAAAATATTTTTAACCTTTCATGTAGCCCTTCTACTCCCTTCTAGATTCCATGTAATTTCTTTCCTTCATTTTGATGCCAAATTCCTTAAACTTCTTGTCCCTTCCAGTTACCTTCACTTCTTTTTAAATATATTTTATTTTTTCCAACTATATGAAGACTATTTTTAACATTCGTCTTTTTATTAAACTTTAATAAACTTCATTAAAACTTTAAAAGTAATAGCAAGTTGTATATAACGGATTTACAGTTTTGAAAACAATCATCTTTTATGTTATATATGTTATATATATATGTTACTATGTTATAGAAATGCTTGTTTTATTCCATGAATTTAGAATAAAATAAAAACTAAAAATAAATATTTAAAAAACCGTATTTCAAAATAATTGGCTTTCTTTATAATACAATGTAATTAATTTCATGAATTTACCCATAATATTATGAGGAGTCAATAGGCTTCCTCAGACTGTCAAAGACACAAAATATATTAAGAACTCTCACCTACGACAAGTGTCCCAGAGGTATTACAAAACTTCAAAGACTCAGTGGTCCTTCTATCTATCACATTCTTAATTCTTAGACTCTCCAACCTTCTAACACAGGTCAGCATTCTCCTCTACCTATGTGAATTTTTTAATTCTGGGTTCTCTCATTGGTAGGCAATGTGGCATAGTGGGTAGAGAGCTACCCTCAAAGACTTGTTTTAACATCATTTTTACAAAATTTAAGTTCCGAATTTTTCTCCCCCACTTCCTAAAACATTAAGCAATTTGACGTTACATTTGTGCAATTATATAAAACATATTTCCATTATTAGTCACAGTTGTGAAAGAAAAAACAGACTAAAAGGAAAAAAACATGAAAAAATATAGTGAAAATAGTATGCTTCAATATAGATTCAGAGTCCATCATTTCTCCTCTGGATGTGGATAGCATTTTCTATCTGACATCTATCAAGATAACTTTGCAGTTATCTTGGATCATTGTATTGCTGAGAATAGTTAAATCAATCATTCATAGCTGATCATCACACAATGTTGCTATTACTATGTGTAATGTTCTCCTAGTTCTGCTCATTTCACTTTGTATCAGTTCACAGAAGTTTTTCCAGGTTTTTCTGAAATCTGCCTGCTCATCATTTCTTATTGGCACAGCAGTATTCAAACACATTCACATAGCACAGCTTGTCCAGCCATCCCCCAATTGATGGGCATCCCCTCAATTTCAATTTTTTGCTGCTATAAATATTTCTGTGCACAAAGGTCCTTTTTCCTTTTTGATGATCTCTTTGAGACACAGCCTGAGTAGTTATTGCTTTCACTTTTTACGCTTCCATTCTTCCTTTAATCTTATATAATGTGATTTCCACACTCATCATTCTACCAAACTGCTTTTTTAAATGTTAGCAGTGATTTCCTTCTTGTCACTTTATATTGTAAATAAGAAAGCAGACAATGTTTCAATAATATTTTTAAAATATCAAGTTATCTATGTTATAAAGGTGAAAAAGTACAAATGTCTCATACAAATATTATTATTTATCTGATTTATCAAGTAAAAAAACAATTACTATCCATTACAAACCCACTACTTACATTTTAGATACTCTGGTGTTAATGAATCACTTTCTAGTAGATGAGTTGACAACATTTTATAAACTTCTGAATGTTCCCCTTCTGGGATAAAATTAAATATACTTTGATCCACAAGATCAGACTAAAAAAGAAGGAAGTTAAAACAAGTATAATGCATTCAAGTATACTTTTAAAATATCAAATAATTTATTAAATAACAAAGAAAAACATATAATTAATTTTTATTTATGTATTTCTGAGTTTCCACCTACCTTGACTGCCTGACACATAGTAATAAGCACTTAATAAATGCTTATTGACTAACTGAAAAGAGGTAAGCTCCCCCACACCTATTCTTTCAAAAGCCTGAAATCTACATCAGACAGAATCATCAATAAATTCATAAGGATTATATGAATACCCAGAAATATGATGGGATTAAAACTACATATAGTTACATATATATATATATATATATATATATATATATATATAAACACATATTCTGGAAGAAAAGACTGAAAGGAGAATAAATAGCTTGGAAGAAAAGGATATAAACCTCATCCAAGGTTTACATTTGGATGTATTTGAAAATTACAGTAGACTAAAAAGAAATTGATGATTCCATTAGATACCAAGAAATATAAGAATAAAAGCAAAGATTTAAAAATTAAGAAGAAAATTAAGACAGCTGATATAAAAAACAACTGACTTGGAAAACTTATCAAGAAGAGTTCATTAAAAACAAATCACTGGACTTTCTCAAAATTGGGATGATAAAAAAAAGGCTAAACATACTATGTTTCAAAAAAATCACAAATGAAAACTGTCTATCTAGAGCTATTAGAATCAAAGGGCAAAGAAACATAAGAGTCTACCTTTCACCACCAAATCAAAGAAAAAAAGGACTGCAAGTATCCAGAAAGAAGCAGTTCAAATGTTAAGGAACCAGAGCCAGGATCACCCAAAACCTGAAAGTTTCTACTATAAGTAAGAGGAGATCTTGGAATATGATATTCCAAAAGTCAAGAGACAGATTTATATAACAAAAAATAGATTACAAAGATGATTATAATCCTGGGGGTGGAAGAGAATAGAAAAGGGAGAGTAAACCTTTAACTGGTCGAGAACATGTAAGTATTTCTGATGGAAAGACCAGAGGCGAGAAGGACCTTTGAAATTCAAGCAAAAGAATCCAGAAGTACCTAGAAAGGTCAAATTACATGCGAATTGAGGCTGTCCAGTAGTGTAAGAGTCCTTTCAGAAGGTTGGGGGGGGCATTCTGGATCTCTTCTGAGGGTTTTAAGAGAAAGAAAAAGGAAAGTAAAAAGAATACATTTCAGTAGGAGGAAGAAGGAAGCAGCAATTGTTACTCTTCATAATTGATATGAGAAGATCAGATGAATCTCATTCTTATTTGAAACAGATAAAAGAGGATTGAACACACACATAACGGCAGTGCGTGCACACACACATACACACACAAAACACTCAGCTTCCTTCAAGTCTTAGTTAAAGTGTCACCTTTTATTTTTTTTTCACAAATCCACCGAGTCCTAAGCTCTCCCCCCAGATCTCCAAATCCCTATAAAACATCCTGAACTGGATATTTCAGACATCTTAATCTCAAAATTAAATTAATCTCTAAAATTAAACTCATTATCTTTATACTAAAATACTCTCTTCTTCCTTTTTTAGGTTATTATCCCCATTTTAGTTTTTTTTTTTAAATTTATTTATTTTTAGTTTACCACATTCAGTTCCACAAGCTTGTTATAAATTTTCTCCCCCTCCCCAAGACAGCATGCAATCTAATATACGTTCTACATATACATTCATATTAAACATATTTTCACAGTCATGTTGGAAAGAAGAATTATAACCATTGAAATAAACCACAAGAAAGAAAAAAAACAAAGCAAAAAAGAGAAAGAGCAAATAGTATGCTTCAATCTGCATTCAGACTCTGTAATTCTTTCTCTGTATATGGAGAGTATTTTCTATCACAAACCTTTTGGAGTTGTCGTAGAACTTTGCATAAGAGCCTTGTCTATCAAAGTTAGTCACCACACAATGTGGCTGTAACTATGTACAATGTTCTCCTGGTTCTGCTCCCCTCACTCAGCATCAGTTCATAAAAGTCTTTCCAGCTTTTTCTGAAATCTGCCAGATCATAATTTCCTACAGCACAATAGTATTGCATTACATTCATATACCACACCTTGTTCAGCCATTCCGCAACTGATGGGCATCCCCTCAATTTCCAGCTGAGCTTCTCTAAATATTTTTGCACATGCAGGTCCTTTTCCCATTTTTATGATCTCTTTGGGATATAGACCTAGAAGTGATATTGTTGGGTCAAAGGGCACACGCATTTTTATAGTCCTTTGAGTGTAGTTCCAAATTGTTCTCCAAAATGGTTGAATCAGCTGACAACTCCAAACAATGCATTAGTGTTCCAATTTTACCACATCTCCAGCATTTATAATTTTCCTGTTTTGTCATGTCAGTCAATCTGATAGGTGTGCTGTGGTACCTCAGAGTTGTTTTGATTTGTATTTCTCTAATCAATAGTGATTTAGAGCATTTTTTTCATATGACTAAAGATATCTTTAGTTTCTTCCTCTGAAAACTGCCTGTTCATATCCTTTGACCATTTATCAATTTGGGGAATGACTTGTATTCTTATAAATTTGACTCAGTTCTCAATATATTCAGGAAATGAGGCCTTTATCAGAGACCCTAGTTGTAAAAATTCTTTCCCAGTTTTCTGCTTCCCTTCTAATCTTGGTTGCATTGGCTTTGTTTGTACAAAAACTTTTCATTTTAATGTAATCAAAATTATCCATTTTGCATTTCATAATGTTCTCTATCTCTTGTTTGGTCATAAATTTTTTCATTCTCCATAAATCTGACAGGTAAAACTATTCCTTGTTCTCTCAGTTTACTTATAGTACCATCCTTTATATCTAAATAATGTAACCATTCTGACTTTATTTTAGTACACATTTAAGATATTGGTCTATGCCCAATTTCTGCCATACTATTTTCTAGTTTTCCCAGAAGTTGTTGTCAAATAGTGAATTCTTATCCCAGAAGCAGGAGTCTTTGGGTTTATGACACAGTAGATTACTGTAGTCATTGACTACTGTATCTTATGTACTTAACATATTCCACTGATCTACCATTCTATTTTTTTAACCAGTACCAAGCAGTTTTGATGACTGCTGCTTTATAATACAATTTAAGATCTAGTATGGCTAGCATTTCTTTTCATTAATCCCCTTGATATTCTAGACCTTTTGTTCTTCCAGATAAATTTTGTTATTATAAAATCCCACCTTTTAAAGGAATCTTTCTTAATCTCCTTTAATACTAGTGCCTTCCCTCAACTGATTATCTTCAATTTATCCCATATATATCTTATTTCTATCTAACTGTTTGCATATTATCTTCCCCATTAGAATGGGAACTCCTTAAGAACAGGACCTGATTTTATTTTCTTTTTGCCTTTTTTTTCTGTAAGCCTGGCACTAGTACAGTATATGATATATAGTAGATGTTTAATGTTGCTGACTGACTAAATGACAGTCCACTATAGAAATATATTAAACTCAACAAGGAATCAAGTGAAGAAGTTGGGAGTCAGGGATAAAACGAGGGAGGGAACAGTCACATGTAAAACAAATTTCCTGTCCTGAAAGGATGACTAAAAAGGGAATGAAAGAAAAAAAAAGAACTGGAATTTGGTCATCAATTATCAAATGGAAAGGCTGAACAAACTGTGGTATCAAGCACAAGGGAATATTGTTCTACCATAAGAAATGATCAAAGGGATGATTTCAGAGAATCTTGGGAAATATGAACTATTTCAAAGTCAAGTGAATAGAACTAGGAAAACAACAAAGACAACAACATTGCAAAGAAAAACTTAAGAAAGAACTGATCAATGCACAGACCAATCATGTTTCTAGATGCCTTAGAATGAAACATGTTATCCCCCACCTGTTACAGAGGTGACCAACTCCAGGTGCAGAAAGAAACATGCAGTTTTGGACAAGGCTATTGGGTGTATTTTTTTTCTTAACATTTCTTATTTGTTTTGGGGTTTTTTTTTAATGGGGGTGTAGGGAAGATAAGACTGTGAAGGAGGGGAGATTACCAATATCAATGTCAAAAAATAAGGGGCAGTTTTATATGCAATCCATCTTTTTTATTGTCCTATGTTATGGAAAAGCTTGTTTTATTCCATAAATTTTTAAAATAATTAATTAAAAAAGGAAAGAAAGAAATGTGTAAAATTTATTATATACTTGAAACAAGGGATATAAAAGGCAGATTCATGGCTCAATATACAATCTTCTTTTACAGAAATGCTCTCTTTTGATTCTTAAATTTAAAATAAATTTTTTAAGGATTATCTCGATCAACGTTAATAACAGGATTCTATTAAAAATCCACTCAACTCAGTGAGGGTACTTTTGATCAGAATACATTTTAGAATCTCAGATTTAGATCTCAGAAGAATTTTAATTTTCCTTCCCCAAACCTAGAAACGTATTTCTAAATTGCTTTTCATTTGGAGTCATTCTTGAGGTAAAAGCAACGTTTAAAAATCTGTTGTTGATTTAAGATATAAGTGTATAATTCTGTTTACAGGCAAATATGTCTACTCCATACATATATGCATGTACATGTGCATGTGTGTGTGTATATATATATATATATATATATATATATATATATATATATATATAGGTATAGGAATAATTTAATTCCTATGTAACATCTTCTATCTAAACCCAAAGGACTAAAATACTACTAAATGCCTTCAAGAAATAACTATTAAAACTGACACAATCACATCTAGAATAATCTTTGAATGATATTTTAAATGGAATCTCAATTAACAATGCCTTTAGTTGATACATTTACAAGACTAATATTACAAGAGATCTAGGACTTATGTACACTCCCAATTCCACCTCTAACCTCACACACAAAAAAGGAAAAAAACCAATAAAACTCAAAATTAAGATCTTTAATAAAAATGTTGACAAGTATGGGAAAGACTGATATTTTGTTAGGCTTTCCCCTCTTCAGTTACCTTACCCCTAATCTGGACGTATCTTTTAGGTATTCATGCATTTGTCTTCCTCGTTGTACCAGAAGCTTCTTGGAACAGGACCTGATTTTGCCTTTCTTTGTATTCCCAGTTCTTAGTACAGTACCTGGTACGCTGCAAACACTTAACAAATGCTTAATGTTTGACTGATATATTTTAAATCATACTGAAGCTGGGTTGATTAGCTAAATCTGCAGCCAAGGGCTCTACGTCCACCATATACCAAAACCTCTAAAGAAGAAAAAATTAATGGCAATATGGACTACTACTAGAATTGCTGTCATGGAAAATGTTTTGCTTTAGACATCACCTTTCCTGTCCCTTAGTTGGCAGCCATCCCACATCTCAATTTCACGAATATTCAGCCTGTCTCATTCCCACAGGAGCTTGCTTTTAGCTTCCTATTAAGAATGGAGAATGGTATGATAAATCATTGTTCAAATACCATTTTAATTATGTCATTCCCCAGTCAACAACTTCTCTCCATTTACTACAAAATGCTTCAGTTAATGTTTTGTGCCCTTCGCTTGGCACTTATCTACCTAGTGTTCTCTCTATATATAGAGAGACCAAGAGAGATCATTCACAAAACACACACACACACAATCTGTGTATATTTAACATAAGAATAAATTAACTGAAAGTAAAGACTCTACCTAAAATGCTATCCTGAACATAACAGACACATATCAGATGTTTGCTGACTACAATATTAGGGAATAAGGAATTAAAGCAGCATTTCCCAAACTACTCTATGCAAACTGAATGGATTTGTTAGTAAGAGAAATTTGATGTTGGCAGTAATTTTCTTTCTAAAATATTAAATCAGAAGTAAAGTCAAAGTCTGTGATTTCACTGGTATAAGGGACTTTCAGGTGAGGAAATGCCCTCTAGCGCCGTACCCTGCTACTGTCTCTGCATTTTATTCAGACTGCTAGGAGCAATGAGAGGCTGAGACTCGCCCGGAGTCACACAATCAGTACGTGTCAGAGGCACAACTGACATTTCCGCCTTGCGTCAAAGCTAGCTCTCTAGCCATCCCCAATGCCACACTGCTGATGTAGTAAAAATATTGGGTGGCAAATTTTCAAAGTAAAAGGAGGAAAAAAATTAAAAAAATAAAAGGAGGACAAATTTTCCCTATTACTTATACCCATCTTTTTATGGGTTTGCCAATATGTTTTAAGCCCAAGTTAGTTTAGGACTTGTTGACCTGGGTGTTATCTCTCCCAAAGTTACCTGCATGTCTAATAAAGGGCTCCTGACACCTGAAAACTGATAAGCCTACAAGACACAGAAATCAATTTATGATACTGGAATTGGTTACCTTAACAAACCAGTACAATACCCATTTACTCATAAGACTGCCCTAACTACAGGACACAAGACAGCAGCCCAGTAAGGCAGAAATGATAGAGATATGTGGGAGGCAATAATGGAAGCACTAGATTCATAGTCAGAGATCCTTGGCTTTACTACTTAATTGTCTGTTTAATCTTAGACAAGTTACCTAATCTCTCAACCTAAATTTCATAATCTGAAAATGTGAGGATTAAACTAAATAACTTTCCAAGCAAGTTTAAAATCCTATGGGAGCAGAGCCTACAAAATGACACTGTCACTGAAATGCTTTGAACCACACAAGCACTTCCCCTTCAGTCTCTCAGCAGGACCTTTGTGTCTGCACTTTGAATAGTAACCATAAGATGGCAGAATTTTCCTGTGTGGCTAAAACCTACATCCTCTTCACAAGCATAAACAGAAGCTCTAAGGATCTGCTTTTTCTAGTCAAAATAAACTAGTTAAAAATACCAGCATTAATTTTGACTTGATAGACACCAGGAAAAAGATATATTTAAGAAGTACTAATAAAAACAAAAAAACAGACTTTCTTGAGATAACACTGTCTGGTTTTCACTTGTTTTCTTTTCTTGACAATTATTACTGGTCTCAGTCTAGGGTTACAGCTTGGTCTTGCCTTTCACTACATATTTATAGCCTCCTGGAGCTGTTCACAACCTAGCCTTATGAGAGGTAACCATGAAATTAGTTAAATATTAACTTATACTTGTTACTTTTTTAATGACGTCTATTGCACTAAAAACAGAGTGTACTGCCAATCAGACCAGAGACTGGACTTTTCCACTTAGCTTCTCCTTAGTATCTAATTCTAATATACTAAAATCAGAGAGAAGTGAGACAACCCAGGTTTTCTTCTGTCTCCTGCACTCCTAAATGTAAAAACATTGTCTGCCCAAAGAGTTTAAAGAGCAAACCGAATTCTGGCCCTTTCTAAAATAACAACACACACACACACACACACACAAAACCCAGTCATCATTTTCCTGTACCTATCATAGCATATAACTCTATTCTTTATTAACAGAATTTTATAGGACTGAATTTTAGTGGACTAGGGTGTAACTGGACCCTTTTAGCTAAAATTCTCTGTCTGAAGTTCTGTAACCCCTTTTAACAAACTCTGACAAACACAATAAAATATACCTTACCTTCAAATAACTACTGTTTAATTTTTTTCCTTTCAGAGTAATGGAGGGAATTAGGAATCAGGAAAACAGATATCTGATTTCAGATCTAACAATGAATCACTATAACTTTTGGCAAAACACAATCTCCATGAAGCTGCTTCTTCATCTGTAAATGCAAGGCACTGAACGCAGTGGTCTCTAAGTCACCTTATAGTTCTAAATTCTGTGACTCTAATGAAAAATTAATGAAGTAAATTCATTCAATAATTTCTATTACTTCTTTTCTTCTTAAAGATGACAAGCACACTTTCTTCCTTGTCTCCTTCACTCCAGGGCTAAGAGCTAAACTATACAAAAAGTATGATGGTATTCAAAAAATTCAGAAACCTCATAAGCAAACAACGATATGTAATTAATAAAGTATACATGCAGCTTACCACAATGAATCTAAAGCAACACCGTAAAAGGAGAACTAGAGATGGAATTTCACCCCAGTAATGTGTTGACCATTACCCTTGGACCCGAGGGCAAATCACTTAACCTCTGACCCTGAACCTCCTCAGTTGTTAAATGAGATAGTATTTGTACTAACTACCACACAAAGCTGTTGTAAAGATAAAACTTTACAATCATTAAAACACCACATAAATAGAAATTAATATAACTGGAAAAAAATTCATGATTTCCAGAGACTTCAATGGACTTAGTTTTTTATTATTCTAGAAATAGGAAATAATGCGGGTATTTCAAATGATAGGCTAAATTATATCTTATGTGGGAAGTAAAAATTCTAAACATACCTTAATGAACTGAGGCGTAGCTAACCTAACAGTAGCTACAAAACAAATTCTGTCTTCATATGAAGGGCCTATGGGATCGCTGTATGGTTCCTTCAAAACCATTGTGTGATGAACTGGATACTGAATGAATGACAAAGAAAAAAATATCAGCAGTTATTTCATCTATTTTAAATTTCCATTCTCTTTGTCAATGCCCTTCAATTAAAACATTTATTAGCTACCAGCTGTGAGAAGAGCACAGTGGTAGGTGCTAAAGGAGGGTAAGAAGTTTACATGTCCTGGCTCCAGCTTATTACAGGAATAAGTAAATATGCATATAACTATAAACCAAAATAACTACATCAGAATGGTGGTAAAATATCTCTCTATTACAAAGGGCAGCAGGAGGAAAAGGTCATTGCCAGACAAGATCAGGGAAGGCTTTATGGAGGTCAGGATAATTTGAACTGAATTTTAAAGAAAGGACAGGATTTCACCGGGGGAAAATAAAGGAAAAAATTTCAGGCACACAGTTTAGTCTAAGCAAAGCAACAGAGATAGAGGACATAGGGTGGGGCACAATAGTCCAATTTATCTGGATATTGTTTTGCAGGGGAACACTTTAACGGAAGGATGGAGAAAGGTAGAGTGACATTTCCTTTTGGAGGGCCTTGAATGGTTAGCAAAAAGAGGCTAAACATTTTTTTTTTGTAAGCAAAAGGGAAACACCAGAAAATTTCGGAGCCAGAATGCTATAACTGTTATAAGAAAGATAAAGCGAGGAAGTTATGTGAAGAATAGGTTGAAAACAGGGGAGCATGCTAGTGGGGGAGAAAATATAGAAGAAGACAATTCCAATAGTTGAGACAAGATAATGATATGGACCTATATACTAGGGTGGCCTGAAACATACAGGTTTCAAAATCTGGAGTTTGGTGCTACTATATGAAATAATAAACTCAATATGGAGAAGCGGGGTTGAGGGGGAAGAGAAATAATAATCTGATTGATTCTAGTCTACTGGCCCATTGCAATAGATATCTGCTGTACGCAGACAGAAATACAGGCCAGTGGGGGGAAAAGATTGGGGAGTCTTTTGAAAGTAACTGACAGCTGAAGCCATAAAAATCTATGAAAACTGCCAAGCAAAGATGCTGGAGACTGACAGAAAGAAGGTACAGTAAGAAGAAAAGGCAAGGAGAGAATATGCTATATCTGAATCATGTGAGAAGAGGACATCTACAAGAAAGTAGTGGTCAACAATGTGAAATGCTGCAGGGGTGAAGAGCGATGAGGGAGGAAAACAAGGCTATTGGGGCTGACCAACCAATAGGCCAGTCACTGGAGACCTGTTGAGAAAGCAGTTTTCAGTGCAATATCTGGGGCGAGGCAAGAACCCAGTTTGAAAAGCCAGAATGTAAGAGGCTGAGGATCACAAGATCATGGAAATAAAACTAACTGGGATCTTAGAAGTCATGCCAAATTTTCAGATGAGAAGCTGAGGCCCCAGAGAAGTTAAATAATTTGTGCAAAGCCACAGAGGACAGACTGGGTGACAAGTGAGATACAGATGAAAAATTTCTGAAGTTTATTTAGTGGAAAGGAGGAAAAATGGGGATTTTTAGCTGGATGGCATATAAAGGTTAAGGGAAGGATCTGCCAGAGTTTGTAGAAATCTGAATATACTTGTAGGGAAATGAAGAAGAGCCAATAAAGAGGGAAAGACGGAGACACCTAAAGTGAAGGGAATGATTCCTAGAACAAGGTGGTCCTGGAGGTGTGTGTGAAGAAAATAGGACTAAGGTAGCAGAACGGCAGGAAGCCTTAACGAGGAATATGTATGCTTCTTTCCTCTATCATTACAAAGACATGAAGGGTTGGAGGAGACACTGTGACTTTATAGAAAAACTGAGAAAAGTCATGTCAGGGTGTCCTCTGTGGTCTCACGGAAGTAGAATTCTGTATCGTTTCCAAGTGTGGGGTTGGGTGAGAATGAAGAGGAGAGAGGGAAAGACTGAGAACAGTCACTGTGAAGAATGAGAATGGCAAGGAAATAAGAGTGTAAGGATTGACAAACAGGCTTAGGCTGAGGTCAGCCACTATAAAGTTTATAATACATGTCTTTTAACTTCAAATTAAACATTACCACATAAGAAGAATCCTCACAAAAACTTACCATTGTTCAAAGATTTGAAATTTCCTATAAACTTCACAAATTCATAGGTAGGTGGTTCTTTTGGATCTATTGTTCCTCGGAGCATATGGCAACAGAATTCAAGCTGATTTTTTTGCTGAAAAGCAGAAAAGGTGTATTACTAATTAAAAAATATTTTTAACCTTTCATGTAGCCCTTCTACTCCCTTCTAGATTCCATGTAATTTCTTTCCTTCATTTTGATGCCAAATTCCTTAAACTTCTTGTCCCTTCCAGTTACCTTCACTTCTTTTTAAATATATTTTATTTTTTTCCAACTATATGAAGACTATTTTTTAACATTCGTCTTCTTTATTAAACTTTAATAAACTTCATTAAAACTTTAAAAGTAATAGCAAGTTGTATATAACGGATTTACAGTTTTGAAAAACAATCATCTTTTATGTTATATATGTTATATATATATGTTACTATGTTATAGAAATGCTTGTTTTTATTCCATGAATTTAGAATAAAAATAAAAAACTAAAAATAAATATTTAAAAAACCGTATTTCAAAATAATTGGCTTTCTTTATAATACAATGTAATTAATTTCATGAATTTACCCATAATATTATGAGGAGTCAATAGGCTTCCTCAGACTGTCAAAAGACACAAAATATATTAAGAACTCTCACCTACGACAAGTGTCCCAGAGGTATTACAAAAACTTCAAAGACTCAGTGGTCCTTCTATCTATCACATTCTTAATTCTTAGACTCTCCAACCTTCTAACACAGGTCAGCATTCTCCTCTACCTATGTGAATTTTTTTAATTCTGGGTTCTCTCATTGGTAGGCGCAATGTGGCATAGTGGGTAGAGAGCTACCCTCAAAGACTTGTTTTTAACATCATTTTTACAAAATTTAAGTTCCGAATTTTTCTCCCCCACTTCCTAAAACATTAAGCAATTTGACGTTACATTTGTGCAATTATATAAAACATATTTCCATTATTAGGTCACAGTTGTGAAAGAAAAAAACAGACTAAAAAGGAAAAAAAACATGAAAAAATATAGTGAAAATAGTATGCTTCAATATAGATTCAGAGTCCCATCATTTCTCCTCTGGATGTGGATAGCATTTTCTATCTGACATCTATCAAGATAACTTTGCAGTTATCTTGGATCATTGTATTGCTGAGAATAGTTAAATCAATCATTCATAGCTGATCATCACACAATGTTGCTATTTACTATGTGTAATGTTCTCCTAGTTCTGCTCATTTCACTTTGTATCAGTTCACAGAAGTTTTTCCAGGTTTTTTCTGAAATCTGCCTGCTCATCATTTCTTTATTGGCACAGCAGTATTCAAACACATTCACATAGCACAGCTTGTCCAGCCATCCCCCAATTGATGGGCATCCCCTCAATTTCAATTTTTTGCTGCTATAAATATTTCTGTGCACAAAGGTCCTTTTTCCTTTTTGATGATCTCTTTGAGACACAGCCTGAGTAGTTATTGCTTTCACTTTTTACGCTTCCATTCTTCCTTTAATCTTTATATAATGTGATTTCCACACTCATCATTCTACCAAACTGCTCTTTTTAAATGTTAGCAGTGATTTCCTTCTTGTCACTTTTATATTGTAAATAAGAAAGCAGACAATGTTTCAATAATATTTTTAAAATATCAAAGTTATCTATGTTATAAAGGTGAAAAAAGTACAAATGTCTCATACAAATATTATTATTTATCTGATTTATCAAGTAAAAAAAACAATTACTATCCATTACAAAACCCACTACTTACATTTTAGATACTCTGGTGTTAATGAATCACTTTCTAGTAGATGAGGTTGACAACATTTTATAAACTTCTGAATGTTCCCCTTCTGGGATAAAATTAAATATACTTTGATCCACAAGATCAGACTAAAAAAGAAGGAAGTTAAAACAAGTATAATGCATTCAAGTATACTTTTAAAATATCAATAATAATTTATTAAATAACAAAGAAAAAACATATAATTAATTTCTTTATTTATGTATTTTCTGAGTTTTCCACCTACCTTGACTGCCTGACACATAGTAATAAGCACTTAATAAATGCTTATTGACTAACTGAAAAGAGGTAAGCTCCCCCACACCTATTCTTTCAAAAGCCTGAAATCTACATCAGACAGAATCATCAATAAATTCATAAGGATTATATGAAATACCCAGAAATATGATGGGATTAAAACTACATATAGTTTACATATATATATATATATATATATATATATATATATATATATAAAACACATATTCTGGAAGAAAAGACTGAAAGGAGAATAAATAGCTTGGAAGAAAAGGATATAAAACCTCATCCAAGGTTTACATTTGGATGTATTTGAAAAATTACAGTAGACTAAAAAGAAATTGATGATTCCATTAGATACCAAGAAATATAAGAATAAAAGCAAAGATTTAAAAAATTAAGAAGAAAATTAAGACAGCTGATATAAAAAAACAACTGACTTGGAAAACTTATCAAGAAGAGTTCATTAAAAACAAATCACTGGACTTTCTCAAAATTGGGATGATAAAAAAAAAGGCTAAACATACTATGTTTCAAAAAAATCACAAATGAAAAACTGTCTATCTAGAGCTATTAGAATCAAAGGGCAAAGAAACATAAGAGTCTACCTTTCACCACCAAAATCAAAGAAAAAAAAGGACTGCAAGTATCCAGAAAGAAGCAGTTCAAATGTTAAGGAACCAGAGCCAGGATCACCCAAAACCTGAAAGTTTCTACTATAAGTAAGAGGAGATCTTGGAATATGATATTCCAAAAGTCAAGAGACAGATTTTATATAACAAAAAATAGATTACAAAGATGATTATAATCCTGGGGGTGGAAGAGAGAATAGAAAAGGGAGAGTAAACCTTTAACTGGTCGAGAACATGTAAGTATTTTCTGATGGAAAGACCAGAGGCGAGAAGGACCTTTGAAATTCAAGCAAAAGAATCCAGAAGTACCTAGAAAGGTCAAATTACATGCGAATTGAGGCTGTCCAGTAGTGTAAGAGTCCTTTCAGAAGGTTGGGGGGGGGCATTCTGGATCTCTTCTGAGGGTTTTAAGAGAAAGAAAAAGGGAAAGCTAAAAAGAATACATTTCAGTAGGAGGAAGAAGGAAGCAGCAATTGTTACTCTTCATAATTGATATGAGAAGATCAGATGAATCTCATTCTTATTTGAAACAGATAAAAGAGGATTGAACACACACATAACGGCAGTGCGTGCACACACACACATAGCACACAGCAAAACACTCAGCTTCCTTCAAAGTCTTAGTTAAAGTGTCACCTTTTATTTTTTTTTTCACAAATCCACCGAGTCCTAAGCTCTCCCCCCAGATCTCCAAATCCCTATAAAAACATCCTGAACTGGATATTTCAGACATCTTAATCTCAAAATTAAATTAATCTCTAAAATTAAACTCATTATCTTTATACTAAAATACTCTCTCTTCTTCCTTTTTTAGGTTATTATCCCCATTTTAGTTTTTTTTTTTAAATTTATTTATTTTTAGTTTACCCACATTCAGTTCCACAAGCTTGTTATAAATTTTTCTCCCCCCTCCCCAAGACAGCATGCAATCTAATATACGTTCTACATATACATTCATATTAAACATATTTTCACAGTCATGTTGGAAAGAAGAATTATAACCATTGAAAATAAACCACAAGAAAGAAAAAAAAACAAAAGCAAAAAAGAGAAAGAGCAAATAGTATGCTTCAATCTGCATTCAGACTCTGTAATTCTTTCTCTGTATATGGAGAGTATTTTCTATCACAAACCTTTTTGGAGTTGTCGTAGAACTTTGCATAAGAGCCTTGTCTATCAAAGTTAGTCACCACTACAATGTGGCCTGTAACTATGTACAATGTTCTCCTGGTTCTGCCTCCCCTCACTCAGCATCAGTTCATAAAAGTCTTTCCAGCTTTTTCTGAAATCTGCCAGATCATAATTTCCTACAGCACAATAGTATTGCATTACATTCATATACCACACCTTGTTCAGCCATTCCGCAACTGATGGGCATCCCCTCAAGTTTCCAGCTGAGCTTCTCTAAATATTTTTGCACATGCAGGGTCCTTTTCCCATTTTTTAGATCTCTTTGGGATATAGACCTAGAAGTGATATTGTTGGGTCAAAGAGGGCACACGCATTTTTATAGTCCTTTGAGTGTAGTTCCAAATTGTTCTCCAAAATGGTTGAATCAGCTGACAACTCCAAACAAATGCATTAGTGTTCCAATTTTACCACATCTCCAGCATTTATAATTTTTCCTGTTTTGTCATGTCAGTCAATCTGATAGGTGTGCTGTGGGTACCTCAGAGTTGTTTTTCGATTTGTATTTCTCTAATCAATAGTGATTTCAGAGCATTTTTTTTCATATGACTAAAGATATCTTTAGTTTCTTCCTCTGAAAACTGCCCTGTTTCATATCCTTTTGACCATTTATCAATTTGGGGGAATGACTTGTATTCTTATAAAATTTGACTCAGTTCTCAATATATTCAGGAAATGAGGCCTTTATCAGAGACCCTAGTTGTTAAAAATTCTTTCCCAGTTTTTCTGCTTCCCTTCTAATCTTGGTTGCATTGGCTTTGTTTGTACAAAAACTTTTTCATTTTAATGTAATCAAAATTATCCATTTTGCATTTCATAATGTTCTCTATCTCTTGTTTTGGTCATAAATTTTTTCATTCTCCATAAATCTGACAGGTAAAACTATTCCTTGTTCTCTCAGTTTACTTATAGTACCATCCTTTATATCTAAATAATGTAACCATTCTGACTTTATTTTTAGTACACATTTTAAGATATTGGTCTATGCCCAATTTTCTGCCGATACTATTGTTCTAGTTTTCCCAGAAGTTGTTGTCAAATAGTGAATTTCTTATCCCAGAAGCAGGAGTCTTTTGGGTTTATGACACAGTAGATTACTGTAGTCATTGACTACTGTAATCTTATGTACTTAACATATTCCACTGATCTACCATTCTATTTTTTTTAACCAGTACCAAGCAGTTTTGATGACTGCTGCTTTATAATACAATTTAAGATCTAGTATGGCTAGCATTTCTTTTCATTAATCCCCTTGATATTCTAGACCTTTTTGTTCTTCCAGATAAATTTTGTGTTATTATAAAATCCCACCTTTTAAAGGAATCTTTCTTAATCTCCTTTAATACTAGTGCCTTCCCTCAACTGATTTATCTTCAATTTATCCCATATATATTCTTATTTCTATCTAACTGTTTTGCATATTATCTTCCCCATTAGAATGGGAAACTCCTTAAGAACAGGACCTGATTTTTATTTTCTTTTTGCCTTTTTTTTTCTGTAAGCCTTGGCACTAGTACAGTATATGATATATAGCTAGATGTTTAATGTTGCTGACTGACTAAATGACAGTCCACTATAGAAATATATTAAACTCAACAAGGAATCAAGTGAAGAAGTTGGAGTGTCAGGGATAAAAACGAGGGGAGGGAACAGTCACATGTAAAAACAAATTTCCTGTCCCTGAAAAGGATGACTAAAAAAGGGAATGAAAGAAAAAAAAGAAGAACTGGAATTTGGTCATCAATTATCAAATGGAAAGGCTGAACAAACTGTGGTATCAAGCACAAGGGAATATTGTTCTACCATAAGAAATGATCAAAGGGATGATTTCAGAGAATCTTGGGAAATATGAACTATTTCAAAGTCAAGTGAATAGAACTAGGAAAACAACAAAGACAACAACATTGCAAAGAAAAACTTAAGAAAGAACTGATCAATGCACAGACCAATCATGTTTCTAGATGCCTTAGAATGAAACATGTTATCCCCCCACCTGTTACAGAGGTGACCAACTCCAGGTGCAGAAAGAAACATGCAGTTTTTGGACAAGGCTATTGGGGTGTATTTTTTTTCTTAACATTTCTTATTTGTTTTGGGGTTTTTTTTTTAATGGGGGTGTAGGGAAGATAAGACTGTGAAGGAGGGGGAGATTACCAATATCAATGTCAAAAAATAAGGGGCAGTTTTATATGCAATCCATCTTTTTTATTGTCCTATGTTATGGAAAAAGCTTGTTTTATTCCATAAATTTTTAAAATTAATTAATTAAAAAAGGAAAGAAAGAAATGTGTAAAAATTTATTATATACTTGAAACAAGGGATATAAAAGGCAGATTCATGGCTCAATATACAATCTTCTTTTTACAGAAATGCTCTCTTTTGATTCTTAAATTTAAAATAAATTTTTTAAGGATTATCTCGATCAACGTTAATAACAGGATTCTATTAAAAATCCACTCAACTCAGTGAGGGGTACTTTTGATCAGAATACATTTTAGAATCTCAGATTTAGATCTCAGAAGAATTTTAATTTTCCTTCCCCAAACCTAGAAACGTATTTCTAAATTGCTTTTCATTTGGAGTCATTCTTGAGGTAAAAAGCAACGTTTAAAAAATCTGTTGTTGATTTAAGATATAAGTGTATAATTCTGTTTTACAGGCAAATATGTCTACTCCATACATATATGCATGTACATGTGCATGTCGTGTGGTGTATATATATATATATATATATATATATATATATTATATATATATATAGTAGGTATAGGAATAATTTAATTCCTATGTAACATCTTCTATCTAAACCCAAAGGACTAAAATACTACTAAATGCCTTCAAGAAATAACTATTAAAACTGACACAATCACATCTAGAATAATCTTTGAATGATATTTTTAAATGGAATCTCAATTAACAATGCCTTTAGTTGATACATTTACAAGACTAATATTACAAGAGATCTAGGACTTATGTACACTCCCAATTCCACCTCTAACCCTCACACACAAAAAAGGAAAAAAAACCAATAAAACTCAAAATTAAGATCTTTAATAAAAAATGTTGACAAGTATGGGAAAGACTGATATTTTGTTAGGCTTTCCCCTCTTCAGTTACCTTACCCCTAATCTGGACGTATCTTTTAGGTATTCATGCATTTGTCTTCCTCGTTTGTACCAGAAAGCTTCTTGGAAACAGGACCTGATTTTTGCCTTTCTTTGTATTCCCAGTTCTTAGTACAGTACCTGGTACGCTGCAAACACTTAACAAATGCTTAATGTTTGACTGATATATTTTTAAATCATACTGAAGCTGGGTTGATTAGCTAAATCTGCAGCCAAGGGCTCTACGTCCACCATATACCAAAACCTCTAAAGAAGAAAAAATTAAATGGCAATATGGACTACTACTAGAATTGCTGTCATGGAAAATGTTTTGCTTTAGACATCACCTTTCCTGTCCCATATACATAAAAACACACCACACACACACACACACACAGTCAAGAGAGGTCTAATCTTGTCTGTTTTTTAACAAACAATAGACTTCAAAGCAACCAAGCATGTACACTGTGGATTTCTGCTAATCAAACTGAACTGGGAAGTCAGAGCCATATAGGTTCCTGGCAGACACTGTCTAGATCTAAATTAAACATTCAATAGTAAATAATATTTTCTTTACACTGAAGCTGCTTCAGTCAAACAAAATTTTCTATGAGTTTAAATAGTGGATGCTATTTAACCTACTCTATTTAGAGAACTTTGTTTAGTACAGGGAAATAAAGACTTAAACATCAGATTTAGCTTTTAAAATTAAAGTCAGATGACATCTCAGTAGATTATATTTTTAAAAAAACAATAATACATTATTTTCAAAAACTGGAAGCAAAGGAAATATGTGTATTGGTAGATTCTCTCAGTGCATATTCTATGTCTTCGCAAACCTAAATTTCATGACATAGTATTTTACTCAGTATTATCAATCAGCTTAATTAATAACAATTATTAATCAACTTTCAATTTTCAGAAGCATTTTCTTAACCTCATCCTAAGGATATAACTTACACACTATTAGAGATGTTCTTGTTCATCATATAATATGTGCAATATGCTATTTAACATTACAAAAACAGAAAATGAATACTGTTATTTATGTCCCTTATCTACTAACCTCAGTGCAAATATAAATATGCAGTGAGATCCTCCATCTCTTTTTATTCAAATCCTAAAAACTGTCACATTACATTAGCTTCCTCTTACCCTGTACTATTACAGTTATGAATGCAGCAAAATATTAGTATCTACTTACAATGTTCATGGCATTTTGCCAAATTTTCTAGATCATCCACATGATAGTAATCATACCCCTGATGTCCCCCAGAACTTCAAATGGTAAATATCCTATTATGGGAGGTGCCCTAGATTACACATAAAAAAAAGCACTATTACCTTATTTTGATAAAATCATACAGCCAGTAAAATCTTTTAGTAGATAATTTTGGGAAATGCGTAAAAATTTCAAAATCAATTTCTGATTAGCTTGAAAAAATATAAATCTGTTGCCCTAAATTTTTTCACAGGCCCTACCTGTGATCTAGGAAGAGAAATTTCCACTCTAAACTATGTCTAGATGTGAACTCTTCATTGGGCTCTTCAACAGTGCACATTTCCTATAAATAAGCAAAAAAAAAAAATCTTAAAATGAATCATAATTTAGAAATGTTTTTCTGAATAATTCAGAATGATCTTCTGTGTATATTCTTATAAAAACACACCTAGCATTGTATGATAAATGAACATTTCAAAAAGTTTTAGGACAAGGTAAGCCTGGCAGGTTGGTGGGGAGGGTTACAGTATATTTCCAAAGCTTACTTGGATATGAGATATGGATTAAAAGACCTCATCAAAGGCATGTACTAACAATAAGAGATAGCAGATGGAATGGTCCAGTGTTACCTCTTAGAGATTAAAGGAATCAAATGAAAGTGAGCACTTAGTGGAAACTGTATGGAGGATTTACATTATGACGTGGAAAAGTACATGTTTAGAGGGCAGTACAATTTTGTAGCATATGGAAAAGCAGCACAGATAGGTTATGAGGCCTAAATAGGAAAGGCTACCAAATATCACTACCCACTAAGCACTAAAGCCCTTTATTCATTTATAGGGTTTAGGTTAGGAAAGAGAATAAGGACAAAACCCAGAAGTCCATGGCCATTCCTGCCCCCAGGCCATGGGAAAAGAAAATGAATGGAGGGGTATTCTGGCAACAGAACTGCCACCAAACTGCTTGTGGGGAATGATTGGCAAGATTAGTTGTCATTCTGATACTTGTGACCAACTACTATCACAGTATTTGAGGGTGATATAGAATAAGACAAGGGCTAGATTTAAAAGGTTAAGATATATAAGAATGAAAGGCAGAAGGAGAGAGAAAGTCCTTTTACTGGCAGATTAAGTTATTAGTTTCGGAAGGAAACACGTACTCATTGACTATTCAGTGAGCCCTTAACAAATCACAGGCAGAACAAACTGTTGATAATTGACATTTGGATATTCTATTGTGAATTATCTCAGACAAACAAGAATTACAATTTTAGGGCTGGAAGGACCTTAACAGTCAGCTAGTCCAACCCTTTCATTTTATACATGAGAAAACTAAGGTCTTGAAAAGTTACAATTTGACTTGTTCCCAGTCACACAGATACTACATTCCTAAATCTTAAATCCAGGGGCTGACTTCACCTTTCTTCTAGTATATGTCTAGTTCATCTTCTTCTCACCTTTAGTTGCTCTATTTCCTATAAATGCAAGCTCAATTTATTAATAAAATAAGAAATAATTCACTAATAAAATGAGAAGGTAAATTTATATCAAATAAGTGACTGATGGCATTCCAAAGGACTACTAATATTTTTAAAATCATCTGTTCAAGATTATCTAGACTATGGTTCCTCCTCACCAGGGCTAAGAGCTAACTATACAAAAGTATGATGGTATTCAAAAAATTCAGAAACTCATAAGCAAACAACGATATGTAATTAAAGTATACATGCAGCTTACCACAATGAATCTAAAGCAACACCGTAAAAGGAGAACTAGAGATGGAATTTCACCCAGTAATGTGTTGACCATTACCCTTGGACCCGAGGGCAAATCACTTAACCTCTGACCCTGAACCTCCTCAGTTGTTAAATGAGATAGTATTTGTACTAACTACCACACAAAGCTGTTGTAAAGATAAAACTTTACAATCATTAAAACACCACATAAATAGAAATTAATATAACTGGAAAAAAATTCATGATTTCCAGAGACTTCAATGGACTTAGTTTTTATTATTCTAGAAATAGGAAATAATGCGGGTATTTCAAATGATAGGCTAAATTATATCTTATGTGGGAAGTAAAATTCTAAACATACCTTAATGAACTGAGGCGTAGCTAACCTAACAGTAGCTACAAAACAAATTCTGTCTTCATATGAAGGCCTATGGGATCGCTGTATGGTTCCTTCAAAACCATTGTGTGATGAACTGGATACTGAATGAATGACAAAGAAAAAATATCAGCAGTTATTTCATCTATTTTAAATTTCCATTCTCTTTGTCAATGCCCTTCAATTAAACATTTATTAGCTACCAGCTGTGAGAAGAGCACAGTGGTAGGTGCTAAAGGAGGTAAGAAGTTTACATGTCCTGGCTCCAGCTTATTACAGGAATAATAAATATGCATATAACTATAAACCAAAATAACTACATCAGAATGGTGTAAAATATCTCTCTATTACAAAGGGCAGAGGAGGAAAAGGTCATTGCCAGACAAGATCAGGGAAGGCTTTATGGAGGTCAGGATAATTTGAACTGAATTTTAAAGAAAGGACAGGATTTCACCGGGGGAAAATAAAGGAAAAAATTTCAGGCACACAGTTTAGTCTAAGCAAAGCAACAGAGATAGAGGACATAGGGTGGGGCACAATAGTCCAATTTATCTGGATATTGTTTGCAGGGGAACACTTTAACGGAAGGATGGAAAGGTAGAGTGACATTTCCTTTTGGAGGGCCTTGAATGGTTAGCAAAAGAGGCTAAACATTTTTTTTTGTAAGCAAAAGGGAAACACCAAAAATTTCGGAGCCAGAATGCTATAACTGTATAAGAAAGATAAAGCGAGGAAGTTATGTGAAGAATAGGTTGAAACAGGGAGCATGCTAGTGGGGGAGAAAATATAGAAGAAGACAATTCCAATAGTTGAGACAGATAATGATATGGACCTATATACTAGGGTGGCCTGAAACATACAGGTTTCAAAATCTGGAGTTTGGTGCTACTATATGAAATAATAAACTCAATATGGAGAAGCGGGTTGAGGGGGAAGAGAAATAATAATCTGATTGATTCTAGTCTACTGGCCCATTGCAATAGATATCTGCTGTACGCAGACAGAAATACAGGCCAGTGGGGGAAAAGATTGGGGAGTCTTTTGAAAGTAACTGACAGCTGAAGCCATAAAAATCTATGAAAACTGCCAAGCAAAGATGCTGGAGACTGACAGAAAGAAGGTACAGTAAGAAGAAAAGGCAAGGAGAGAATATGCTATATCTGAATCATGTGAGAAGAGGACATCTACAAGAAAGTAGTGGTCAACAATGTGAAATGCTGCAGGGGTGAAGAGCGATGAGGGAGGAAACAAGGCTATTGGGCTGACCAACCAATAGGCCAGTCACTGGAGACCTGTGAGAAAGCAGTTTCAGTGCAATATCTGGGGCGAGGCAAGAACCCAGTTTGAAAGCCAGAATGTAAGAGGCTGAGGATCACAAGATCATGGAAATAAAACTAACTGGGATCTTAGAAGTCATGCCAATTTTCAGATGAGAAGCTGAGGCCCAGAGAAGTTAAATAATTTGTGCAAAGCCACAGAGGACAGACTGGGTGACAAGTGAGATACAGATGAAAAATTTCTGAAGTTTATTAGTGGAAAGGAGAAAAATGGGATTTAGCTGGATGGCATATAAAGGTTAAGGGAAGGATCTGCAGAGTTTGTAGAAATCTGAATATACTTGTAGGGAAATGAAGAAGAGCCAATAAAGAGGGAAAGACGGAGACACCTAAAGTGAAGGGAATGATTCCTAGAACAAGGTGGTCCTGGAGGTGTGTGTGAAGAAAATAGGACTAAGGTAGCAGAACGGCAGGAAGCCTTAACGAGGAATATGTATGCTTCTTTCCTCTATCATTACAAAGACATGAAGGGTTGGAGGAGACACTGTGATTTATAGAAAACTGAGAAAAGTCATGTCAGGTGTCCTCTGTGGTCTCACGGAAGTAGAATTCTGTATCGTTTCCAAGTGTGGGGTTGGGAGAATGAAGAGGAGAGAGGAAAGACTGAGAACAGTCACTGTGAAGAATGAGAATGGCAAGGAAATAAGAGTGTAAGGATTGACAAACAGGCTTAGGCTGAGGTCAGCCACTATAAATTTATAATACATGTCTTTTAACTTCAAATTAAACATTACCACATAAGAAGAATCCTCACAAAACTTACCATTGTTCAAAGATTTGAAATTTCCTATAAACTTCACAAATTCATAGGTAGGTGGTTCTTTTGGATCTATTGTTCCTCGGAGCATATGGCAACAGAATTCAAGCTGATTTTTTGCTGAAAAGCAGAAAAGGTATTACTAATTAAAAAATATTTTTAACCTTTCATGTAGCCCTTCTACTCCCTTCTAGATTCCATGTAATTTCTTTCCTTCATTTTGATGCCAAATTCCTTAAACTTCTTGTCCCTTCCAGTTACCTTCACTTCTTTTTAAATATATTTTATTTTTTCCAACTATATGAAGACTATTTTTAACATTCGTCTTTTTATTAAACTTTAATAAACTTCATTAAAACTTTAAAAGTAATAGCAAGTTGTATATAACGGATTTACAGTTTTGAAAACAATCATCTTTTATGTTATATATGTTATATATATATGTTACTATGTTATAGAAATGCTTGTTTTATTCCATGAATTTAGAATAAAATAAAAACTAAAAATAAATATTTAAAAAACCGTATTTCAAAATAATTGGCTTTCTTTATAATACAATGTAATTAATTTCATGAATTTACCCATAATATTATGAGGAGTCAATAGGCTTCCTCAGACTGTCAAAGACACAAAATATATTAAGAACTCTCACCTACGACAAGTGTCCCAGAGGTATTACAAAACTTCAAAGACTCAGTGGTCCTTCTATCTATCACATTCTTAATTCTTAGACTCTCCAACCTTCTAACACAGGTCAGCATTCTCCTCTACCTATGTGAATTTTTTAATTCTGGGTTCTCTCATTGGTAGGCAATGTGGCATAGTGGGTAGAGAGCTACCCTCAAAGACTTGTTTTAACATCATTTTTACAAAATTTAAGTTCCGAATTTTTCTCCCCCACTTCCTAAAACATTAAGCAATTTGACGTTACATTTGTGCAATTATATAAAACATATTTCCATTATTAGTCACAGTTGTGAAAGAAAAAACAGACTAAAAGGAAAAAAACATGAAAAAATATAGTGAAAATAGTATGCTTCAATATAGATTCAGAGTCCATCATTTCTCCTCTGGATGTGGATAGCATTTTCTATCTGACATCTATCAAGATAACTTTGCAGTTATCTTGGATCATTGTATTGCTGAGAATAGTTAAATCAATCATTCATAGCTGATCATCACACAATGTTGCTATTACTATGTGTAATGTTCTCCTAGTTCTGCTCATTTCACTTTGTATCAGTTCACAGAAGTTTTTCCAGGTTTTTCTGAAATCTGCCTGCTCATCATTTCTTATTGGCACAGCAGTATTCAAACACATTCACATAGCACAGCTTGTCCAGCCATCCCCCAATTGATGGGCATCCCCTCAATTTCAATTTTTTGCTGCTATAAATATTTCTGTGCACAAAGGTCCTTTTTCCTTTTTGATGATCTCTTTGAGACACAGCCTGAGTAGTTATTGCTTTCACTTTTTACGCTTCCATTCTTCCTTTAATCTTATATAATGTGATTTCCACACTCATCATTCTACCAAACTGCTTTTTTAAATGTTAGCAGTGATTTCCTTCTTGTCACTTTATATTGTAAATAAGAAAGCAGACAATGTTTCAATAATATTTTTAAAATATCAAGTTATCTATGTTATAAAGGTGAAAAAGTACAAATGTCTCATACAAATATTATTATTTATCTGATTTATCAAGTAAAAAAACAATTACTATCCATTACAAACCCACTACTTACATTTTAGATACTCTGGTGTTAATGAATCACTTTCTAGTAGATGAGTTGACAACATTTTATAAACTTCTGAATGTTCCCCTTCTGGGATAAAATTAAATATACTTTGATCCACAAGATCAGACTAAAAAAGAAGGAAGTTAAAACAAGTATAATGCATTCAAGTATACTTTTAAAATATCAAATAATTTATTAAATAACAAAGAAAAACATATAATTAATTTTTATTTATGTATTTCTGAGTTTCCACCTACCTTGACTGCCTGACACATAGTAATAAGCACTTAATAAATGCTTATTGACTAACTGAAAAGAGGTAAGCTCCCCCACACCTATTCTTTCAAAAGCCTGAAATCTACATCAGACAGAATCATCAATAAATTCATAAGGATTATATGAATACCCAGAAATATGATGGGATTAAAACTACATATAGTTACATATATATATATATATATATATATATATATATATATAAAACACATATTCTGGAAGAAAAGACTGAAAGGAGAATAAATAGCTTGGAAGAAAAGGATATAAACCTCATCCAAGGTTTACATTTGGATGTATTTGAAAATTACAGTAGACTAAAAAGAAATTGATGATTCCATTAGATACCAAGAAATATAAGAATAAAAGCAAAGATTTAAAAATTAAGAAGAAAATTAAGACAGCTGATATAAAAAACAACTGACTTGGAAAACTTATCAAGAAGAGTTCATTAAAAACAAATCACTGGACTTTCTCAAAATTGGGATGATAAAAAAAAGGCTAAACATACTATGTTTCAAAAAAATCACAAATGAAAACTGTCTATCTAGAGCTATTAGAATCAAAGGGCAAAGAAACATAAGAGTCTACCTTTCACCACCAAATCAAAGAAAAAAAGGACTGCAAGTATCCAGAAAGAAGCAGTTCAAATGTTAAGGAACCAGAGCCAGGATCACCCAAAACCTGAAAGTTTCTACTATAAGTAAGAGGAGATCTTGGAATATGATATTCCAAAAGTCAAGAGACAGATTTATATAACAAAAAATAGATTACAAAGATGATTATAATCCTGGGGGTGGAAGAGAATAGAAAAGGGAGAGTAAACCTTTAACTGGTCGAGAACATGTAAGTATTTCTGATGGAAAGACCAGAGGCGAGAAGGACCTTTGAAATTCAAGCAAAAGAATCCAGAAGTACCTAGAAAGGTCAAATTACATGCGAATTGAGGCTGTCCAGTAGTGTAAGAGTCCTTTCAGAAGGTTGGGGGGGGCATTCTGGATCTCTTCTGAGGGTTTTAAGAGAAAGAAAAAGGAAAGTAAAAAGAATACATTTCAGTAGGAGGAAGAAGGAAGCAGCAATTGTTACTCTTCATAATTGATATGAGAAGATCAGATGAATCTCATTCTTATTTGAAACAGATAAAAGAGGATTGAACACACACATAACGGCAGTGCGTGCACACACACATACACACACAAAACACTCAGCTTCCTTCAAGTCTTAGTTAAAGTGTCACCTTTTATTTTTTTTTCACAAATCCACCGAGTCCTAAGCTCTCCCCCCAGATCTCCAAATCCCTATAAAACATCCTGAACTGGATATTTCAGACATCTTAATCTCAAAATTAAATTAATCTCTAAAATTAAACTCATTATCTTTATACTAAAATACTCTCTTCTTCCTTTTTTAGGTTATTATCCCCATTTTAGTTTTTTTTTTTAAATTTATTTATTTTTAGTTTACCACATTCAGTTCCACAAGCTTGTTATAAATTTTCTCCCCCTCCCCAAGACAGCATGCAATCTAATATACGTTCTACATATACATTCATATTAAACATATTTTCACAGTCATGTTGGAAAGAAGAATTATAACCATTGAAATAAACCACAAGAAAGAAAAAAAACAAAGCAAAAAAGAGAAAGAGCAAATAGTATGCTTCAATCTGCATTCAGACTCTGTAATTCTTTCTCTGTATATGGAGAGTATTTTCTATCACAAACCTTTTGGAGTTGTCGTAGAACTTTGCATAAGAGCCTTGTCTATCAAAGTTAGTCACCACACAATGTGGCTGTAACTATGTACAATGTTCTCCTGGTTCTGCTCCCCTCACTCAGCATCAGTTCATAAAAGTCTTTCCAGCTTTTTCTGAAATCTGCCAGATCATAATTTCCTACAGCACAATAGTATTGCATTACATTCATATACCACACCTTGTTCAGCCATTCCGCAACTGATGGGCATCCCCTCAATTTCCAGCTGAGCTTCTCTAAATATTTTTGCACATGCAGGTCCTTTTCCCATTTTTATGATCTCTTTGGGATATAGACCTAGAAGTGATATTGTTGGGTCAAAGGGCACACGCATTTTTATAGTCCTTTGAGTGTAGTTCCAAATTGTTCTCCAAAATGGTTGAATCAGCTGACAACTCCAAACAATGCATTAGTGTTCCAATTTTACCACATCTCCAGCATTTATAATTTTCCTGTTTTGTCATGTCAGTCAATCTGATAGGTGTGCTGTGGTACCTCAGAGTTGTTTTGATTTGTATTTCTCTAATCAATAGTGATTTAGAGCATTTTTTTCATATGACTAAAGATATCTTTAGTTTCTTCCTCTGAAAACTGCCTGTTCATATCCTTTGACCATTTATCAATTTGGGGAATGACTTGTATTCTTATAAATTTGACTCAGTTCTCAATATATTCAGGAAATGAGGCCTTTATCAGAGACCCTAGTTGTAAAAATTCTTTCCCAGTTTTCTGCTTCCCTTCTAATCTTGGTTGCATTGGCTTTGTTTGTACAAAAACTTTTCATTTTAATGTAATCAAAATTATCCATTTTGCATTTCATAATGTTCTCTATCTCTTGTTTGGTCATAAATTTTTTCATTCTCCATAAATCTGACAGGTAAAACTATTCCTTGTTCTCTCAGTTTACTTATAGTACCATCCTTTATATCTAAATAATGTAACCATTCTGACTTTATTTTAGTACACATTTAAGATATTGGTCTATGCCCAATTTCTGCCATACTATTTTCTAGTTTTCCCAGAAGTTGTTGTCAAATAGTGAATTCTTATCCCAGAAGCAGGAGTCTTTGGGTTTATGACACAGTAGATTACTGTAGTCATTGACTACTGTATCTTATGTACTTAACATATTCCACTGATCTACCATTCTATTTTTTTAACCAGTACCAAGCAGTTTTGATGACTGCTGCTTTATAATACAATTTAAGATCTAGTATGGCTAGCATTTCTTTTCATTAATCCCCTTGATATTCTAGACCTTTTGTTCTTCCAGATAAATTTTGTTATTATAAAATCCCACCTTTTAAAGGAATCTTTCTTAATCTCCTTTAATACTAGTGCCTTCCCTCAACTGATTATCTTCAATTTATCCCATATATATCTTATTTCTATCTAACTGTTTGCATATTATCTTCCCCATTAGAATGGGAACTCCTTAAGAACAGGACCTGATTTTATTTTCTTTTTGCCTTTTTTTTCTGTAAGCCTGGCACTAGTACAGTATATGATATATAGTAGATGTTTAATGTTGCTGACTGACTAAATGACAGTCCACTATAGAAATATATTAAACTCAACAAGGAATCAAGTGAAGAAGTTGGGAGTCAGGGATAAAACGAGGGAGGGAACAGTCACATGTAAAACAAATTTCCTGTCCTGAAAGGATGACTAAAAAGGGAATGAAAGAAAAAAAAAGAACTGGAATTTGGTCATCAATTATCAAATGGAAAGGCTGAACAAACTGTGGTATCAAGCACAAGGGAATATTGTTCTACCATAAGAAATGATCAAAGGGATGATTTCAGAGAATCTTGGGAAATATGAACTATTTCAAAGTCAAGTGAATAGAACTAGGAAAACAACAAAGACAACAACATTGCAAAGAAAAACTTAAGAAAGAACTGATCAATGCACAGACCAATCATGTTTCTAGATGCCTTAGAATGAAACATGTTATCCCCCACCTGTTACAGAGGTGACCAACTCCAGGTGCAGAAAGAAACATGCAGTTTTGGACAAGGCTATTGGGTGTATTTTTTTTCTTAACATTTCTTATTTGTTTTGGGGTTTTTTTTTAATGGGGGTGTAGGGAAGATAAGACTGTGAAGGAGGGGAGATTACCAATATCAATGTCAAAAAATAAGGGGCAGTTTTATATGCAATCCATCTTTTTTATTGTCCTATGTTATGGAAAAGCTTGTTTTATTCCATAAATTTTTAAAATAATTAATTAAAAAAGGAAAGAAAGAAATGTGTAAAATTTATTATATACTTGAAACAAGGGATATAAAAGGCAGATTCATGGCTCAATATACAATCTTCTTTTACAGAAATGCTCTCTTTTGATTCTTAAATTTAAAATAAATTTTTTAAGGATTATCTCGATCAACGTTAATAACAGGATTCTATTAAAAATCCACTCAACTCAGTGAGGGTACTTTTGATCAGAATACATTTTAGAATCTCAGATTTAGATCTCAGAAGAATTTTAATTTTCCTTCCCCAAACCTAGAAACGTATTTCTAAATTGCTTTTCATTTGGAGTCATTCTTGAGGTAAAAGCAACGTTTAAAAATCTGTTGTTGATTTAAGATATAAGTGTATAATTCTGTTTACAGGCAAATATGTCTACTCCATACATATATGCATGTACATGTGCATGTGTGTGTGTATATATATATATATATATATATATATATATATATATATATATAGGTATAGGAATAATTTAATTCCTATGTAACATCTTCTATCTAAACCCAAAGGACTAAAATACTACTAAATGCCTTCAAGAAATAACTATTAAAACTGACACAATCACATCTAGAATAATCTTTGAATGATATTTTAAATGGAATCTCAATTAACAATGCCTTTAGTTGATACATTTACAAGACTAATATTACAAGAGATCTAGGACTTATGTACACTCCCAATTCCACCTCTAACCTCACACACAAAAAAGGAAAAAAACCAATAAAACTCAAAATTAAGATCTTTAATAAAAATGTTGACAAGTATGGGAAAGACTGATATTTTGTTAGGCTTTCCCCTCTTCAGTTACCTTACCCCTAATCTGGACGTATCTTTTAGGTATTCATGCATTTGTCTTCCTCGTTGTACCAGAAGCTTCTTGGAACAGGACCTGATTTTGCCTTTCTTTGTATTCCCAGTTCTTAGTACAGTACCTGGTACGCTGCAAACACTTAACAAATGCTTAATGTTTGACTGATATATTTTAAATCATACTGAAGCTGGGTTGATTAGCTAAATCTGCAGCCAAGGGCTCTACGTCCACCATATACCAAAACCTCTAAAGAAGAAAAAATTAATGGCAATATGGACTACTACTAGAATTGCTGTCATGGAAAATGTTTTGCTTTAGACATCACCTTTCCTGTCCCTTAGTTGGCAGCCATCCCACATCTCAATTTCACGAATATTCAGCCTGTCTCATTCCCACAGGAGCTTGCTTTTAGCTTCCTATTAAGAATGGAGAATGGTATGATAAATCATTGTTCAAATACCATTTTAATTATGTCATTCCCCAGTCAACAACTTCTCTCCATTTACTACAAAATGCTTCAGTTAATGTTTTGTGCCCTTCGCTTGGCACTTATCTACCTAGTGTTCTCTCTATATATAGAGAGACCAAGAGAGATCATTCACAAAACACACACACACACAATCTGTGTATATTTAACATAAGAATAAATTAACTGAAAGTAAAGACTCTACCTAAAATGCTATCCTGAACATAACAGACACATATCAGATGTTTGCTGACTACAATATTAGGGAATAAGGAATTAAAGCAGCATTTCCCAAACTACTCTATGCAAACTGAATGGATTTGTTAGTAAGAGAAATTTGATGTTGGCAGTAATTTTCTTTCTAAAATATTAAATCAGAAGTAAAGTCAAAGTCTGTGATTTCACTGGTATAAGGGACTTTCAGGTGAGGAAATGCCCTCTAGCGCCGTACCCTGCTACTGTCTCTGCATTTTATTCAGACTGCTAGGAGCAATGAGAGGCTGAGACTCGCCCGGAGTCACACAATCAGTACGTGTCAGAGGCACAACTGACATTTCCGCCTTGCGTCAAAGCTAGCTCTCTAGCCATCCCCAATGCCACACTGCTGATGTAGTAAAAATATTGGGTGGCAAATTTTCAAAGTAAAAGGAGGAAAAAAATTAAAAAAATAAAAGGAGGACAAATTTTCCCTATTACTTATACCCATCTTTTTATGGGTTTGCCAATATGTTTTAAGCCCAAGTTAGTTTAGGACTTGTTGACCTGGGTGTTATCTCTCCCAAAGTTACCTGCATGTCTAATAAAGGGCTCCTGACACCTGAAAACTGATAAGCCTACAAGACACAGAAATCAATTTATGATACTGGAATTGGTTACCTTAACAAACCAGTACAATACCCATTTACTCATAAGACTGCCCTAACTACAGGACACAAGACAGCAGCCCAGTAAGGCAGAAATGATAGAGATATGTGGGAGGCAATAATGGAAGCACTAGATTCATAGTCAGAGATCCTTGGCTTTACTACTTAATTGTCTGTTTAATCTTAGACAAGTTACCTAATCTCTCAACCTAAATTTCATAATCTGAAAATGTGAGGATTAAACTAAATAACTTTCCAAGCAAGTTTAAAATCCTATGGGAGCAGAGCCTACAAAATGACACTGTCACTGAAATGCTTTGAACCACACAAGCACTTCCCCTTCAGTCTCTCAGCAGGACCTTTGTGTCTGCACTTTGAATAGTAACCATAAGATGGCAGAATTTTCCTGTGTGGCTAAAACCTACATCCTCTTCACAAGCATAAACAGAAGCTCTAAGGATCTGCTTTTTCTAGTCAAAATAAACTAGTTAAAAATACCAGCATTAATTTTGACTTGATAGACACCAGGAAAAAGATATATTTAAGAAGTACTAATAAAAACAAAAAAACAGACTTTCTTGAGATAACACTGTCTGGTTTTCACTTGTTTTCTTTTCTTGACAATTATTACTGGTCTCAGTCTAGGGTTACAGCTTGGTCTTGCCTTTCACTACATATTTATAGCCTCCTGGAGCTGTTCACAACCTAGCCTTATGAGAGGTAACCATGAAATTAGTTAAATATTAACTTATACTTGTTACTTTTTTAATGACGTCTATTGCACTAAAAACAGAGTGTACTGCCAATCAGACCAGAGACTGGACTTTTCCACTTAGCTTCTCCTTAGTATCTAATTCTAATATACTAAAATCAGAGAGAAGTGAGACAACCCAGGTTTTCTTCTGTCTCCTGCACTCCTAAATGTAAAAACATTGTCTGCCCAAAGAGTTTAAAGAGCAAACCGAATTCTGGCCCTTTCTAAAATAACAACACACACACACACACACACAAAACCCAGTCATCATTTTCCTGTACCTATCATAGCATATAACTCTATTCTTTATTAACAGAATTTTATAGGACTGAATTTTAGTGGACTAGGGTGTAACTGGACCCTTTTAGCTAAAATTCTCTGTCTGAAGTTCTGTAACCCCTTTTAACAAACTCTGACAAACACAATAAAATATACCTTACCTTCAAATAACTACTGTTTAATTTTTTTCCTTTCAGAGTAATGGAGGGAATTAGGAATCAGGAAAACAGATATCTGATTTCAGATCTAACAATGAATCACTATAACTTTTGGCAAAACACAATCTCCATGAAGCTGCTTCTTCATCTGTAAATGCAAGGCACTGAACGCAGTGGTCTCTAAGTCACCTTATAGTTCTAAATTCTGTGACTCTAATGAAAAATTAATGAAGTAAATTCATTCAATAATTTCTATTACTTCTTTTCTTCTTAAAGATGACAAGCACACTTTCTTCCTTGTCTCCTTCACTCCACACTTTGTATTATACTTTTTTTTTTGTATCTTTGCTTTTATCTCTCCAATAGAATTTAATATATTGGAGCAGAATACTGTTTCATTTTTGTCCTTGTGTTTTTAGTGTTTGTTTAATACCTAACACTTAGCAGTTATTGAATAAATGTTCAGCTAACCGACTTTCCAAAGTAAATTTAGGCAAAAAGCTTCTATTTTGATCACATATGAAAATGCATTTGAATTTATTTCACAAACCTAGATTCACTATAAAATCATGTGATTATGTACATTAATAAACTAGTCTCAATTCTTTATTAACTTGCTTAATTTAGGTTACGAAAGTCAAGTATTTCATACAATCATCACCAATAAGCATTTATTTAATTACCTATCATGTGCACTGTGTTACACTGAGGAAACAAAGAAAGGCAAAAATATGATACCTGCCCTCACAGACCTCACACTCTAATACTGCTGATCAGGACAGTACATTTTAATTTTTTTTAAACTGGCATGAAAATAAGTATTATTCAGAGACATGCTAATTATTCTTGTGTTGTATTAGTATATTACCTAGACTAATACCATTAGGAAAAATATATAGGTGAATTAATTCCACAATGGGAAAAAAAGGTTAAATTAACATTCTGTAAACTAAAGATGCTCACTAATTATTATCTCTTTTTTAAAAAAACACACATACAAAGAGACCAGTCAAGATGGCAGCATGGCAGGATGAATACCTGCCAAGCTCTCTGCTATGACTTGTCTGAAACTATATATTTGAAAAAAGCATACCAGTCAAATCCTAATCGGGAATTCAAGACAAAATCATAAGTCATTTTTCCAGCCAAGGTCAGCATAAGTAAACAGAGTCGTCTGTGGACAGGGGCAATAGTGTCTACCTCACCAGGAATGGCCATGTGGGGCATTCCAATGCAGGGACTAAAAGAGGGTTGAAATTGTGCACCAAGCATGAAAGAAGTCCCAGACCCACAGAGAGAGACCCAAACTTGTTCAGGGAACAGGAACAGGTGCCAACTGATAGCTCTGCCACTTACTAAATAGTTCTGATTCACAGGTCCAATATATGATTAAGGATGGGATCTGAACTTAGGGGTGTGGTCCAGGGCAAGGAGCACAGACCCTAGACTTGCAGACCCTAGACTATGTACTGAGCTAGGATCAAGGTCAGAAGCATGCAGCAGCTAGTTGTGTGACTGACCCTCAGAGGACATTAGAGCCTCAGTCCTAGCCTCCAGACCAGACTAAGTCTATAAAAGAACAAGCAGAGAAAGCAAGAATTTCAGGCCAAATTGAAGCATGCAGTTCTGTCACGTTGAATCTACAGAGTTTGACAGCTAGCTGAAAGTGGTTGAGTCTAGCAGCAGTTCACTGGAACTCTAACCAGGGAAAAGTCCAGGCATGTGCTGCTTAGATTCAAACTTGGGTTCAGAATTTGCAGAGCTAAGACCAGAAAGGCAACTGCCAAGGATCAGGCTGCTTTTCAGAGGCAGCTGGCAGTGCAGTGAAAAGAACACTGAATTTGGAGTCAGAAAGTCTTGAGTTTCAATATAGCACCAGATATTTACTAGCTGTATGACTCCAGGAAAATCACTTAATCACTGTTTGTCTGTTTCCTCAACTGTAAAATGGGGATAACAGCAATTACTTCACAGGGTTCTTGGAGGCTCACATGATATAATATTTGTAAACAGCCTTTAGCACAGTACCCTGCAAACAGTAGCCACTACATAAATTCTTATTTCACCTCCTTCCCACCTTCATACACACATAACCCAGGAGCACTGAAAACATGGGCTGTCACTGAGATCCTGGAATTACATTTAGTATCCCAAGAAAGCAACAGCAAGACCCAAAAGGATAGAAGCTCTGCCCAGAAATTCCTTCTGGAAGTGTCAGTCAGGCCCTAATATAAAGTATGAAGTGAGGAAGTAAGATTACAAGAATTAGCAAAGAAAAAAAGAATACCATCATGAAGAGCTATTATGGTGAAATGAATGCTCAGGAAACAATTCTGGAAGGAGAAAACAATTCCAAAATATCTATAAGCAAAGCCACAGAAAAAAGACAGCTTGGACACAAATCCAACTAGAATTCCTGGAAGAGACGATGCAAGAGTTTAAACTGATTTCATAAGTAAAATGGAAGTGTTTGAAGGAAAAACATGGAAAATGAATGAGAGCTATGGGAGAAAGAATTGGAAAGAAAACCAACAACAGCATAACAGGTATAAAACTATGCACAAATATATGTTCTATACAAGTTAATTTATTCCGAGTAAGAAATACATTGATTTTTTTCTAAAATGAAGTTTACTTCATTTTAGAACTATACTGCATCACCAATCTTTCACATGACAACAAGGCATATTGCCAGCTAACCAATATGGCAATTATATAATATGAGTCACTTGAAAAGTGACCAAAAAAGCTGAATGACAGCAGAAAATAATTTTTAATAAAATACTATTATAATAACACCTCAGTCAAGCCATACAATGAAATGAGGCACAACTGTAACCCTCCCCAGAATAGATGGCCTGAAGGATTTTCCATCGAATTTCTCCTCCCATGCAGTCTATCGATCAATAAATAGCAGCTGCATGGTCAAAACAGCTAACAGTTTGTTGAGCAGATCACTAACCTGGGTAGTGTCTCCATGGGCCTTGTCTCTTGAAATTCCATTTTCTATTGTATCTTTCTGACCCTCACGTTTAGGACTTTTTAATAGTTCTATTTGCCCCAGCCCTGCTATTCTTGGTCAAGGGAGGCTGGATTTTCCCCCCATTCCTTTTTCTCCCTAATCTTTTTTTTTTTTTTGAAAGCTTTAGTTCTTCACCATCTAAGAAATAGTATCAATCCACTTGGGTTTCATTTACTTTTTTTGTCTATTTCTAGAAATATACATATAATCATGTAAAAAGTTATCATCATCTATCTGGTAATTCTATATAGCTTTGTGTTATAATGATTACATGAGTGTCATAGTATGCTTAAAATCATAGAGGTAGAAGAAACTCTGAGTTTCTGAGAAGAAACCATCCAAACCATATTTCAATACTGAATCCTGTCTACTGTATTCCCCTTGAGGGGAGGGACCTTGTCTCATTCATCTTTGGATTCCCACCCCACCATAGTGTTTATCACTGCTCCTCTTACCAAGCGGGTCTTAAACCTCTGTTAACTCAATCAACAAGCACACAAATTGGGGTGGTCTCAGGTTCTCCGATTATGTGGCTTGTTACTGAACTACAGGCTAAGGGCGAGGATATAAATACAAATAAAAACCAGTCCTTGCCCTGCAGAAGCTTACATATCAATGGAGAGATAACAAACATAGACACATAAAAGATACATGAAAACTAGACAGTAAATAACTTTAGTGGGAAGGCACTGGAATCTGGAGGGACTAAATGAAGTCTCCTGCAGTCAGAGGCTTTTGTTTTCAATCTTAAAGAAAGCCAGAGATTTTAAGAGAGGAAGGTGATAAGGGAGATGATTCCAAACAAAGAGAATAGACAGTAATTAAGATATTTCATTCTTTGCAGCATACTAACATGTTATGGTATTACTAAAGATGGAAACAAGGACAAGTAATGGAGTATAAATGCAAGAGTCCTTATAAGACTACTGTCATTCAGTTCAACAAACATTACTAAGCACTGTGCAAAACAATGATAAGCATGGAAAGAAGTTAAATGCATACAATACATGCACAAACAGATTTTTTAAAAGCAGAACTCTAACTCCTTTGTGAAACTTAAATTTATAGTTTGATTCATTAGTAAACATTTTTTATACTTACTGGTAAATGTTCAAGTAATGGAGTTACACTTTCAGATACATATATTATGCTTCCATCTGTCATGATTGCTAAAAAAAAACCATCAAGAGCCTGAAATTAAACATAATGGTCAGTTAAATAAAAAGAAAAAACTTCATATGATAAATAAAAATGTCATTTCATAGAATGAAAGAAAAGGTATTTATATATAACTCATCTAGATTTAAGAGGGCATTATCAAAATACTGTGAGTTATTTCCCTTTCAATTTCTTTGTACAAGTATGCATGATATTTAGCTTCCTCCCAGGTACCTAGATTAAAAAAACAAAAAACAAAAACTCTTCACTCTTTCTTTCTGATTATTTATTAGACTGCACACTAATAAAGGGAAATGAGTATCCTTCACTCATATGCTACAGTGTTCTGTACACACAGGTGTTACAGCTCATTAGAAGGTGTTAATGTATATAAACTTGTCAGGTACAAAATGATCCTAATCCATACTTTTGATGTGCCAATAACCTTTACTCTGGATAAAATCTCTCAATATTTTTTCCTAATAAAACTATTACTGAAATGAGAATAAAGTACATAACATGCATGTAATAAAATATTAGCCTACTGCTGCTTATCACCAATACAGGCAGCTAATAGATCAGTAAGTGCCACTACCATGTACAGTACATGAACTGTGATTATTAAATTGGGAAAACAACCATGCATCAGAAGCAGTAGGAAAATATGTAAAATATTTATCTTGTATAGCTATAAAATATAAGTAAAACATTTTAAAAAGGAAAATGAAAACAGATTTCCTGATTTCTAAAAAATGGAATTTTTGCTCCATTATCTTCATAGCATTTATAAGCCCAGCCTTGACTGAATCCCAATTTCACAGAAGAAATTCTCTAACTCATGTTTATATCAAAAATCTTGATCCAAGAATAACACGCATGCGCACACACACACACACACACTCCCAAACCCATTCTCACATACTAACAGAGACTTTATAAATTCAGATAAATTTATTTTGTAGTAATCATAAATACTTACTAACTACAAAAATATGCTTCATACAATAAATAGGAAATATGAATACAGAAAATTTCAAGGGTGGAATTCTAAATACTGTAATAGTAAGGGGGATTTAATAATCATATTTTTTAAATGCCTCATCAAGGCAAGGAGGTAATTTTGGCTTCTCCAAGGAATCAGAAATCTTAGAAAGACCTGAACTCTGATAGGCACAACAAGAACCTGGAAAGATGCAGAGTTTCAGATTTAATGTCAAACTGTCTGCTAACAGAGTATCAGTAAGACTAAAATTCATCACCAAAAGGCAGGTGAAGGAAATTTTTTTTAAGCCACAGCAATTCCAAAAGGCCACTAACTGAGGCACAGAAGAGTTTCAATCTATGTTGGTGGAGGGAGTACCAACAGGAAAGAAATGAAAGAAATCATGGATCCCAGCAGTATTATTTGGTTTTCTGAGCAGATTTGACAATTTTGATAAAAATACATCACTACTATAACTCAAATTAATTGGATTTTGAAAACTTCCTTACTAAAAAAGAACACGTTAATTTCCTATTAAGAATTTCAAACAAGAAGAATTATTTCTTCTTGTAGTAATAAAACCTAGAGTCATATTTTTTTTAATAAAAATTTATTTAACTTTTTCCATTCATTTTCACAAAATTTTGGGTTACAAATTTTCTCCCCTTTTCTCCCCTCCCCCCACCCCAATACACCAAGCATCTAATTTTCCCTATCTCCAATCTGCCCTCTCTTCTGTCATCCCTCCCTTCTCTTGTCTCCATCTTCTCTTTTCTCCTGTAGGGCCAGATGACTTTCTATTCCTCATTAACTGTATGTCTTCTTTCCTAGTAGCAACAGCAACACTAAAAAGTTGTTCCTAAAACTTTGAGTTCCAAATTCTCCCCATCCCTCCCTCCCCACCCATTCCCTTTGGGAAGGCAGGCAATTCAATATAGGCCATATCTGTGTAATTTTGCAAATGACTTCCCTGATAGTCGTGTTGTGTAAGACTAACTGAATTACCCTCCATCCTACCCTGCCCCTCCTTGTTTCTCTTCTGTCTTTTGATCCTGTCCCTCCCCAAGTGTTGACTTCAAATTGCTCCCTCCTCCCTTTGCCCTCCCCTCCATCATCCCCCCCCTTGCTTATCTCCTTCTCCCCCATTTTCCTATACTGTAAGATAGGTTTTCATACCAAAATGAGTGTGCATTTTATTCCTTCCTTTAGTCAAATGTGATGAGGGTAAACTTCTTGTTTTTTTTTCTCAGCTCTCCTCTTTTTCCCTCCACTAAAAAGTCTCCTGCTTGCCTCTTGAATGACATATAATTTACCCCATTCCATTTCACCCTCTTTCCTCCCCCTACCTTTCTCTCTCACCTTTTACCTTAATTTCTTTTAAGATATGGTCCCATCCTATACAATTCACTCTGTGCTCTCTGTCTCTGTATGTGCATGCATGTATGTGTGTGTGCGTGCATGCATGTACATGTGTGTGTATGTGTGTGTGTGATGCCAGCAACTACCCAGATACTGAAAAGTTTTAAGAGTTACAAATATTGTCTTTCCATGTAGGAATGTAAACAGTTCACTTTTGGTAAGTCCCTTATGACTTCTCTTTGCTGTTTACTTTTTCATGCTTCTTCTCATTCTTGTGTTTGAAAGTCAAATTTTCTTTTCAGCTCTGGTCTTTTCATCAAGAATGCTTGAAAGTCCTCTGTTTCATTGAAACACCATATTTTCCCCTGAAGTATTATACTCAGTTTTGCTGGGTAAGTGATTCTTGGTATGAGTCCTAGTTCCTTTGACTTCTGGAATATCCTATTCCACTCCCTTCGATCCCTTAATGTAGAAGCTGCTAGATCTTGAGTTATCCTGATTGTATTTCCACAGTACTGGAATTGTTTCTTTCTAGCTGCTTGCAAGATTTTCTCCTTGAGCTGGGAGTTCTGGAATTTGGCCACAATGTTCCTAGGAGTTTCTCTTTTTGGATCTCTTTCAGGTGGTGATCGATGGATTCTTTCAATACTTATTTTGCCCTCTGGTTGTAGAATGTCAGAGCAGTTTTCCTCGATAATTTCATGGAAGATGATATCTAGGCTCTTTTATTGATCATGACTTTCAGGTAGTCCAATAATTTTTAAATTGTCTCTCCTGGATCTATTTTCCAGGTCAGTTGTTTTTCCCATGAGATATTTCACATTCTCTTCCATTTTTTCATTCTTTTGGTTTTGTTTGGTGATTTCTTGGTTTCTCAGAAAGTCATTAGACTCCATCTGTTCCATTCTAATTTTGAGAGAACTATTATCTTTAGTGAGCTTTTGAACCTCTTTTTCCATTTGGCTAATTCTGTTTTTGAAAGCATTCTTCTCCTCATTGGCTTTTTGAACCTCTTTTGCCAATTGAGTGAGCCTATTTTTCAAGGTGTTATTTTCTTCAGCATTTTTTTGGGTCTCCTTTACCAAGGTATTGACCCGTTTTTCATACTTTTCTTGCATCTCTCTCATTTCTCTTCCCAGTTTTTCCTCCACCTGTCTAACTTGCTTTTCAAAATCCTTTTTGAGCTCTTCCAAGGCCTGAGCCCACCCGACATCCCCCTGGGATGTCTGGGATACAGAGGCCCCGCCTTCTAAGTCTTTCCCTGATGGTAAGAATATTTCCTCATCATCAGAATTGAAAGGCGGGAACATTTGCACCTGCTCAAAGAAGCTCTCTATAGTCTTATTTTTCTTCCCTTTTCTGGGCATTTTCCCAGCCAGTTACTTGACTTCTGAGATTCCTCTCCACCCCCACCTAGATCCGCCCAGCTAGTGCTTGGGCTCTGAGATTCAAATGGGCTTTCCGCAGCAGGCACGGCTGCTATTCAATGTGAGCTTAAGTTCTGGTGCTGGGGTGGGGGCAGGGCCGCCTCCCAGGCTCAGTTTCCTCAGGGGCTTTATGCAGAGACCTTCAGTAATGAAGCGGGTGGGGGCAGGGCCACCTCCCAGGCTCAGCTCCCTCAGGGGGTTTATGCAGAGACCTAACGTTCTGCCTGCTGCTCGGGGAGTCCCGGGCCGCTGCCGCTGCCTCTGCTGCTGCCCCTGCCCCTGCCTCTGCCTCTTCCTCCCGAAGGGATCAGAGTCACGGAGACACCCCGCTGCCCTCTCGGCCAGCCCAGACGTCTCTCTCACTGACCTGTAGCGTCTGTGGGTGGAGGGACCTTCCCAGCCGCCGGAGATTCCGTCCCTGAAGCCTGCTCAGATCTGCTCCTCTCAGCCGCGTGGCCAGGGCAGCGCTGGTGTGGGCTCCGCTTTCCGGGGCGTGATGGACCCTGGGGATGGCTCTCCAGGGCTCTCTGGGATGGAAATCCCTTCCATTGTGTTTCTGCACACCCTGCAGTGATCCAGAACTTGTGGGGAGCTCTTCTTACATTAAATCCATGGGCTGTGGGTTCGGAGCTAGCATACGTGAGTCTTTCTACTCCACCATCTTGACTCCACCCCTAGAGTCATATTTTACTATTATCTTCTAGCAATGCATTTAAAAATTTTTAAGGCAGGCCTTGCAATAGTCAACATATATGACAGAACATATCTAATGTCATATAAAGCATAAATAATGAATATTTTACTTTTCCTAGAGAACTCTCAGAATAAGGTCAATCAAAAGTATATCTTCCTCTTATTAGGACTGTAAAAAACTTAATATAAAATCTAGGAAAATTTAGCCTTGGTTTGCCCAAAGTTGTAGTATAAAAACCAAATGATTACTTGTTCATTGAAGGCACAGCTTGTTAAATTAAATCAAAATGATACTGTATTTATCAAGTCACTAAGAATCTTTTAAAATTTTTAAGAAGATGAATTTTGATATACCTCTAACATTAATTGTGTAAACTCTTCATTACTAAGGAATGTAGGTTTCCAGTCCTGTCGAATTTCACTGGCATCTGACTGTGCAGTGATTTCTATAAAAGATTAATAAAAAGATTATTTCACACACTGTTTTTCTACAGTAACCGCTAATTAAAAACAACTGCTTTTCACTTCTAGGTTATTTATCAGGACATAAAATATCTCTTTTTAAAGTTACAAAACAAGCATTAAAATTTGAAGTTTTCCCCACATCCAAATAAGGCAATGAGGAATAATTAAATGATTTTGTTGTTCTACCAATGGGTTTTCTTTTGTAAATTATACCTTGCTTTTAAACAAATAAAACCAATATTGGATACAGCATGTATCACTTGATACATTTATTGAGTTGAAAGCTTAAAATACCTTTGTGCTTCCGTAAAAAATCAATGCTTTTCTGTAGTACAGTGGATTTGTCCATCTTCCGTGCATTACCAGGAAGCATAGATCCCAATTCTTTGATGAGAACATTAAACTGATCTCTGCGCTTCTTCTCAGATTTGTTTCTAGAAACTCTGGGGAAAGATTAGCAATCATTCATTGTTGAGTTGGAATCATTATCCAATTTAGTGGCCACATTTTTAGGTGACAAAACATTTATAAGAGAAATAGTATTTCTTGACTCAGAATCCAATGCCATTGATAGTAAGGATTTAAACTTAAAAAAAAAAAAAACAACAAAAAACCAATTATACAAATGAATGTGCTACATTTGGGAGGCTAACAAAAGACATCCAGTTATTTATTACACATAAGCCAGCAAATATATTACCATTCACATAAAATCAAATTGAACAATATTGTCAACTCATTTGAATATATGTTTTTGATTCATTTCATGAATCTATATCCTAAACATCAAGGTGTGGATGTCTTGTTTATAATGAAGAAAAAAACACTATATGGAATTTTTATAGCCAAATATACCACAGATTAAGTTTTTACATGTCTTACTAAAGGAAACAAAGTTAAAAATAACTCATATTAATAAAACTCTGCTATTTATGAAGAACACTGACTATATTATTTACTTACAGATTATTTACTGATGTGAAATGAAGTTCATTTACAGGTCAAATAACCCAAGCACTTGAAGTATTAATCAAATTTATCATTAAGCATTCCAGTCAATAGAGATGAAAGAAAGTCAGTTCTCCAGCACTGTGGCATCATATTATACCATGTTCAATTATTTTAACATCTTACTATTTCAATTCAAGCAAGAGTAAATGAAAATTGAAATTAAAGTACTATTTTCAAAACTTCCAACTTCTTCAGAGTATTTATGATCAAGACATATAGCTACAGATGGAAATATTTATCCATCAATGTCTCTTTTTAAAGTGATATGTAAACTAAATGTTCACTGATTTAACCACATCTCCTATTGAGATTGAATTCCCCATAATTCCAGATGTTCTTTATCTGTATTTATTTAAGCAATCCACTGCCAATCTAAAAATCAATCACCCTAAGCTTTAAGTTTTTGGGGGTCTCTCTGTCATTCATATCTCTCTGTGAGGAAATGATTTAACAACGCTTAAGTGCACCAAGGGCCCTTATAAGGAGTTGTTTTAATAAATTTATCTTTTTGTAACATGATACTCATTCATTTGCTTGGAAAAGTTGGTTCTCTTTTCCAGTATCAATTTTTAAAGGAAAATGCACTAAAAAATTCAGAATATGTTATGGTATGGAAGCATAGCAATATTAAAGGATTTTTCTCTTTAATAATACATTTAAATTTTTTAGGAAGCCAATTTAATCATTAATTTGTAAGTATACATCTCAAATAACCACCTTTTTGCTTTATCCTTGTCATCTTCTTCCACCAGCCCATCAAATATACTACCGTCATCTCTAAAGAAGACATTGAAACATTAAAACAGAGATTAATGGCATACTCACTATGAAATAAGAAAAAAAATCGTATTATTTAACTTGACCCATATATTGTAAAATCATCTTAAGTAGATTTTATGATTATTTTACAAAACCAATTAATCATATAAATTAAAACTTTTTAATAATTCACTCTTATGCAGTATATTAAAGGCTTAAAAACTGTGCTATTGTTTAAACAACATTTAAATATATATACATATATATAGGTAGAAACATATATATACATATACATGCATGCATGAACTACAAGAGTTTAGTTCAACTCAACAAGTGTCTATTTAATATCTATTATTGCCCACCATTATGGTAGTTCTGATAAATTAAATATAAAGTGTAACATCATTAGGCAAAAATAAAAATTTTGTGAGAAGTCACCTCTTTTGCACTGAATGCAATAATTAATATTGTGAATTTTAATAATATTTTTCATTTTTGCATATTTGCACTGAGATAAGGAGTTCACAAATCCATTAGTTTTTTCTTCACAATGTTATAAGACTTATATTTGCAAATTTAAAAAAATCATCTCTATTATCATTTCTACTCAACAATATAAAAGTTTCAAGTGGTTTAGGAATTCATCATTAGCTCCTGTGGTCAAATCTTTTTCATTTAAAAAGGTATGTTCACCAAAAAGAACTTCTTTTACATATCCTCTTTATAAAAGAAACCACACTACAACCTTCCCTACTTACCTTGTTGCCACCTCTAAACTATAATACTGTACCTTGTCTAACATTAAAAAAAAGACAATCTAACCCAGTGATGGGACTTAAAAACAATTATGTTTAAGTATAAAAGCCTTTTTACAAGTGTTTGATATAAATTATTAATTTGCCATTGAAAAATTAATTTAACATAAAAGAGCATCTAGTAACATACCTGTCTGCAATGGAGCTCATTTTATGACAGCTTATGGTAAAGTACATAACATGCTACGCTTTCGTCTTGTGGCAGACATTTGTACATCTATTTGGGTAAGAAGAGAAATAAGAGGGTATTAACTTCCTAGTAAACTAAGTAGGTTTGTCAAAGCTATACATGTTCACAGAGAATAAAGAGTGCTTTTTAAACTTATTGAAGTCTATAAAAAGTTTAGTTCAATGTTTACTTATTAAACTATTGGGTAAGCACTTCTAGTTCATGTAAACGTACAAAATCTCAGTCTGTACTATTAACTGCTTCCATAACAACACTGAAAAAAACTCCAAGTCTGGTATTATGAAAAAGAAACCCTAACAGGCAAATGGCAGCAACAACAACAAAGCTGGATACACTTATCTTCTTTCCCTGTACAACACTGTCTCTGAGTGGCTCCATCAGCCCTCTTCAGTTCAATGATCATTTCCTTAGGGATGAATCCTAAATCTATATAACTACATTTATAGTTAGACACATTATATATTTGTGTAAGCGGTGTACACATGTATATACTATCTCTATATATACATATACACATGTGACTGTAGACATTCTCACACACATATAATCTACATTCAAGCCTAGTCTCTGACCACACAGCAGCTATGAGATGAGACCCTGAACAAGTTACTTGACTTCTCAGTGCCCCAGGCAACTCTGAAACTCTCATATAAACATCCATGTGTGTAGAGTCTTAGAAGACTATGTATTCTGAACTTTATCTTACATTGCTATCTGTCTGCTGGACATCTTTAACTGGACGATTCACTGGCATCTCAAGCGCATAAAGTCCAAAAAAGCATTCATCATAAGCCCATTTCTTCTCTAAATCTCCTCTTCTTTTCCTTCAAATCAAGACTACTATTCTTGCAGACATTTTCATTCTTAACTTCAGAATTATTCAAAATTTTTCATTCTCATCCTCTATACCCAATAAGATGCCAAATTTTGTTGATTCTAACCACCACACTATTCCTCCATTCTATCTCTTTCTCTGCATTCACAAGATTACTCTCATTCAGTCACCATTACACCTCTCATCTGGCCTTTTTTCTTTTCTAAAAAGTTTTTATCATGAATTTAAACATCCACAAACACAGGAGAGTTCTGAGCGTTTCATTCAATTCAGTTAGGCAAAAATAAAAGTCTGTGAAGTCATTTCTTTTGCCATTTAATGCAAAATTCGTATTATGAAATTTTAGTAATAGACTTTTAATTTTTACATATTTGCACTGAGGTAAGGCAGTTCACAACCTATAACATTTCAGCCTTACAGTTATAAATTATTAAACATTTTAATATAATTTTAATATATATTATAAACATTTTCTACGATGAATAGAAAAAATGACTGTATATGAAACTGAGTAATTCTGTATATACTTTTAAAGGGGCACATTAAACCCAACCTGGTAGTTAACAAAACTGCCCTGTTTGTGGGAAATACAAAATGTTTATATGGGCAATGTCCTCTTCCAAACTCCCTTTTGCTGTCTTCAAAATATTTTTTTAAGTGTTTCATCAAACTCCTTTTACACACATATACACATGTACATATATAATAACAAACAAGTACAGTCAATAGAACAAACCATCATGTATTGTACATCAGTATTGTGCATTTATGACTTACTAAAAAAATTTTTGTTTTCTTGACGTGCTTGTGATATCTGCCTGTAATTTTCTGTACACTACAAATTCCCATTTAATTTTCAGTGGTCAACCTTTAAATAACCAGAACCCAGAGTGTGAAATCTGGGAATGTGCAAAGGATGAGTGAATATGTGTGTGTGTGTGTGTGTGTGTGTATAGATATGTATGTACACACACACATATAGTACCATACTGTGAAGGGCTTTCAAAGCTAAACTGAGGAGTTAGTATGTTATAATAGAGTCAACAGGACCAATCAAGATTCTTGAGTGAGGGAGGCAAGGTCAGACTTGCTTAGAAAGCTACTCCCCACAGCTACATGTAGGATGGATTGAAGAAGAAGGGAATGGAAGCAAGGAAACAAAAAAAATGTGTCATGAGATTGTGTATACCCTCTGACCCAGCAGTAACATTACTAAATGTACACCACAAAGAAGTCAAAGACAGAATCCACATGTACACAACCAACACAAACATACAACTCAAGAAACTTCAGTGGTCCCCTACTGACTATAAGATACAAACCCCTCAGTTTGGCTTTTACATCCCTTGGAAAGATAGTTCCAGTATACCTTTCCAGGCTTATTTGCTATTACTCTGCACCATACATTCTCTGTTCTAGTCAAACTGGCCTGCTTGGTCTTCTCCAGCCTCAGCATTCCCTCTTCTGCCTCCCTTACCTTGGCCCATACAGCCCCGCTCTGTCCAGAATCCATTTCCTCTTCAGTTCCCCCTTTTGGAAGCTGCAGCCTCCTTCAAGATTCAGGTCATATTTAAATTCTTCTAGAAAACTTTTCTTGATTGCCATCAGCACTCTCTCCCAAATAGTTCTGACTCTGAGACTAGCTTCCTATTCACTATGCCATGCTACTTCTATCCTTTACTTTTCATATAATAGTTTTTAATAAATGTTTGTTGGATTGAAACTGGTTTCTGTATGATACTTTTTAAGGTTTGCTCATTTTTATATACTTCATCTCATAATAATCTTATAAGGGAGGCACTACAGATACTATCATCCTCATTTAACAGATTAAAAAACTCAGTCTTGAAAAGTAGCTTGCTCTAGTCACAAAATTAGTGTCAAACTCTATGCATTTTACAGGCTATCTCAACTATTCCAAACAATATACAATCTAAATGGATTTGCTGTGGTGATTGATTATAAAAAGCAAAACACAGCCTTGCATTCTATCTTTATACTACAAGCTTGCACAGGGAAGGTAGAGAGGACAACAGAGCGATCTTTAGAGGAAGGGTGGGAGAATATGTAAAAGGTACAGAATGTATGGGAATGGGGGGATAGAGGAGGGAGGGGGGATAGGAAACAGGAGATATGCTCAAACATAAAAACAAAGATCAGGAATAGAATATGTTTGGGAAAGCCTATGTCTATATGTGTATATATATGTATATGGGTATGTATATATCTATAGCTATAGAGAAACATATCAAACTTTATTGTAGTCTTTTGGGGGGTGGTAGGAGGGGAACAAAATACACAGTAAAGAATAAAAGAACTCACAAGGAAGCAAAGAGAAGGTGGACAATTTTAAACAGAAGTATTATTTATCATACAGGCTTTCTTAAAATGAAAATTATTGTTACACAATTTGAATCCTCTCTTATGTTCTATTATGCATATGACATGCTTTTTTCTTCCTTTTAAAGTTTGTATTTAAGTTCCAATACTTAAGTTTATAATATATTTTTGGTTCTTTTTTCTATTCTGTATTTGTGTTCTGGCATTTGAGTTTAAAATAAAATTTTTTTTAAATGACTAAGGCAGGTTTTCCATGATTATAAAAGTATTAACTGTCTCAACACCAGAAAGCTTTTGTGCTGCAGCACTTTATAACTAGATCTTTTGTCTGTAGAGGGAGTTATAAAACAGGGGTGTCAAAATGACAGTCACATGAAACACTTATAAGCACGGCTTGGTTAAAATGTAATTGGGAAATGTTTAACCAAATAAATAAATAATAATCAAATAAATAAAAATACAGTAAAACAGATAATGTTAATTTGTTGTATTCTAATATGCAGCTGGCAGAGATCCATGTCTATTTGGAGTTTGACACTATTGCTTTATAAAGAAATAAAAATAAAACTGACTGCCATAGTGCCTTAAATACAACAGGTATTAATGTTTGTTGAATCAAAGTATTTTGGTTCTTTTTAAATTAAAGTTCATAAACAGCGGGAGGGTATGGAATTATTTAATATTTATGCTCATAAAAATAATTTTAGTATCTATAAAAAACTTTAAATATTCATAAAGATTAAGATCAGGTATTCTTGCACATCAAGCACTAAATAACAAAGTGAGCCATAAATGACCTTGAAAAGAACTAGATAATGCTAACCTAAAAGCAAAATTTTTAACTTGTAAAATACAGAAGAAATATAATATAAGGAAAGGACCTTAGCAACTAGTTCAACATGTTCATTCCAGAGACACTGAGTCTTATTCTGGTGCTCCTGTTTACTGTCTCAATTAATAACAATAGTTTACTTGTGAAATTAGCTTTAAAATCAGTTTTGAGGAAATCAAAATATTTTAAAATCTAAAATCTGTTCAGTAAATATCAAAGTAAGAATTAATATCATTTTAAACAAAAACAAATCGTACCATTAAATGTTTAAGGTACTTTCTCAGGTAAAGCAACCAAAGAACAATAAATATAATAAAGCTCTTCTGCCTACTTCAGTACTCCATGTCTTCTCCTGAAATATAAAGTAATCTCATCACTTTACAGTCTTTCTATGTACGGATCACAAATATCAAGAAGCATCAAGACTCTTAACACTGTTACCATTCCCAAAACTCTCCCCCTCTACTTCGCTGCAATACAGGAGCACAGCTGAGTCAAAGAAACCAACACAACCACCATTCTGGATAAAGCAGGCCTCATTTTACCCATAACCCAACATTATCTCTGCAGGAACAAGGGAAGTTTGTTGCATCACTGGTCTGCAAAATCAGTCACTTTAGTGACCTGAGTTCTGACGTCTTTTAGTGTTGTTTTCCCTTCTATCATACATTTCTTTCGATAAACAAAGACTGACTAGCAAGTTTTGGCTAATAAGCAAAGATAACATGTAGAACCGAGGACATCTCAAAGTAAAATCTTTAATAATACTAACACAACAAACAATACGTGCATATTGCAGATATTATGCAGATTACTTGTTTTGAGAACTACTATGTTAGACATATGATATTCTTAAATCTTACAACTGAAGAGAACCGCCAGGCAGCACAGTGGATAGAGTGCTGGGCCTGGAATCAGGAGGACCTGAGTTCAAATCTGACAGACATGTATTAGCTGTACAATCCTGGGAAAGTCACTTAATGGTAAGGGAATCTGAAGATCTTCCCTGACCCTTAATAGACACATGCGACCTGCTCTGATGTTTGGCCCAGTCCACAACTTGAGTCACATGGAGCCTGAGTCACACAGCATGGTGGGAGGAGCTTGCTGAGCAAGTAGAGCAGGAAGGGTGCAGCAAGAAAAGAGAGTGAGGAAGAGCTGAGAGAGAGAGAGAGAGAGAGAGAGAGAGAGAGAGAGAGAGAGAGAGAGAGAGAGAGAGAGAGGAGAGGAGAGCAGCTAGTGTGAGTGACAGAGGGTGCTTGTTTGTGGGAGACCTGACAGAGGGAAGGCTTGGGGATGGTGATCCCCCCTCTATTGGTAATGTGTACAAATTTGGTAAAATTGGCTTTCTGGTATCTCAATAAATCTTTTAGTTTTGTCTTTGAGGAACAGAGTATATTTTGCAAATTTACCCTGGGAATATACCTGCATATCTGCAGCAACTGCTGTGGGCATTACTTTGGTGCTACAGTCCTTTAACCCTGTTTGCCTCTTGTCTCAGTTTTCTCCATCTGTCAAAGAAGCCAGAGAAGAAAATGGCAAACCACTCCACTCCAGTGTCTTTGCCAAGAAAATGCCAAACGGGATCACAAAGAGTTGGATATGACTGAAAAACAACTGAACAACAAAAAGTACTAGTTCATTTTACAAAGGGGAAATTAAAGTCACAAAGAGTTGGTTCATACCCCACAGACTAAAGTATAAGGTCTATCCTGTAGTAGCAGACTCCATCTGCTCATAATTACTGCTCAGGTACAGAGAACACTGGATGGTTTCTGAATTCCCTTCCAACCTAGCCAAATGTCCTCTTGATTTCATCCTCTCCTATTGTGCCCAGCAAAGTCTTTCCATGAGCCAAAAATATTTTCACTAGATCCTATTGTTCCTACTAGTTATTACTCAGTATCTCAATTAAACTCCTTGAAAAAGCCATCCATACTCACGGCTCATACTTCTCCTCTCATTCTTTTCCCAACCCTGTGCAGCCTGGCTTCTGAAGCCATCACTCAAACTAAACTGTTCTTTTCGAAGTTACCAATGGTCTCTTAATTGCCAAACAAAACAGCATTTTCTCAGTCATCATCCTTCTTGACCTTACGGTAGCATTTGGCACTGTGGCCCACTCTCTTCTATTATTTTCGGGGTTTTCATGGCCCTGTTTTCTCCTGGTTCATTACCTTTCTGACCTCTCCTTAATCTTTCACTGGATCTTTACTCATGTCCTATAACTGTAGGTATACCTCAATGCTTTGTCTTAAGTCCTCTTTTCTTTTTTCTTTCAGTTTATTAGCTCCTGTGGACTCAGTTATCATCTCTATGTAGATCATATGATGCACAGAACTTTATTTCCAACTCTAGTTTCTCTCCCATCACAAACTAAATATTAAGACATTTCTAACTGGATGTCTTGTAGGTATCTCAAACTCAACATGTCCAAAGTAGAATTCATAATCTCTCACAAGCCAACTCCTTCCCTCAGAATTTCTTTATTACTCTCAAGGGCACTACATTCCTATTAGTCATGTGGGTTCTCAATGTCAGTATCACACTTGACTCCTCACTCCCCTCATCTACATTATCCAATCAGTTGCCAAATCTTGCACCAAAACCTTGCCATGTCTTCCTACTTCTACAATATCTCTTTCTTTCCATTCACACAGTCACCACTCTTGTTTAAATCCTCATCACTTCTTGCCTGGCCTATTGTAATAGTTCCATCTTTTTATCTCCCCATTCCAATCCTTAGCTGTCAAACTGATCTGACCATATCATTCTCTACTCAATAAACTTCAGTGGTCCCCTAAAACTTCCAGAATTAAATATCATCCACTCTACATTACATTGAAAACTCTCTACAACTTGGCTTCTTTCTACTTTTCCAGTCTTTTTGCCTATTACTCCCCTCTATGCACTCAGTCATTATTAGTGAGATTTCTGTTCCTCACACATGACACCCTATTTCTGTCTCCATGCCTTTGAACTGGCTGACCCTCAAGTCTGAAATGCTCTCCCTGCCTCACCTTTAACTTTCAGAATCCCTGGTTTTCCTTAAGACTCAGCACAGGTATCACCTTCAGCAGGAAGCCTTCCTGGAGCCCACTAGTGATTAGTTAACATCTTTCCTTCTAAGGTTACTTTTTATCTACTTTGATTTATCTTGAATACAGCTTTATATATATATGTTGTCTTCCTCCTCAGAATATAGCTTCCCTGATGGTAGAGACTGTTTTGCTCTTGTAATTATATCTCCAGCACTTGGCACCATGCCTGACACATAATAAGCATTTAATAAAGGATTGATGATTTAAAGCAGGCCTGCACAACACAGTGCCCTCTAGTGACTACAGACAGACAGACAATGGTTGGTTCACATGCCAGTTGCCCAAACTCCTTTGGCAGGCTGCTAGTGGCCTGTGGGCTGTATGCTGTGGGCTTGACTTAAAGGGACCTAACCAGTGTCATATAAGTAGTAAAGGACAAAATTTAAACCCAATTCTCTGATTTCCAAGTAAGTGCTCTATGTACAGCTTTTATCCAGAGATTCAACACTGTAGTAGTTTTCTTTACATTTTGAACTGGCTGTCTATGTGTGCAAAGCAACAGCAAACAGGATAAGAAGTGAAAGGGCCCAGCTGTCAGTCTCAATAAAAAGGACTACCCTATATTCCCCAAGACAGCATCAACTGAGAGTTAACCAAGCAAAGTGGTGAAAGGAATGTGTTAAAAGAACTTTCTTTTGGGATGCTATCCTGGCACACATTTCATGAGAAAGTACAGTAGTACTCACATGCAACATAGAATTAGACATAACAATGTGTTGATTTGTTTTATTTTACTATTCTTATAGGTTACAAGGGAAGGTTTTGATGGGAGGAGGGGGGAAGAGGGAAGATTTAGTGAGTAGCAAGAGTGATGCAAAAAATAATGAAAAGAATATCAATAAAACATTAGAAAAATATAGAAAAAAGTATATGGAAGCTCAGAAGTCAAAAGACAGGAAAAACAGCTTTGTTACTATCATGTTGGAATTAATAAATGCTTAAAAAACAAATACAATTAAGAGCTAAAAGTTAATATGAACAATTTCACATATAACCCTTTTATCCATTCCTTATCTACTGAAATATTCACATTTATTTAGGTTTGTTAAATTCATAATAAATTTTTAAAAAAGAATTTTCTTAAAGAGTCAATTTGATACTGCCATGTATATCAAGAAAGATTTTAAGTCTCCATGGTTTACCCATGTCCTTGCATGTAACATTAACAAATCTTAAGTAATTCACTAAACATAAGACAAGTTATATTTTAGGTTTTTATTTGCTTAACAAAAACAAAAAAACAAAACCTTAATCTTAAGTAAAGTCTGAAAAAATAAATTTTTTTTTTTAAATTGAGGGTGAGGGAAAATCATTTCCAGTTACTAGTTTACTACAATTTACTAGTCACAAAAGATGAAGTTACTACCAGGAATTAAAAGCTTTTTACGTAAGGAACTTGAGCTCAAAGTCATACTGTAGTAAAACTCAACAGCTGAGTAAGCACTACGTTATTGTCTTATGACAACAGAAGTCATTAATGGAATGGGCCTTATGTAAATCTCAACAAAAACTTATCTTTCTAAATACTCATGGAAAGGTGATATTGCTGCCAAACAATTTACAGAAGATATTACTAAAAAAAAGACAAATGCAGAAATAAGCCTATTTTATTTGCCTTCTACACTTGTGTACAAAAGTGTATTTTTAAGAATCCTATGTTAATATTTTTACTAGATTAGCCGACATATGACTCTCCACGTACAGAAGAGTGTTAGTCTCCACTCTCTCCACCTGGTATCTTCAGCAGCTCCAGTGGACTCACCATTTCTATACATCTGTTTCTACCTTCAGTTGCTGGACTGGGACTTTCTGCTATTTCTACACTCTGCTTCAATTTTTGGATGACATGGCAGAGCCCTGGTTACTTAACCACTGAAGCCTAAATTCTTACTGCATTTAGAATAGGGTAACCAGGTCCCGACCCTCCTCTGTGCCCTGTACAAAGCCTTGGCCTAGGACAGGACTCTGAACCTCAGGCCTGGCATCAGTCTTTATCTTCTGCCTCATTCTCAGATTCCGCTTCAGTCCCCTGGTGGCTCAAAACACTTGCTGGCCTCTGCCCTATCAGAATTTGGTTTTGACTCCTGAGATATCCCCAACAGAACATATCAAGAGATCAGATCAGATCAAAACTGGCTTCAGGCCTCCTGGAGGGCCTACAGGTGAATGCTGCCAGGGTACCTCAGAACCCTGTCTTTTTGCTGTCACCTACCAGAAACTGACTTTGTACCCTGGGACAGCCCTGATACAGTCCCATCCTGTGGTTTCAGAGGCTCAGAGATGGCTTTTTTCCCATCCTGTGGTCCTAACAAGCTTTAGTCCCTGTGGACTTGAAATCATCCTTGCTTCTGGGTCATCCTCACCACCACCCAAACAGCCTCCAACTAGAATGCCCACAACTTTCCAGATATGTTGTAGAGTCCTAGACTAGGCACCCCTCTTCTTCCTTTCTCATCTCACATTTCTTAGCTATCTTTCCCCACTACTTTCTCCTTCACCTCATCTCTTTATGAAGATGGGACCCTTCTCCTTGTCAAAGCAAATTCATCTATATGCACTCCTGATACTATCCCTTCCCTATCCTTTCCAGCAGCCTGCCCCCTCCTATCACCTCCATCACTTTCTAATCTTCAATGTCTCCCGATTTACTGGCTCCTTTCGAAAAATGTCCATTTCTTTTCCATCCTTAAAAAAAACACACACACACAACAAAAAATTGTTACTTGTCCCTATAATCCCATCATCTTATATCTACCTTCCCCTCTTCAGCTAAACTCCTTAAGAAAGTCATCTGCAATTAGTGACTCCACTTCCTCTCTCCTCAGTCCATTTTAAATCCTCTTCAATCTGACTTTTAACCCCATTGTTTGAGAAAAAATTACTCTTCTGCAGTCACAAGTGATGTCGTAACTGGCAAACAGAATGGCCTTTTCTCAAGCCTCATCCTTCCTGATCTCTCTACAGTCACTGACACTATTAATCACCACCTCCTGGATATTCTCTCCTCTCTGGGTTTTTTGAACACTGTTCTCTCTTGGTTTTCTTTCTGTTTGCTCCTTTTTTTTTTTAATTTTTTTAAAATTTATTTTTAAAACAGTTTATAACAGATAAAGCAATTCAAACTTTTGGTCAGGTGATAATTCTTTTTAAAGCATTTACAATACAGACCACAAAAGAATTTTTTTTTAAACATTAACCAACTGAGACACAGATAAGATTTATGTTGCTAACTGCACAAGCTCCTGACCTAGTTGTCTCCACAGTTACTAAGAATTAAAGGACCCTAACTTATTGTCACTGGTCTAAAGTCCTAAGCCTAATAGCTTAATTTTAGACTTAACCTCGGATGTTCCCCTGCCAATAATCTATAATTTAATAGATCTGGTATTAAGCTTACCAACCTTTTTACTATAGGAAATTGCCAAGAGTAGGGACACTGAAAGGATACATACAATACCTCCCCAACTTCATGTCAATTCCAGGCAGGATTAGATTGTCAACTTGCACTCAGTCAGGCTTAAAGTCTGCCAGGTGCCAGTGGGGAAACTGAGTCAGGAGAATCCCTCAGCCCATGCTGAACAGTTGCTCTCCCTCCCTTTCCATGAGATCACCTATGCAGTTCATACCAGCATCTCATCAGCTTACTGGCATCATGCACTGGAGGCTCAGATCGCCTTCCTTGCTACCCGTACCTGGAGTTAGACTCACAAGAACAGTCACTTAATAGTCCCATAGCATCTAAAATGGCAAGTTCCAATAACCAGGTTTTAAATATGATTATAATTTCACTTTGGCTAAGGAACATCTTTTGAGGCAAGTCTTAAGTGGCTTACATGCCTTTCTATATGTGTTCTAGTTCCTTTTTAAATGGCAATCATAAAATCAAATTTACCATTGAAACCTTGACTTTTCCATCTATGTCAAATTTCACCCGAGGTTACCTTCCTCTAGGAAATTTAGACTGAAATTCTTTTATCCAAACTAAAGATGTCATTGATTTATTCTCAGTAATTAATTCAGTCTATTGTTTTAATACTAATTGCTTTTACCTTACTTTGTAACATGTCCAATTTTTCTTCCCATCACTCCCCTCCCCTCACTTCCTAATACCTTGCATTCTGATTGCTCCTTCCCTCAATGTACCCTCCCCTCCATTACACCCCACCCCTCTCCTATCCCCATCTTCTCTCTTTTCTTGCAGGGCAAGATAAATTTCCATACCCCATTCCCTGTAGTTCTTATTTCCTGATTATATGCAATAAAAATTCTCAACATTTGTTTCTAATACTTTGAATTCCAACTTCTCTCCCTCCCCGCTTCCCTCCCTCCCCAGCCTCACTGAGAAGGGAAGCAGTTCAATACAAACTAAATATGTGTTCTTTTGCAAAAGACTTCCATAATAATTATGTTGTGTAATACTAATTAAATTGCCTTCTGTCCTACTTTATCCCCCCTTATTTTTCCCCCCTACAATTGACCTTATCCCTTCTCAAAAGTGTTTATTTCTAGTGACTCCCTTCTCCCATTTGCCCTCCCTTCTAACATTCCCCTCACTCTACCTGTCACTTCCTCTCCTTCTTTCCTGTGGTGTGATATAAATTTTCATATCAAATTTAGTGAGCATGTTATTCCCTCCTTCAGCCACATGTGGGGAGAGTAGCTTTATTTTTCCCCCTCTCCCCTTCTCCCTTATCTCCTCCATTGAATAAGATTTTTCTTATCTTTTTTAGGAGTTATAACCTGCCCCATTCCATTACTCCCTTTCTCTTCCTGGAATTTTCCTTCTTCACCCCTTAATTTTTATTTTATTTTTTTTGTGTGTATGGATATCATCTCTTCTGACATAACACACCCTGTACTCTCTATCCATGTGTGTGTGTGTGTGTGTGTGTGTGTGTGTGTGTGTGTGTGTACACAATCTCTCCAACTACCCAAATACTGAGAAAAGATTCAAGAGTTAAAAATATTTTCTTTCCATGTAGTAATGTAAACAGTTCAGCTTTAGAGAGCCTTTTATGATTTTTCTTTTCTGTTATCTTTTCATGCTTCTCCTGATTCTTATCTTGAGATGTCAAATTTTTAAATATAGATCTGGTCTTTTCCTCAACATGAATTCTTGAAAGTCGTCTATATCACTGAATGACAATTTTTTCCCTTGAAGTATTATATTCAGATTTGCTGGGTAGGTGATTCTTGGTTTCAATTCCAGTTCCTTTGACTTCTGAAATATTCCATTCCAAGCCCTTCAATCCCTTAATGTTGAAGCTGCCAGATCCTGCGTTATCTTGATTGTATTTCCACAGTACTCAAATTGTTTCTTTCTAGCTGCTTGCAGTATTTTCTCCTTGATCTGGGAACTCTGAAACCTGGCCACAATATTCCTAGGAGTTTCTCTGTTTGGGTTTCTTTCAGGAGGTAATCGGTGGATCCTTTCAATATTTATTTTGCCCTCTGATTCTATAACATCAGGGCAGTTTTCCTTGATAATTTCATGGAAGACAAGGTCTAGGCTCTTTTTTTGTGATCATGGCTTTCAGGTAGTCCAATAATTTTTAAATTATTTCTCCTGGATCTATTTTCCAGGTCAGTTGTTTTTCCAATGAGTTGTTTCACATTATCTTCTATTTTTTCAAATTTTTGGTTCTATTTACTAACTGCTTGGTTTATCTCATAGTCATTCATTTCCCTGAACTCAGTTCTCTCTTTCAACGAATTACTTTGTTCAGTGAGCTTTTGAACCTTCTCCTCCATTTGGGTAATTCTGCTTTTTAAAACTTCCTTCTCCTCACTGTCTTTTTGGACCTCTTTTTCCAATTGAGTTATCCTCTTTTTAAAGCTGTTATTTTCCTCAGCATTTTTTTGGTTTTCTTTTAATAAGTTGCTAACTTGTTTTTTAAGATCTTCTATTGCCTGAGGCCAGTTTAAGTTCCCTCTGGAAGCAGAGGCCTTGACTTCCTCTGACAGTATGCGTTGTTCTTCCTCATCTGAAAGGATGGGGGGAGACACCTGTTCCCCAAGAAAATAACCTTCTATGCTCTTATTGTTTTTTCCCTTTTTGGGGGCATTTTCCCAACTAGTTACTTGACTTCTGAGTTTCCTCTCCACAACCTCCTGGCCTCCAGCTCCACCAAGCCAGCACTTGGGGGGCTGAGATTCAAATGAGCTGCTCCCCAGCCTCAGGGCTTTCGGCGGGGCAGGAGTGCTATTCAGTGTGAGATTAAGTTCAGCTGCTCAGGTGGGGACAGGGCCACCACACAGGGTTCAGTTCCCTCAGGCGCTTTCTGATGAGACCTTCAACAATGGATTCGGGCTACTACCTGCTTTGGGAGCCCCATCTGCTGCTGCCTCTACTGCTGCCACCCGAGGAGGCTTAAGTTATGGGGACACCCCGCTCCCCTCTTGGCTGGCCAAAAAGACCCTCTCGCTGACCTTTGGTGCCTGTGGGTTGAGGGATCTGTGCTGCATCTGGAGATTCTGTCCCTGAAGCCTGCTCGGATCTGCTCCTTTCAGTGCTGCATGGCCAAGGCAGGGCTGGGCTCTGCTCTGCGTCCAGTGCATAACAGATGTTTCCTGTTAGTCTTTCAGATCTGTCTGGCATAGAAATCTCCTCCACTCAATTGTGCTGTGGCTTCCGATGCTCCAGAATTTGTTCAGAGTTCTTCTTTACAGGTATTTTATGGGCTGTGAGGTAGGAGCTAGATTATGTATATCTTTCTATTCCACCATCTTGGCTCCTCCCCTTCCTGTTTGCTCCTTCTTAACCTCATTTGCTGGACTCTCCATCCAGGTCAAATCCATTAACTACAGACATATCTCAAAGGTCTGTCCTGGGGCCCTCTTCTCTCTCTAACATGCTTGGTGATCCTGTCAGTTCCTACTGATTCAGTTACTATCTCTACATAGGTAATTCTCAGATCTATTTATTCAGCCTTCTCTCCTGATTTTTAATCCAACATCACTAATTGACTCTTAGACATCTCAAACTCGATGTCTCATAGTTCTCTCAAACTCAAACATGTCCAAACCCGTATTCATTATCTTTTCCCCTTCAAACTTTCCCTCTCCTCAACCACTTGATTAGTGTTGAAGGTAATACCATCCTCTTAGTCACTCAGGCTCCTAAATTCAGTGTCATCCAAAATTCTTCACTCATACTCATCCCACATGTCCAATTTGTTGTCAAATTTTATCATTCTACCTCACAAAATCTCTCATCTATAGTCCACTTTCTCTTCTGATACAGTCACCACAATGGGTACTTCATCAGCTCACATGTGGACTGTTGTAATCACCTCTATTTGGTTTCTTTCCACTACAGTGTATCTTGTGCTTGGCTCCCAAAGAGACCATATGATTTCTTTACTCAGCAAGCTCCAATGGCTCTCTAGCACTTCAAGGATGTTGTGTGTGGCACTTAAAGCCTTTTACCACCTGGACTCTTCCTATTCTTCCAGTCTTTGTGTCCCTCCATGTATTCTACAATCCTTCTTGCTCACCTCCACCTATCACACTCCCATCGCCTGAGTTTGTACCTTTTCAAAATCTCTCACACCTTGAGACTCTCCCTCCTCACCTCTTTCTGCTGGCTGCCTTGTCTTTCTTCAAGACTCAGTTCAAATCCCAGCTTCTACAGGAGTTCTTTCCTGGTCTCCCCACAACACTCCCCAAATCCTACTTCCTGCTAGTGGCTTCCCTCTGGTATTAACTCCAGTTTTTCCAGAATATATTTTATATGTACACAGGTTTTTGCATATTGTCTCTCCCATTAGAATGTGAACTCTTTTAAGGCAGGGGGCATATCCCCCTCCACTTCCTCTTTTTTGTATTCCCAGTGCTTAGCACATGATAAACACTTAATAAATGCTTGTCAAATAACATTTTCTCAGAGGAACTGGGTTTGGATGGAACCTTTCATCAGACCATCATTACTAAACACTGTATTTTCACACACTCTATGAAGCAGCCAAAAGGTCTACTTTCTGTTCCTCATATTACATCTCCTATTTCATTCCTTTGCACAGGCTATACTTAGAATATACTCTTTCCTCCTCACATCTGCCTCTTAGAATCCCTAGTTTCCTTCAAAGTTTAGATCAAACACCAATTCCTACTGGAAGCTCTTGTTAATTAATTCATCCAGTTGCTACTATCTCCCTCCTGCCAGAATTTACCTTGTATGTACTTGGTTTATATTTTGTATTTAATTTTCTGTGTATGTTGTATTCCCTCATTTCCTCATTCCCACTTCCCATAGAATGTTAAGTTCTTTGAGGGCAAGAATATTTGCTACCATACAGCACAATGCTTGGAATATTTGAGGTCTTTAATAAATGCTTTCAAATGATACTGAAAATAGTTACTATATATCTCTTTAACTGTTCAGAAGAGATGTTAATCAATGTAACTGTCTTAAAACATTGTAGCTCATTGTGCCAGCCCTTTCTTTACCTCTTGTACTTCTGAGACCTTTTAAATGAATTCTTCAGGAAAATGTAGGCTCAAAGTGTTCTTTGTAGCATGTCATCAAATTTCCAAATGCTGTTCAAATAAAAAAAGAGGAAGAAGAATATGAGAATGATTTAAGTTAAAAAAAAACAAACTGTCACAAAACCAAATAAAAACAACCACTTTTCTGATGCCCAGAATGTGAATCTGCCTGCACATTCCACAAACATAGATTAGAATGCACTGACAAAAGTCAGTTTATAACACTGGGTATTTTATATACCATTTTTTAAAATTTAATAATTTTTTCTGTACAAAAATAAAACAGAATAGAAGATAAAACCCAAATAATTATACATAAGTAAAAAATTTAGGCTTACCATAGACCCACTCAAAATAACTTATTTAAAAGAAATCTATAAATTTTTTTTAATCACATAAATCTCTAATAACAAGAAACAGAGTTAAGCAGACTATAAGTTTTAGGTAATCTTGTGACTGAATTTTATATTCATTTTCTAAAGGTGAGAAAATGTGGCTCAAACTATACCAATTTACTAATTTATCTCAAGTTAAGAAATATCCAAGTACCTACTATCACCACAGTTTTGTCAGGCAATATGGAGAAAAATTGACAAAGCAGGAACTGCCTTTACAGGGTTCGATTACCAAGACCACCTTCCAAATTTATGTAAGTGGATGAACCTAGCACATAGATTAATGACACCAAATGGTTATCAAATATAAGAATAACAACTGATATAAAAATAACAACAGGCCCACCTAATCCAACCTGTGGGAACATCTTTAGATGTGAACTAATTAGAACTGTTAGTTCCTGGAGGACATAGACTATGTTTTGTTTTGTTTTTTTACATATGTATGTCTACACACACATACACATATAAGCATATATCTATATATGTACACACACACATGAAGTTAAGCATATATAACAAATTATGAAATATTCGATGACTTTAAAAAAGCAAAAGGATTCTATTTTTCATAATATCAATGCAAGATGTAAAATTAACTCAGAGATGGGTTGTTTGTTTTGGGGGATTTTTTTGGCCTAATAACCTAATGGCCCACTGACCTATTTTGATGGTTATAATGTTACATGCAAATGTACTATTTAGACAATTCTGATTAGTATATTAACTAAGCAAAATGCTGAAATCTGATTGAGACAGTAATAAAGAAGCACAATCATTACTGAGGTTCTGACACAACTATAGTGAAAAATTTGCAATTTGTCGATGCAGATTACAGAACAGGTGAATATTATGTTTGAAAAGACACTCAAGCTCACATGACATGATTTAATTAATGATTTAAAATGGTTCATCATATTTTTCTAAGAAAGAAACCTGAAAAAATAAGCAACAACTAAAAATAAAAACCTGGATAACTAAATTACAAAGGGAAAAATAAAACATCTCTTTTACAAGTAACAAATTCTTTATAAGGAGATGAGATAATACTAAAACATACTATTAGGTCATGCTATTAAAACAAACTTCGGTGGCAATATTTTGGTAGCTGAAATTTGTAAAAGCAGAGTGAATTAAAATCATAGCTGTGGGGAAAAGAAACAACACATCCGCACTCAGAAAGTTTAAGCCTAGATAGAGTAGGGAGATAGAAATCAAAAGTGAATACCTTCCAAACTTTGCTGTAGTCACTTAAGTGCCAAGAAACAGAGCAATTTTGTGGAGAATTTTTTGTGTGTGTCAAGCACATCTCTACAACCACAGAACTAGAAACAGCTGACTGATATTTTTCAGCCAATGAGATCCAATACAATAATTTCACACTAAACTATACCAGTTAAAACATTCATGTCCTAATACTGACGTGTTATTATACTATTTCCAGTGTCTTTTTAAGGTAGCCTTTTTCTAAAAATAACTTGAAACTAATGTCTCCATAATTATTCCTAATATTTCAATTTGAAAATATTCTACTGAAATTTCTTTAATGAATTTTTGGCTCTTTTCAAAGAATTCAAAGAAGGAAAATAACACAATTAACAAAAAGCTACAAGTAAGCTAGACAGTTTTCTGTATATGACACTGTTTCAAAGACTAAATGAGAATTTGTGAGAAACAAATATAAGATAGTCATTTGTTCTGATCTTTTTAGTAACCCAGATATCCACAGGATCACTTATGAGTAATTTCTTTAAAAGAAGATGGTAAATACTGTATTTGCATAGAAGTGTTATATTCTCTGTGTTTTCCTTTTATATTTAGATTTTATCAATAAGCTATCTGATTTTTCTATCAAAAAGAATGTATCTGTGACTGTTATATATTTAGATGTTAACATAGTTACAAACAGAATAATTTAAACAAGAGAAAAAAATAAAAGAAAACCTAAGTGCATTTTGTCTTTTCATTTTTGTACCAAAAGAACAAAACAGAGTGCTCTGGAAAATGTGACTTGACTGGCTAAGTGACCAATTCTTTGGTACACAGTTGCATTGTAATTATTTTTAATTCTATCAAGAATTTAGGTAGCTTAGGAGTGCAAATCATTATGAGTAGAAATGGCCCATATTTTGATTGCTGCTTTACCAAAATAAGGGCTTTATTTCATCTGATGCTATTATTTACTTAACAAAAGACTGCCAATAGATTACCATTATATTTATTCCATTTTATAATTATCAATTTCAGCTAAGAAAAGTCATCAGCATTAACAAGGCCTATGTCCTGACTACATGTAGTGGATTTGAATACAAACATTTATTTTGGCATTTTTGTTTAGTATTATATTCTCACTTTTTTCCATATTTGTACATCTGTTATGAATCTGTACATTCTAGCTCTATTTCACCATGTATATGTCTGTACTGGTGTTTTCTGTTGGTTTAGAAATAACCTGCTACTCTTAAGAACGTACTACTACCATAAGTTACAAAAGACCAAAGTTATTTCACAAAACATGTTATAGAAGGTCTGGACAATCAAATCACCAAAGATTTGTACCATGGACTGCCTATTCCAGGACACGTTAGGACTCCCTCTGAAAGCTGATACAGTATTCCATCATACTAGGTTTGCATGAATTAGCCAGGCCACCAAAGACAAAAACATAAATGCTTCAAAAATAGAAAGATCATTTGAGAAAATGTGCTTTTTTTTCTTAAAAGATCATTAAAAAAAACTATTTGAAACCATAAGTCAAGGCGTATATTAAGTTGAGAGCAGGGTCTGATATACTTCTATAATTCATTGAAGTTCACTATTATTGTTTTACACATTCCAATTTGTTCCCTTTAAATAAACTATATCAGAGATGATTCAATTCTCCAACTTGGATGCCGCCTATGGGTAGTGGTGCCCAAATCTTCTTGGAATGAAAATATTTCATTCAAGAGTCAGGCCCTTGGTTATTCTAACACTAACTGAATTAAAGTATTTACCAACTTTTTCCACTGAATTCTTAATAATTCATCCTAACTGTTTAAATTTCAGACATTAAAATAAATTCTACAGCCACAAAAAAAAAAAAAAAACCAACCCAGTATTTTAAGGTGCAACATGGTATGGAAGAGTCAGGGTCTCGAATTCCAATCTCATCTCTGATATGTAGGTGATCACGATCAGGTCACAACTGTTTCAAATTTCATATATCTCTCTACTATAAATCTTCAAAAATATAGTTAAGAAAAAAAGTTAGAAGATGAGTTATACTCTGCCATGGCAGAGTTCCCATACCAATAAAATATGGACCCTTGCCTACTGAAATATTTGGAGAAACTCTTGTGCTCATCAGACAGTCACACTCCTTATTTAGTAGTAATTTTAGTAGTAATGTAATCCCACAAATGCTAATGTACTAGCCACATACTGAGTGCAGATATAGGTACAAAAAAGAAAACTAGTTCTGCCCTTCAAGAAACTTCAATTTTACCAGGGGGATAAGACAGAAAAATTAATAATGTAAGATAATATGAGGAAAAATAGAGCACTAAAAACTAGGCAGATCAAGAAGAGTCTACTATAGGTCAATGATTTAAGTCTTGAAAGAAGCTAGAGATTCTAAGAAAATTACATTCTTAGAAGGATGTACAGTCCTTGAAGACAAAGAAGATTTCACTTTCTTCATTGTATCTCCAGAACCTAGTATAGTACCTGGCACATAGAGATGGTGAAGTCAGAAGTATTTATTAAGGGTTGCTTATATGCCACACACTGTGCTAAGTAAAGGGAACACCCAGCTGAGGAAACCAGACAAGACACCACTTTCTCTGCAACTTTTGAGTCTTGGAGAATTGTCTTGAACACTAACAGCTTAAGTCACTAGCTCAGGGTTACAAAGTCAGCATGACTTGAATGAACCTGGACCTTCTTGAATTCAGCTTTCTATGTACTATTATCATGCTCTCTTAGAGTGAGTACAAAGCAAGGCTTGTAGAATAAGAACCAAATCTCAAAAGAATTGCAGACTACTAACAACCAAATCATTAAAATTAAGAGAAACACAAATTAAAACAGTTTTGAGGTTTTACTTACCACCCCAAAACTGGATGTACATTTCGGGCTCATGCAACACGTATGGAGGTTGGAAAAAGAAAGGAAAGGAACAATAAATTTGGAGTGATAAGACCTGGGATCAAATATTGCTTCTGATACTTATTACCTGCATGACTCACAGAAAATCTCAAACTCTCTGGTCTTCAGTTTCCTGATCTGTTGAATGAAAAGGCTGGAGCAGACATAAACAAAATACTTCTAGTACTAAGTGTCTATGATCTTATAAACTATTTATATCCTTTGACCATTTATCTATTGGAAAATGGCCTTAGGTTCATTTATACATACATACATATATGTATATGTACATAAATGCACATATATAGATAGGCATTTGTCTTAATTTCCTATATATCTTATTCTGTCAGTTACAAAGTCTTTTTTTCAAATTGACAGTTTCCTTCTTATTCTAGATAAAGTGATTTTCTTCTCGCAAAACCTTTTCAGATTTATGCAAGCCACAGTCTGTTTTATCTTTGATTTAATTAACAAATTCTCCCCTAGCCATAGTTGGGAAAAGTACTTCCTTTAGGCTTTCTACAATATTTAAAAGATCCATGATTTCCTCCGCGTGAACGTTTTCTCCACTTGCCTCCACTTGTTTCTGTGGCTAAAATAATCCAGACGGCAACCAACTTTTCTGAAGAGGAATTGTCAGAGGTTGGGTAGGCTGGTACTTGGAGGAAGTAAAGGAAGTGCAGAGAAAAGAAGGGAGAGAAGGCAGGAAGACAAGAAGGCAGAAAAGGGAGGAGGAAAGGGAGAAAACAATCATTTATTAAGCATCTACTATGTGTCTGACACTGTACTATAAAATTTATAAATGTCTCATTTGATTCACACTGGACAGACACATAGGTCATCATTCAAGGATTTATTAAGTGACTACTACATGCCAAGGAATACAAAAGACAAATAGTCTTTGTCCTCAAGGAATTTACATTCTGCCCCAGGAGACTTGTACACACACTAAGTATAAAAAAAGTAATCTTATAAGAGAGACAAGAGTTTGTGGTGGTCAGGAAAGGCGTGTGATTTGTAGCAGTGGAGGGAGTGATGAAACAGTGGAATTTCTTTGCGTCTGCTTCTATTCTCTGTCATTTGTTTATTTATACAGTTTGCTGTTTTTTATATCGTGTTGGTCAATGTAGCTTGTTCTTCTGGTTCTAGAGTTTGGGATAAATGTGTCTGTTTCTTTATATTTCTCATATTCGTCATGAGGCAAAATAACACCAGGAGAAAGCAATAGATCTGGAACCTGAAGACCAGGTCTATGTTTGTCACTAGGCCCAAAGGGGAAGACTTTCCAGCAGACTTTGTGTTTTACTGACACAACCTGTTGGAACTCAAAGGCATCACCATAACATGATGATGCACTGGAAAACTTTTAGTGAATTCATTAGGAGGATGTAGCTTTGGAATTTTACCTGGTCAGAGTGTCATCAAACAAATAACAGTTACCTAGCATGGTTATTTTGGCTAACAAATACTCTAGCTGATAAATTTTTATCATTACTTGCTGTTCCCTGTACATGACATTCTATCTGCCATCTGTTCTAGGAAGCCCAGGCCTGGAATGTGATCATTCCTTACATAGAATACTGAACTTCCTTAACACTCAGCTCAAGTACCAACATCAGGCCTTTCTTTTACCCCATAGTTTATAGTCCCGTCCCACCCCCACTCCCCAAAAGTATTTTATATTTACTTTTTATATATTTGTTACCCAATTATCGTGTACATGTTTCTTCTAAATAGAATGAAAATTTGAATTTTTTTGTCATTTTTTTCATCATGTCCAAATTTCATGACCCCAAATTGGAATTTTCTTGGCAAGGATACTATATGGTTTGCCATTTCCTTCTCCAGGCATTTTACAGAGGAGGAACTGAGGCAAACAGAGTTAAGTGATTTGCCCAGGGTCACATAACTCTTAAGTGTCTGAGGCCAAACTTAAACTCATGAAGAGGGGGAGTGGAGAAGGCAGAATAAGAAGCAGGGCCCTACCTGAGCTCTCCCTTCAAATGCCTCTGCTGCTCTAAGCAAATTCTAGAACAGCAGAAGACAGAAGATGACAGTGAAACAGGCCAAGAGGAGGGGTCTATTGCACTGGGCTTGGAGCAGAGCATAGCCCAAGGTGGGCCACATCACCACAGACAGGAATGGCACAGGTCTCAGGGCACTGAATCACTGGCACCTGTGGCAGTGTCCAGACTTCTCAACCCACAAATGCCCCAAAGACAGCTTCAAAGGTCAGTGGGAAAGCTCTCTCACCTGGATGAGAGAACATGATTCAGCCCCAATCCCGGCCCCAGCGTGGCAGCAGTCACTGCTGCAGCTATGACTGCTTCTGGAGTTCTTAAGTCTACAGAATGTGGGGGAATCGAGCAGCTGATCTGTGTCACAGTCCTGGGTGGTGGTCCTGGGGCAAGGAGGAACACTGGTGTGGCAGAGCTTGTGGCAGCTGTGGACAGGGAATCCTACTCATAGTTCCAGGGTTGCTTGCAGACAAGAGTGCAGTCCAGGAGAGGAACAAACACCTCTCCTTTGATCATACTACTTTGGAGAAACTGAGAATTCATAGGTCTCTACAGATATCTCTGAAAACAGCTGCACAAAACCCCTGAAACTTGGGGCAGTACATCTTCCACTTAACAAAGAGTTCAAAAGTCAAGTAATTGGCTGGGAAAATGACCAAAAAGGGGAAAAAATAACACTATAGAAGGTCACTTTCTTGTTGAGAAGTTATTTTCTTAGATGAGGATGATCAAAGCATATAACCAGAGGAAGACAGCAGGGTCAAGGCTCCTACATCCAAAAAAAAATATGAAATGATCTTAGGCCATGGAAGAACTCAAGAAGAATTTTGAAAACCAAGTAAGAGAAGTAGAGGAAGAACTGGGAAGAGAGATGAGAGCAATGCAAGAAAATCATGAAAAATGAGTCAACAACTTGCTAAGGTAGACCCAAAAAAATGCTGAAGGGAATAACACCTTTAAAAATAGACTAACCCAAATGGCAAAAAGAGATCCAAAAAGCCAATGAGAAAAATGCCTTAAAAAACAGAATTGGGCAAGTGGAAAAGGAGATTCAAAAGCTCACTGAAGAAAGTAATTCCTTAAAAACTGAATGGAGCAAATGGGAGCTAATGACTTTTTGAGAAATCAAGAAATTATAAAACAAAACCAAAAGAACGAAAAAAATAGAAGACAATGTGAAATATCTCATAGGAAAAACAACTGAACTGGATAAAAGATCCAGGAGAGATAATTTAAAAATTATTGGACTACCTGAAAACCATGATTAAAAAAGAAGAGCCTAGATACTACCATTTTTCAAAAACTTATCAAGGAAAACTGCCCTGATATTCTAGAATGAGAGGGTATAATAGAAATGGAAAGAATCCACCAATCATCTCCTGAAAGAGATTCCAAAAGGAAAACTCCTAGGAATATTGTGGTCAAATTCCAAAGTTCCCAGGTCAAGAAGAAAATATTACAAGCCATCAAAAAGAAACAATTCAAGTATTGTGGAAACACAATCAGTATAACATAGGATTTAGCAGTTTCTACACTAAGAAATCAGAGGGCTTGGAAAATGATATTCCAGGTCAAAGGAGCTAGGATTAAAACCAAGAATCACTTACCCAGCAAAATTGAATATCATATTCAGGGGGAAAAAAATGGAATGTCAATGAAATAAGGGACTACCAAGCATTCTTGTTGAAAAGACCAGAGCTGAATAGAAAATTTGACTTTCAAATACAAGATTCAAGAGAAACATGAAAAGGTAAACAAGAAAGACAAGTCATAAGGGACTCATTAAAGTCGAACTGTTTACGGAGCCACATGGAAAGATATTTGTAACTCATGAGACCTTTCTCAGTATTAGGTTAGTTAGAGGGAACATATATGTATGTGTATATGTATATTATATATGTGTAGCTATATGTTTATGTATATGTATAAATATATATGTGTATGTTTATATGTATATAGATAAAGACAGAGGGCACAAGGTGAGCTGAATATGAAGGGAAGATACCTAAAAAATAAAATTAAATGTTGAGAGGAATGTACTAGGAAAACAAGAAAGGGAGAGGTTGAATGTAGTAAATCATCTCACATAAAAGAGGCAAGAAAGAGCTTTTACAATGGAGGGGAAGAGGGGGGAGGTGAAAGTGAAGAAAGCCTTACTCTCATTGGATTTGACTTAAAGAGGGAATAACACATATTCAACTGGGTATAAAAATCTATCTTAACACTGCAGGAAGGTGGGAAGGAAGAGGGTAGGAGAGGGAGAATAACAGAAGGGGTAATCATTTGTGGGGGGACAGGTCAAGGGACAAAATGGAACAAATGGAGGGGAGGACAGGATAGAGGGAAATGTGGCTAGTCTTTTGCAAAATGACTGTTATGGAAGTGTTTTGTATGGCTACACACGTATGATGTATGTCAAATTGCTTGCTTTCTCAATGAAAGTGGATGGGGAGGGAGGGAGGGAGAGAATGTGGAACTCAAAGCTTTAAAAATCAATGTTAAAAACTGTTTTTGCATGCAACTGGGAAATAAGCTGTACAGGCAATGGGATACAGAAATCTATCTTGCCCTACAGGAAAATAGAGGGGAGGGGAATGAGGGGGGGGTGATAGAAGAGAGGGCAGATTGGGGAAAGGAGTGGTAGGGATACATGTTGTCCTGGAGTAGGGGGAGGGGAGAGATTGGGAGAAAATTTGGAATTCAGAATCTTTTGGAATTGAATGTTGAAAACTGAAAATAAATAAATTATATTAAACTCATGAAAAGAAGTCTTCCCGACTCTAGGCCTAGTGCTCTATCCACTGTGCCACCTACCTGCCCCCAAACATCTTGAAGGAAGAGATTATTCTGTTTTGTCTTTATATCTCTAATACATAGTACAGCACTTGGTGTAATACATGCTTAATAAATGTCTGCTAAATGAATGAATCAATGGAAGCTGATAAAATCGTAACAGAAGGTTTAGAGGTAGAATCAGACCTAGGACAGAGTCTTGGGATAATACAGTGATCTAGCAAAGGAGAGTAAGAAGGATCTATAAAACAAAAGAATCACATGACCAAAAATTTTGAGCTGGACAGGGTCTCAGAGGTCAACTAGTTGACCCTTTTTTTTTTTTTTTCCAGATAATGAAACTGAGGCACAAAGTAGTTAAGAACCAGGAGAAAGCAGTGTTAAAATCAAAAGGGAAGAAAGTAACCCCTCTGGGAGAAATGGTCAATAATGTCAACAGTTTCAGTGTAATCAAGGCTGAGAATTGAGAGATGGTCATACAGTTTTGTAACATTTCAGTATCAAGCTCTAGGTATCCACTTTTCTCCAAGTAGAGATAAATTAGTTTAACCACACAGAAGAATTCTATAGTGCAAAGGCCCTGGAATTATTTGAGCGCCAGTTGCTGTTACTTATGCAACCTTGGGGAAAATTACATCCTTTCTGGGCCTCAGGTTTTCTAATCTATAAATGAGAGAGGCAGAGAGATGCATGCTGAGGTCTCTTCTAGCTCTAGATCGATCATTCTATGATCTTAAAGTACCCTGTATGTGCCTTGAAACTCTTTATAGCATCTAAAAAATTGGTTCTAGGTTACAACTGACTTACCGGATGGTTCTGAGCTATAGCTGTGTAGGATTCTTGAGTTTTTTTAGATCTTAGCCTCAACTGTGGTGATGAAAATTCTAAAACACTCTTTTTCAAAATCTAAGCTTGAAGGTTAAAGGACTGATATCCAACAGAGCCAGGTAGTAAAATACTCTAACTGTTAGGAGAAAGATATGTCAACAAGGATTTTGGTGTCTTCTTCTCCCTTCTCCCTTTTTTAAACCATACCTTAGTTTATTTTTTTATGAGTACTATTCTAAATAGATCCATTTAAACTTTAATGAGTTTCTTCTGCAACTACTGATAATTTTGAGCATAATCATTTAGGAATTAGTGTTTCTTATCAGATAGAATAAACATATAATTCTACTATGCTTAAAACAACCAGAAATTTGTTTTAAAATAGCATTCCACTAGCACGTATAAATATTCCATAAAGTATAAGCTACTTCAAGCATTTCAAAAAATACATGCATATATGTGTATGTAAGGACAAGATTTAATGAGTTATGCAAGGAAACAAAACCTGGAGAACAACTATATCTATTTCACAAGTAAAATGATATACCACCCCCCTTCACAGGAATTTTAACTCCTAAATCATTTTCCCTTTCCAACTTCTTCCAGGTAACCTGAGCAAAGATATATTTATGTCTATTCAAACCACATGAATAAAACTGCAAGTTTAATTTTATTCTTAAATAGCAAAAACATGCTAGATGGTAGTTTTTCCTGAATAGCACGTGTTATACTTTCGTGTCAGTACAAATAAAGTGTTAGCATATGTAATGTTAAAGTAAGGTTAATTGGAGGGGGCGGGGGTTAAAGGAGTTAAAAGATCTTCCCTGCCTATTAATAGGCCTCAGTACCTTTTGCTAATTTCTACTGAGGTACTGGGTCAGAAGGTCATGCCCTCCAGCTCTGAAAAGTGTATACATACTCTGAGGAGAGGTTGTACTTTGGGGGCTTACTCACTGGGAGGGTTTGTTTGGCTGGATGAGACTCTAGGTAGCCATTAAGGAGCATCCCCTCCCTCCCCAGCTTTGAAAACCCAAATGATGGTGCTTCTCTCTCTGGTAACTACGTATGTATATAATGGTCAGACAGTTGGGTCTGTCTGTTGATCTGTGATATATGTATTGCTTATGCTCAGAGAGGTGGAAGCCCTGTCTGTTGGTCTTTATTTCTCTGCTTGTATTTTCTCTGTGGGTATGTAATTAAAGAAGTTTGTTGACCCCTTAGAAGTTGGCTTTCCTTTTAGAAAAGCAGATCTAAGAACCTATACAGCAGGCCTTCTTGTATATGCTGGGGTCCTTGCTGTTACAAGTCCTTCCCTTTCTGGTAATTCTCTTCATGTATCACATCATTTTCCTATAAGAATGGCATTTTATATAATATCAAACAGATGAATAACAATTGAATTAAATTCTGGCCTAAGAGATGATATTAATAAACCTTTAGCTATTTAGGTTTATGAGATGGATTTCCAGAAGAAAATACAGTCAGAATTATATTTGTGCCACAAAACACAAGGGATTTGTTTTGAAATTTGATAATTCAGCAGTGTATGAAAATACTGACAGATGGTGGGTTAGATCTGGCTCATGAGATATACAATGACTTGTAACTAATATGGACAAATAAATCTGGAACTATGCTATGACACACATACCGCATCAATGAGGCCACTGGAACTAGTTAAAATGTCACTAAAAATATGTTAGGTAAGCCAAGGCCACAAGTAAACATCTAACTTTTTGCAGCACTACTGCTTTATAAAAAGGATCAGTTGTTTTGACCTATTAAAACTTGGGTTAACTGCCAACCTGCTTTTGCAGCCAAGTAGGCCAAGCAAGTTCACATCAATCTAAAACTAGTTCAATCAAGTTAAAAGCAAATTTCAGAAATTTGTCTGGAACAAGAAATTTAAAAACTTGTGAAAATTTGCACTCTAAATTCCTCTTAAATAAGAGGATAAGGACAAGACCTATGATTTCATTAGTATAAGAAATCCCCAGGTAAGCAAACAATGTTCCAATAAAGACTGGGACCTTCTTTGCAATTTTTCATCTAAGACAGTTTCCTGCGGTAATGAGAGATTTACATGACTTGCCCAGGCTCACACACAGTATGTCTGATATGGTACTTCAGCTCTGGTCTTCCTGGCTCTGAGGCAGAATTTCTAATTCCAAGGCCACATTTTCTCTACAAATAGCTGAACAAAAATAGCAAATCCTACATATATAGCACATACCTACCTATTAAGAGTTTCTTTCTCCAAAAATTATAGTCTTATGTTTATTACAGCTATTACATTGGAAGAACTCAAAGCAACAGGATAAACAAAAAATTTATCTTCCTCCCTACACCCACTGAAGACCAAGTATTACAATATATGTTGACTTTGCTTTGAGAATATCAAAACCTTTGCACAATTTTCCTACTTCTTCACACTCTGTTACTGATGTCACCATTCAAACTTCAATTATAATTATCTTCATGATAATAGGACTGACCATGTCTAGTGAAACGATGTTTCTAATTGCCTTTAAATTAAAGCCAACTTGGTAAACTCATTTATTTGTTACCTTAAGAAGAAACTATTATTTAGGTCATAGTCCTTTGATCGAATGCTGTTCCCTATTTTCTTCAATTTAAGCCTGAATTTTGCAAGAAGAAGTCCATGATTTCAGCCACAGTCAGTTCTAGGTCTTGTTTTAACTGACTATAATCTATCAGTCTTATTTCCACATTGACCATCTGGTGATGTCTACATGTATTGCCTGTTGTTCCATTTATCTTTTGATTTCCTACTTTAGCATTCCAATCCTCGTGATGAATGTGACATCTTTTTCTGATATTATTTCTAGAAGATGATGTAGGTCTTCATAAAACTGCACAACTTTGGGCTCTTGGACATCAGTGGTTGGAGCATAGACTTGTATTACTATGATGTTGAATGGTCTGCCTTAGGTTTGAAGAGGCATCATTCTGGATTATTTGAGATTATAGAGCAGCACTGCTTTTCTTATGCTTTTATTGACTATGAAGATTACTCCATTTCTTCTAAGGGATTCGTGTCCATAGTAGTATATGTAATGATCATCTGAATTAAATTTACCTATTCCAGTTCATTTTAATTCACTGACACAAAATGTGAAGAAAGCACAGAAAACTATCAAACTATATGAGTAGGACCTACATAACATCGCTTACAAATATGAAGTGAAAGTGATGAAACACATTTAAGGGATTAGATCCAGCAGAAAGAGTACCTGAAAAACTCTGGACAGAGGTTCAAAACACTGTGCAAGAGGTAGTAACAAAAAATATCCCAAAGTAACAGAAGAGCAAGAAAGCAAAATTGTTATCTGATGAAGCTTTACAAATAATTGAGGAAATAAGGAAAGTAGAAGGGAAAGATATACTCAGGTGAATACACAATTCCAGAGAATAGCAAGGAGACCTTAAATGATAAATGCAAAGAAATAAAAGAAAACAATAGAATGGGAAATACAAAAGATCCCTTCAAGAAAATCAGAAATATTAAGGGGATGTTTCATGTAAAAATGGGTGTGATAAAAGACATAAATGGTAGAAGTGATTAAGAAAAGATGGCAAGAATATGCAGAAGACTTTCATAAGAAAGATCTTATCATCACTGATCCCCATAATGGTGTAATAACTGATCTAGGGTCAGATATCTTGAAGAATGGAGTCAAGTGAGTATTAGGAAGTATTGCTAACAATGAGGCTAGTGGAGGTGACAGAATTCCAGCTAAAGCCATTAAAAATCCTAAAAGATGATGCTGTTAAAATGCTGCCCTTAATAGGCCAGCAGATCTGAAAAACTCAACAGTGACCACTAGATTATTCCAATCCTAAAGAAGAGCAATGCCAAAGAATGTTCAAATTACTAAACAACTGTGCTCATTTCACATGCCAGCAAAGTTATGCTTAAGATTCTACAAGTTAGACTTCAGTAATATGTGAACCAAAAATTATGAGAAAGGTAGGCTTGTTTTCAAAGACACAGAGGAACTAGAGATCAAGTTGCCAACATTTGCTGGATTATGGAGAAAGCAAGGAAATACCAGAAAAATATCTGCTGCTTCATTTACTATATTAAAGCTTTTGACTGTATGGATCAAAACAAAATGTGGCAAGTCCTCAAAGAGATGGGAGCACCAGATCATCTTACTTGGCTCCTGATGAACATATATGCAGGTCAAGAAGCAACAGTTAGAACTGCACATGGAACAACTGACTGGTTTAAGACTGGGAAAGGAGTATGACAAAGCTGTATATTGTCACCTTATTTATCTACTTATATGCGGAGTACAACATGTGAAATGCCAAGCTGGACAAATCAAAAATTGGAAATAGGGTGGCCAGGAGAAATATCAACAGTCTCAGATATATAGATGATATCACTCTGATAACAGAAATCAAAGAGGAAGCCTCTTGAGGAGGGTGAAAAGAGAAGTGTACAAAAGCTGGCTTGAAGCTTAACATTAAACAAATTAAGACCATGGCAATTAGTTCCATCACTTCCTGGCAAAGAGACAGAGAAGAAAAGGAAACAGTGTCAGATTTTATATTCTTGGGCTCAATGCAGACAGCAACTGCAGTCATGAATTTAAGACATTTGTTCCTGGGAGGGAAAGCTACAGCAAATCGGGATAGCATACTAAAAAGCAGAGACATCACATTGCTGACAAAGGTCTGTTTTGTTAAAGCTATGGTTTTTCCAATAGCAATGTATGGCTGTAAGAGCTGGTTTGTAAGAAAAGCTGAGCAATGTAGAATAAAAAACACTTTCAAATTAGGGTACTGGAGAAGGCTTTTGAGAGTCTCTTGGATAGCAAGGAGATCAAATCAGTCACTACTTAAAGAAATTAACTTGGACTACTCATCAGAAGGACAAACACTGAAGCTGAAACTATAATACTTTGGCCATAAAATGAGAAGCGAGGGCTCACTGGAAAAGACTCTGACATTGGGAAAGACCGAAGAAGGCAAAAGGAGAAGGGAACAGCAGAGGATGAAAGGGAGAGAGCATCATGGAAGCAGCTAATCTGAGGCTGGAAAGCCTTTGTCCAAACGGAGGACAGGAGGGCCTGGTGTACTGTGGTCCACACGATCCCAAAGAGTCGGATGTAACTAACAAAACAACAACATTAACTGTGAACTGGCTTTCATTTAGTTGCAACTTTCTTATGTCTTCCGGTTTCATCTATAATGTCAGTACTGACATGCTTCATTTCCTCTAGTGGCTTATTAAAATTTCTGGTCACCAAACAAAGGTTTCATATTTTAAGTGCCACAGAAGGCAACATTTGCAGACTATCTAAAAAGTGTGTGACTCTTAACATCCTCTAACACCTTTTCTACTATTCTGCCACTGTTACTGTTAAGCAAAGGGCTATTTTGTAATTTTCTATTTTCTTGGGTTGCCACAGTCAAAACACCAATCCCTTAGTGCCCAGATTATGTGTGACCAGCCTCACTGTATTCAGTCAGGCAAATCTTTTTACAGAAGAGTGTCAGCAGGCCCACAAAGCCTTTCTGGATTGGTAAAACCTCCCAAAACATATCCCATTCTAGCATAATTTCTAAGAACCCAGGGTCTCCAACCTGCCACGATGGGGAATTCCAGTTGGAGTTTGTCTAGGCTTTATCCTTATCTATCTTTTTACATGCATGACCCTATCTTCTCAACTGAATTATAAACTGCTTTAAAGAAAATCACATGTTATCTCTTTAGCTCAATATTTTACATAGTAAGCACTCATATGTTTGCTAAGTCATATTAAATGTTAAGTGAGAAGACAGGAGAAGGCCTAAATCAAAGCAGAGCCTAGATATGTAATCAGCAGACAACAATGGGACCTTATGAGTAGAGCTACAGAAAATCATGAAATCCAGTTGATTGGGTCCACTAAAAATTTACTTTACATAATCTCACAATAACAACAACTTATCCTTTTTACACAGTTCTCTCTGATTGAGAATCAAGAATTTAAAAGGTAAATTTCAGTATTTTAGATGGGTTCTCACTGCTGTTCCATAATCCCCAAACAACTATTCTGTATCTTTTTTTCTCTCCTCAAACCTGACACTCCAACCCTGTAATCTATACTGAACAATAGTTACTTTATTGTAAGTTTAAGTAAATTCATTCACATCCCTACCCCTTAACCCCCTTCAAATTCTTCCATGTCTTCCTATATTCTGTCCTCTCCCATATCAGGGGAAGAGCTGTTCCTATTTCTTGTTAAAGCTAATCTTGTTTACCTCTATTTCTGATATCAATTCAATTCAGTAAACAAGTCTTAAGTTGATACTACAGTAATCATTTTACTACCTTCTTATAATGATCTTTGAAAGATCAACCTCAGGACAGAAAGGATCGTGCCAAATTTACAGTAAATAAAATTTCAGCATAAAGAGAAGAAACACTATCACAGAATGCAAAGCCTTCTGAAATAATAACAGATCAAGCAACCTGAACATCCCAGTCACCCTTATAAGTCTGTAAGCAACCTGACAAGACCCCTTTCCTGGTTATAATAATTTCTATCATCTCTTCTCATGGCAGTGATTTAATCCAAGCCAATAATTCAGGACTAAAACATGTATTCTCTCATAAGTGAATCAATATTTTTGTGTGGAGGAGGGAATAACACTAAGGAAAGACACTCAAGTGAAGAGAGAGGGATAGAAAGACAGGGATAGAAAGGAACTAAACGTGCACTACCCTGGGCAGAAGAGAAGAATAATTTTGTTCTCTTGACATTCACTGAGGCTAAAGGAGAGTAAGTTAAGAGCAACAGAGAAGAAGGTCCAAGAAGAAAGAAAAGGGAAGCTGATATAACCCCAATATGGGGCAAAATGGTTAGAGATTTAAGTATGTTCCCAGGGGGAAAGTAAAGAGAGCAACAGGAGTCTAAACAAATTTTGGGTTTTGGGGTTTTTGATTGCTCACAAAGCAAACAAAACAAAACAAAAAAGATTATTGGGTAAGATATGTAAATGCGTTTATAGGAAAATGGAATGCAGGAGAAAGTAAAACTTTTGTCTGTCTCCCTACATGGGGCACAGAGAAAATAAAGAATTTATGTGTCAGTGTATAGCCCATAAATGGGAGGCTATAATTCAAAATTGCCTAGACTGGGAAAGAAGTAGGGGTGTGGTGTGGAAAGGAGTGAGGGAGTGTGGTGAAGAAGAACACTATAAATTAACACTTCCTGGGAAAAGGCCCCAAAGAGCTTTCTAAGCAGATATGGAAACATAAACAATTCTAGCCATACCTAAGCTGTATCTAAGACATGTAGAAGAACAAATGATCCACAAACAAAAAAGATGAAGAAAAATAAACCACAAATAGGGATTAACTTTTTCTTTTTTCTGGTGCCACTGATTCCTTTGGAAGTATAATAAAACTTAAGGACCACTCCTCAGGATAATGTATTAAAATTCATAAAACAAAATACATAATATTATAAAGGAAACTAAAGACTAGTGACAATAAAAATGAGGATTTTTTTCCCATTCAAATTCACAGACCCCCTGAAATGTATTTATGGTTCGCTTTGAGGTTTGGGGGTTTCAGGATCCTAAATTAAGAACCCTTAATCTACAGCAAATTAATTCCCACAGGTAAAAAAGAAAAATAAAAAAACAAAAGGCCACAATACTGATCCCACATAACCATATAATCACAGTCTGAGTCAATGTCAAAGTAGAAAGGTCTGGGACTGTTTGCCACTCAACAACCATGATCACCTTGGCTACTTTCCACCTCCCAAAGTATGCCCCTCGATGGGCACAATAAACACTTTTCAACCTCCACCCCAAAAAGAATTCTCTCTTCAACAGACATAATCAAATGTGTTGATAGTCACCCAATTAGAGACTGCGTACCAGCAGCCACAATCACCTGACTTAGCATCTTGTCTTATTCAGTATCTGACAGAAAGGGAAGGACTCAGAAGTTTATCAGCTGCCAACTACCCTAGTAAATGTCTTAGATGATGAGTTCTTCAAGCCTTCTACTTGCATCCTGGGCCCCAAACTAAAAGATAGGCAAGACAATAATTCCAGCAATTACAGAAGCAATAGAATTCATATGAAATATTGGGTGGAGAGGGATAAAGGGAAGCACAACTTTACCAGACATCACAGTGCAAAGACTGAAAAAACAAACAAACATTAGAAAACTCCTAAAACTACTGACTAAAAAAACCCCAGAATCAAACTTCATAACAGAGAATAGCTCAGCAAAAATTGCAAACAGAATAATAGGGAAAGAACAGATTAGCCACAAGGGCTTTTGAGAATAAAAAGCCTACTAAAAGAAAGGAAGAGATAAAGGAAGAGATAAGCCATATAGTACAATTTTTGAAGAAAAACTTGTAAGGATAATAAACAGCTTAAAAAAGAGACAGAAGAACTTTAAGAAATTAAAAGATGCCTCAAAAAGTAGAATGGAGAAAACAAAACTAAAAAAAAAAATTCAAATACAAGAAATAGCAAAACAATCAAAATAAATGAATAAGCATTTATTAATAATTTGCTATGTACCAGTCACTGTGCTAGGAATACTGAGGAAAAAATGAGACCATTTCTGTCTTCAAAGAGCTTATATTCTACTGAAGACTGAAAACATGTGAGAGATATACTACCAAAAATAACTGACCTGGAAAATAGGTCAGTTACAGAAAACATGATGGATATTTTAAGAAGCACTGGGCTTTTCCCCAAAACATGACGAAACAAACAAAAAATGTGGATGCTGTATTACAATGTGGTAGCCATGCCCTACTTGATAGAGCTTGCCTCAGAGTTAGGAATATCTGTTTCAAATCCAGACTGACACAAATGACTGTATGACTCTAAACAAGTCACTTGCTCTTTCTGTGCTAAAGGCAACTTTCTAAGACTAAAAATTGTAGCAAGGTCAGAACTGCTTTGTAGAAGTTTCCTCATCTGAGAATTCCTGTACCAATAAAATTCCAGGTCCAATTCTTATCCATCTTTTCCCATTGCTTTTTCTATACATATATTTTGAGATTCACACACACACACACACACACACACACACACACACACACACACAAACACTTCCTTAAATTTTTCCCAATATTATTTTTTCTTGTTTTGAAGTGGCAGCTGCTACAAACAGAAGGTTTCTCATTGTAATGTAAGTCATTCTTGCCTAGAAAGACAAAAAATTAAATTAAAAACATAGTCACCTACATTGCACTAAGACTGAAGAAAGGGAAGAGTACCATCTCTGAATATACTCCCCCCTTCCTTAGCATTCTCTCACCCTGCTGGACTGGATACACAGGACTGGCCTGTCTCCCAATCAATTTCCCAACTTTTGGCACTACTAAGCTGTGGATGCTGTAGCTGCTCATTCACCAAGAACCCAAAATGCTTAAGTTACAAACCTGAAACTATCCAGGAAATAAAATGCTAAAAATCAACATCTTTCAGTCAATGGCCAATTATCTTCCTTTTTTCCAGAAAGACTCGTAGGTTAAAGGAAAGGCACACACCCAAATGTTGACATAATTCTGTAACCTTATACATTCTGTCAGTTTTGTGGTGAAAATATCAATGGAAATTATCGAAATAAAGCCAATATCCTCTACAGCTCATAATAAAGAGAAAAGTAAACATTCAAGGAATTAATCAAACTCTGGGATTTCATTTTAGAATATTGCAGTGATTTTCCAAAGCTGTGTTACAAAGTAAAAAAAGGATACCACTTAATTTCTCAATTTCAGTAACTGTAAAGAAAAAATGAAAAATATCCTTGATACCATGATAGATATGAAACTAGTAGGGAGGGACCTTAAAAATCATCTAGTTCATTCTTTCTATCTATAAAGAAACTGAGACCCAGAGAGATTATAAATTGTCCAAGGTCACATAAGTAGGAAATGGCAGAGCTGGGTTTAGCAAATCTGTTTCACTAGGCTACTATGGAGAAGAAGAAAAGAAAAAGCCCATGGTAAGATGGAGAAGGCTAAATAAATTCTAGGTAACACTACATCTAAACTGGAATGGGCTATGTTGAGATATCTAACTCTTTATCACTGATGGTCTTCAAAGGAAGGCAGGATGAGTATCAATTAATTAACAAGAATCTATTAAATATATGCATTATGCAAGGTTGTTCAGCCATACAGATGTGTCTGACCATTTGCAACCCCATATATACAGTTATCTTGACAAGATGCTGGAGTAGTTTGCCTTTTCCTTCTCCAGTGGATTAGGCAAATAGAGGTTAAATGTCTGGCACACGATCACAAGGCTAGTGAATGTCTAAAGCCAGAAATGAACTCAGGGCTTCCTGACTCCAGAACCAGCCCTCCATCCACTAAGCCACCTAAGCTGTCTCTATTATGCAAGGTAGTGGGGATTAAAAAACAAAAACAAAGAATATCTATCCTAAAGGAGCATACAACATCTACATACACAAATATAAATATACATACACCCATATACGTATGTATATGCATACTCCCCCAACCAAAAAAAAAAAAAGAAAGAAAGAAAAATATGAGTACAAGTAGTAACAACTGGAAGATATCAGGGCAAATCTCTTGAAAAAGGTGACAAGGGAAACCTGCCAAAAAGGTAAACTAGAAGAAAACACAACAGTCTAATTATTCCCTTACACAGTCTCTCCAACAAAGATCTAAGACACGACCAGCGTGAAGAAATCATCAAGGATCACTTTGTCAGCTCAAGGTCATAAATTCACTCTACAAACAAGTGACCAGCATAGGATTGTGGAAAAGGTGGTCCAGGTTTGAAACCCAGACCTCAGGCTAAGGTCAGGCCCCAACACTTTCACTTTGACTCCTCCTAGAGAGGAGATTTTTGACTCTGGCCCCAGCCACAACTGTTACTCTGATCCCAGAGGAGGATCAAGGACACCACTTCCTTTCCCCCCCTTCCCCAACATGTTCAGAACAGAATTAATCAGACAGCTATGGCTTCTAAATCTGCAGAAATTTCCAGCTAGATGAAAGGGGCTGGGACCATTAACTCTCTTCTAGAACTATATCCAGGGGCAAGTCTGCAACTATGTTCCCTGAACCCAAAACAGGAGTCTAGAACTTGTAAAGTCCAGGAGGGAAATGATCAGAGAATGCCTTTGGTCAGACCACATAAAGCCCACTCTAAGTCTGGGGCTACCAGGCTGAAGCCACCCTAGTCTTTGAACACAGCACTCAACATCCACATAACAGAGTTGTAGACATACAGATAAAAAGAGACCAGGACCACAACAGTCCTATCAAAAATGTACAGAGCCTTGTCCTAACACAAAATTCCAATATTAAGTATGGCTAGAATGAGTATACAAAAAAGATGAAGAAATAATATAAGACCAGAGATGACTAAGACAGAAACCCAGAAAAGAAGAATAATTTCAAAAATACCTAGAAGCAAAGCCTCAAAGAAAAACAGTTTGGCCACAAGATCAACTAGAATTCCTAAAAGAAACAAAGCTTTTTTTTTTTTTCTAAAGAGATAAAATTTTTTTATGACAAGATAAGAGAAAGGAAACAACTAGAAAAGAAATAAGAGTCATGGAGAAATGACCTAGGGGAAAAAATTAAAAGCTTAACACTAAAATTATAAAACCTTATGTAAGTAAGAGACTCCTTAAAAAATTAAAATGGATCACTGAACAGATGTTAATAAAGTCAAGAGACAAAAAAAAATTAAAATAAAAAGTTTTTTTTTTAAAAGAAAATGTAAAGTTTTCTAATATCAAAAATAACTGACCTGGTAACAGATCAAGGAGAAATAATTTAATAATCATTGAACTGCCAGTCAAGTACCTTTGCCAAGAAAACCCCAAGGACAGTACAGTCCAAAGGGTCACAAAGAATCAGTCACAATTGAACAACTGAACACCACAAAATGCCTGAAAGTCATGATCAAAAAAAAAAAGGCCTTGAATATACTTCAAGAAATTATTTTAAAAAGCTAGATAGACATATTAAAGGGGAAAATGAAAAGAGGAAAAAAAATACAACAATCACCTCCTGAAAGAAATCCAAAATGGAAATGGTCAGAATGTAATAACCCAAATCTAGAGTTTCTAGGTCAAAGAGTAAATACTGAAAGCAGCCAAAAAGAAAGAGTTTAGGAAAGAGTAAGGAACCAGAGTCAGGCTCCCACAAGATTTCAAAGCTACAATTATAAAGAAATAAGGAACATAAAATACAAGATTCCAAAAGGCAAGATACAGGCTGAGAACCTTACCCGACAAAAAGGAACATAATCCTTTGGGAGAGAAGGCCATGAGGAAGGGAAATGAACCATTAATGAAACAAAGTAATTTAAATATTCTTGATGAAAAGATCACAGTTGTGTAAAAACTTTGAAGCACGAATGTAGTGATCAAGAGAAACATAAAATAGCTTAAAAAAATACAATCAGAGAAGACTTTAAAAGGATTAAGATTTACATTCTGATGGTGCAGGGGTGATATAGGTGTCCTCACAGAACCAACAGGAGTAATATTCAAATAAGAGGATCTGAGAATGTTTTTATAATGTTTTGATGATCACAAAGAAGAAAATAAAGAGAAAGGATACTCTAAGGAAGAAAAAGGAAAGCAGGGTGAGGCAGATTATCAAGGTTCATAAATAGAAGTCTATACAAATGAGGAAGGAGGGAGCAGGAATCCCTGGAATCTTACTTTCATCTGAACTAGTCACAGAAGAGTAGAATGCATGCAACAAATAGTTAATTGTAGAAATACTTCAACAGAAAAAGAGGAGAGAACAGAGAGAGTGGAACGGGAGAATAGGAGGTAGGCTAGATTCTGGGAAGGATTGGTCACAAGCAAAATAAACCCTAAGTGCAGAATGGGGGATCATGAATACCAGTAGAAAAGAAAGAGGCCTGCAACTGAGTTCAGGAAAGGGGGACTGGGGAGAGAAAAGAGGGGAAGAAGGGAAGCTGATTTTATCGATCATAAAGCATCAATGCTAAGCACACTCATGTTTCATAATCCCCTTCTTTGTAAAGAGGAGGTAGGGTGCAAAGTGAGGAAAAGGAATAAGAGAATAGGATAGAAGGAAATACATAACAATCTATGACTGTGAATGTGGAAGGGATGAATTCACCCATATAAGAGTGGATTATAAATCCAACAATATAGTGTTTAAAAGAAACACACTTCAAATATAAAGATTTACAGAGTCAAAGGAACTAGAACAAAATCCATTGTACTACAATATCATTCACCTCAGACTAACTTTAAAACAACATAAATGACCAAATACCATGGCATCTAAATACTTTTAAAAAGCTGAACAAATTACAATAAAAAATAGAAAATGAAACTATAATAGTGGGAAACCTCCAACGTACCTTCTTTGAGACCTAGATAAATCTAACCAAAACATAAACAAGAAGTTAGGAACTTAAATAGAATTTTGGAAAAGTTAGATACGATAGAAGTCTAGTGATGAAATAGAAAGGAACATATATATTTCTCAGAAGTGTATGAGACTTAAGACAAAACTATGTATTAGGGTATAAAATCTTCACAAACAAATGCAGAAAAGGAGAAATATTAAACACATCATTTACTGACCACAATGCAATCAAAATTATATTCAATAAAAGGATTAAATTTACTGCGGACTAAATAACTTTATCCTAAAGAACTGGTGGGTCTAAAAATAAAGTATGGAAATGATAATTTGATTAAGAATAATAATGAGCCAATACACCAAAATTTTTGGGATAGAGTACAAGTAGAACTTAGGAAAAAGCTGATACCTTTAAATACTTTCATAAAAAAAGAGAAAAAGAATAAATTAATTGGGCATGCAACTATTACTTAAAAAAATTAAAATAACAAGAAGCAAACAATATAAATGAAATACCAAAAGAGAAATCCTGAAAATAAAAAAAGATAAATAAAACTGAAAATAAAAAAATCTTTACATTAATAAAAGAAGAAGTTGTTTTCTAGAAGAAACAATAAAATAGATAAAACTACTAGAATAAGAAGGGAGGGAATTACAAAGTGAGCAAAAAGGGAAAATAAATAGGGGGAAAAGACAAAAATTACCAAAGATTGTAGGAGGCAGAATACCTCAAATACCCTGAATATAAGCAGATTAAATCATTGGGAAAAACACTAACAACAAAAGAAAATACGACCTCTAGTGTTAGTAAATAAGTTCGGCATCTATGAACGAATATTGCAAAAGAATGGAAAACAACACTTGATGAGACAAAGGAACCTGTGGTATTTCAGGAGAATGTGGAATCACAATAAGCTGTCCTTGAATGCCTCAAAAAGGAAATGAGAATTGTGAGGACTGAATTTATAGTGTGCACAGCAAAAATAATGGACAGAACAGAAAACCTGGAATCTGCAATGGAAAGAAAGCCTCATCAAAAAAAAAAAAAAAGCAAAACATTGAGAATGCTAACACACAGAAGTGAAGGATAATTTAGAAGAGAAACAAAAAACAATTTTAAAAGAAAATATGATCACTTTACAAGCAAAACATACCAATCTCAAAGACAGTAGGCACAGAGAAAATCAAAAGATCATAGTTTCCCAAAAAGAAAATGACAAGACAAAAAAAACTTACCACCATAATAAAGAAATAATAGAAGAAAACTGCCCAGAACTTCTGAATATAGAAAACAAAATACCAATTGAAAGAATTCACATATCATCTCCAGAAAGAAAAAAAACCCAAAAGGGCAAACTCCAAGACACAAAGTGGCTAAATTTAACACTTCACTTTACAAATAAGTTCTAAAATTGATTTGAAAGAAGACCTTCAAATACAAAGGACAGTCAAATAACAAGAATATTCTGCACACAGCAGAAAATGTAGGAGGAAATAGAATAACATGTTCTCAAGAGCAATGAAGCTCAGGATGCAGCCCAGGGCGACCTACTCTGAAATCTTAGCTTAACCATGCATGAAAACAGATGGATACTGAATCATAAAGAGGTATGTGAAACATTTTTTTAGAAAGAAAACTAGAACTGAAGACATGATTTTCTTCCTGAACACCCCTAACAACAGAAAGACAGGAAGAGTGAATAAATACACCAAGTAAGAATAACAGCTTCTAAATGTACACAAGGAGATAGGGCAAAGGAGGAAATCTGATGGAGATAAAAAGCAAAGAGGCAAATACATGGCTATATGTCAGAACCCAGCAACATCCTAACTATAGGTGAAATCAATGAGTTTTCATTCGTTTTGTGGGGCTATATTACAAAAGAGGATGGTACAAGAAAGGGAGGTGAGTAGTGGAGGGATGGAAAGGAGTGTGTGATGTTCCAGGCTCAAATCACAGGTCATTAATGGGGAAAAAAATGACATCTGGGGCTTCAGGAAAAGAAGAGCCTACAGGGGACTGGGTGAAAAGGAGGTTACTTGGGTGGTGAGAGGGGGTTCTACTGATGGTAATCAGTGGATGAATACAGACGAACAGAAAAGGTCTGTGAAAGGAGATGAGGTCTCTACACTGAATGTAACCATAAGGATCTGAGGGGAGTCAGGGGAGAGTTGAAAATGTTTGGGGCAAATGACATTAGGAAGAGTAGGAATGCATGAGATTTTGAGGCAAATGTGCAAAAAAAAAAAAAAAGTAACCAGGAAGGATATAGATTAGAGGGCAGCTACATGATCAGGGATATGGTAGATATGGAAAGTGGCCTTATCATGGGGCAGTGTCCTCTCCAACACAGTTATTGCAATAAATGGCATTGTTCTGGGAGTGAAGCACAGTGGAAAAAGGTAATCCATGTGGCAAGTCCTACAAGGAGGTTGCAAAAACCACCTAGAGGAGAGAATCTGGAAAGGATACCTTTGAAGATTTGATTGCATGAGAAATAGAGAACAGAGAGAGTGGGTAATTATAGGGGTCATGAATCAGAGAATAAGGTCTAGAGTACACAGAAAGAGAGGATGAGTACGGAAGAGAAGTCCTTTTTCAAAATGGGTGCAAAAAAAAAAGAAATGTTGAAGTCGGGGGTGGGGAGGGAAGAAAGAAGAGAAAAAGTGACAGGGTTGGGGGTTAGAGATAGAGAATTATAAAACCAGATAAAAGCAAGAGAGACAAAGGAATTACTAAACAAAACCCTTCCAAAGGGGCAGAAGTAACAAATAAGAGGAAAGACTCTGGGGTAAGGAGAAGAAAGTCAATAGAAACAGGAGCACCTTAAAAAAAAGATTAAAGTAATTACAGGAACATAATACTGTGTTTGCAGCAGAACAATGAAAACAATCATGACTTGAAAAAAATGACTTAAAGAAACAGTATTAGACACAGATATTGGAAAATATCAACCTAACTCATAACTTTAAATGTGGATGGATTGAACAATCCAAAAAAACAAACAAAAAAATGAAAACAAAACTCTATAATCTGTTGCTTATGAGAAACACATGTAAAACAAAAAGTTGTATGCAAAATAAAGCTGAAAGTACATATCAAGTGAATGCTATCAGACCAAGCAAAAACATTCAAAAATTAAAAAGAAAAAACATGGGAACTTCATTATGCTGAAAGGAATCACAGACAATAAACCAATATCCATAATAAAGTTATACCCTCCAAATACCTTAGCATTCAAATTCATAGTAACACAATAGTGACAAGAGACTTCAATATTGCTCTCTCCTTGGTTAAGTCTAACAGAAAAACAAAAGAAGGGAAAGTGTGTAACTGAACAAACTGCTAGAGAAACTAGAATTAAAAGACTCATGGTATCTTCTAAATGGGACAACAAAAGAATATATGTGTGTATACCATATGTATGTATGTATATCTATTGGTATGTTTTTTCCCTTGAAGTATTATATTCAGATTTGCTGGGTAGGTGATTCTTGGTTTCAATCCCAGTTCCTTTGACCTCTGAAATATCCCACTCCAAGCCCTTCAATCCCTTAATGCTGAAGCTGCCAGATCCTGTGTTATCCTGACTGTATTTCCACAGTACTCAAATTGTTTCTTTCTAGCTGCTTGGAGTATTTTCTCCTTGATCTGGGAACTCTGAAATTTGGCCACAACATTCCTAGGAGTTTCTCTGGGTTTTTTTCAGGAGATAATCGTGGATTCTTTGAATATTTATTTTGCCCAGGGTAATTTTCCTTGATAATTTCATGGAAGATAATGTCTAGGCTCTTTTTTATGATCATGGCTTTCAGGTAGTCCCATAATTTTTAAATTGTTTCTTCTGGATCTATTTTCCAGGTCCATGTTTTTTCAATGAGTTGTTTCACATTATCTTCTATTTTTTTCAAACTTTCGGTTTTGTTTTCTAACTACTTGGTTAATCTCATAGTCATTCATTTCCCTGAACTCAATTCTCTCTTTCAATGAATTATTTTGTTCAGTGAGCTTTTGAACTTTCTCCTCCATTTGGCTAATTCTGCTTTTTAAAGCCTCCTTTCCCCTCACTGGCTTTTTGGACCTCTTTTTCCAATTGAGTTAGCCTCTTTTCAAAGCTGTTATTTTCCTCAGCATTTTTTTGGTTCTTCTTTAGTTAGCTGTTAACTCATTTTTTCAAGCTCTTCTATTGCCTGAGGCCAGATTAAGTTCCCTTTGGAGGCCCTGGAGGCAGGGGCCTTGATTTCCTCTGATAGTATGCCTTGTTCTTCCTCATCTGAAAGGATGGGGGAAGATACCTGTTCCCCAAGAAAGCAACCTTCTATGGTCTTATTTTTCCCCCCTTTTTTGGGCATTTTCCCAGCCAGTTACTTGACTTCTGAGTTTCCTCTCCACAACCACCTCATCTCCAGTTCCACCAAGCCAGCACTGCGGGCTGAGATTCAGATGAGCTGCTCCAATCCCTCAGGGGTTTTCGATGGAGGCAGGAGTGCTATTCAGTATGAGATTAAGATCAGCTGCTCAGGTGAGGGCAGGGCCACCACACAGGGCTTAGTTCCCTCAAGGGCTTTATGATAAGACCTTCAACAACGGATGCCAGCTACTGCCTGCCTTGGGAGCTCTCATCCGCTACTGCCACCTGAGGAGGCCTGAGTTATGGGGACACCCTGCTCCCTTCTCAACCAGTCAAAAAACTCCTGTCACTGACCTTTGGTACCTGTGGATTCAGGGATCTGCACTGCAGCTAGAGATTCTGTCCCTGAAGCCTGCTCGGTTCTGCTCCTCCCAGTGTCACGTGGCCAAGGCTGGGCTGGGTTCTGCTCTGTGTCTGGTGTGACATGCCTTTCCCATCGGTCTTTCAGGTCACTCTGGACTAGAAATCTCCTCCACTCCATTGTACCGTGGCTTCTGCTGCTCTAGAATTTGTTGAGAGTTCTTCTTTACAGGTATTTTATGGGCTGTAGGCTAAGAGCTAGTGTATGTGCATCTTTCTACTCCACCATCTTGGCTCTGCCCCCTAAAGATCTTAATGCAGTAAAAAAAGAAATTGGTTCAGGGATCACAAATAAAATGTACAGATCAAATGGGAGACTTAACAATGACATTCTAAGTTAAGAGTGGATTAAAGAATAAATCACAGAAATAATTAATAAGTGTAAAAGAAAACTATAATGATGAAATAATAAACCAAAAGCTCTGGTACACAGCAAAAGCAATCCATAGGGGTGAATAATATCCTTACAAACACGCATTAAATACAATCTTAAAAGAGAGAATCAATAACCTAAACATGCATTTTCAAAAATTAGAAAATTAACTAATAAACAAATCTAAAATCAGCACAAAAGAGATATTAAAGCTAATGGAGAAACAGATTAGAACAAAAAAAATCTATAGAAATAAATGATAAATAAAACTGAAAGCCAGTTCTTTGGAAAGACTAAAAGAAAACTGATATACCCTTAGCTAATCTGATTACAAAAAAAAAAGCAAAAAATTAAATCAATAAAATAGAAAATTAGCAAGGTATAAATTACATAAAAACCAGAAAAAAAGACTATTCAGAATATATTCTACACAATTATAAAAAAACGAAACTGGGAACACAAAAGAAAATGAAGGTATGATACCTTCAAAATTCCCAAACTAAACAAAGACCAGATAGAGATTTTAAATAATGCAATCTCAGAAAAGGAAACAGATCTAGCTGTAAAGGAACTAGCATAGGAAAAAAAACTCCTGATCCTGATGGATTCACAGGATAATTCTATCAAACTTTTAGGGAACAGTTAGGTACTCATACTTCATAAATTATTCTCAACAATTGAGAAAGTACCTTAACAGAATCCTTTTATGGATTACATTACATTACAGTCCTAACACCTAGACCAGGGAAGATAAAACACAAAGAAAACTGTAGGCCAATATCATCAATGAACACTGACTCAAAAATTTGAAATAAAATCTTATAAAATAGATAATAACTAATTTACCTAAGAAATCATTCATTCCGCTCAAGAGGAATCTATAGCAGGGATGCAAGGATGGTTCCAATTAGTCAAAATCCAAAACATCTAAAACTACATGATTTTGTAGTTTTGCAGAAAAAGCCTTTGCCAAGGTACAATACTCTTTTGTGTTAAAAACAAAAAAAAAAACTACAAGATATAAATATAGTGATACCTTTTTAAATATTATATAATGCATCTAACTAAAACCAAAAGCAAACATCATATGCAATGAGGAGACAGTAAAACCTTTTCCAATAAATACAGATGGGAAACAAGGTTGACCACTCTACCCACTATTATTTGATATAGTTCTGAAAATGCTAGCAATAGAAATAAGATAAGAGAAAGAAATTAATGGAATAAAGATAGGTAAAGAGGAAATAAAACTATTCTTTTTCTTGTGACTGTTTACTTGGAAAATACTAGGGAATCAGCAAAGATACTAATTGAGATAATAATCTGAGCCAAGTTGTAGGCTGCACAAAAAGCAACAACAGAGAAATCCCATTCCAAAACAACTAAAAATACGTAAAATATTTAGGGATCAACTTCCTAAAGCACATAAAAGACAACATATTCAATTAAAAGTATTCCTTAGAGACATAAAGAACAATTTAAATAGCTTGAGGAATATTCAATACTGATAGCTAGGCTATGCCAATAATAAAAATGACAATGTTATGAAAATTAACTTATACTTTTAATGCTGTGACAAATTACCAACGGAGTATTTTACAGAACCTGATAAACACGAAAGAATGCTCCGAATCACTAATAAGAGAATTACAAATTCTTAAGGTTTTATACCTCACACCCTGCAAATTGACAAAAATTATAAAAAACAAAACAAAACAAAACAACAGTGTTGAAGAGATTGTGAAAGAACAGGCACATTAATTCATTGTTGGTGATGGAGCTGTGAAATGGTACTATTGTTCTGGAAAGCAATTTGGAATTATTCAAATAACGTGATTAAAATGTCCATACTTTTTGAACCAGAAACTCCATCACTGGGCTTATACATCGAGAAAGCTATCACTTAGAAAGTCCTTACATACTTCAAAATATTTACAGAAGCAATTTTTGTGATATGTAAGAATTAGAAGCAAAGTAGATAACTATCATTTGGGAAGTAGTTAAACAATTTATGATGCATAAATGAATGGAGTATTACTAGGAATAGAGTATGTGATTAATAAAGCATAGATCTATATGAACTAATGTGGAATGAAGTAGGCAGAGACAAAAAAAATAACACATACAGTAACTAACAATAATGTAAAAGTAACAAACAACACCCTGCCCCAATCAAAAGTCAATATAACAAATTTATAAAAATCAAGCTGGAGTCAAATGAAAAGATATGGAGGTGGGAGGTCCACAGGTATTAAACATTACACATTTTCAGACTTTTTCACAGTATCAATCAATTGTGTGGATTCAGTTTTCTTTTCGAAAAGAAAATACTATTTGTTATATGGGACAACTCTCTGAGTGGAGGAGTGGGAGGGATGTTTGGGATAAGCATGGTGATATAAGAACCAGGAAATATCAATAAAACCTTATTTTAAAATAATAAAATAACAGAATATATAAATTTTTACTTACAAGTCTACTTATCAAGATACATACAAGAACTATATAAATACAACAACAAAACAATCCTTAAAATAATAGATACCTAAATAATTGGAGAAATATTCACTGTTCATGGGGAGGCTAAACCAATATAATAAAAATTATAAAGGCTATAAATTAATTGACTTATATTCAATGTCATACCTTTCAGGTTACCAAAAAATTACTTTAGAGTTAGAAAAAATTTTAAAATTAATTTGAAATAATCAAAAGTAAAAAAACCTCAGTATACTGAAATAATGAAAAAAGTAGGAAAGGAAAGGCCTGACGCTGTGATCATAAAAATAGTTTGGTATTAGTTTAAAAATAGAGCAATTAGGTGGCACAGTTGAGAGAGTGCCAGTTCTGGAGTCAGGAACACTCAACTTCTTGAGTTCAAATCTAGCCTCAGACACTTACTTAGGTGTCTGACCGGGCAAGTCACTTAACTGTTTGCCTCAGTTTCCTTATTTGCAAAATGAGCTGGAGAAAGAACTAGCAAACCACTCCAGTATCTTTGCTAGGCAAACCCAAAATGAGAGCTGGACATAACTGGAACAAAGAGTCAGACTTGACTGAAACAACACAACAACAAAAAATAGGGAGACTGATGAACAGATTAGGTACACAACGATGCAAACATAACACCCTAGTGTTTGATAAATTCAAACATTCTAGCTACTGAAGAAGTGCTCTTTTAAAAAAAACTACCAAGAAACCTGTAGTTTGAGTAGTCTGGCAGAAATTAGTTCTAGATCAACTCCTCATTATATACCAAGATAAGCTAAACTGGACACATAACCTAGATATAAAAGATGACAATGAAAACAAATTATTATTTTTTTTACATTTCCACCTTAGTCATGTTGAATAGAAGAATTAAAATGAGTGGGAGAAACCATAAAACGGAACAAAATACAATACAAAAGAAAATGATTTGCTTCATTCACTGAAAACAAATTAGAGAGGCAAGTTAGAAATTATCTTTTGGATTTATGAATAGGGAAAGAGTTTATAACCAAAAATGGGACAGAAAAGATCACAGAAGATAAAATGTAGCACAATTTTGATTAAGTATAACTAAATGTTTTTATATGAATGAATACAATGCAACTAAAGTTAAAAGCAAAATAGTTAACTGGGGAAAATCTTTATAGTAAGTTTCTGGTATTTTCAAGACCTATAGAAACTGATTCAAATTTATAAGAATAAAAACCATTCCTCTCAAGTGATAAATAATCAAAGGATATGAAGAGGAAGTTCTCAGGGGAAGAAATCAGAGCTATCTACAGCCATATGGTAAAAATATCCCAAATCACTGACAGAGAAATGAAAGTTAAAGCAACTCTGAGGTTTTACCTCAGATCTATCAGATTACCACAGCTGACAGAAAAAAAGAAATGATAAAAGCTGGAGGGACTGAGGGAAAACTGGTATACTGATTATACCACTGTTGGGACTATGAATAAATCTAGCTATTTGAAACAATACCTCAAAAGTTACTAAGCTATCTTTACTTTTTAACCCACTAATAGCACTACTACACTCATATCCCCAAAGATATCTAAGAAAAAAGGAAAATGTTTTACATGTACAAAAACATTTATAGCTTCTCTTTTTTGTGTTTGCATATGTGAGATAGAGACAGAAAGATATAGACAGAGATGGACCCATTGAAGCTGATGAGATCCACAAAATGTACAGAGGAGGGAAAAAGGAGAGGAGAGGAGAAAAGGATGGAGAAGGAGAGGAGAGAAGGTCCAGGACAGAGAACTGGGGTACTTCTCAGGGATTAAAATAGGTAGGATTCATGCTTTGGGTTAAGGTTGAACAAGATAACCTAAGACTACTTCCAAGTATGAGATACTATTAATTCTATCCCTTATTCTAACCCATGCTTTGGGTTAAGGTTGAACAAGATAACCTAAGACTACTTCCAAGTATGAGATACTATTAATTCTATCCCTTTCTATCCAAGTATGAGATACTATTAATTCTATCCCCCTTTTTAGAAGAACTAAAAAGCATCCAAATAACTATGTGAGTAGTGATAAGGTCTTAAAAGACAAAGGAAAACAGTCCCAAACTTAGGCCTCTCAATGATCACTAAAGTTTTACTTGGCTGAATCATTACAGTAGTATCCATGATATTATGTACCAAATCTTCTGTTTTATATCAAGCCTTGTTCAAAAAAGCAGCTCTACTGCTCCTTGGAAAACTTTTAACAAAATGTCAAGGATGGATGAAATCACCAAAGGTAACCTTCCCATTTTACAAATCGGGAAACAGAAACTGAGAAATGCTGAGTGATTTGTCCAAAGTAATGAAACTTTCCTACAACATGGCTTGAAAAGTGTATCATGAATAGATCTCTTGACCTTGGTTGTTACTGCCAAATTAGGTATCATTAGGGCATAATGGTACCTAACTTTTATTCTAAAGCCAACAAACTAGGTACCTATCTCCTCAGGAATATCCAAACAGTCATGCCAACTTTCCCATTTCCAGATGTTGGGAACAAAAGGATTAACAGTGAAGGAAGAAAAGGAATTACTTTTCTTTACCAAGATCCTAAAGACACCTACCTCTGCAGTGATAAAAACTGTGAACATGACTTGTCTGATCTCTCCCCATCTTCATGCCTTTCAGTTATTAACACATAAAATAACAAATTTGGCTCTGGTTTGCAATTACTTTGTGAGATTTAGTAAAACAATATATATTTTTTTTAATTAGAGGGAGCATAGTACAGCAAAACACAGACTAATTATGTGAAACCATGGACAAGGCTCTTAATATTTTAGTGTCCCCGGCAACTCAATAAGATTCCAAGTTACAGACCAGTTGCCGATCTGTACTGGTGGCAGCAAATTCCATACTAGAAGTTCCTCATGCTGATGGAATCCTGGTTTTCTTCTCTACAACCCAAATAAAAAAGTAATAGCTCAGTTTTATATTAATATTTAATATTTAAAAAAAACTTTATAAATATCACCTCATTTTATCCCTGTTATTATCCCCATTTTACAGATGAAAAAACTGAGACAGAGTTGAAGTGACTTGCCCAGGATCACACAGCTGGTAAGTGTCTGAGAACAAATATGAATATAAATCTTCCAGACTCTACTCCAGTGCTCTACCCCTGTACCACCTAGCTTTCTCTTAAGAGAAAAAGAAGGAGGGAAAGGAAAGGGAATACGCAATTCTATAGTGCCTACTATGTTCCAAGCACTGTACTAAGCCCTTTTTACAAATATTATCACACTTGCTCCTCCCAACATTGCTGTGACATATGTGCTATTGTTATTTCCATTTTACAGTTGAGGAAATCACAAATATATTCAGTTTTCTCCAGGTTTTTGACTTCTTTTTAATTTGGTTTTAGTAATTTTAAAAAATTTCTCATGGTGATAATATATTTATTTATGCTACTGATAGTAGTTGAGTCTTTCCATATAAGAGATGACTCCATGACTTGATCATTGTCCGTCCATTCCAATCTTAACTAATAACTAATATTTCCAAGTCTTCCTGACTGCTTACTAAATTCTCATGATCCCTAGGCAGCTTGCTAAGAGTATAAGTTACATGGGGGTTGCTGCCAGTTTTCATTGATGGAGTAAGTTTTCATACTAGGCATTGTCTAAATACTGGAATCAGAATGCAGGGTCCAAACAATGATAATGTTTCCTGAGCATCCTATTAATTGAGGATTTACTGTAGGTATTTTCTGATAAATAATTTGCCATAGAATTCAGTTCTTCATATCAATAAGATGTTTAGATTCTATTCTGAAATGGTCTTTGAGATGTATTATATTAATATTATATTTTATTATTAATTATATTTTATTTCAGAGGATCATGTTTCTAAGTACAGCACCTATATGTAATTTAGGAAGCACATGGACAGTTTAGAAATAAAAATAAGTCCATCTCCGTTATGACAAGGTAAAAGTCTCTGATAGTATCATATATTGAAATAAAAGATACTAAAATAAATAAAATAACCAAATAAAATAATAAAAAGATGCTGCCTCTAAAAGTATGGGATACCAAATCATAAGTTCACCCAAATACTTTTCTAAAGAATGCTTTAGGGATACCAAAAACATAAGTATAATGTAATCATTTCTAACAAAATCATCTTCCTGAAGATCCTCTAAAGAGATCTATAATTTACAGCATGCTGGTTATTGTTTAATGAATTTATTCATCTTAGCAAGAAACCAGAAAACTGGGGTCACCTGTTTCTACTCTGTACTATAAGATAGGAAGTGCAGATGAGCAGAAGGGCAAAGGAGGGAAAAAGGCTTTGCCCTATGAGACATTACCTGAAAGCAGGCTACCATATACAATTTGATCTGCTTAGAAGATTCAAGTCTTTTTCTGACTTCCTGAATAAACTGGTCAATCAAGTTTTAGTACTCTTAACTCCCACTTAATCTGTCCAACCATTTGATACATACGAACTATCTCAACAATAAAACTAAGAGATTTATTCTGTATGGAAACTCCCCCCACAACAGCTTATCGGCAGCTCATCTATCACTTAAGAGAGTTACTATTACAGTAATGCAACCAAAAATACTATTAAAAGGTGGTCAAGCACTAATTAATTGTAATATTCTTGATCCAGAAGCATTAAAAACAAACCATCTCACCACGAGGAGGGGTGCAGTGATGCTTCTGTTGGTACCGCTCAAACGCTTCTGTTATGAGAAGAGATGATTATAGTAAGAAAGCAAAACTTTTTAAAAGCTCAAAGACCATTTCAGGATGGAATCTAAATATCTTATTGATATGAAGAACTGAATTCTATGGCAAATTATTTATCAGAAAATACCTACAGTAAACCCTCAATTAATAGGATGCTCAGGAAACATTATCATTGTTTGGACCCCGAATTCTGATTCCAGTGTTTAGACAATGCCTAGTATGAAAACTTACTCCCATCAATGAAAACTGGCAGCAACTCCCATGTAACTTATACTCTTAGCAAGCTGCCTAGGGATAATGAGAATTTAGTAAGCAGTCAGGAAGACTGGGAGGTCACACACAATTGGTATATATCAGGAAAGGGCTGCAACACAGGACTTCCACACCCCGAGGCTGGCCCTTAAATGCATTATACCATGCTACCTCACTGTTTTTATTAGCTAGATTTTCCAAATACCCAAGCACTGACCTCCGAGCCTCTCCATCCTCAACTCATTATTAAAAAACCTTTAAAAACACACTATATTTTGTCACACAAATTATCGTTTTTAAAAATCACTAAGTATTTTGTAATACCTTAAGATCTACGTAATAAAATAAATTATATCAGATAAAGGGGCATAAGAGGTGGGGCTAAATATTTCTTTCCAGGATGTACTCTGAAACCTTTTTTTAAAAAATTAAATTCCTGATGCTTATGGTCTCTCTCTTTATTGTGTCTCTATTTGTCTCTTTCTCCTCACTCTCCCTCATCTCCCATATTCACTCAGATAGAAGTCTTGTCGGTTCTACTTCTAGGACATTTCTCTTATCCATTACCTTTTCTCCAATCATTCTCCAATCATGCTAATTCAAGCCCTCATCATCTGGAGCCTGGATTTCTGCAATAACCTTCTAACTAGTTTCTTTGCTCTAAATCTCTTCTTACGCTCCCATCCATACTCCACAGGGCTTTCAAACAAAATATTCCTAAAGTTCCAACAGCTTTCTATTGCTTTTAAGATCAAACACAGACTTCTCTATTTGGCATATAAAACCTTTCACAATCGAGCTCCAGCCTACATTTCCAGGCTTATTACATATTATTCCCCTTAATAAATTGGCCTTCTTAAAGTTCATTACATATTACATTCCATCTCCATTATCTATGCCATCACATAGGTTGTCCCCTATTCTTGGAATGAACTCCCTCCTTGACTCTTGGATTCCCAGCTTCCTTCAAAGTTCAATTACATAAAGCCTTTCTCAATTTCCCCAGGCTTCTAGTGCCTTCTCCTCATCCTAAAATTACCTTATATTTACTTTGAATATATGTTGCATATACAGGCTCCAAAAATCTTAGTGCAAGTTTAAAATGTTAATAACTTTAAATGTGCTTTAGTAGACTGCACTAAGACTTTTAGAGCACGCTGTATACTGATATCTGTACATGTTGTCCCCCACTTACAAGAGAGTATAAGCTCCTTGAGAAAAGGAACTGTTTCATTTTTGTCAGCACCTAGGACAGCGCTTGAGACATAGTAGGCATTAAATATTTGTTAACTGAATGGTTCTCCTAAAAGTAGCACTCTTTTGATTTCTTCCATATCTCTACTGCTTAGCATACTGCCTGGTACACAGCAGTCACTTAATAAATGCTAACTAACTGACAAGCTGAATATTCTAGATAGTTTTGTTTTGTGTACTGCACTGTACTTGCTAGTTTAAGAAAAACTCCTTTAGCAATCACACACGGGGGAGGGTATTTGGACTTGAGACCGAGGTTCAAACCCCACATCCGACACTGGCCAATTGACCGTTACCTGGTCAATCGTTTAACTTCTCTACGTCTTAGCTTCTTCATCTGTGAAAATGAAGGGGTCAAACCTAACAACCTCTAATATCCTTTCACTCTAAATTTACACTCCTATAATTAGGTTTTTAAAGTACACTATAAAACAAATCCAATTCCACTCTGAGGTCACAAAGGCACAAGTACTATACAATCTCAAGAACAGAGAAGCAAGAAACTTCTGACACCAACCTCATTTTTTTCTTCCATATATGCTACTACATAATTCAAGAGAATAATTTTCCTGGAACTCTACTTTTTTATGACACTTCAGAAAGGGAACACAACACTTAATATGGGGGAGTAAAGTATAAGCATGTGACTGGACAGTCACAGAAATCTGCCATCATTTCAATGCCATGCTGCTCAGATATAGAAGGTGAACAATTTAGTGGTTCACACTCTAGTATAAAATTTACTTGCTGGGCCATTTCCAGTCATCCTAATCTGTATCTAGCCACTGGCCCAGTTGGCTGGGATGAGAAAGTGAAGCTGGTAACTTCACATAGACCTCCCTCACTTAAATTCAATTCTTGGTGCAGTGGATAGAGCACCAGTGCAGGACTCAGGAGGACCTGAGTTCAAATCTCACCTCAGACACTTGACACTCACTAGCTGTGTGTCCCCTTGGGCAAGTCACTTAGCCCCAATTGCCTCATCCTGGGTCATTTCCAGTCATCCTGATGAATATCTGGTCACTAGATTCAGATGGCTCTGGAGAAGAAGTGAGGCTGGTGAACTGCACAGCCTTCCCTCACTCAAAACAAAGTCAAGTGTAAGTCATGCCATTATTTCTCTGATGGGTCTTCTTCAGCAATGAAGGACAAACACACACACTTGCATGTCACAGCATTGCTTTCCTGTGTCATGGTCCTCTTCAAGAATAAAGGACACACCCTGCCCCCCGGCCACACATACACAATACAGATGGCAAAGGAGAGCATTCAACTTTCTTTAGAGGCTCCTTCTTTCTACTGTTCTACCTCCTGACTAAAAACCTCACATTCAAGATGCTTAAACAAGAAGTTTAAGCATCCCCAAAAAAGATTTTTACAAGGGAATTTCACTACAGCACCACAAAAATGGAGATAAAACACAAATAATTTCATGTAGGTTTCTCGATGAACCTTTTGATGCTGTAAGAAAGGATTAGCAGACTCATTTTAGAAAATCATGGAAAGATTTGCATGAAATAATGAAGAATGAAATAAGCAGAACCAAGAGAATATTGTATACAGTAACAGTAATACTGTTCAAAGAATAACTGAACTAAATTTATTATTCTGAGTATTATAAATACTCAAATCAACTACAAAGGACAGAAAGAAATGGAGAAATATTAACTGTCCATGACTATGCCAAGATAACATATTAAAAGCAATAATATCATCCAAATTAATTTAATTATATAATTCCATATCAAACTACCAAATGATTACTTTGTGGAACTAGGAAAAACAATAATAAATTCATCTAAAATAGCATATGATCAAAAATCTCACCAGAAATAATATAAAAAAGGAAGAAAGGAAGGTCCCAACAGCATTTCTCAAATTATACTACATAGCTTTTATCATCAAAAAAGTTGGGTAGTGATTAAAAAATAAGAGACTGATGAGAGGAAGAGATTAGATATAAAACATACAGAAGCAAATGAACCTAGTATCTTAGTATTTTTATAAACCAAAAGACCCTGGTTACTGGGGAAGGACTCATTATTTGACAGAAACTGCTAGGACTACTGGTCAGCAAACTAGAAAAAAACAGGTTTAGATCACTACCTCACAACATATACTAAGGTCCAACTGAGCATGTGACATAAACAAAAAAGACCACATCATAAATAAATTAGAAGAATTCAGCAAAAATTATCTTTTTTGATGTGTGAATAGGGAAAGAGTTCATAACTAAACAACAGAGAAAAGCACAGAAAATATACAATTTTGATTACATACAACTGAAATGTTTTTGACAAAGGAATACAAGGCAAATAAGAAGGAAAGCCATTAATGGGCGGGAGGGAGTTTCTCCAAGGAAAACCATTCCAAATGATAAATAATCAGAGAATATGGACAGGTAAACTTTCAATAGCCATACTAAAAACACTTTAAAATACTAATAAATAGAGAAACGCTTGCAAATGAAATCAACCTGGAGGGTTCCATCTCATATCCATTAGATTGGCAAAGACAACAAAAAAGGAAAAAGACATATTTTGGAGGCGCTTCAGGAAAACAGAAAACTAATGCCCTACTAGTGAAGGTATAAATTGGCACATCTATTCTGGGAAACCAGTATGGAACTATACTCCCAAATTCACTAAACTATGCATATTCTTTGACCCAAAGATCATTACTAAGCCTATATTCCAAAGAGATCAAAGAAAGGAGAAAAAGACTCATATACACAAAAATATTTATAACAATTTTTTGTAGTAGCAAAGCTATAGAAACTAAGGGGGTTCTCCTACCTACTGGGAAATGATAAACAAATTCTACTATATGAAAATAATGGAATATTATTGTGCCATAAGAAATAATGCAGTGGATAGTCTCAGTGAATTCTGACATGACCTATCTGCACTGACTCAGAGTAAGGTACAAAGAACAAGAAAAATAATTTATACAATAACAATATTACAAAGAACAATTCTGAACTGATTATAAAGTATGTTATCCACCTCTTCTCTTTATAGAGAGGGGATGGACTCAAGAGGTAGAATAAGACTTTTGATTGACTAATTTTATATGCATTACGAGAATTTTTCATTTTTTTCAGTGGGAGGAGTGGAACAAAAGGTGGGGAAAACAGAGTTGGAGAAGATAGAAAAGAAAAAGTTCACCAAAGCTTTTTTTTTAAAATATAGAAAAAAGGCCAAAAGCATAGACCAGCAGGACAAATTTGAAAGCTATAGGTTGAATTTGTTATATTCTTAAAAAAAGCAAATTGTACACAAGAGCAATATACAGCTTTATGTACAATCTTTTTTTCTGTTCTATGAACATAACCATTCTATTTGATGTTGAAGTTCAGTATTTAAAAATAAAACAAAATTTGTCACCATAAGGCATAATTTCCTTGAAGTCAAGGACTCTTTTTTCATTGTTACTCAGTCATTTCATGTGTCTAACTCTTCATGACCCCATTTGGGGTTTTCTTGACAAAGATACAGGAGACATTTGCCATTTCCTTCTCCAGATCATTTTACAGATGAGGAAACTAAGGCAAACAGGGTTGAGTGACTTGCCCAAGGTCACATAACTAATAGATGTCTTTGGTCAGATTTTAACTCAGGAAGAGTGTTCCTGACTGCAGGCCCAGTTTTCTATCTACTGCGTCAGCTAGCTTTATTTTTGTAGCCCCAGGACCGGGCACAAGGCCTAGCACGTAGAGTCTTAAAATACGATTAATCATTGATTGGGCTTGCAGATCTCAATCTACTCCTATCCTAACAGCATCTAAAAAAGAAGATAATTTTCACCAACATCGAATCAACTCATGACTTAAATTCATTGACTAGAGACTTAAAAGAAATCCTCCCCATTTTAGGGAGATCTGGTTTTGAGAGCTTTTCAAATGAAGAAATATGATGTATTTGTTTGAGACTGAAGATATTTCAAATTCTTGAATTCCCCCCAAATTTCCTCTCGAATATTTTCTAATCTTTTAGCAAAAAGAGTGTATGTATACCCTAGACAGGCATTAGGAAACAAGATACAAAAGGAACCATAGTAAAGACACTTAAAATTAAAAACAAAGAGCCTTGAATAACCAAATCTGGAGAGCTGTCATTCTTTTCACAGTTTTTTTTGTTTAGCTATCAGGCAACAAGGTATTGGATTCACTTACAAAGTACTCTGAGGAGTGTAAGGTAAGCTGGCTACTTCTATTTACAAAAGCTCTGCCAACACAGCACAAGCTCTGGCAGGTTCTACTAAGCTGGCAAACTCTTTGCAACTATTGTCTGAGAACAAGCTAAAATCAGAGAGATTCATCACCAGGCTGACCACAGGATGATGAATTTTTGGCCACAGAAACTCTGAAAGGAATAGTATCAAAAAAGTTGTGATTTGTGTAGATGGAATACACCTATGGAACTTTGACATATTTGTGAATATGGTAATACTAATTTTTTTTTCCTAGTCAAAAGTAGATAAGGGATTGTGAAAATAATTTGTACATGATTTTGTAGACTTGGAGTCTTTTCCTTTGTAGCTAAGTTCTCCTAGGATTCTGCAATGACCCAATAAAAGAGGAGTATGCTCATAATTTCTCTGCTTTTCTGTCCTAAAACTGTTTCATCTAATCTCCTGCCAATAGTTCTGCATGACTTCAAAACACACACACACACACACACACACACACTCCAAAAGAATCAACTATTAACATTTACCCTTTAATAACTTACTAATTTTCATTAACTTCTTTTACTTTGACATATTTCACATTTTAAATTTTAGTAACCATCAGGAAGGAGTAAATGTCACCCAAGTGAGAAATTTACACAACAACGGAAAAATTTAAAAGCCAGAAAGTAAAAGAGAATAGAACACTCACTATAGCAGGCTTATTTCACATACTCATAAGAAATTAACCTTCAAGTCAAAAAACAAACATTTTTACCTACATTTCTGATAGAAAAAAAAGACTTAAGCAAATAAAAGCTAACATATTCCAGTGAATAATTTCTTTATTTTATCTTATTCTTTCTAAAAGAGCTTTGTTAATTTTACTGAACCATAGTGAAAGTTTAAAAGTGAAATTTATAATAGTCATCATGGTTGCAATATTTTAACTTCTTGTGTAAATATTTGGTAGCTTTTTCAAAGAAATCTTTTATGCTACTACTACAACTATAACACAATTTTGCAACATGAATGGAAAGCAGTATTAAATTTAGCTAATACTTTTAAATGTCTCCAAAAATTTTCTGTCCAAAGAGAAGAGAGAGAGAGAATATGATTATTCTGAATTTCATGACCTATCAGTTATCAAGTTGTCAATTCTATCTCTACAATTTCTTTCACATTCAATTCTCTCTAGTCTCACTGCCACCATCCTCATATAATATCTTTTTACCACCCTTCTGAATTATTACAAATATCTAAAAGACCTTTCTACCTCCATTCCTTCCCTGGTTTCTCAAATCCATCCTTCAAATTTCGACCAAGCTAATGTTTCTTACACATGAAGTTGCGAGGTTTGTAAAGCACTTTATAACAATCCCACAAGAGCTACAGGTATTATCCCCATTTTACAGACGCAGAATGAGAGGTTTAGGACTTCTTCAGCAGCATAGTCACCTAACCACTCTGATCAAGGCAAGATTTTAACTGAGGTCTTCCTAACTCCAAGTCCAGCACTCTACCTACAATGCCATGCTACTTCATAATGTCATGTCACTCTATTACTCAAAAATAACTAGTCCCTGACTATTACTCAAGTTCAAACTCCTTTTCCTGGTGTATCAGATCTAAAAATACTGTACCATCCAACTTTCTCACTATTACTTTACACTACTCCTCTCTTCTGGCCTCCAACCAAACGAAAGTATCCACTGATCTTTTGTCACAGACTTTTAAGGCCTACTCAAATGGCAGCTCTTCATGAGACCTTTTCTGATCTCCACAGGAAATAAGGCCATCCTCACTCACTCGAATTCATAGGACCCTTTATACATAGCTCTCTAAAATATTGTAGTTGTTCTCTATCACTCCCCCAACTCCACCTCTCATAAACTTTATGCTTTACAAGAACAGGGGTCCTTTTTTACTTAAACTATCTCTACACGGTAGGTACTTGATAATTTTGTCATGTTTAACTGAATCTTGGAAATGGTCTAACAATTTCAAAACTAAATCACAACCAAAAAGAAATCTATTCAGAACAGTATCCCTCTAATCTTTTTAAAACAAAAGCTATAAACAAAACATTTGCAGCTTCAAGAACAGATAAATCCTACATAGCTTTCAAAGAGAAGACAACAGGGGAAAGTGCCATGTGCTAAGAAAGTAATCAATTTAAATATAAAAGGTAGCCCAAAAGAAGCTTTGATTCAGATGTAAAAATGTTAATTAGTAACAATGAGCCATGAGATGATTAATGGCAGGGCATTGTCAGTGCAGTTTCTTCATTTGTAAAATTCCAAGTAAAAGCTTATATGGCTAAATAAACAAAGCTTCAAAACAAAAGCAGATGCCTCTATGTTATTGCTAATCTGATCTTACTACTAAGTATAAATATAAAGAAAAAAATTTTTGAGGAAGAATTTCAGAAACTACATTCCAAAAAGCAGAATAACACCCAGCAGTAAAGAATAGAGGACAATCACTGTATTTTAACAAAAAGTCTAATTTCTTTTTTCTGCATGGCCCCCATGTCAGAATGTTCTCTCTCCTCAAATTCACCTACTGAGGTCCTTAAAATCCCAATTAAACTCTCATCTTTTACAGGATGCCCTTCCCAACCCCTCCTAATTCTAGTACCTTCCCTCTCTGAACTATTTCCTATTTATCCTATATATATTTTGCCTTATTTGTTTGCATGTTGTCTCGCCCATTAGATTACAAGCTCCTTGAGAGCAATGACTGTCTTTTGCCTGCCTTTCCCCCACCCTACTCACCCACAGCCTATCACCTGGAACACAGAAGACAACTAATATTTACTGATTGACTATGAAAACTCATCATTTCAAAATAAATTGTAAAATAAATTGATGCTGTGTTTCAAATTGAAAATAAAAAGGAAATCTTAAAATAGTTTAAATTTATCACCTCCCTGCCCCCAACTTATCACTATGCTACAGGGTACATTTTGGTCAACTTAAAATTATAAAGTAAAATTCAGACTCACTCCTTACTAAAAGAAATAGCTCCAGAAAGGTGACTATTTTAATCCTAGACATTCTTTTCCCCAACTACTGCCTAGACTTTGTCACTTCCCCCTGCTGCCCTCTAAATGCTCAAGAAATGTAAATCAATTACAACATTCATCTAAACAAAGTATGGCTAGGAAGGTAAACTTAGCTATTACCACCAACCAGCCACTGGTCCTCTCCAACTACGTGGGCAAAGAATATTTTTAATGGGAAACCACAAAAATAATTTTATCTGGATGTCAGTTTAAAAGTAAGTAGAATTTTACCTGGAATTATAATCCTCCTGAAGAACATTCTATTGAAACTTTTCCAACAATGAATTTCATCTGATATATAACTATCATAATGCCCAATATGAAGGCAGCATGGAAAGTTAATACAAATGAGAAATTATTGGCTGGTCATGAGTTAACATGTCTGGCTAGTCTTTATATGTCAAAGAACAGGAATTGATGTTTATTTTCATTTCTATTATTTTTAAAAGAACTAGCAAGAAGACAGATACATAATAAAACAAAAACTGCTGTGTATGTTTAAAAAAATTAAGTGATATATAATAAAATGCACACTAATTACATCTAACACAATAAAACATGAATCACATTTCAAACGCTATAAAAACACCCAACCCTTTGAATCAGAAGTAACATTCATGTAAAACACATTCAATGTATAAACTACTTTTCACTATTAGCTTAAAGCAATTAAAAGAGGCTATTGTAATACTACTATATTTCAAGAGATACTCAGCAACAAAAAAAATTCAGGAGCCTGAATCAGAATCACTTCAGGCAGCTTAATCTTTGAATAATCTGTAGAATTAGGAAATAAGGATTCTCAAGCCACTAACTAACAAGTATTTTGAAAAAGTCAAGTGTTACTGTAATACTTAGCAAATTAATAACTAATCCAAAAAAACCCCCCACCTTTTGATATTTATAATTATTCCCCTCTAGAAAAAAACTAGACTACTGCTGGCACAAATGATATAGCTAACTTTTTCAAAACAGCACCTCATTTGAAATCAACTATTGTTTTGCTTTCAGGAAAACAACAGTAACCCTGTAATATGTTTTTTGTTTTGTTTTTTCTCCCAAGACTGGGGTGACTGAAAGGATTAGAAACCATACATAAGAGAAAATTCAAGGAGCTCATGCTAACATCTTCAAGAATTTTAAAAGTTGTCATTGGGAAGAATTAAACTTGTTCTACTTGGATTTAGAAGAAAGATCTGGGAAGAATGGGTGGAAGTTATAGTGACCAGCTTCTGCTGAGTGTAAAGAAAAACTTCCTAACAATCAGAACTGTCCAAAAGCGAAATGTTTCAGGAAAACAGTGAACATTTTTACTAGTGGAGGCTGGATACAACTTATAGATTCTACAGATGAAATTCTCACATAATTACTCAGGACTAGATGACCTCCAAGGTCTTTTCTACGTTTGAAACTATAAGAAACCGCACTCCCTTTAAGTTTTATCTTACTTTCACATTTTTTTAAGATTTTTAAAAAGTCACCTGGTGGGAACTTTTGGGGAGGAATAACAAATTGAAATTAGAAATTTTAATTTGAAATTATTAAATGATACAGCATGTTTACTTCCCAACTTAGAATGTTTAACAATACCAAAAAATGTATATTCCAATATGATCATCAGATTGAAGACAGTACCATTTTCTAATAGTATTAAGGAAGGAAAAAAATAGTACTAAAACTACTGTCAAGTGTCCCATCAAACTGTTTATTCAAAAGCTGTGCTCATGGAGTCTAAATGTCTATTCTCTTCTTTCATTTTTATGGGGATATGTGTGTATATGTAAGTACATATGTATATGCATATATGTATACATATATATTTAGTACAATATGACAAAATCTTTGATGGAGTCATCACACAGAAGTGAGCAAAATATAGGTCCTTTAGTGATTTTTTTCAACAAGAAACCATTCCTGTCCCCATGTGTCCAACTTAGTAAGAGAGCAAACTGCTGCCACAATAACAGAGTAAAGAGAAAGAACATAAATTCTTTTACCATACTACACTACTGCTATTGCTAGATCCCACGAAGCAGAGAGAAAGAGGAACAGTATCAAAAACATCATTTCTTTTCCCATTTATCCACATTTTGCTGCATCTGTGTTCCCTGACTGCAGCCCTCTCTTCTTGGGTCACACTAGTCCAAGGCTTCCCCTCAGTTCTCCGCAAGGAGCCCAAGGGGCCTTCCAGCTCTCTTGCTATCACATAGATACCAACTGTATACATCAGGAACTTATCTCTCACTTTCTCCGCATGACTTGTTTTCCAGCCAAATATCTCTCTGACAACATCCTTTACAATGTTCTTAGGCAATATTTGCTTGTCAATAAATGGCAGCCTACTCACACCCACCATTATTCCTCTTCATTGCCCTTTTAGTGACCCTCAACTTTAATTCTTCAGGAACTATGGCATTCTCTGACTTGAATCAATACAGCATCACCAGAAGAATACTCTAAAAATGTGTGCTTCAAATATATGTGTATGTGCATACAAACACATAAGTATATATACAGGCTACTCTCATGCATTTCTCAAAACAACAGCTACAGGAATAGTCTCCTGACATATTTCAAAGATGCTTAGCATCAGGCAGTGGGTGAGAGTGACTTAACTCTTTTTACCAAAGTATTGCATTAGGAATGCAATAACTTATTGAAAAGTCAATTGATTTTTCCCTATATCTGGAAATTTAGTTGTGCCTGTCAGTTCTTTTGTGTGTGTGTGTGTGTGTGTGTGTGTATGACAGAAGGATTAGAAGGGGCATGAGAAAATTCAACAACTGAAAAGAACTGAGAATGACACAACACCTTGGCAAAAATTATTTAGGTGAACTATTTAATAGGTAGTAACTGAGCCTGAAGGTGGCTCATGCCTGAGTTGTTGGCTAAGTATATGCCAAGTCAAAGGGCATCCTGACCCTTTCTTCTATTTTCTATTTGCCATTATTTCTTTTTTTTTACATTTTAAAAAATTATTTTATTTGTTTTCAGTTTTCTACAGTCACTTCCATATATCTTAGATTTTTTTCCCCTACTTCTTTCCTCCCTCCCCACCCCCTCCCTGAAATGGCAAGCAATCTTATATAGATTCTACACATACATTTCTATTAAATATATTTTCCCCTTAGTCATGCTGCATAGAAGAATAAAAATGAATGACAGAAACTATAAAACAAAACAAAACATAACACAAGAGAAAATAGTCTGCTTCATTCTGCTTTTCAATTCCATAGCTCTTTCTCTGGATATGGAAGGCGTTTTGCCTCAAGAGTCCTTTGGGAATTTTTTAGGTCCTTGCATTGCTGTGAAGGGTTAAGTCTACCAGAAAAATTCCTCACACACTGTGGTTATTGCTGTGCACAAAGTTGTCCTAGTTTTGCTCCTTTCATTCAGCATCAGTTCATATAAGTCCTTCCAGGCCTCTCTGAAGTCTTCCTGTTCATCATTTCTTACAGCACAACAGTATTTCATTACATTCATATACCACAGCTTGTTCAGTCATTCCCCAATTGATGGGCATCCCCCTGATTTCTAGTTTTTGGCCACCACAAAAAGAGCTGCTATAAATATTTTTGTACATGTGGGACCCTTTCCTAGTTTTATGATCTCTTTGGGATACAGTCCTAGAAGTGATATTGCTGGGTCAAAGGGTATGCATATTTTTGTAGCCCTTTAGGCATAGTCCCAAATTGCTCTCCAGAATTAGCCATTAGTTCTGAATCAACTAGTGTTTTACTTGGGATGAAGGTCTGTATTGAAGTCCATTTCAGAGAACTGTCCAGAGCTTAATATGATACTGGTGAGTACAAGTTTGCTAAAAGAGTGTATAGAAAGGTGGGTAGGGACACAATGGCAGACAGAGGGCAGTAATTTGCCTGAGCTCTCTCCAAAACCCACCCAACACCTTTAAATAATGACATAAAACAATTCCTAGAGCACAGAACCCACAAAAGGACAGGGTGAAATAATTTTCCAGGCAATGAAAACTTAGAGGTGAGGGGGAGTACAATTCAGCGCAGGCCACACCAGCACAGACAAGTCTCAGGAAAACAGAAGCAGTCCTTGAGAGCCACTGAAAGCAGCAGCTGCTTCTGGAGCTCTCAGTCCATGGATGGCAAGGGAGTTAAACAACTGATCAGAAGGAGCTTACAGGAGTCTCTTTGCAGCTACAACAGAAGAAGGGACCCTTGTCACAGTTCCAGGTACATAAAAAAATACTTGTGGTCACTCAGAATAGAGTACAGGCCAGGAGAGTAGTAAATACACCTCTGCTTCGATCATACCACCTTGGAAGAACTGAAAACTTACAGGTCCCTAGAAGTAACTCTGAAAATAGCTAAACAAAGCCGCTGAATCTTGGGACAGTGCACCTCCACCCTGGAAGGAGCTCCACTTTAGCAGAGTTAAAAATCTTAAAAAAAAAAAAAAAAAAACAAAAACAGATGAGAAAAATGAACAAATAGAAAAAAAAAATCTGACCATACAAAAGTTACTAAAGACAAGGAAGATCAAAACACACACTCAGAAAAAGATAGCAAAGTCAAAGCCTCCAAGAAAAATATGAATTGGTCTCAGGCCATGAAAAAAAAGCTCAAAAGGAATTTTGAAAATCAAGTAAAAAAGGTAAAAGGAAAACTGGGAAAAGAAATGAGAGTGATGCAAGAAAATCATAGATAAAGAATCAATAGCTTGATGAAGGCAACACAAAAAAATGCTGAAGAAAATAACACCTTAAAAAACAGAATAGGCCAAATGGTAAAAGAGGTACAAAAAGCCAATAAGGAGAAGAATGCCTTGAAAAGTCTAACTGGACAAATGGAAAAAGAGGCACAAAAATTCACTGAAGAAAAAAAAAACCTTAAAATGTAGAACTGGTCAATGGGAAAGGAGGTACAAAAGTTTACGGAAGAAAGTAATTCCTTAAAAATCAGAATTGAGCAAAATGAGTAATTCCTTAAAAATTAGAATTGATTTTATGAGAAATCAAGAAACAATAAAACAGACTCAAAAGAATGAAAAAATAGAAGACAATGCAAAATATCGCACTGGAAAAACAACTGACCTGGAAAATAAATCAAGGAGAGATAATTTTAAAATTACTGTACTACCTGAAAGTCATGATCAAAAAAAGAATCTAGACATCATCTTTCAAGAAATGATCAAGGAAAACTGCCTTGGTATTATAAAACCAGAGGGTAAAATAGATACTGAAAGAATCCACCAATCACCTCCTGAAAGAAATCCCAAAATGAAAACTCCCAAGAATATTATAGCCAAATTCCAGAGCTCCCAAGTCAAGGAGAGAATATTGCAAGCAGCCAGAAAGAAACAATTCAAGTATCATGGAGTCAGTCAGGCTAAGATTTAGATTTAGCAGCTTCTACATTAAAGGATTGGATTTGGAATATAATATTCCAGAGTACAAAGGGACTAGTTGCTAGGATTACAACCAAGAATCACCTACCCTGCAAAACTGAGTATAGTTCATCAGGGGAAAAAAATTCACATTCAATGAAATAGAGGACTTTGAAGCATTGTTAATGAAAAGACTAGAGATGAATAGAAGATATGACTGTCAAATATAAGATTCAAAAATCATAAAAAAGGTAAACAGGAAAGGGAAACATAAGGGAATTAATAAGGTTAAACTGTTTATATATTCCTACATGGGAAAATGATACTTGTAGCTCATAAAAAACTTTTTCATTATTAGGGCAGTTACAAGGAGTATATATAGACAGAGGGCACAGGTATGAGTTAAATATGAAGAGATGATATCTAAAAAAATAAAATTAAGGAGAAAGAGGAAAGCACTGTGAGAAAGGGAAAGGAAGAGGCAAGAAAAAGCTTTTACAGTGGAGGGGAAGATGAGGAAGTTGGGAATTGGGGAGAGGAAGTGAACCTTACTCTCAATAGAATTGGCTCAGAGAGGGAATAACATACATACTCAATTGAATACAGAAATTTTTCTTACTCTACATGAAAGTAGGAGGGAAACAGGGTAAGAAAAGGGGTGGGGAGGTGATAGAAGGGAGGGCAGATTGGGAGCAGTGGAAGCCAGAAGCAAAACTCTTTTGAGGCAGAACAGAGTGAAAGGAGAGAGAATGAATGGGGGGGGGGGCGGGTGCAGGGGGAGATAGGATGAAGGGAAATATATTTAGCAATCGTAACTGTGGGAAAAAATTTCTGAATCAAGTTTCTCTGATAAAAGCTTCCTTTCTCAATATACAGAGAACTGAGTCAAATTTATAAAAATAAAAGCCATTCCCCAACTGACAAATGATCAAAAGACATGACATTTTCAGATGAAGTCATCAAAGCTATTTATAACCATATGGAGAAATGTCCTCAATCACTACTGATTGAAGAAATGCAAACTGAAATAATTCCGAGGTACCACCTTACACTTATCAGATTGGCTAATAGGACAGAAAAAAATGACAAATGATGGAGGGGATATGAGAAAAATGAAAGATTAATGCATTGTTGGTAGAGTTGTGAACTGATTCAACCATTCCTTACAGCAATTTGGAACTATGCCCAAAGGGCTATAAAACCATGCATACCCTTTGACCTAGAAATGTCACTACTAAGGTCTATATCTACACAGACAGAAAACAAAAAGGAAAGGTACCTAGATATACAAAAATATTTATAGCAGCATTTTTCTGGTAGCAAAGAACTGGAAACTGAGGGGATACCCACCAATTAGGGAATGGTGAAATGATGAGGAGAATGCTCTCAGAAAAACCTGGACTTAGATGAGCTGATGCAAAGTGAAATGTATTGTGTACAAAGTAACAACAATATAGTAAGATGATCAGCTGTGAATGACTTTAACTATGAAATGATGGAGAGAATGCTCTCAGAAAAACCTGGACTTAGATGAGCTGATGCGAAGTGAAAGGCATTATGTATAAAGTAACCACAATATAGTAAGATGATCAGTTTAGCTGTTCTCCAAAATACAATGATCCAAGGTAACTCTGAAGGCCTTATGATGAAAAATGTTATCCACCCCCAGAGAAAGAACTGATGGTGCCTGAATACAGACTGAAGCATATTTTTTTTACTTTATTTTTCTTGAGGATTTTTGGTCTACGTTTTCTTTCACAACATGATTAATATGGAAATATTTTACATGATTATACAACTATAACCTATATCGAACTGATTGCCTTCTCAATGAGGGGGGTGGGGAGGAAAGAAGGGAAAAGAATTTGATACTCAGTTTTAAAAATGAATGTTAAAAACTATTTTTGCATGTAACTGGGGAAAAACAAAATAATAAAATTTTTTAAAGGGTGCAGAAACAGGGGACTTAGCCCACAGACTGTACAGACTGAGACACACTCAAGTCCAGACCAGAACCCCTGAAATCAAGGATATTTAACACCCATAGTCCATACCAGTATGAGCATTCCTAGGGCAATACAAACTGCTCACATACTAACCTGGCCATTCAAATTTGAAGAGATAGCTATTTCTAAGACTCACAGCTGCATTTTTGTGTTTTTGTATTTTACTTGTATTTTTGTATTGTATTTTATGATGTATTACAAAATCATTCATTTGTCCTTGGGTTGCAATGGAATATTAGCAATGGCAGGAAAAGTAAGGAGGTCACTGGTCAGGAGGATGGTAGAGAATGCCTAGTTGTGTTACCTTCAGTGGTGTTCAAGACTGAACAGAACACCCACTGTAAAGCAAACTGGAAATAACTGCCCATCTTTCAGGACCAAAGAATGAAATAATATGTAAGAAGAGATCAAATACAAAATTCATGTCCTATAATACAAAGACATACAAAAATAACACAAAATTTACAGAGAAAAGTAAGACTGGTAAGTTACTTTTAAAAAAATCTTCAATAAACAATAACTTTCCCAGTAATTTTTCCCACTCCTTGGTAATTTCAAAAAGATATACCCTATTAGCCACTAGAGGGAGTTTGAAATTTAAAAAAAATATATTTTAACCTCCTTTTAGCCCCCATGTCCTTGCTTGCATTAATATTAGGACAGTGGTAATATTAAAAGTATATAAAACAAGACATGTCTTAATATTAAATTTTTTTAAAATTATTTTAGTATGAATTTCATCATGAAATTGTCTTAAACAGCTAATATATTCATTTACAAGAGAAATCACTTATTTCCTAATATGAATTTTATATACAATACTTGCTGAGACCCTTAAATTCCATAACCTGAAATTCAGAATACTTAGACAAACCAAATCCAATATGAAATTCACATATTAGACTATTCACTTTTCCTAAGTGATTGACAGGAAAACTTTCACTGTACAGTAGTGATTAATGAAGTAGAAATGAAGCTAAACTCTGAAAATGTGAGCATGACAACCACTGTCAAATCCAAAGAGCACCATGATATCTGCATGTAAACCAAAGAAGTGAAATATGAAAATGCAAACTATTCCATATTCCACTGAATTTTAAAATCTCTGTTCATGGTCAAAATTAAAGTCCACAAATCAGAGAAGTCCATTAGTTTTTGTTTTCTTGAATTAAAAAACAAGTTGTTACCTCAAAAAGATCATTGAATAGATTAGTGTGTAAAGAAATATAACTAATTTCACACAACTTTATTCATGCTTAACTTTAGAAACAATCTTTTTCAGTCAAGTGTTTTAATATTTGAATCAAGATTATTTTCTTCCCTAAGAAGTTTTAAAGCAAAATCAGATTGGAGACATCTCAAAGAATTTATTTCAGTAAAAGGAATGTACTTTCTAAAATGCTTCCTGGATTAGGATGTTTCCATGTTAATCTTTAAATATTTATAGCAAATACATTCAACAATATAGTCTCTTTTCCTTCTATTCCTTTTCTACCTGACCAAAGCACCCTCACCCAGATACTGAAATGCAATTGTGAATGGAACTGCATTACTCTGATTTTATGGATCATAAGAATGAACCAATAACGCCTAGCTGAACAAGTTTCCCTTTTTCTTCTCATCTTCAGTTTTTGGGGGTACCTATTTAGACAGACGGTACATATGTACATATGACATGCACACAGACAGGTGTATATGAACTAAATGATGTGCACATGTGCAAATGTGTATACACACATGCATAAACATGCATATATAAATGCACACACATATACATATATAGATACACAGATATCCATTATCATACCTATATGGTCTTGCTTGCAGGCACACACATAAATAAGTCCCACTTAGTCACATACGCGTATGTGCGCAAATATCAGCACAATACATGTATTAATATACATGTACATTAATATGCACATACATGTATTAATATACATATATACACATGCTGGCACGAAGAGAGGCACGCACATATGTGTACAAACATATACACCTATTCTCCCCACAGAGGCACACGCACACCCATATATACACATATACATGCGCTGGCACACAATCTACACATACATAACATACACGTGCACATATCTGCGATGCACCTGTATTAGCACTCGGGCAGGCACAGCACACACACGCACACAGACACACGCTGGCCCGCCTGCAGGCACACATATACACAGCGTACGTATATAATGCGCACACACACACACACTCCCTAACGCCTGAAAGTTTTCCCGGCGCCTATCGATCAATCCCAACTGCAGAAAACAACACACTACGGACATCCCTCCCCCGCCGGGTCCCGGCCTCCTTCATCGCCCCCGACTCCTCGCCGAAATGGGAAGTCCCAGACCGTGCCCACCGCGCCGCGGCCCGCGCGCCCAAGCACCCCCGGGAGGCGCGGCGGGGCCCGACCCGAGCGGCCCGCGGCGAAAAAGGCCAAGGGGCAGCCTGCGCCCCGCAGCGCCCGCTCGGCTCCGCCGTCAGAGCCTTCCGCGAGAGCAGCACACGCGAGCGGGAGTCCGAGCTCGGAACTCCCGCCGGCGGCGCGGCTCTCCCCGGGCCGGATGCGGCGGGGGCGGCTGCGCCGCTGCTCCCGCTCCGCTCCGCTCCCCGCCGAGCACCACGCTCCGGAGCCCGCGGGCACGGCAGCGGGGGAGGAGGATGCTCCCCGGGCCGCGCGAGCGCCGGCGGCAGGGCGGGGGGACCCAGAGCCCAGGGCGACCCGGACGCCCGATCGGGCTGCGCTCCAAACGTGCCTGGTAGTGACAGAAATAAAGTGGGTCACAAGGCCTAGCGGGTCCCTGAAGGAACACCCTCGGTCCCCCGGCTCTCCGCTCCGCCCCCGGCCTCCGCCACCCCCCGCCCGCCAGGTAGCCCCAGCTCGCCCCGGGGGGAGGGGCGTCCCCTCCTCGGGCGGGCCCCGGAGCCAGCTCCTGGACAGAGCCTCCCCCGCGGGGCTGTCAAACTTCGAGGCGCGCCCCCCGCCCTCCCCAGCGCCCTCGGTCCTCACCGTGCGGACGGCCGACGGCTCCGGCGGCTTCCTCGCTCTCCCCTCTCCCCCCACCCCCCACCCCCGCCGTGTGGCTGCGGCAGCTGCTGCCTCTTCCGAGGAGCCCCGGATACACCACAAGCCTCCGCCGCCAGCAGCAGCGGCACCCGAGGCCTGCGAGTAGTACCCGCAGTCACCGCCGCCGCGGTTGCTGCTGCTGCTGCCGCCGCCGCCGCGGCCACCCCACTCTTCTTTCTCCTTCCCCTCCTCTTTTCTTCCCCTCCCCTCATCCGCCGGCACTGCTAGCACGCATGCGCCGCCAAGTCAAGCCTACCGGCAACCGACAGGCCCCGGGCCCAGCCGCTCTGGCTAAGCTTGCCCGCAGCGCGCACGCGTAGGGAGCAGACCCTTTTTTTTTTTTTTTTTTACTAATTTTTTTTTTTTTAATCGGCAAGCCGCAAATCAAATCTGTGATTGAGCGTTTCACCGTGCGCATGCGCCGACGGCCTTCCTCGCCGGCCGCGGAGGCCCAGCCTGCCCTCGCCTCGTTCTCTCAGCCATGCCTCCGAGGCTGCCCGAGACTTCTGGTGCGCATGCGGATTCTTGGACGCGGGCGCTTGGGGCGGGTGGGGTGAGGGATTCCTGTTTGCCCAGCTTTCGCGTCGGCCTTGCGCGTGCGCGGGCTCGAAGGTTTCCCTCCTCCTCTCGCCTCTCGCTTCTCGCCCCGCGCCTCTGTCCCCGCCTCCTGCTCTAGCTCTGGCCCTCTTCTCCCAGACTGGCCCGGGCACGGAGGAAGCTGGGGCTTTCCCGGAGGTCTCGCTCCCGCCTTCCTTCCCAGCATTTGGCAGGAACGAATCCCGTTACTGGAAAGCCGGGAGGTGGGGTTGGAGTGTCTTCGCAAGGACGGAGGGCCTGCCTCTTCAGAAAGCCTTGGACCGCACGAAGGCGGACAAGGAAAACTCCGCCGCCCCTCCCCGGGCCCAGCCGTCCCCACCCCGCGCTCTGCTCCTCGAGGCCGCGGGCGCCGCAGGCCCGGGGCAGGCTGCCGCCGGAGGCCGAGCTCCCCGGTCTGCGGGTCAAAGACGGGCATCCCCCCACCCCCACCCGGCCCCAGGCTCGATGCCCGAGGGGATGAGGAGGGGCCGCGACTCTGGGCCGTCACCGTCCAGAGCGCTGCCTCCAAAGATAAAAGGCGAATTAGCGTTAGGAAGCGTGACCCAGAGGACCCCGTGGGCGCTCCGGGAATACTTGGTCCATCTTGCCAAGCAGCTTGGGCTTTTGGGGAAGTAGGGGCGTTAGACCCGTTTAATTCCTATGCGTTTTCATGTTTGAAGGGATAGCCTTGGAATTTAAATTAGCGTATACTGCTTTTAAAAGTCACATTCTGGATATAACAATGACCGTCCCTTCTGACTGACTCTCTGAATCCGAGGGAAGAGACCTATATGATTGTCAGACTGATTCAGACCTGTGGTTCACCCAGTCTAAGACTATGTCACCGATGGGTGGGGGAAGGTGGTTAGAGGAGATGATCATCTAATATTTTCTCACTCCTTCCGTCTTGCACTCACTGGAGACCTGACTGCCTTCTGAGAACGCTGTTTCCCAGAACGTCTTTTCCGATACTAGTGGCAGTTCGGGGTTATACGCGCAGTAACCTCTGCTCCTTTGAGGGTCATTCGGTCCGTAATTATATCGTCCAATCAAAATTCTGGTAGCTTTTATCTACTGACCTGCAAGACATCCCTTCTTTCCTCTAAGTCCATTAACACATTCCCCTCCCCAACTTCTGTCCTCCTATTAGAAGACATATATATGTGTATATATAGATACATGTATATGTGTGTGTATATATGTATATGTGTGTATATATATATATATATATATTTATATAACAACACATTCCCTCAAAGACCCTGACCTCCCACTTCCTCAATTTACCCATTTCCAATGACCTGCTTCTCAATCCCACCTCAGCTACAGAGGTCATACCCTTGATCTTGCCATGACTCATGTCTACTTTGATGTTCATGAACTCTGAAATTACTTTGTCCGATCATGATCTATTGTTATTTCACTTTTCTCTTTGCCTGACATCCCTCAGCTCTGTTCTTCATCTTCACAGTGACTTCAATCACTCCTCTCCTCAGGCGTTTCCCCAGCTAACACCCGTAAACTGGTTGCGATCTTTCCTTCCCCACCTTGAATCCTGAATGAACTGTTTCAACTTTACACTAACACCTTATCTTGAGTTCCTTAATTCTTATCCTACAGCTGATCTTGCCCTGTTATCAGAGGCTGCTCTACCAGCCCTAACACTTTCACTCTCAGTTCAGGTTTGCTTTTACTAAGTAAGGCACTTTCAAGTCTTGGAACAGATAAAGAAAGGTAGTTTACTTTGCCCTAATTTAGCAAAGACGCGACATTGCTACAATGCTATTTAGCTTCTCTGGTTGTCCCCCACCTCCCCTTGTCTCCATATGGAAGAGTATTTAGTCATGAGGTCAGGACTGGTGTGGTTTTCAGAAATCCATGACTGCTTATGTGACTGAAACTTCTTATGCCTTCAGGTGACCAGGAAGCTGGTCTGGAGAAGGGGAAGTTAATCATGTCTTGGGGACTGATTTGTCTCCTTTTACTGAAAAGATAGCCCCTTAGGTTTAGGGAAGGAGGAGCCTGGACCTCTCCACATTATTGGGGAGAAACTAAATTAGGGAAATGCTGGTTAAAGTTAGTTTTATAGACATCTGCCAAGTCCAGCATTAGATTATTCCCACTATCCATTATCAATGATTATATTCACATGTTTTTCAACAAAGCTGGACATAAGTCAATTATAAATTTGTTACATAATCTCAGTTGGGTTCTCATTTCAGGAAGGCAATCCTTCCAGAACAACTCTTCGCCCCCAATCTGTTCACTATCTGATTCGCCACAAAAGTGTTTTTACACACCTTTTTGCCCCTCATCCTTCTCATGGCTCTCCCTCCCCCCACCTGCTCAGCTGAGAACCCTCTCATATTTCACTAAAAAAAAGTGATATCCTCTGAGAGTTCCCTCTTCTTCCTTCATCCTTATTTCACATTACTCAGATGCTTTCTGAGGCATTTTCTCATTTGATCTTCATAACAACCTTGTGAGGTATGTTCTGTTATTGTTACCATTTTACAGATGGGGAAACTGAGACTGAGAGAAGTTAAATGACTAGCCTAGGATCACACACTGAGTAAAAGTTTAAGGAAGGATTTGAACACTGGTCTCCCTCAAGAGAGGTCCAGCACTCAATCTAGTATGTCACCTAGCTGCTTCTTCTGTTCCTAGTTCTGTCCTCTGAAGTCAAACAGAGCAAATTTAATCTCCCTTCCATGGCTCAGCCTTTCAAGTACTTGACAGTTATCATGCCCTCCCCTCACTTTCTACCTTCCCAAGCCTACCTCCTTCAACTGATTATCTTTGAGGGCATTTTTCTTTCTTTGTATTCCCAGCACAGTATTTTGCACAGTCAATGTTTAACAAATTATATGTTCAATGTGAAAAAATTAAAGAAATTCATATTAAAACAACTCTGATAGTTCACCTCCCAACTTCAAACTGGCAAAGAATGTTGGAGGATTTATGAGGGGAAGAGAGGAACACTAATACATTGTTGGTGGAGCTGTTGCCAATTAATCTATCCATTTGGAAAACAAATTTGAACTACACAAGAAAAACCATTAAATTGTTAATAATGTTTAATCCAGCAATCCTACTACCAGATATATACCTCCCAAAAAGAAAGAAAAAAGTCCAATCAAATAATGATTGCAACATTTTTTGCATTAGCAAAAAAAAAGTATAGAAAATGGGTACTCACCTCTTGGGGAACAGTTAAAAAACTGTGGTATGTGAATATTATTGAATAGTATTATGGAATATAATGTATGGAATGATGAATAGGAAGAATTCAGAAAACTATGGAGAGGTTAATATGAAGTGATACAGAGCAAAGAAGTTAGAAGGGAGAAGAAAATATATATGATGAATACCTGCAACACTGGAAGGTGGTTGAATTCAGATGAAATGTAACAACCAATTTTAATCCCAGAGAACAGATGATTAAACCCATTTTACTTTTCTCTGTATTGGGGATGGGGTGGGGTGAGCTGGAGGGGCTACAGTTGCAGAAGTTACATTCAATGTCAGAAGGAATCATTTTTCATGAAGTTGGTTATTCAGAAGATTCAGGGAAGACTGGGCATACCAGAAAATGACTGTGGTAGCAAAACAAAAGGATTAATACATTTTTTCATTGTTCACTTAAATGGTGTCTCTTATTCATAGTTTCCTTACTTGCAACTTAATCCACATGCACTGAACCTTTCTTCCTCATCACCTGAATCTATAGTTGTTCCACATGTCCATCACTTCACCTAATCCATTAGACCTTTTCTTCCTCCACTTAACTAGTTCTGCCCAGGCAGAATTCAGTAGTCAGCCACTTTAGTGCTAACCTCCAATAACCTCTTCTTCTTTCTTTCCTCCCTTTATGTTTCCCAGTTCCCCACTCTTAGAACTCATCCCTAGTCAACTTCCATTCTTCAGTTCTGTTCCCAGACTGGATTGCGTTGCTGGGGGAATTCACAGACCCCTGCAGACTGGGCCAACAACAAATCCAAATTGTCTAGCTTCACTTTAATATTCACCATGCTTGACAATCCTCTTGACTCCTTTTCTCTTCCTCCACTGGATTCAAACTGTTTTTATCCTTCCTAAAACTGCCCTATCAATTTTTACCTGATCCTCAAACTTAATCAATTAATTTATTAGGATCCTGTTTACCACATACTTTCAGGAAATTACCTCACTTTCAGATGTATTGAGTTATCAGAAGTCATTTGGTATAAATTATACTCTTCCCTCCATTTAACTCCTTATCTAACTCAAAGCTTCTCTTTTTTTCAAACATTCTCCTACTTTCCTTCTAGTTTTCAATGAAAAGATATCTTTTCTGCTTTTCCAAAGCCAGCCTCCTGCAGGTTAAGTAGTGAGAAATTAATCTAGAAAGATGTGTGGGGCATCTCAAAGTCTGTGAGGCTTTTTACCAGCCACATATACAGAATAAAAACAGGAAGGTGGGTGAAGAAGAAGACAATGACCTTGCCTTGTTAGTTTAGCAAAAATATTTTCATATTCAACTGAATGGCAAGACCCAAGGGATTTGGGCCAAGAAAATGTATGGTGCTTCAGATTCAGACAGTCTGAAGTATTTTGAAGCTAGCCCCTGCAATTATTAGAAGGGAGTTCAGGTTAGCAATCAGGATTTGACTAAAGAAAAGGGGACTTTCTAACCCTGGTTGGAGGCTTGGGATGGAGATATTAATCCTGAGAGCACACAGATGTGGTTTCAAAGTGCATACAAGATCTGATTAGCTGACTGACTTCCAAGAGAGCTTAAGCCCTGGATGCAAAGACTCTGGAAACAGATAGAAATCCCTTCTTATCAAGAAGCACCATACCCCAATCAAGTCACTATACTACAACTTCTCTGGCCTTAATACAATATTACAGCCTTCTCCTTTCTGCTCAGAAGTTGTTAGGCATTACTTGCACTATCAAATAGGCTACTTAGCACCTATAGACTTTCAAACACTGCAGCCTTGTAGCGTTACATTTTCAATATGTATAAAATATCAAATGTATGGAAGATACCTTGTTGGATGACAGTCTTTAAGTTGGGCTTGTGCATAGAGCACTGGGCTTAGAATCAGGAAGACTCATCTTCCTGAATTCAAATCTGGACTCAGACACTTACTAACTGTGTGACCCTGGGCAAGCCACTTAACTCATTTGTCTCAGTTTCCTCATCAATAAAATAACATAGAGAAGGAAATGGCAAACTATTCTAGTGTCTTTGCCAAGAAAACTCCAAATGGGGTTTAAAAAGAGTTGGACACGACTGAACGATAACAATGCTTTGTTGACTCAATGGTTTTTTTGTGATATTTTATAGTCAGGAAACAGTGAGTACACAATGGGATCTTTTATTCTTTATATCTCTCAGTCACGGCTATGAATACTGCAGAATATCATCTGAGGAAGCCTAACTGATCCCTTATAACAATACTATTATCAAGAATGTGCACATGCATATTGGCACATGCATATTATTTTCAGAAAAATTTCATTGAAATGAAAAAGTAGGCATATGAGGCAGTAGTTATTGGTTTCTTCTTAGTAACCTCTTTTGGTTAATGGTATTGTCTGGGATTTTTTTCTATGCTTTTGGTATCAATCACTTAATAAGTATTTATTAAGTACCTACTATGGATTGGGTATTGTGCTATTTGCTGGAAAATGAAGACAAGAATAAAATAGTCCCTGCCCTCAAGAAACATTCTATCAGGGGATAAAACTATTACTCAATCAGCAAGCATTTATTAAACATCTGATGTTCCAGGCACTGCTAAGGATAAAATTAAATAAATGGAGCAATCCATAGTCACAAGGAGGTTACACTTCATCAGGAGAGACAAAGAGGAATTATTAATATAAGTACATATGGAAGGGAGAGGGAGAGAAAGAGAGAGGGAGGGGGGGAGAGAGGGAGGGAGGGAGGGAGGGAGGGAGAGAGAGAGAGAGAGAGAGAGAGAGAGAGAGAGAGAGAGAGAGAGAGAGAGAGAGAGAGAGCAAATAACAAAATAGGTAAATACAAGGCAATTTAACAGAAAAGGCCCTAGCAGTTGAAAGACTTCAATAAAGGCGTTGCTTGAGCTATATCTACAGGGAAAAGAGGAAGTGGAAGTTAGGAGGAAGTACATTCCAGGTATGGGAGACTACCAGTGCAAATGCATGAAATAGGGAATGTCATGGAGAATTCTCATTTTTCATTTAGCAGCTTCTGAATTTCCCCATCATTTTCATCAATATTTGTAAGTGTTGTAAATGTGTAAATGTGGTGCTGTACATCAAAACTTGGAAAGTTGCCTACTCATTTTCTGCTCCATTGTTTCCAGCCTCGTGTTGGCTCAACTTTCCCTCCAAGTTAGCAATGAACTGTTCCTAACAGAGAAGTACTCTAACCTGTTGACATTGTCTTCTGGTTCTCATCTTGCCTTGGGGTCACTGCTTTTGTTGAATGGAATATTTAACTTGGGGAGAGGATAAAGCTATGATCAGTCCAACACTCTTTGCCGCACATTGCCTTTGACACTCTCACATCCAGTCTGCCTCTTCTCCTTACAATGACATAGTCTATTAATCCAATGTTTGCTGCAAGGTTGCATCCACGAAGTTTTGTTACATTTAAGTAAATGAAAGAGTGTTGGTCATGAGAGAACACCATATCTTCGGTACTAACTGACCATTGCTACTGCTGTTTCCAACTCCACTCTTCCTAAGGACTCCCTGTCATATCTGATAGTCTGTGCCTATTCTAGCATTCAAAGAACTCAGAATGATAAGTTTGTCCTCTTTTGGCACATTGATGATAAAAGTCTCCAGGTCTTCATAAAATTTTTCTTTGGCTTCACAAGGATCCTCATAGGTACTGATGGTGGTGTGGTGCTTCCCTGCAAGGGGCAATCTCATTGCCATGAGCCTGTTGTTCACTCCTTTTGGTAGCCATACAAGCTTACTGACTAGATGAGTTTTTATCGCAAAACCTCCACCAATGTCACAGCACTCCCCTTCACTGCAATCATTCCGGAAACACATACGTCTAACTCTGACTTCAGTAGGTTGGCCTTCATTTGACAGCCTTGTTTCACTCAGGGCTGCTATTTGGACTTGATACTTGCTTAGTTCTCTCAACAAGAGCTATACATCTTTCAAGTCTACTGGATTTTGTGCTGTCCACAAGTATGTGCACATTCTATGTGCCAGTCAGTGGTGAGTGGGATCATCCTTGCAGAAATTTTTTGCACATTTTTTTGTGTGTGTTTTGACTGCGGGATGGGTTCCCTGCCTGCTGTAATAAACAGGTCAGGGTTGGGTAAGCAGACAATTTTTAGGGCACTTTTTCTAGTCTCTTCCTCACACAAGGAGATGAGCAGTGTAGTCCTTAACAGACTGCTCAGATACCTGAGGACTGCCAAATCCAGCTGCTGCCGCCAGTGAAATGACGTTATGGCCTGGGCCACCTGTGTTCAGGGTTGAGACAGCTCCCAGTGTATCTGCACATGCTATTTTGTCACATGCCTTTCACCTTGGGACTCTGAGATAGATAAAAATGGTAAAATGGTGTGGGTGATGTCTTTTGATTCATGCATAAATTAGATTTAAGTGAGGCAGAGTTGTATGAAGTCATCAGCCTCACCCTCTTTCAGAACTGTCACAGTTCAGTGGCAGGACAGAGTCAAGATGACTGGTGATGGCTCAAGATGCAGTGGATCACCTTAGTGTCTTTGATGTCTGACTAAGCTCCCAGCACTTTACAGTGCCTGCTTCACCTGCTTTAATGGTCATTGGAACAAACTGTTCTCATCTGCCCATCCCACCAGGGTAAGTCTTTACATGCTTGGAGTAGATACTCCTCTAACTCATTGAAGTGTTTGAGACCCTTTGGTTACCTTCAACCTAGTTTAACCTGTCTGTTGAAATGGTTTACTGGGAGGTGACCACTCTACATGCTACAGCTTCTTAGAGCCACAGGTGAGACAGGTGAATCAGGTAGATACCCATGGTGGAAAGCAGCCCTGCAAAGGACTCAGCAGCCCTCAAACCAAAGGTAGTAGTCTTCCCTGAACACACCACACACACACTTTAGCAGCAATGTGAATGGACTGAAATTGGTAGACCTGAAGCAAAAAGATCAGTCACAAGGTAGTTGCTATAATCCAGGGCAAAAGGAAATGAAGTCCTGGACAAACATATTAGTTGTGTGAAAAGGCCTCACAACTGTGTCACCTCCAGCACAGACCTCAGCGTAGATACTTGGGATACTCCAGCTGTTTTCTCGTTGTTTCTTCAGAACCTCTTTAAAGACATCTGGAACTATGATTCCACTGTCTGATGAAGAAAGGATATGTTATGTTATAAGAACAATTGTAGCTCTTTTTCATATTTTATCTATTTGTAGTCTCTTTTCTGTTTTTAAAATTTTATCTTTAAGCATCCTCAGAATTATTTGGGGGTAGTTGAGTCTTGACAAGATTTGTTTAAAGTCATTTCCCCTCCATTGCTTTTCACTGATTTAAGAAGTGACACTGCTTATGACCTATCATCCTTCTTCATAAAATTTTACAAATCACCTTACAATCTAAACCAACGTCTTCTTTGGATACCATTTTTTTCTGCTTAGCAAATAAATTGTTTCCTAACTAAAACAGCTAAAAACCCCAAATAACCACTTTTGGTCTCCTCTTTATGGCAATTGATTTATGTGCTGATAATTTACTAATGGTTGAGGAAAGTGATGATCTTCTCTGACTCAAAAGAGAAAGAAAAAATTCCCAGATTAGGTGAGATTTTACTGTGAGTTTTGAATAATGGGAGGAAGATAACAGTAGAAAGTAGGCCATTGGTGTGTACATATTAGATTATCAAGAATGGGCAAAATAAAACCCACCGTTATTTGGATAGTCACTCACCCAAATCCATTCCAAGCCTCCAGAAGAAGAGTATATAGAGAAACAAAATACAATTTCACTAACTGTGTTCATACTTTAACATTAGATAATATGACTCAATGCCTGACATGGATGACATCATATTATGACATGTATACCATCAAAGAGTCAGATAATTTTTGAGGTTTTCTAATCCAGACCCTTTATTGCAAGAATCTCCTTACAGATCATCAGTTAGTTTCTACTTAAACACTTCCAGGGACTGGGGAACATTGGGTAAAGGGTCCTGCAGGAATGTAAGCCCTATTTTGAGACATAATAGGCTTTTTACTCTGAGCACTTGATCACTCATTTTGATATGTGGCTAATTACAAGTCTGAAGAAATTTTTAAAGAATTAATAGAAACAAGCAAAGACTGAAAGAACTGGGGCATGATTTCTAAATTCAGCTAGGAAACCTTTCTGCTCATGTCTTCTAACACATTAGTATTCTGTCACATTCATATACCCCAATTTGTTCAGTTATTCCCCAGTTGCTGGCATCCTCTTAGTTTCCAGTTTTTTTGACACAAAAATAACTGCACTAAATATTATAGAAAGACATATAAACTGAAGTCAAGTGAAGAGGGCAGAACCAGGAGAACAACTTATACTAAACAATTAATATTATACAAATGAATAGTTTTGAAGATTTTTTTATGAATTGGAGAATGAGTATAGTCAAAAGAACAAATCATGCAATGATAACACTGTAGAAATAACTTTGAAAAACTGTAAACATATAATCAAACAATGGCCATTCATGATTCCAGAGGACCAAGGATGAAAAATGGTATCCTTCTATCTCTGAAAAGAATGTCACATTTCACTATCAGTGAATTTTGGGTGCAAAATGAGACATATATGGATGTATGTGTATTTTTATACAGATATTGAAGAATTTCTTTTGTTTGACTTGGCATATTTATTACAAGAATTTTTTTTCTTTTCTTTCTTTCCCCCAGTGGGGAGTAGAAAGGGGGAACATAAAATGAAAGTAGGGAATGCAACAGATGTGATATGTTTTATGTACTTTCAGAGGAAGTCACTATTATTAGTTTTACTTAACTGTTTTTCTCTGTTACAAGAGCCCTCTCATGAGGCTGAAGTAATCTGTAAATGTTTGCAATACAAATATGAAACATATCAATGAAACTGAAAGGGACCAAAAAAACTCCCAAACTTCCCCTCTTCCCCACCCCCCCCCCCCAATAGATTTGCCTGAAATAGGAGGGATGACACTCAGACCTGAATTGGGAGAAGCAAACAATGCAGTTGAAAGGCTGGTCCAGGAAGATAGTTTTACCTGAAGCTTTGAAATGGCCATTGTAGAGTTTGTTGTAGTCCAGACACGAAATCACCACAGAATGAATCAGGGATTCAACTCAGAGAATGGAAAGGAAAAGCTGCTGTAATTTCAAATGTGGGGAGAAAACCATAGATGACTGAGATTCCATTCCTGGAAGATCAGACTTATTGTGGTGTTTGAGGTAAAGTGAGAACATTAGACAGACATTTTTAGGAAATGTAGATCTCTATAAAGAGAAAACTCAGGGCTGGGAAGGCAAGGATTGCATCTGGTAGTTTTTCCTTGTTTTCAATAGCCAAGCATGCTATCATGGACCTTGTGGAAACATGGCTAATGCTAATTAATTATAGTTACAGCTACAGGCATAAATTAATCTCATAATATGAATATGGAAGGAAAAGAAGGTCTTGAATAGCTACTGTGGTGAACGGGATGGCAAATCAATTTTTTTAAAAAGGATTGCTATCCTACTGGGAGGACCCATTTGAGATTGGGTAACATAAATTTATAGTGAGCTCCATGTGCACAATTGGAAGACATCTTCCAACTTCAATCAGTCATACTTGAATAGGCTCAAAGGAGGCAGATGATGATAATAACCAAAGGAGTTTGGGAATTCATGAGTGCCAATAATATAAAGGTGCAGAGGGTATGAGAGTAAAAGATGGTGTGAAGCTGAACTGTTTCACTCCAGCCAAGATTTGGCATGGAAATGACCATAAACAGTTGAAGGGTTGAATACCTTGGAAAGTACTGATGGATGGAGTAATTAGAGAACTGGGTGAAGATGAAGAAAAGTGTTAGGAGGTATAAAAAATAGAGAGAGAAGGAATGAGAGATAATTATCAATCCTTGTAGAAAGTAAGTCTTGAGCTCAGTCTTGAAAGAAATAAGAGATTCAAAGAGACAGAGGTGAAGAGGTATGGAGAAAGAACCATGCAAATACATGGAAATAGGAGATGGAATCACATGTCTAAGCAATAGTAAAAAGTCAAATTTGACCCAACAGTAGAAGAGAAATGTGTGGAACAGTTGATGGAAATTGTTTTTACAATTGCTTTTAGAAGCACTGGTCAGCTATTGGAATTTATTGAGTAGGGGAGTGACATGATAACAAGATTATAGGTTTAGAGATAAGGAAACTTTGAGATGATCTGGTTTACTCTTCTTATTTTACAGTTAAGGAAACTGAAGTTCAATGATATAGCAGCCATTTACGCAAGGTAACAGAGTCAGTACTACTGGTAGTACCTGCATTGAATCTAGGCACTCTCACTTCAAATCTGGTCCACATATCCTTTGCTTCACCTACAAAGGATGAACTACTTACAGTATATTATAATTTACTTATATTACATTATAATTTACTTTGTAGGATGTAAGCCCCTTGAGGGCAGGGACTATATTTTTCATCTGTCCTTGTATCCCCCAGTGCCTCGCAAATAGTCTTGTATATAATGGATGCTGAACAAATACTTGTTGGATTGTACCATTTATTCCACCACTTCATGATTTTGAAGTATCCCTAGCATCCTTGGAATGTCAAATATCACAGGCTAGAACTACTTTACATTGGGAACAGTATTTGAAATCTAAAAACTGGTTAATGAAAACTAAAGGGTTTGTTAGCACCTTTAGATCGTGTAATTAAAATTGTGAAGCATCTTTATTAATTCTTGAAATGGTTGGGATGGGAAGAAGTACCCTATGGTTACATATTAATTACACAATGGTATGGTTAAAGCAAAATAACCTTTCAAAGGGGCTCTATTTCACAAATTCCATATCCAATCCTCTCTTATGTTCTTCTTTGTATGTGGAAATGGATACAGTCATTCCATTCCATTGTCAAATCTGAATAACAACATCGACAAAAACAAAAAAAGAAAATTAAAATCTTGGAAAAAAGAATAAGAAAGAATTATTTTCCCACAGTAGTAAAAATCCAACTGTGCTTGAAATAAATGATAGTTAACTGAACATCTTTACTTCCTTGTAGACAGTTAACTCATAAGCTCATAATAAGACAGCACAGTGGAAATGTTTACTCAGGAAGAGTTTTCATTCTATCCTAACGAAGACAGCCACAACAACTACCATGTATAAAGACTGTGGGAAATGGGTTTGTACTACTCCTACATATACTCATTTCTACCAGCTTATGTTTCTACAAGCATAGGAAGTGAATTTTCATAAATTTTGACCCCTAAGAAGAGTACTTTCTTCTTTTGAATTCCTTCAGTCGGAGTAAATTAATTGTAGCCATTATTAAAGGCTTTAATAATCCAGAATAATATTAAATAACCCCAAATAATAAGGTGCTTATTAAAATCTATAAAACTACTAAATCAAGTCAACAGATATTTAAGTGCCTATTATGTTCAAGTACTATGGATACAAAGAAAGGCCAAAAACAGAACAAAAAATAATTCCTGTTCTCAAGGAGTTTACCATTTAATCAGGGATACAACACGTAAACTACCATGAACAAACAAAGCATATGTATGAAAAATTGGAAATAATAAACTGAGGGAAACACTAGCATTATGGGGGATTGGGAAGGGCTTCTTGTAAAAGGTAGAATTTTAGCTGGAACTAGAAGGAAGCCAAGAAGTGGAGATAAAGACAGAAAGATATGGTATGGTATGGTAGATGGCCAGTGAAAATGACCAGAGTTTGGAGATGGAGTGTCTTGTTAGAGGAACAGGAAGGAGGCCATGGTCACTGGAGTATGTGAAAGGGAGTAATGTAAAAAGACTGGAAAGGTAGTAAGAAGCCAGGTTTCTAAGGGCTTTAAAAGTCAAACAGAGGATTTTACTGGAGGCAGTAGGGAGCTATAAGAGTCTATTAAATGAGTGTCACATGGTCAGACCCATACTTTGAGAAGATCACTTTGGCAGTTAAGTGCAGGATGGACTGAAGTAGAGAGAGACTTGAAGCAGGGCGACCAACCAGAAGGCTATTGTAATCGTCTAGGGGGCAGCTAGGTGATGTGGTGGCTAGCAGCACCAGCCCTAGCGTCAGGAGGACCAGAGTTCAAATTTGGCCTCAGACACTAATTGTATGACACTGGCAAGTCACTTAACCACATTGCCTTCCTTCCAGGCCCTCCTACAAAGTAATAGTCCTAAAACGATGAAGGCAGTGTCAATAATAATATATTTTTCTGTTGCCATCACTTATTCTTTGTGGAAGATCTCTTTCTAAGGCAGAGATTCTTAACCTTAAGGCTATGAACTTGATTAAAAAACAAAACTATTTCAGCACAACTGGTTACCTTTTTAATCCTATATATTTTATTTCATGCACTTAAAAATGTCACTGGACTGCCAAAGTTATTCATGACACAGAAAAAGGTTACTGCCCCAGAGTGAGGAGAAAGAAAAGGAAATAAAAACAAAGATGCTCCTGATGTAATAATCCCAGTTGGAAGAGAACCAGGGAAACAGTACTTTGAACCATAAAATGTGTCAAGAGGGCAACAAAGGTTGGGAATTAACACAGAAAAAAGGAGGGATGAAACCTGGAAATCTGATCAAGAAGTGACTTGAAGGAGATCTATGAAGAATCTGTACTGATGTAATAAAATAGTTATGCTGGGACCAGTTAATCAAGAATGAAGTGGTTTTTGATTGCCTGGAGGGTTTATAAATGTGTTTGCCAGCTGGAAACCAAGGCCTAGGGAGGCTATATATCTAGGACCAGATTATTCTGCTAATAAGAACCAGGATTTGAATCCAGTTGTTTTAACATCAAATCTAGCGTTCTTTTCACTTATTCTGCCAGACTGGCTGTTGGCCACATTTATAATAATAACTGACATTTATATGACATTTTAATTAGCTTATAATAACTAAGATTTACACAATCCTAATTAGCTCATAATAGCTAACATTTCTATAATACTTCAATTAGCTAATAATTATAGCTCACATCTTTATAATACTTTAAGGTTTGCAAAACAGTTTACATATCTCATCCCATCTTCACAACCATGCAAGGTAGGTATTTAAATCCCCATTTTACAAGTGAGGAACCTGAGGCCTACAAAAAAAAAAAAAAAGAGTTAAGTATCTTGTGCAGGCCACTCAGCTAAAGTGCCTGAGGCAGGATTTGTACTCGGGTCTTCCTGATTCCAAGCCAATCACTCTACACTGAACCACCTAGCAATCTGTCCAGAGCACTACTATAATAAGCCCATGTTACAGATTATAAAATGCTTATTCCTAAAGAAAAAATATATAACCAAATGAAATATGACCATATAAATATAAATACATAAATGTGACGCATAGATGCCATGCATGATCTGTTGGTAGATGAAGGCTTACTGCCATCTGGTGGTTCTGAAAAAATTATTTAAAGATGAAGATTTTGTTTATAGGATCTCAGAGACCATCTAATCCAGTGATGTTAAAGTCAAGTAGAAATGGGGATTATTAAACATAAGGACCCTATGGGGTACATATTTACTTAGAAAATCACATTTTAATATTATCTATTTTTATTATATTTTATTTATTTTGTTAAACCTTCCCCAATTACATTTTAATTGAGCAAACATTGTGAGCCCAATTTTGGGTCTCATGGGGCCCAATCTTGTCCAGCCTCCTCATTTTGCAGATGAGGAAACGGAGAACAGAGTAGGCTAAAATGACTTGCTGAAGGTTAAGCAGGTAATAAATGTTAGGGTACCCAAGTTGTCTGACTCCAGGGTCAGTGATCTTTCTATTGTAACACTGTTCTTTTAGTCAACCATCTTCAACAATGGCCAAGAAGTTTAGTTAGTCCTGAAGACCAGCCTCTTAATATTCTGGGAAACTCTCAGAGACTATAAATTGCAGAGAAAGTGTCTATGTGTATTTCTATTGTGAATTTCTTCACCAGGAGTTCCTTATAACAATTAAATCATAGATCTGATTTTAAAAAAATCTTGACCACCATGATTTCTTTGAAAGGATGGAGGAAAGAATGAAGGGAGGGAAGGACAATAAAGCACATGATTTGCATGGGAGATAAATTTTTTCTTCTGTGATTTCTACCACTATCATCTTAAGCAAATGACTGAACCTTTTAGGGTCTCAGATTCCTTAATTCATAAAGGGAGAGCTGGATTAGAAAACCTCTGAGGTTCTGCTCGGTTTGAAACCTACAATCCTCCTAAGGAAGAAATGAGATCAATGATTATGCACTTGGTAGAGGAACAAATATTTTCTTTTAGTAAGACCTTTTAATTAAGATTTCAATAAGAAATGGGGGGGGGCAGCTGGGGAGGCAGAGGCAGAATTCATTAACTTTTTATCAACAGTAGATGGGGCCATTGCCATTCGTTCTAGTGCAAATGTGGTTCTTCCAAGATAGTTTGGACTTAAACTTACTTGGATTTTTATATGTATATATCCCTGAAAAATAAGAGAACGTCCCTTCCCTTTTTGAGTCAATATAACTAACTGCACAACACTAAACTCTGGGAATTAGCTAGTAGTTATTAAGAGCATGTTAATATGGTTTTGTCAATATGTCACAAAACTCGCTCAATCCCATCCCTTCCCTATCATAAGGGTAAAACAAGTAGTACATTTATGGCACTTTAAGTGGCACATTTATTTTCTCATTTGATATCACAATACACAGATTAGGAAACTGAGATTAAGTGACTTGCCCAGGGTCATACAGCTAGTAAATAGTTGGGGAAGGTTTTAAAGTAAGGTTTTCTCGATCTCACGTCCAGCATTCCATGCATCACACGACCTTAGCTGTTTTTAGGAAACTAATTCTTTTGCTGAAGACATCCAGGGAAAGCTAAGAAAGGAAAAATTTAAAAATGGAGGACTCATCATTGGCAGGAGGGAAAGGAATAGGTAGAGGGGGGAAGAAGTAAAATAGCATTTTAAGGGAAGTCCAGGGTTTTTAATAGAGTAGGACCTACCTGCTGCTAAGGGAGGGTCCTTTCCCTCTTTGACTTTTTGGAGGGATTTGCACGGTAGGGGTTTTATGAAGGCGAAGGATATAAACACGTGACTTTTGGAGTGTGGAGCTTAAGCACTTTTCAGTATGGTTGGAACAATTCACAATTCCACCAACAGTGCATCAGTGAGCCCACAGTTCCTCCAACAATTGTCATTTTTGTGGCTTCATTTTCCAGAATCAAACCAACACTAGCACAGATGAATGACCAAGTCATAGATCTGTTAGCTGGAAAATCCCATAGAGGTCTTCTTACTCAACTTCCTGATTTTGTGGATGAGGGCAACTGAGACCATGAGGGTTAAGGAACTTGGACAAGGTCTCATAGGGAGTATTCAGCAGAACTAGAACTCAAATTTTGGATTCAAACTCTCCAAATTCAGTCCTCTTTTCCATGTATCATGCTTCTTCAGTAAGAATTACATGACTCCTGGTATCTTTTTGGTGAGTGTTTCTTCAAAGGTCTGGTTTTAATAAACCACACAGTTAAATTAGAGGCGGGTGTGGTTTTGTTTCCGTTTCTTGAGATCCAGAACCAAACTAAAAACTCTGCTCAGTAAAAAAAAAAAGATATGAAGCCAAAGAAACAACATTCAGTAGGCTGCTAACATCTATTTTGATTTTTAAAATATTGCTTTCTTATCAATTTTAATTTGTTAAACAGCATTCTACAGAATTGTATATTCTAATTTTATATTCCAATTTTGTATTTTCCTTTTCCAATTACAGAAAGGCACATATTTTTCATGAGATTTTGTTGGCAGCAAAGTTAATTTTCATAACAAAAATGGACAAGAAACATTCCTATCAATGTTTTATTATTTAATTCTCAGTTGCTTCAGGTCATGTTCTGTCATTTCTGGACTCTTACGGACTCAAAATCAAATTGTGTAGGATTTCTAATAGTCATTTATTTATCTTGGCTGATTTGCTGCTTCTCATTTCAAATACTGGAAACTTTTGAAATTAATTCAGATCTGGGTACTCAAAGGTTCATCATGCAAACAGACTCAGGCAAAGAACAACTACCTTTGAAATAGTAAAACATTTAATTGTGATGAAACACAGATGATGATGATGATGATGATGATGATGATGATGAGGTATCAAACTTACTCCCTTCAAGATGGTGCTCACCTCAGGTTACCATACTCTCAGCAATTATTAATCTAGAAAAATATTCAGTAAGATCAAAAGAAATTTTTTTTACATGGTACAGAAAATTTAAAACTAAAATTAGAGCTTATAGCCAGGGAAGCAGGCAATTTAAAATTCAATCCAAATGGAGAAGTACTAAGAGTACATATATATGCTAACAAAGGAACCCAAACATTTCTTCAGGTCATTGAAGGCACCTTAACTTCTGGTATCTACTGAAAAGTCTCAGGAGACTTCAGTAAAATGAGAGGTATTGTCAGGATGGAAAACCTGGTTTTAAAATCCCTGTAGTTATCACCACAAAGATGAGAAAATATTACAGATCTTTCATCAAAACGGGACTCCTCTAGTACTTTGCAAGGATCCATTTGGACTCTCTGCAGGTCTATTGTACCTTAAGTTCATCTCCTATTTCCATTTTTCCAATTTGGCAAAAAGTTGGTACTTGAATAGGTTCTGGACTAAATAGTAGGCATCCAGAAATAGAAAGGGATCTTATCAAGAAAGATCACCATTCATGGAGAAGAAAACAAAAACAAAAACTGCAAGTATTTAATATACATAGTGAGTATGAAAAATAGATCTATAGACTATACTATAGCTGTGAATTAATTGAGTACTTGCAAATACAGATGTAAACATGGTATTAAACTGCTTAATATTTAGGCAGATATTTTGATTCAGAGGACTGTTGGATTCAGAAGATCTAGGTGGAAATCCTACTTCTGCCACTAATTGACTTGGCAAAAATCATCTAACTTCTCTGAGCCTTAACGTCATTTGTTAAATGAGGGAGGGGTAAGGGAACTGGATGACCTCAATAGGTTCCTTTGCAGCTCTATATCTAGAATCCTATGCTTTATAATGATTATAAATAGAACGTATTGTATCGGATGAAACCCATTAGGTTTATAGGGCTACCCTATTTTGATTTTGGGATCATACACTGGATCATGACATCTAATACATACAATTTCTGAATCAGGTGACCAAATGAAATCTTTATTCATGTGGCAGACTTGTTGATCCATCAGTAACCATTAATAAGGGGAGACTATCAGCAGACTACTTTCAGAGCCACTCATAAAACATCTATCAAAGTCAAAATAAAGGGTTTGTGAGGAACATTTAACTAATGAATCTTTCCTAGTAGATCTACAGGAGAAGCAGGAAGGATTGGGGGAGTGGTCTTTCAAAGGCAGCATCCATACTTTTCTGATAACTTCATTATTGCCCTAGTTTAAAAGGGCCAGCCCCACAGAAATGGACAACAGGCCTGATTATCATAGATAATATGAAAATATATTATATGAACTGATGATTTAGGAGACAAACTTTATCCAGGACCAAAGTAGGATTAAAAGAAATGAGGCCTAGAAAAGACTAGGAATCTGTAATTCCCAAAGCAAAACTTAGCAGAACACAAATTAAGATAAAGTAACCACAAATATCCTCTCCCAGCCTGGAAAGTATAGTAAATGTTTTTTTGGTCTTTGAAGAAAAATACTCATTTGTTGTGTAATGATCATTTGTGGATTGTGTATATAGAGAAGAAACAAAGATTTGCAAGTCAAGGTAGACTGAAAATAGAAGGAGAAAATCTGCCCCTACCAGAGGAATCCACACTAATGAGAATAAGGGATGGATGATAAAGGGTAGACTTAGAAAGGCAGCAGTATGACAAACTTCATAACCACCAGTATGTCAGGCATGTACTGACTGACCATCCTAGGCTTTGACAGTTCCACAAATACCCATTAATATTTTTCTCTCTTGTTCCCAAAACTTCACAGAACTTTTTCTCAACCACCAAGAGAGTTTCCCAAGGGAAAGAACATCCCAGTTGCCCTGAACATAAAAATGACTCTTTCCCACATACATATTCAGCTAATTTTTGACATTGCCCAACACATAACCATACCACCATATCACCTGGTCCACAAATAAAGCTATAATTAGTGGTAGAGCCCAATTAATGTGTGGATTCTTGTGGTGGTCATTATCCTAACCTCCAGCTCCCTACTATTTTAATCGCTCTACCAATAACTTTTATAGTACTGCCAACAGAAAACACTAGTTTCTCTACTCCGGGCCCTTTTTTTTTAGTTGTTTTGGAATAGGCCAAAGGAAAAGTTCCCCTTGAAACAGTACAAAAGCCCTTAAAAAAGTCAGACTTAATTATATTTCTGTTTATTGCACAGGAATTAGAACCAATGAGACAGTCCAGCCTGATCAGGACTCTTCCATCTGGGGCCAAGGATGATGATTGTAGTGGCCAGAGTACGGTACTCACTATTTATAGGAATTCTGATTTTCACATGTTTATGTCTATCCTTGCAATAAATCTTCTATGTCTATCTCATGCAATTATTTCCTGCACAATGTGATTGGAACACAAACCCTGATTGGATCATCTACAGATTAATATGTGAGAGGGTATGAGGAACCTTGGTATGGCAGTTTTGGGTAAATACTCCTTAGGCTAATGGGGAAAACAAAGAATGTGACAAAGGCAAATGTCAGGTAATCAATGTAAATACTATAAATTAATGAAAATTTAGAATGCCTAACATTTTTTGACCTACTTATAAAGATATGAATGATTGAAAAAAACAGTAGTAAGTACTTAGTATGTGCTAAGTGCAAGGGATGTGGCAGCTAGGAGTTGCAGTGGATAGAGTGCCAGACCTAGAATAGGGAAAACTAGCTGTGTGATCCTGGGCAAGTCACTTAACTCCTGTTTGCCTCAGTCCCCTCATTTGTAAAATGAGCTGGAGAAGAAATGGCAAACCACTCAAGTATCCTTGCTGAGAAAATCCCAAATGGGGCCACAAAGATTCAGACAGGACTGAAACACATGAACATCAACAAAAGCAAGGGATGTAAATGCAAGCCAGGGAGAAGGGTTTGTGTTTATATTTTAGGCCCTTTCATTAAGGGGATTTGTTCTGTGAAGTCTGGATGCAGTCAAAGGGCCACCCTTGAGGACTAAAGGGCCATACTCCAACCCTGGTTTAGAAAACCACAGGGATGGTGATAGAAGGCATGAGAGTAGATTGATATAGCCTAAACAGCAACCTTATTGATTTGTTGTTTTAGAGTTGAAAACATGGAGGTTGGGAGCGGGGGAAGAAAATATGTGGCAGCAAGCCAGATAACTAGAAGATGGCTGTGGCTGGATGATGGACCATGCAAAGCTCTAATTAGGTCTGTACAGCCCCAGGGTAATGTCCTCTGGGATATGATTTCTGGTCAAGAGGGTGGTGTGGCAGAACACATGTTGAAAAGATGGCTGGGTTGGAAAGCTATAATCAGTTCTACTGTAAATACTAATTTAAAAACAAATTTATTTGCATTGTTAAGGTTGTTGATTTATAAAGACAATAATAAACACAATTGGGCAAAACAAACAGTGGAAAGTCATTTATTAAATAATTCTAAAGACATTTAGTCTCATCACTGTCACTGCTTGAACTATTACTATCATAAATAGAAGTGTTTCTAATTGAAGATGTCATCATGTCTACAATCTGCTTTTTAGGATTTTCTTCCAAGTCTGTTTGTATGGCTCCAACTTGGGCTAGTTTCCATTCAAGTTCTGTAATAAGAAATGGGACAATGTCATTTAATTGACAAGTGTGTGTTGATCTAGACAAAAATTCAGTAAGGTAAAAATATTTGTCTGGTGCATAAAATTTAAAATTAAAGTTGGAGCTTATAGTTAAAGAAGGTACAATTTTAAATTCAACTTGAAAAAAAGCATGAAAAGTAAATGGATCTACTATAAAAAGAAGATACCCAACCTTCCTGAATTTATTTTTTTTTGGACAGTCCTGATTTTAAGGGGGCAGGAATTATACTTTTAATAAGGCTTTACATGAAGCATATTCTTTTTCAAAACAATGTGTCTTGATTATGGGACTGACAGTCACTATAAATAAACTATATCCTGACATTTGTTAAAACAGACCAGGCAGAAGTTTCTGTCTCATGAATGGAGTCCTGGGTGATGAGGCTAATACAGTGTTCAGTCTCAAGGGCCTTGTTCTAATTAGAATGTGGGCTATTTCCCCCACCTACTTTCCTTTGGGAACATAAGAATCTGGTTTATGTCTCTTGAAAAGAGCACTATTTGTTTAAGGCAGTGTTGACCACAGAAAGAATTCTTATATGTGCCTTTAGCCAAACAACAGAGAATCCCTTTCAAGGAGATCCATTCTTCTCCACAGAGGTTTGAGTTATAGTCCCCCAAAACTCACAACACCATTTAGTAAAGTGCCTACACTTCATAGAACACGGTACATCCCAAGACTGATGCAGTGTTCTTGGGACAGACTTCTTCTTACATATGGGTAGGGGAGAGGAAGGTGGTTTCCTCACTTCGCCTTCCTTATATCTCATCCTGATCCCAGAAATTTACATGGCCCCCTCAAACTAGTTTGCATCCAACCTCACCCCCAGTTATCAATGTTGAGTACTAAAAGCCATTTCCAAACTATTTTTAGAATGAGCACTTCCAAAAATAAGTCAAATCTGAGTAACCTAAAATACAGGAATTCCAAATGGTTAACAAAAAGTGAATCTTTAATGCTCCATTACAGGACAAAGGAAAATCCTGTGATATTATGTCAAGAAGCTGCAAAACTTTCCATACTAAAAGCTTAAAAACAAATGTAAAGAAAATAAGATATAACCACAACTGAATAAATAAAAAAAAATAAAACATTTCTAAGATAATTTCTGTGACGCTAGAACCCAACAGTCCACTTTTTCCTTCACATTGAGCAGAACTATAAATAGGCTATAATACATGGAACATTTAAGCTGAAATAAGTGGAGGAATCAAACATTTAGTTTCCTGAGAATATTGGATTGAATAATTTCATCAACATAATAACTGAGTGCAAAATGATATATTTTAAAAGTATGACTGAATAACTTTGATTTTGATTTCCTAAGTCTAATAATATAGGCCACTTCCCTTTCATATTTTTAAATCAGGGAATGGTACAGGACCAGGCCAGGACTTATCAGAGTGCAGAAAAGTACCATAGTGAGGGTATGGAATCTATTTCCTTCTAGAATAGTATGCTTAGATTTTTCCAAAAAAATCTGGATGCTGCCTAAGGAGGTACAATTATTTGATATGGAGGTTGCAGCTGACAAGCAACACAAGGGCTTGCCTCTTAACCAATTTTTTTGACTTCTCTCCCTGCAATCATATGGTCCAGATACTCTTTTTTTGCCCTCCTCATCCCCTCTGGCTGGGTCTGATATGAGAAAACGATGAGAGATGATGCTGGAGAAGGATGCACTCAAGGTCAGATAAGTAAAGATCTTGAGTCCAGAATTTCTGCATCTTCATCCAAAGGAAGGCACTACTGGAACCTACCTATCTCTTGGATATTCTTTTGCAAGTTCAAGGACAAGTGCCCATAAGGAATAAAACAAAGTCAAACCCTTCATTTCCTAGAATCCTTGGGTTCAAAATAGCTTCTATCGTTCCTATGAGATATCTTGGTTCAGGAAATCATTCACTGCTTTGTTGTTATTATTTATTTATATGTGCTTATTAATTCTGTATTAAAAGTAAATGCTACATGCACTATTCAGATGTATTTGTCCGCTTCTGTGGAGAATTAACTCCATTATCACAAGGACATGTGACTAGGGCCTGCTGAAATACAGTAAGCTCAAAAAAGGAAAAAAGGTTTGGCCAATAGATTGGGACACAAAACAGATTTCTGGTCAAACCCACGCACCTCTTGAACTGGTGTGTTGGCTTACAGAGAGAAAGGCTGATCTGAGAAGGTCACTATCTGAGCCCCACAGAAATCTCTGGACCTATTAAACCCTTCTGCCCATTAGAATGGATGTGCAAAACCTCTGGGTAAGGCAAGAAACACTAAGTACTTACTTCGTACCAGGCACAGTGCTAATAAAAGTAAAGGGAAAGTCCCTGCCCTCAAAGTGGGGTAGAGGAAGAGAAGGGAATGGTGTCAAAGTCTGGAAAGTCAGAAGAAGGAAATGAAGTTGAGTTGGCCTGGGATTCCTCCCCAAAATGAAGGCCTTGGGAGGAACTCTCCAATGGTGGAAGGAGGGCCAGCATGGCAGAGGAATGTTCCTAGGTAGAAAAATGCTCTGGGTGAGGAATCCCCAGGTGCTGAGGAAAATTCCAACGTTAGGCCACAGCTGAGTCACTGTTTCAAAGTCCAGACAGTCAGAAGCAGAGCCAGGAATGCAAAACTAAGGGAGCAGGTTTGCTCCCTCTTCAAAATATTTTTCTATTTCTTCCTTTCCCAAGATGATTCAAGGTTATTTCCAAGACAAACATGGAACTCTCTGGTTTGCTAAACCAAGTCAGCAGTTAGCATCCACTTAGAAGGTGAGATACTATACAGCCACCAACTATGTGTCACTACAATCGCCAAAGGATCAAAATCGCTGAAGAACAAGAAAGATACGCGATACATGTTAAGTGAGTTATACAATATTAACTAAGGATGACTTGAATTTTCAAAGTAACATAGAGGACATCATCAAAGACATATGGAAGGACCTGTTTTACAGTCAGAGAGAAATCTAATAGGCAGCCAGGAAAATGCTGCAAGTGCTATTTTCTACATATATTTATAAATTACCTTTAAAATAACCTAAGACAAAATTACCTTCTAACTTCAGATTTATTCCTCCACATTCAATAATTCCAATGAATTTTCCTTCTATCTGGCCATTTTTATACACAAAAATTGTGGGTAAACATCTGTCATGGTAGTGTTGAATGCAGCTATTCACGATGGCCTTAACAAATTTGGTTTCTGGAAATTTTCTTGCTAGAGCACTCAGATGCTGATTAAGCAGTAAACACATTTGGATGCTGAAAGAAAAGAGGAATATATATGTGTTGATCTTCAAAAAACAGATAGTATCTAAGACTAAAAAAAATAAATCAGAAAAAAAGCCTTATCATGGCACAAATGTGTCATTTCTGTTCAAACCATTTGACAATTTTTTTCTTTTAGATTAGCCTGTCTCCACTCTTATACTCTAAGGTAATTCAAAAGTCATTGGTATTTATCTCAGGGTTGGATTCCTGATCAGGGTAAGACAGGGTAGGTTAAAACTTCTCACGAGATAACCCTGGCCTAAGATGATTCATAGTTTAGAAGGTCCCTCAAGGAGTAGATAGGGCTTTGGCAGTTATAACGTATGCCAGAGAATCTCATCAGCAGGAATATGTGTATGCAATGACTTGTTTACAATACGATACTATACCATTAAATGATGCAGTATTGCATCATCAAAATTTCAATGCAGAAAAAAGTCACAAATTTACAACAAATTATTAAATTTAAGATGTGTCACTTAAATTTTTTTTATTTTTTGAAATGACACAAATTTTTAAAACCATTAAAGAAAGGAGATTTTCAGGGGGCACTGAGTAATTTTTTTGAAAAGTACATCAAATAAGTCTGGGAACCTCTACTCTAGATAATACCGGAGGATGAGCATAGTCAGAATTTGTGTAAGTTACACAGCTTTGCTTTACAATGGTCAACCCCTCTTCATGTGGCATAGAATTTTACATTTTATAAGAAAAATTCGATTTTGGACAAACGTTTTACCTTGTCACCACCACATATTGTAATCTATAGCAGGCTGCATTTGCACTGGAAAATTTAGTGCAAGACAAGATGTTGGTAAACAATTATTTTAAAACTTCAAAAATTTGCTTCAAAATATGCATTCTTCCTAGAAATAAAATCAACTGAGAAACCTGCAAACTTAACAAAAATAACACTTTTCCTGACTACCAACATGCATTTTAAAATACTGGGTACAAAAGTAACATTAATTTTTAAGGAAAGGGATGTGGTTTTCAAAACCAGGATTTGAACTATTTTCAAATAACTAGGTTAATTTAATTTCTTACCCCATAAAGGAAAAACTAAAGTAAAACAAAACAAAACTTTGATGATTATTAGTGATTATTACACGTATTCTCTTAAATATTGTTCATGGTATATTTACTTGAACCTTAAAAACATAAAGACATATTTAAAAACATTGTAGATTAACACTTTGGAGAAATAGAATAGGGATTACCTTGATCTATATAAGTGTATTATAACCCAGACATCTTTTTCTGCATTTGTAACTTCTTTCACATATTGGTTGCCAGAAATTTCTCTTAGTTCCCCAAATTTTTTTGTTTTCTGAAGAGCTTTCCATTCTTGCAAACGCTTTAGTCTAATTAAAAAAATGAAATTCTCAGAAGACAGTAGCTATAATCCCATTGGTATAATTTTATAGACTCTAAATATTTAAATGACTTGTAAAAATGACTATATAGTTACCAACTTTAAAAAATTGAAAATAACGCTGTATTTCCAACTTTCTATTATGAATTTGTCTTTTGACATTTTCGTCATGCTCTTTCCCATTATAAAATACAGGAAAGGCAAGACTATCTACAAGTTCTATGTTTCCAAAGCACGGGGGGAAAAGGAAGACATTTAAACAGTAGGGGTTGTTCACACCAAACATTTTTGTTATAATTAACAAGTATGTATGTGTGTGTGTGTATATATATATATATAAACAATTAGGGACCTACCATGGGCCAGGCATTAGGAATATAAAGATAAAAGTTAAACAGAGCTTTCCCTTAAAGTGTTTACACTGGGAGAGACAACAGGTACATACATAAGTATGTAAAAGGATTATATAAAATACTTATAAAGTTATTGATTGGGGCCAAGGTAGAAGAGAGGAGCTAACTAGCATCTGGATGAACCAGGAACAGCCTTATGTAAATGGCAGCACTTGAACTGACCTTTGAAGGTATTCTAAAGACCAGAAAGGAAAAGTGTGCTGTACAGGTATAACATCCTGTTATAACAATTTAATTTGTTTTAAGACTAGGAGGGCACATAACATCTTCTCAGATCTACATGGTTCCCTCCTTTTTAGGGCGTTCATCTTAGACAAAAAGTTGTATCACAACTGCTCTGAGCCTCCAGTTTGGAAAAGTCTTAACAATGAGGTAGAAAATGGGTTTTCTGTTTTTAATTATTGTTCTTAAATTAAATGAAAAATGTTTTCAGTTAACAAAAATTTATTTCATCTTTATTCTACCTTCCTTGCTCCCTACTAGAAAAAAAAGAAAAACAAAATATTTGCAGTAAATATTCATAGTCAACTACATGTATGGAAATATTTTATAGCAGCTCTTTTTTGTGGTGGCCGAGAACTGGAAATTGAGGTGATGCCCATCCGTTGGGGAATGGTTGAATAAGCTGTGGTATATGAATGTAATGGAAAACCATTATTCCACAGGGAATGATGACTTTAGAAAAACCTGAAAATACTTATGTGAACTGATGCTGAGTGAAATGAACAGACCCTGAAGAACACTGTACACTCTAACAGCAACACTGTATGATGACTAACTTTGACAGACGTACCTCTTCTTAGCAATGCAAGGATCATGATGGAAAATGCTATGCACATCCAGAAAAAGAACCGTGGAGTCTGAATGCAGATCAAAGCATACTATCTGTCTTTTTGTTTTGCTTTTTTTTCTTTGTTTCTTCTTTCTCATGGTTCCTCCCTCTGGTGCTAATTCTTTACAACATGAGTAATGTGAAAATATGTTTAATATGAATGTATATGTAAAGCCTGTATCAGATTGCACACCATCTTTGGAAGGGGGAAGAGGAAAAAGGGATAGAAAATGTGGAACTCAAAGTCTTATAGAAGTGAATGTTAAAAGCTAAAAAATAAATACATCAATATTTAAAAAGATATTGATAATTAAGCAAAACAAATTCCTATATTGGCCATGTCCAAAAAATGCGTCTTGAGTCTACTGACCTTTTTGTCAGTAGGAAGGTAGTATACTTCTCATTTCTCATCCTCTGTAATAATTCTGCCTAACTTGACATTTATATTAATAGACCACCCCCTAGACCTCTTTGTGGTTGAGGCAAACTTTAATTTACACAAAACATCTGAGTAACAAAACAGCAGTGTATATAGATAGAAAGGCCCAGGAGAGGAAGTTGGAGAAAGATCCTATCTTTTATCAAGACTTTTCTTAGCCTAGGTGAGATGCTTGGAGAGCTGATGACCTGCCTTAGTTATCTTCCTTCTCTGCCACAGCTCAGACCTACCATTGCTATTCTAATGTGTGTCAGAATGTCCCAATTGTTTCAACCAATTCAATGAAGGCAGTTCTAACTGGTGTGATAAACTACAGACATCCCCTGGGATATGACCAACTTTTCTTGGAATATCTGTATATTTTTCTTCTGCAGTTTCACTACACTTCAAATAACTTTTCCATATTGGGCTAAGGCCTATGAAATTGTTTGATTGGGCATCTTACTACTTACTTTACCCTAAAACCCACCTCCTTTGAGAGTTATTCAATGTCTGTTGAGGGTTTCACTGTCCCAGGTTGGCAATCTTGACATCACACTCAACTCCCTCTTGCTCATCCCACAAATCCAATCAGTTGCCACATTTTGTTGTCTAAACTGCCACATCTCTTGAATTTACTTATCCCTTTTCTCTCCAGTCATATAGAGATCACCCTAGTTTGGGCACTCAATACTTGACCATTGTGATGGTTTCCAATTGGTCTTTTTGTTTCAAGTCTCTCTCCACCAATCCATCCCTTGTCCAAATATGTCATTCCCTAGTCAATCAAATCAAACATTCCCTATTTCCTTTAGCATCAAATATAAATTCCTGTTTGCCATTTAAAGTCTTTCACAATCTGGCACTAAGTGACCTGTCCAGCCCAACTATACGTTACTGCCCTTCACACATGCCAAACTGGATTCTTACTGTTCTTTATCCTTTTTAATTCAGAACTGACTCTTTGCTTTTACAGTGGTGTTCCCTATTCTTGGGATGCATAGCCTCTTCAACTTCGTCTCTGAGAAGTCCTAGTTTTCCTTCAAGGTTCAACTCAAGCACAACCTTCTTCATAAGGTTTTTCTTGATCCTCCCAAACTTCTAGTGACTTTTATATTTTGTATGCACACACATATACTTACATGTGCATATATATAAACATTATATTATAAATTACATGCAATATAATATGAATTATGTATAAATATATTTTCTAAACATAAATATCTTATTTTTATAAATATTTTGTATATGTACATATATTTGTTGAGGATAGGGACTGTTTTACTTTTGTCTTCTTTTCTCAGCACCTCAGTTTTACATTGCTATAGTTCTCATGTACCAGTTCCCTCCAAACTCAAATAATTTAAGTGATATTAATAGAGACTTTACTATACCTATATGTTTCCATAGCCCTCATATCTTCATCATCAAAATCATCTTCAGCTTCCTTCAACTGGGCAAGAGTCATTTTTTCATATGGTTTAACTAAAACATAATAATTCAATAACCATTAAATGTGTTTAATATATGGAAAGCACTGTTAGAGACTGATAAAGATTAAAAAATAATTGAAAGATGCCTGCTTGCATAAAGTTTACCTTCTAGAAGGTGTATGCCACAGAAAAATAAGCAATGATCCGGAATAAATTTATAATGAAAGCACCGTATATGTTATAATAAAAGCATAAGGTTTAAAGGTAGTTTGTGAGAATGGAAGAAAGGAAAATAATTTCCAACCAGGGTGTAGAAGGATCACAGAAGGATACCTGGAGGGGGTGACATGTCAGGTCTTAAAAGAATGGGTAGGGGATGAAGAAAGAAAAGAAGAAAAGAAAGGGAAGGGAAGGAGATTTGTGGTACAGAGAAGAGTGTGGACAAATGCATAGAGGGCCAGATGAAGCTAGAAAGTGCTAAGCAGTCTGATTTGTTTGGTGCATGGAAGGGAGAAATGTGGCTCACAATTAGAAAGATAGGAGGCCCTAGGTTATGAAAGTGAATGCAAGGCTAAGGGGTTTGGAGCCAATGAGAAGTTTTAAGTAGAGAAATAACATGATAGGATCTACATATAAAGAAGATAGCAGAAATATAAAGGATAGATTGAAGGAGAGAAGAAATTGAAACTAAGGAAACTGGTTAGAAGACCATTTTAGTGGTGTCTATTGTCAAGAAGACTTGTATTAGAGTGATAGCTTAGGAAACAGAAGAGAAAAAATGAGAACCAACCACAGGGAGAACCAATGTGGCTTGCTTTACTAATTGGAGGAGGAAGAAGAGTCAAAGATTATATACCAGTTTCAAGCTTGAGTGGTGTCATTTACAGAAATAGAGAATTAAGGAGGGAGAATTGGTTTTGGAGAAAAAAAAATAATGTGCTCTCTTTTTAGGACATGTTGAGTGGAAAGAATCAGCAAGCTGTGGGAATGGGGGTTTGGAGCTTAGGGAAGGCTGGAAATATAGTGAGTTACCTGTGTGAAGACGAATCATTGAAGCCACGGAACTGGAAGAAAGTTTCAAAGGATTTACTATAGCAAAATCAAAGACCAGAACCTGGAGAAGCATCCAGCTTAAGGGCTGGGAAAGAGGAACCAATCAAGGATTCAAAAGAAAGTCATTAGAGGTAGAACCAGGGGAGTATGAGAGAAGAAATATGATCCAAAGGGAATGGCCTCTATGTAGCAAAGAGTTTAAAAAAACCAAACTAAAACCCCAAACCTAACTGATGGAAGGTTTTGATTCTGGATAAGCTGAAAGAATAGTGAGATTGAAGTTATATTAGTAGGAGAAGATGAATGACTAGCAAGAAAACACACAGATTACTTTTTTTTAGGTTTGACCATGCAATGGCAGTGATAAATAGGAAAACTTCATGGATAAATAACACAATGGAGGCAAGATTACCATTTTACCTCATAGTATTATTTGTAAATAGTGGGGAAAACTCAGCGTGTCTAAAGATATGTGACAGAACTAATGGAAAGACAGGACATACAACTATGCATGAAGAAAGGACAATTGATGGAACAAGGTCTTGGAGGAATCAGGAATCAAAGGCACAGGGGAGAGGCTAGCCTTGGGAATGACTAAGGACACATCTTATTATCATGTAGCATAATTATCCATAGTCAAATATGTAATAAAATTATCATATAACTATTTTGCTTCACACCTGAAAATATCCAGACAAACCTAAACAAGAAATATTCTGAAACAAGGCTAGAGCTTCACTTATTGAAGAATTTGTTCAATACTTAAGTATCCTTAGCCCTCAAAAGAAATGTATAACTGAAATTTTATAGCTAAGAAAAGAATCTACAACTTAGTGATTCATATGAAATAAACCCAGTGATTGGACACCTTAGCAAAGTAGTAAACCACAGGGCAGTGTTTCCTAAACTAAGTTAGTTACAGATGGTTTTTACACTTCAAAGAAATTAATGGAATACATAAATGTTGGTCTAGAGGGTTAGAATATAGAATACCTCTGGGTTAGACGTATGCTGTGGAAATTTGGGTGCAGATTATTACAAAGAATAAATAAAATGAAAAGTAGAACATATAACGATTGTTCACACCTCATTTCACTAACATTTTCTTTTCATGAAGCTATTTACATCATTTGAAACACCTCAATTCCACCAAAAAATAGCTTGGAAAACAATGTCTCCTAGGATTATCAAATGAAGAATTAATATGATGGTGAAGAAAGAACACTATAGTAGGAGTCTAAAGACTTGTTGTGTCTTTAACTTGTTGTGTAACCCCGAATAAATAACTGCATCTCTCTGTAGGTCTGTTTCCTCGCAGACAAAAATAAGGGGATTGAACTAGATAATCTCTAGATTCCTGTGATCTATTACTTCTGTGGTATTTTTACTCTAAAGATTATTACCTGTTGCTTCTTTCTGTAAACGTAAAACCATCTCTTCAGTCTCATCCTTTGTTTCTTCTTTTGGAGGAAGAATTCCAAAATCTCTTAATATGTCATTCCACTCAGTATCTTCATTTGGATTCTGTTTTACGAAAGAATGGAAACAAACAAACCTGGTATCTTAGGCCAGGTGTATCATGGCCCCAACTCAGGATCAGGAGAGACAATCAATAAAGTAAATAATAATAATTTTTAAAATTCTTATTAAATATGAAAATCCAATACGACTATATACAAGTAATACTCAGCAAGGATCATCCGGGGCAGCTCTCCAGGTCCCTACATGTGGGGACATAACAAGGTGAAAAACAACAGCTCATACAGAAGAATATACAGTTCATCAAATACAAAGTGCTACTCTCCCTATTTGGTATTGGTTTACAGAAGATTATCCTGAAAGGCATTTAGCCTATCTCACTTTCCTGGCTCCTAACATCTTCTCCTAGGACTTTAGATTTCTACAATGATGGTAAAGCACTTTTAGAAAAAATAGAACCTAGTTTTATAAGGTAAAACAGCTTGGACTTGTTAAGGTTTCATTCTCCATCTCTCTTAGTCACTGCAACTTTTAGTTTCTACAGATTTCACTAGCTGATTTGCTACAGTGCCTTGAAAAAACCCAATACTAGGAAACAAATGTAGGACTGTCATAACTTTAAATGGCAATCTGCAATTAAAGAGGTAAGGGGAGAGTCCACTAACCAAATCCAGCATTTCCTAGTCATGCACCATGATTCAAGTCTCAGAATCCTCCAAACAGGCATGGGGGAAGGGCAGTCAGAGTGATCCCAGGGGAGTGATAAAGAACAGTTTAGGTGTTATGGGTGTATTGTAGCTCAGAGTATTTCAGAGTGATGAAAGTTGCACAATCTTGGAGGACAGAAAAGGAGCTTTTGTTTTGAATAGGAAAGGGTATCCTCTCAAGGTTATGAACAAAGCACCCAGACAACATTACTAGAAGTTGATTTTAAGGGCTGAGTGGGAGGGGGGGTATTCTTCTCGGCATCCTCAAAATTTTTGGACTAGATAATCAATAAAATGAAAAAGAATTTTAAGAGTAATAGGTTTTAAGAATAACAAAAACACAAAACCTCATCCGTCACTTATAAGAAACACATTTAAAAAACAAAGATATTCACAGAATAAAAATGGAATATAGAAAAACTGATGATGCATCAAGTGGATTCTAAAAAGCAGGAGTTAACAATCATGGTATCTGACAAAATCAAACATTTTAAAAATAAAAACGGATTAACAAAGAAGAAAAAATCAAAAGGCAACAAACCAATATCAGCACTAAATTTATATGCTTCAGAGGCCTTCAATGACCATGGAAGAGACAGTGAGGCTGGCCACTTTGCCCAAGTCTGCCTCACTTAAATCCAGTTCGTGCACAAGTCAAGACATCACCCTGTACTGTCAATGGTCCTTGCTGAAAACAAAGGATAAATAGTAACATTTATTGACCTACAAAGATACAGACAGTAACAATAGTGACCATAGAGTTCAATGCCTCCCTGTGTTTATTTCAGAAACGTAAACAAAAGGGAAAAAATATGGAACTGAACAAATGGTTGGAGAAACTTAAAAGACTTATGATGTCTTCTAAATGGGACTGTAAATGAATATATGTATTTTTCAGCAAAACATGAAATTCTAAAAAACTGCTTATGTATTACAGTACAAAGATATTGCAAACAAATGTAAAAAGGTAAAAATAGTAAGTACAACTCTGAATGGAAAGGGACATCAGAGTTCATTTGATCCAATGCATTCCTGACTAAGAGCCTCTTTTATACAATCACTTACAGATTAAAACTCTGCTTAAAAGCTTAAAGGGGAAATATTCCTACTATCTTCTGGAAAAGTCAACTTCATTTTTAAAATAACTTTTATTGTTAAGAAAAACTGCATAATAGTTGTCTTTTGTGATTTCACACAAACACAGAAAGTTACAGTTAGAACGTATAAACCTATACCTGAACAAAAAAAATCCTCTCTATGCTGTATCTGGCAAAAGGTCACCAAGAGGTTTTTCTTGAATATCTCTAGTGCAGAAAAACCCCACAACTGTCCAACACAGTATTTTTTATGTTGATAAATTTTGTTTTGAAACAATAATCATGGATCTCAATTATGGAGCTGTAAAATAATGATATATGATAGAAAATCATTTACAGAAACCTGCCTCTTCCTTTTTCATAATTTCAACAAGCATACCATTGAGATGTCTGTGGATTAGTCTTACAAAGATTTAAAAAAGATGACAGAGTAGGCAATTAGGTCAGTACTTATTGATGTCTTCTCAATCACCTGTTTTTTGGGGTGGGGTTAATCTCTTTTGATACTATCCCTTACCTGTGCTACCTTGTAAGATGGTCTCTCAATTCTTTCAAGACTGTTCTTTCAAGACACAAATTTCCTCTGACTTAGAGTATTCCTGGGTTAATTCACTTCCTTTATCATGAATTTTAAGATAAAGTGGTTATTTTCCTGCAAAGGTTCTTCTCTTTATATACCCTCTTGGTCCTCTCATTAGCTCTCATTGATTCAATGATCTAAATGTGATGAGGCCAAGATCTACACTATTAATTTTTAGTTGCTCTGTGTTCTAACATTACATAGCAACTGCCTGTTGGACATTTCCAAATGGATATCCCATAGTTCTTTAACCTCAACATGTTCAAAACATAGTTCATCTTTCTTTAAATTTTTCTTTTATTTTAGACTTGACAAACAATGAACATGAGCATTTTAACATACAAAGAAAGGAAAAAGATTATTTATGAAACTATGAAACTCATTAAGTACAGATTATTTATTTAAAATATATAATAAATTCACTGTTAGCTCCAAAGCTGAACTTCCTTATTTTCCTCTGAACCTTCTTTTATTCTCTTCCGTACATTTAAAAATGCTTCATTAATCCTCTTTTTCTTTCATGTCCCTTTTTGGGGATGGGGGGCATCACTATCACTAGTCTATCACAACTTTTGTGAAAATTTTTGTGCATATAGATCTTTCACTCTTTTTCTATTCTCTTTAGGTACAGACAGAGTGACTTTTCTGGGTCAAAGGGTACAAAAAGTTTAGTGATTCTGGGAGTATAGTTCCAAAATACTTTTTTCCAGTATGACTGAATCAATTCATAGATTCACCAAAAGTGCATTACTGTGCTTGTTCTCTCACTCTACCATTTTTCATTTGTTCCAACATTGCCAGTCTGGTAAGCATGAGGTAGAACCTTGAAGTTATTTTAATTTGCACTTTTCTATTAGGGATTTGTAGCACTTACTGATACATTTACTGATTGTTTAGACTTCCTCCTTTGGGAATTTCCTGTTCACAGATTTTGATCATTTGCTATTGTGAAATGGTTCTCATTCTTACTTATTTTGGTATATTTCCTATGTATCTTGGATATCAAATTTTTATCAGATAACCTTGCTATAAATAATTGCCCCACCCAGTTAACGATTTCCCTTCTAATTTTTGCTTCATTGATTTTGTTTGTGCAGAAACTTTTCCTCTTTTTATGAAATCAGAACTGTCCATTTTATCTCTTGTGATTCTTTCAATTCCTTATTTGGTCAAGAAGTTTTATTCTCTCAACAGCTATAACAATCATCCCCTTTCTGCTCCTCTAATTTGATTATGGTGATTTTTATTTATTATGACTAAATCATGTGTCTAGGTTATCACAGTGTATTTTGTGAGATGTCAGTTATACTTAATTTCTGTAAGATTGCTTTACAATTTTCCCAATAGTTTTTGTCAAATACTAAATTAGGATATAAAGATTTATAAAATACTAAGCTACTATATTTTCTTCTGGATTTTATATTTCTTATCTGTTCTATTGGTGAACTTTTCTAATTTTTTTTTAGCTGTATGAAATAGCTTTGATTGGTGTTTTGTAGTCTATTTTCAGACTTGGTACTACTAGATGCATTTTCACCTTCCCACTTTTAAAAATTATTTCCCTTGAAATTCTAGCTCTTTTGTTTTCTTGATGAATTTTGCTATAGTTCTAGTTCTAGAAGGCAATTTTTTGGTAGTTTGACGTGGCATTGAAATAGTCAATTAACTTATTTAGTATTGTCATTTTCTTTTTACTTTTCTGGGCTCAACCGTGAACCTAAATTAATACCTCTCCAATTATTTAGGTCTGACTATATTTCTATAAAATGTGATTTGGAGTTATAGTCATATAATTCCTGTATGTCTTAATAGGTGAACTCTCAAATATTTTACATGTTTCACAGTTATTTTGAGTAAAATTTCCTTTTCTATCTCTTCCATCTAGATTTTGTTGGCAATACACAGAGAAGAGAGAATCTGTGTGGATTTATTTTAAATCCTGCTGTTTTGCTGAAATTATTGTTTTTATTTCTTTTTCTTTTTTCCTTTTTATTCCCCTCCCCCCCGATTTATTAATTTATTTGTTTTCAGTTTTCAACAATCACTTCCATAAGTTCCAAATTTTCTCCCCTTTCCTCTCCAAGATAATATGTAATCTTATATGGGTTCTATATAAAAACTCCTATTAAACACATTTTCACATTAGTCATGCTGCAGAGAGGAATTAAAACAAATGGGAGAAAACATGAGAAGAACAAAACAAAATAAAGGAGAAAATAGTCTGCTGCTGAGTTGACGAGACCAGTTACTCTTCCATATTCAAATACCTATACTATACATGATTTTGGTCTTACTATTTGCTTGGATAAATGTATTTTCTAGCTATCTGTGATTGCATTATATGAAAGAAGCATTAAGTTGAAGGAACCCAAATGGGCTGAAAATAAACTGTTACCTCTTAATCCAAATATATGCCTAGAGTGCAAATACCAAAAATCTGTACCAAATAGATACAATTCTAGCTTAATATCCTTCTTGGAGAAAGGAAATTGGGGAAATAAGTGCTCAGGAATGGCAATATTCCTACTCTCCACATGTAAAAATCAGAATGGATTGGGGGTTTTCCAGATTGTGAAGCTTATCTATATAAATATATCCTTGTAACATGACCTGAATATGTCCCTGTGCCTCCAGTTTACATTACTACATAGACAACAATAAATCATTACACTTCAGTTTCTTTTTTTTTTGCTTTACTGCTACTGCTCACATTTCTAGACCTATAGAGAACAAGAGAGGGAATAAGAAGTATCCTAATCTTTGCTTTACATCTGATAAGAATAACAACATTAGCTAGCATTTCTATAGGGCTTTAAGACTGCAAATACTTTATGAATTTTTTTTTATTATTTATTGTGCCATCTAAGTGTCTGATTTTATTGGAAAATCTCTACTATTTCTCCATTATATATAATCCTTAAGATGACACAAATTTTTATATTAAGGAATGGTCCATTTCCCCCCAATAATTTGTACTCTTTTAAAATAAACTTCTATTTTTATCTTTTTTTAAATATAAATTTATTTAACTTTTTACATTGATTTTCACAAAATTTTGGGTTCCAAATTTTCTCCCCTTTTATCCCCTCCCCCCACCCCAATACACCGAGCATTCTAATTTTCCCTATCACCAATCTGCCCTCTCTTCTATCATCCCTCCCTTCTCTTGTCCCCATCTTCTCTTTTCTCCTGTAGGGCCAGATGACTTTCTATTCCCCATTAACTGTATTTCTTATTTCCTAGTAGCAACAACAATACTCGACAGATGTTCCTAACACTTTGAGTTCCAAATTGTCCCCATCCCTCCCTCCCCACCAATTCCCTTTGGGAAGGCAGGCAATTCAATATAGGCCCTATCTGTGTAGTTTTGCAAATGACTTCGATAATAGTCATGTTGTGTAAGACTAACTGCATTTCCCTCCATCCTATCCTGCCCCTCATTGTTTCTCTTCTGTCTTTTGATCCTGTCCCTCCCTGCGTGTTGACTTCAAATTGCTCCCTTCTCCCATTGCCCTCCCTTCCATCATCCCCCCCACCCTGTTTATCTCCTTCTCCCTGACTTTCCTGTGTTGTAAGATAGGTTTTCATACCAAAATGAGTGTGCATTTTACTCCTTCCTTTAGTCGAATGTGATGAGGGTAAACTTCATGTTTTTTTTCTCAGCTCTCCTCTTTTTCCCTCCACTAAAAAGTCTCCTGCTTGCCTCTTGAATGAGATATAATTTACCCCATTCCATTTCACCCTCTCTCCTCCCACTACATTTCTCTCTCACCATTTACCTTAATTTCTTTTAAGATATGGTCCCATCCTATTCAATTCACTCTGTGCTCTCTGTCTCTGTATGTGTGTGCACGCACGTGTGTACATGTGTGTGCATGTGTGTGTGTATGTGTGTGCGTGTGTGGTCCCACCAACTACCCAGATACTGAAAAGTTTTAAGAGTTAGAAATATTGTCTTTCCATGTAGGAATGTAAACAGTTCACCTTTGGTAAGTCCCTTATGACTTCTCTTTGCAGTTTACTTTTTCATGCTTCTTCTCATTCTTGTGTTTGAAAGTCAAATTTTCTTTTCAGCTTTGGTCTTTTCATCAAGAATGCTTGAAAGTCCTCTGTTTCATTGAAAGACCATATTTTCCCCTGAAGGATTATACTCAGTTTTGCTGGGCAGGTGATTCTTGGTTTGAGTCCTAGTTCCTTTGACTTCTGGAATATCCTATTCCACACCCTTTGATCCCTTAATGTAGAAGCTGCTAGATCTTGTGTTATTCTGATTTTATTTCCACAATACTGGAATTTTTTCTTTCTAGCTGCTTGCAATATTTTCTCCTTGAGCTGGGAGTTCTGGAATTTGGCCACAATGTTCCTAGGCATTTCTCTTTTTGGATGTCTTTCAGGTGGTGATCGATGGAGTCTTTCAATACTTATTTTGCCCTCTGGTTCTAGAATCTCAGGGTAGTTTTCCTTGATAATTTCATGAAAGATGATGCCTAGGCTCTTTTTTTGATCATGGCTTTCAGGTAGTCCCATAATTTTTAAATTGTTTCTCCTGGATCTATTTTCCAGGTCAGTTGTTTTTCCAATGAGATATTTCACATTCTCTTCCATTTTTCATTCTTTTGGTTTTGTTTGATGATTTCTTGGTTTCTCAGAAAGTCATTAGCCTCCATCTGTTCCATTCTAATTTTGAGAGAACTATTTTCTTCAGTGAGCTTTTGAACCTCCTTTTCCATTTGGCTAATTTTGCTTTTGAAAGCATTCTTGTCCTCATTGGCTTTTTGAACCTCTTTTGCCAATTGAGTTAGCCTATTTTTCAAGGTGTTATTTTTTTCAGCATTTTTTTGGGTCTCCTTTACCAAGGTATTGACCTGTTTTTCATGCTTTTCTTGCATCTCTCTCATTTCTCTTCCCAGTTTTTCCTCCACCTGTCTAACTTGATCTTCAAAAATCCTTTTTGAGCTCTTCCATGGCCTAAACCCACTGGATATCTATTTTGGATGTTTGGGGTACAGAGGCCCCGACCTCCATGTCTTTCCCTGATGGTAAGAATTGTTCCTCGTCATCAGAAATAAAAGGTGGGAACATCTGTCCCCCAAGAAAGTAGCTTTCTATGGTCTTATTTTTCTTCCCTTTTCTAGGCATTTTCCCAGCCAGTTATGTGATTTCTGAGATTCCTCTGCACCCCTGCCTAGATCTGCCCAGCTAGTGCTTGGGGTCTGAGATTCAAATGCTGCTCCCCAGCCTCAGGGCTTTTGGCAGTGGGCATGGCTGCTATTCAATGTGAGCTTAAGTTCTGGTGCTCAGGTGGGGGCAGGGCCGCCTCCCAGGCTCAGTTCCCTCAGGGGCTTTATGCAGAGACTTTCAGTAATGGCCCTGAGCTCCTGTCTGCTTGGTGAGTCCGGGGCCACTGCTGCCTCTGCCGCTGCCTCCCAAGGGGGCCCGAGTCACGGAGACACCCCGCTCCCCTCTCGGCCAGCCCAGAAGTCTCTCTCACTGACCTGTAGTGCCTGTGGGTGGAGGGACCTTCCCAGCCACCAGAGATTCTGTCCCTGAAGCCTGCTCAGATCTGCTCCCGAGGGCAGCGCAGGGATGGGCTCTGTTGCCCGGAGCACAATGGACCCCTGGGAACGGCTTTCCAGGGCTCTCTAGAATGGAAATCTCTTCCACTGTGTTTCTGCGTGGCTTGCATGTCTCCAGAATTTGTGGGAAGTTCTTTTTACAGGAAATTTATGGGCTGTGGGTTCAGAGCTAGCATACGTGAGTCTTTCTACTCTGCCATCTTGGCTCCTTCCCCAGCTATCTTTTGTTTTAATGTTGCCTAAATTGCTCCCTGTATTTTCCCCTTCCCCTCCTAGAAAGTCACCCTTTATAACAAAGAACTTTTTTTTAAAAAGAGGGGGAATCAGTAAACCAATCAACTGCACTATAAAAATCTGAGATTAGAAGAAATGTCCCACACTCATGAAATCCTCCTCTCCCAAGGAATGAGAGGAAGTATCTTCTCATATCTCTTCTTTCAGGCTGTTTTTTAAAAAAATATTTTATAACATTCACTTTCAATTGCTTGTGGTTGCTGTTCTTTCCATTTTCAAATTTGCTAGGAGTGAAATAAAATCTCAGGATTATTCTGATTTGTATTAGTGATAATGGAGCATTCTTTCATATATTTTGCAATTTTCAATTCCTCTTTTTTGAGAACTATTTGTTCACACCCTTTGACCATTTATCTATTAGGGAATTTTATATATATATATATATACATATATATATAAATTTTGGGTGTTTAACAGCTCTTAATTCTCTTTCCAAGTCTTTCCTCCATAGCTTTCACTTCATGATTCTTTTCTTTAGTACTTTAGATTTTAGAGTTTACAGGTTCAGAAGGACAATGCTGCTTATTTACCCTGTTCTGATCCAAGAGACTGTGGCCAGAATCTTGTTTTAGGTCCAAGGGATAGTACTGAGGTCTTGTACCAGGCCTAAGTCTGTGAGCCTCTCTCCAAGATAAGAGCAACAGCACTGTGGCCATATTTGAACCTAAGATCTGGACCTGGGATCCTGGCCCACCTCTATTCTGCATATCCTGCTCTGGACACTCAACTGTGGGGTCAATCTGTTAGAAAGATGACCCACTTTTCTTTCCCTTTCAATTTCCCAATCACTACTTAGTCTGACAGTCTTCTTCGTTAGAGAGATGTGGGAAGAACTGGACTATACTCCTTCCTCCATCATCTTTGTTAGTCTTTTAGCTTATATTGGATTTATTGAATGTTTGATAAAATATATTTTAAAATTTATCTGGTCCTAAGTCACCTCTCTGTCTTTACCTTGAAAATTTACTTATGGTTTGTTCAATTTATTTGTCTGAAACTGACTCATTTAATTTCCCTACTTCATATTATGTTAATTTGGGTATTTTATATTTTTAAATTCATTTATTTCATTTGTATTATCAATTTTGTTGGTATATAATCATGCAAAATAACTTTTCATATTTTATTTTATTTCCTCTTACTTTCTAGAAAATCTTTTTAAAAATTTATGTTAGTAATTTGGTTTTCCTTTCTTTTTAAACCAGATGATTTTTAAAAAGTTTTTAACTTTATATAGCAATTCAAAGGCATTTTTTTGCTTTCAGTTTTGTTAATCTCATCTTTGATTTTCAGGGTTTTTTTTATTTTGAATTTGAGGTTTACAAATCTATTTTTTCCTAGGTTTTTTTTTTTTTTTAGCTGCATGCCCAGTTCATTGATTTGTTCTCTTTTCTACTGATGAAAGTACTCAAAGATATAAATTTTCCCTTAAGGGCTGCATTAACTCAAATCCAAAGTTTTGGTATGTTGCCCCATTGTTTCCTTAATGAAATTACCTAGTATTTCTATGATTTGTTCTTTGACTCCCACAGTTCTTTAGGATTAAATGATTTATTCTCCTTTCTTTGAATTCCCTTTATTGATTACAATTTTATCATGTTATGGTTAATAACAGAAGTATTCAATGTTTCTGCTTTTCCTCATTTAGATTTTATACCCTACCCCAATCAGTTTTTGTAAAGTTGCAAGAAAGAGTTGAAAAATATGGAAACTCCTTTCTATTCTCATTAAGTAACCACCAGAAAGCTATCATATTTAATTTTTATAGAGTTCTATTAAGGTCTTAAACTTCTTTTTTAATCTTTGTTAGATTGGTCTATGTCTGAAAGAGGATATATTGAGATTCCCAAATATTTTGGCTGCTTTGCTCTCTATTCTTTGTAATTCAATTAATTTTTCCTTAAATGCTAGGTCATTTGGCATAAGTGAATATACTAATGGATACTTTCCCTGGTTTCCTTCAAGACAGCTCAAATTTAATTTTCTGCAAGAGGTCTTGCCTGGTCATCTCCCTATCCTATCAGTCTTTAGTGCCTTCTGTTCTAAGACTGACTCATACTACTCTATATATAGCTCTTACTTTTCTAATTTTTATATGTTATCTCTCTATTTGAACATGAGTTTCTTGAAGGCAGAATAGCTTTTGCTTTTCTCCATATTCTCACAGTCAAGCAGAGTGCCTGATGCTGAATTAGTGAATGATAAATATTTTTTGTTTGATTGACTGAAATATGAAAATCGGAAGAAGAGACAAACAAGGTGAGAAAGTTGAGTTCCATGTTGGACATGTTGAATGTGAACTATCAGAGGGAGACATACAAGTAACTGTTCAGTAGGTAATCAGGAGTTCTGGAGAGAGATGAGCACTGGATAACACATAGAACTGAAAGTCATTTGCATAGGTGAAGCCTTGGTTATGGATAAAATTGCATAGGAATTTAGGACACAGCCTAGAGAGTGGGAAGAGGAAAATGAACTGAAGAAGAATGGTCACACAAGTAAGAGAAGAACCAGAAGCAACCATTGTTAACAGAAGTTTAAAGAAAAAAAGGAAGAAGAAACAGGCAGTCAACAATGTTAAAAGGTGAAGAAAGGTCAAGAAGATTGCTGACTGAGAAAAGAAAAGATCATTTAATTTTACACTTTTAAGAAGTCACTGGAAATCTTGGAGAGGAGAGTGATGTTTGAAAATGGAAAATCACTCTATTGGCTTTTGTATCATAGCAGATGTTCAATTTATTAGCTGTGGTCAAAACTTATGTTAATGATATTTCTTTCACCTCCCCCCCAAAAACTTTTCCCAAATAAAGGTTGAATTCAATACTCCTTCCCTTCTCCATTTATGACAAAATTCAACTTAGTAACAGCTCAATATTTTTCTTCCTGCATTATTTCCGAATCATGCTGACTCCCTTTTAGCCATTCTCCTCATTTCCCTCCCCCTGGGTTCCTGGGTTCTGATAGGTAAATTTTCACCATATCTTGCCCATCATGTCACTTCCCAGCTATTTTCAGACCAGGCTGCCTCCTTCTCAACCAACTCCCAAAACTCTCTCCCATGAGAACCATCTGGACTCTTCCCTTGGGTCCCTTGGCTCTGAAAGGTTGTGACCTTTACCTTATCTTGCCTCCAACCAAATCTGCAAGTCATTTGCCAGGCATTTCTAAACCATGATCCACCCCCATGCTTTCTAGCTCCCCTTTAAATACTGTCTTCCCCATTAGAATGTAAGCCCTTTAAAGGCAGAAACAGTCATGCCTGCTTTCACTGAACAAGAAAAACAGACACCAGGATATTGGGATTTCTTTTATAGAAGCCTGAAAATACATCAGAGAGTGGTTGGACAAGCAAGAGGAAAACATCCAGAATGCTGGGAGCATTGTTACTTTACAGCTGAAAGAACCAAGGTGAAAAAGGAGAGTTAGGTACTGTCAAGCCAGTATAATGATAAGAGGAGGACTTTTCCTTCTGGGGCCGGGCTGTCAAAGCAGCAGTTCCAGATTTAAGCTGATAGTTGCTTCCTCATGAGCACCGTTCAGTGGCTGCTGACCCTTCTTCTAGTTCAGTGCCTAAGGCAGCTCCAACGTTTTGGTCTCAGTATTCTTTTTTATTCTTCCCTTCAAAGTACTTTTGTTTATATGAGTTATATCTAGCAATACTGACCACACTAGACATTTAAAATCTGAGTATTATTATAAAAATAGTTTTGAACTTGTGGACCCTTGAAAGTATTTTCTATAGACTTCTCACAAAATCACTGTTTTCCATCAAAGTGAAACAAGAATAAAGGAGGAACATGGAGACAAGATTTTACAGTAACCTCTCCGAGATTCCCAAATGTTATTCATGGCTGGATTACAAATGGCACTCTCTGTCTCTCTCTGTCTCACACATACACACCCATGCACGCATACATACACATACACACACACACACACACACACACACACACACACAAGCAGCCAATGAAGCTGAAGCCAAGGTAGGGAGAGACGAGAGGTCAAAAACCATGAAAAAAATTCCATCAATATCCTACACTTCAGGAACAGTAGCTTAAGAACCATGATTTACCATAGAGATTGCATCAGTCCCTCCCTGAAAGGAAGCATGGGATTATGAACAGAGAACCAGTTTTAGGTTGAGGAAGACCTGGATCAAGTCCTACCTTTGGCAAATATTACTCTGTGACCATGGACAATTCACCTACCCCTCTCAATGCACTGAGGAGATTTCCTTAGTTTGATAAATTACAGATGATTTGCTGATCTGCATTGGTGGGGAGGAATTTCCACATAATGATGAAATCCCAGGGGAAAATATGCCTCCTAACTGGTTAAAGAACTGGTGCAATTCCCAAAGACCTTGACATTCATGAAGCACTTTACTCAATATAGAAAATGCCTTGTAAATCCCATAGAGTTCACCTTTTTCCTATTTCCTTTCACTAAATCTGACACATTTTGCTTTTCCTGTGACTTTTCTTGCAACACTTCCATGAAATGGTTTATCTTTACTACAAATTTAATCTTTATCAAGAAGATAATGAGAGATGGATTGGATTGAGCGCTAGGCCAGGAGTCAGGCAGACATGAGTTCAATCCCACCTCAGATACTTACTAAGTATGTGACTATTAGAAAGTGTACTACTTAATTACTCTGGGCTTAATGCAAATAGATATACATATATTATAACATATATAATATATGATGTGAGTATGTATACACATATATATGTATAGACACACCCATCCATCCATCTGTCACCTTGGTGCTGTCCATGTTTGGAGAATGAAAGCAAAAATGAACAGAAGTAGCCAATCCTTACTCTGAGTTTCACCCTTGGAATGTGGGCATTGCCAATTATATCCAGATCCTTCTTTTCTTCTCCTATCTAGTCAACATACTGACTCCATTTCTAAAGAAGAATGTCTTCTGGACATACATGTATGGGAAACAACAAGGAAAGCATCATGACCTGATAACCCAGGCAGAAAATGACAACCTTCTTTGACCTGAAGGAAGCAAAGCTCAGGGTCAGCTTTGGGGCATTTATAAAAATTAATAAATCAAAATTATTGAAATTTTCTCTCTTTACTCAGGCACCAGCCAGGTAGAAACTTGATACTCTGGACCAAATCATCACTCTGTCCTTTCCTAAAATCAATATTACATGCCTATCACTTTCTACTTCCTCTTTACCTTTCCCTTTTCACAGATAATGAAACATGCCACTAGTGAATTAGGACTGATCCTTTATCTCAAACTAGCCAGATCTGCTGTTAATTCAAATAGAAAGTAAACAACTTAAAAGAACAGAAAACTCTGTTTTGGACATCTATCATTTCAAACAAGTGCAAGAGGAAGGCACCTCACCATTCACATGAATTCTTGCTTAGCAGTCATTTCATCACTGTTCAGAAACATACCATGGTTTGGTCACAGCTCTCCCATCTATTTAAGTGGACAGAAGCATCAGCCTCCACAGTCACAGTCATGCTAACTTTTCACCCTATTTAAATTTTCTCCCTCTCTTCAATCACATGCAAAAATGTCCCAATCCAATGCTTGTGCATATGTCCCTCAAGAGTCTCTGCCTCTCCCATCAATGCTGTCTGAAACTATTAAATCTGTTTGAGACTGTTTCCCAAAAATATAGAAGTAATCTCAGAGAATCTTCTTTCCATGCCTGCAAAGGAATAATCCATCTCTCCAGAACCTTGCTACCTCCCTTCCTGGGGTTTGGAATGTTTTAATTCCTTGCAAAATCAGATGCAAATTATTAGATTTATACATCATAGCATCAAAAAAAATTCACTTTTAAAAGTACAAGGATGATTAGCACAGCATTTCAAGTAATCTTCATAGGGTCATATTATGACCCTATAACATTATTATGAGATAGAGATAACTATTTATCTCAACACATTGGTTTAAAGCAGTGGTGTCAACCTCAAACAGAAATCGGGTGGGGGGGGGGGGGAGCCACTAAACTATACATAAGGATCCTGCAGCCTGCAATATTGACTTAATCTTAAAATGTAATATCTATGTTTTATCGTATTTTTTATTTATTTTGGTAACTATTTCCCAATTACATTTTAATCTGGTTTGGGCTACCCTCCAGAATTTTATGGGCTACAAGTTTGACATCTTTGGATTCAGTAACTACATGTTTAAATTAAATGCAGCTCATAAAAATGCATATCTAACTGTAAGATAGGCATAACCACTGAGAACAAGCAAATATGCATAACAGCAAAGAAAAAGTAAAACAGTAACAGTAGTCTGCAAAATAAATATGCAGAAACAGCAACATAAGTGCACATGAACAAATAGCAAAACCTGCACATTAACCAACTAATGTAGCAGGGAGATACTTCTAATAGATGACACATGCATGATACTAACACAAAGCCAAATGACTGTGATAATGAACAGTGCAAAAGCATACTCAAAACATGCAGCAATTAATGTTCACAAGCACTAAATTATATTCAAAGCACACATTATATGGGTAAACATGTATTATTGTCTAAGTATATGTGTAATTGTTTTTATTACTTTCCCCAGTTGAATATGCCTGCCTTTATTACCTGATCTGTTCTTAGTACTCATTTTTTTCTTCAAGCTACTTTGTATCACTTTATATTTATTTGTGTACACATTGTATCCCCTTCCAAAAGAAAGTAAGCTGAGGGTAAGAATTGTTTCAATTGTCTATCTCTATTTATCTAGTACAGTGATTTGCACACGGTAGGTACTTAATATCTGTTGAATTGATTTGACCACAATTATCTAGATGTGGTCTTCCCAAAGCAGAGTATAGTGGGAATGATCTCTTATTCTGTTGACTCTCTATTAACACAATTTAAGATCCCATTAATTTTTATGGCCATCATGTCAGTGTTACCTTATATTGGACTTGAAGTCTACTATAGTCCTACTATCTTTTTTATGAGTCACTGTCTATATACATTTCTCTGATTCTAAAATTGTCTATTTTTAACCTCAAATATAATCTTTTACCTTTATTTCAACTATATTTCTTTTTACCAGATTTAGTCCACAATTTTAGGTCTATTGAGATGTTTCTGAATTCTTACTGTCTTTCAACATGTTACTTATCCATCCCACCTTTGTAGTATCTACAAATCTTCTATGTCTCAAATTCCTCAGAGTTGCAGAGACTGAAGTAATATATAGTTAATTTTCTAGTTACCAATTTGGGATTCATTATCAATTAAATGTACTTCTACAATTTAGTCTCATAACTCAGCAAATTTACAGATGACAAGAGATGGGAAACAGTAGGAACTGTGAAAAGAGAGATTCACTAATGCCTTGTTGGACTGGTAGATCCATTCTGGAAAGCAATTTTGAACTATGCAAATAAAGTGACTAAAATGTCCATACCCTTTCACCTAGATATTCTGCTCCTAGTTATAAAGGAGCTCACTGATTTAAAAAAGAAAGAAAGGCTATGTAAGACCAAAATATTTATGCAAACACATTTTTTTTTTGTGGTAGGGAGCAAAATTGTGTCCATTGATTAGAGAATACCTAAACAGATTGTGGTAATGAATATAATGGAATATATCTGTGTTGAAAAAAAAAGGATGATCTTGATGAATACAGAGAAGCATTGGACGATTTTTATAATACAAAGTAAAGTAAGTAAAACCAAGAAAACACAGCACACACAATTATTATAATAATGTAAATGGAAAGAAGCAATACAGAACAATTTAAAATTAATGTTCCAACATTACAAGAAATAAATTCGGTCCCAAAGGATACATATGACAAGACACTTTCCCCTACTCTTTGGGGAGAGGAGATAACAGATGTTTTACATTATATATAATGACAGGTTTTTTTGATGTATTGATTGGCTTTGCTGAGGTTTTTTTCTTTTCCCCCTTTACAAAAACTTAAACAAAACCCATAACTCTATTAAAGAAAAGCTAAAAGAGAAAAATATAAAAATGAAAGATATTAATAAAAATTTTTAAAGAATAATGTGCCTCAAAAGTGGTTTTCTTCAATTAAAGATGGTATTTTTATTATTTTCCCCTAGAACATTATAAGTTCACCAGTTGAATATGCCTACCTTTCCTATTACCTGATCTGCTTTTTGATCTCATTTTCTCTTGAAGTTATTTTGTATTACTTTGTATTTATTTGTGTACATATTGTATCCCCTTCCAAAAAAAAATAAGTTCTCTGAGGGTAAGAACTGTTTCAAATTGTCTATCTCTAGCATGTAGTACAGTGATTTGCACATGGTGGGCACTTTAATGCACATGGTAGCACAAGTTAGAGTTACTTTCACAAGTGACAAAAACAAACTTTAGTACATTCATAACAATGTAAAATTCATATATTTTTGGGTCCTAAGATGACTAGTTTTGAATTCAATGATACAGCATAGAACCTTTAGGCACACTTACTAATATTAGTTTTTATATGATTTGAATTCTCTAACAACTCACACAGGCTTATAGAATAAGCACAATTAACTGAGGGTGAGGTGAGTCGTGGGAGAGGAGTATTCTGAAATGAAATACTAAAGATCAAAACTAAATTTGTAAGCAATCCCCAAATAGGCAGCTTTAGAAAATTCATAAAATTCAACAAAAGCAAATATGTGTGTGTTTGTCCTTAGCTGGCTGCTCCTATTTTGTTTTTACTCTGTATTCTGTAGTAAAGAGATGACTAAATCTTAATAAATCTAAGATAATAAAATGGTATTTTAGCAGCACTTTTAAGTCTCAAATAGCTATTCTTATATCACATATTTTGTCCTCTTACCCAATTCTATCTAAGCACCTTTAACATTCCAAACAATGGCTCACACTTCTTCCACATTATTCATCTATCCTCCTTAGCACTTAAAAGCAAATAAAAGGCACAGTCTTGGCTGATAAAATTCCGTGTATGAGGCAGAGGACTGGGTACAGTTAGAAGACTAGAATCCTAGTCTCCTTATTTGCTACCTATGGCTTGAGCAAGTCACTTAACTCATGTGGACCTCAGTTTCCTCACTTGTAAAATGAAGCTGCGCTATATAAATGACGTCCCTTTCAACTCTACATTTTGTTTTCGTCGGAATAAAATTTAATCTTTCTGCCAGTTAGAAAGAGATTAGCAAAGAGATTTGTGTCCCTTAAGTCCCTTAAGGTTTACTACGTGCTTTTCTCACAAACTAATGAGTGCTAGTATATTTCAAGCCCAAACTTCTACTTGACACATTATACTCCCTTTTCGGTTCCAGGAACATAGAACACAGCACAATTTGTAAAGTTACCGTATAAAATTTACTTGCAATTAATTTTTTAAGGTAAAGGAGTCTGGCTATTCTAGATATCTAATGTAAATAAAATGATGGAATTAAGAGTTACAAGGGACCTTAAAGGATACTTATTCTTTGCTGATAAGATGTTAGAAAATGGAGATTTTAATCTAGTGAAATAGATCATTAGAATTATACGGTACTTTAGAAAGTCTTGGTCAGGCTAATTCAGAGCAAACAAACTTCTGCTCCTAGAACAAAATTTTCCTTGTGGTTTGAATCCATGGAATAAAGTCCCCACCTAGGCTCCCACATCCTCTTCGTATCCATGTGACCCCAGCATATACTAGCGTGTATACTCGCATATACCCACCCTCACCCGGAGAAGTTCGGCTTCTCCACAAGTAAACAAGGATGGGGGAAAGGCAATGATCTTGCTCTGACACCGTCAAAGAGTTGCCGTGAGGAAAGAGCTTTATAAACCTTAAAACTCCACCGAGATGTGAGTTATTAACAAACGACAAAAGGCAAGGGCTCCATTTAACCAGAAGGTTTGGGATGTAATTGGTGATGGTAGTCTACACTGTGTGTCTTTGCAAAACGAGTACAGTAATCCTCAAAATGCCCAAAGATCATAGCTTTAAAGATAGAAGGGGCCTTAGACGCCATTTAAGTTGTAACTTCACTTTACAGATGAGGAAACAGAGACCCAGAGAAGCTATATGACTTGCCCAAGACCACACAGTAAGTTTAAGTGGCGGAGCTCTGATACTAAATCCCAGCCCCCTTTCTATAACTGAGATTGCTCCTTTTGGGGACGGTGACAAACTAAGAAAGAGGGGCCTATTTACTTGCTATTGTGAGCCCCTCTCCACCCTCCACCTCTCCTCGCCAAGGCCAATAAACTCTCTTTCTAGAGTCCCCGCTTCCAGCAACTCACCTGCATGGTGTACCGGTCCCCTCCTCACACGTTCCGGACTACGTGGGAGTGGGGAGGCAGCTACGCGTCGCCGAGACTGGGGGGAGGGGGAAATTGGAGGAGGAAAGCTCCGGGCAGCTCTGAAGCCCTGAGCCTCTCCTCGCCTCCGTGGTCGCACTGGGAGCGCACCGCCCCGGCGCGCTTTGAGCTTCTCAACAGTTTGGAGCGCCCGCGCACACTCCCTGAAGGATTCGGACAGGTGCAGGGCCAAGCTGGTTCCGAATTCTTCCTTGGGGCGCTTGCCCAGAGCCCAATCCAACCTAGCAGGGCTGGCCCGTGAACCGCGAGATCCTTTAGCGCTTCACTTGTAAGGGTCCCGTTGTCTGGTAACTGAGAGGCTTCGGGGGAGGGTGCCTGCGCTAGAACGCAAAGACCTAGACTTCGCTATGGATGTGTTCTGGGGTGCGCTACCTCGTTCCAGGCGCAAAATTACGGAAAGGAAGAGACCCTCTCTATAATTTCTGTCCCTTTCTTGTTTCCAAAGACCCATCTCAGCGCCCCAAGTCCCGGCCTTCCTTAGAACAAAATACAAAAAGCAAAAGAACAAGTGTCTTTTATTGGCGGTTCGTCGGTGGGAGAGATGCTCCGGAGATCCGCGCGAAATCTGGACCCAGACTTACTATATCATAAACGCGGTTGTGTCAGGGAGTTACGGGAATATGCTTTTGTCCACATGGGGAGCTCTTTTCATAGAGGGAAGTCGCAATCTGTCTGTGGTGTGAGGGGGAAAAGGACTGAAGAGTTGCTTGGGTGGGGTGACTTGGCCTGGGTTACTGAAGGTAGACGGGGGAATTTGAACTCGTCTTCCTGATCCTGGCTTTATTCACTTCGCTTCTGTAGTCAATTACTGCTTAAATTAACATTCCATACATAACTCTAGCAAATGAAGAGTCACCCTAAACTTGAAAGAAATAAAAATTTTATACCATAGCAACCCATTATGGTACTATAGTTTCATTCACTACCTCCCAGCGAGCTCCAAAACTACGATGGGTCCACTGGGCATCCTAATCGTTACCATGAGGAAGTCGAGCGTTGCTCGTTTAGCACCTCTCAGTATGTTAGTAATTCTCCCAAGATCTGTGATTTCATGGGTATTGGCATTTTCTCCACCCAAGCAGATCACAACCTTTCTGACAATAGGTTTTTCCTGCTGCCAACTCGATGATGAGCTTTCTTAAACTTCTTTAAACCGTTCCAAAGACCTCAGATCTCTATCTAATCTGTGTCTCTGTATCTATCTAATTGAGTCAGTCCCTGGTCCTAACTTTAAGCCTAGCCTGCTCCGGAGCTGCAGTCCCTAAAGTTTGCCCTAAGCAGACACAGCCCTCTTAAGCGCAGGGCGCTTCCACGCATCAGGGAGGACTTTAGGGGAGGGGAATGATCGTATTATTGCAGTATATGTAATTTCAGAAGTAAATAAAAAATTCACAAGCTGCTTACTTAATTGGGCTCTTTGATGAATTGCAAATTAATCTCAAGAAATAATATTTTAACTTTGTATTCATTCAGAAAACTGCCATACACTCCCCAATATGTACTTTAATTTCCTAAGTGACAAGAGTCAGCAGCACAGGAAGTCCTATGGCATTGTCAGCATTGGCATAGAAAGTCCTTTGATATGGGGGAAGCTGTAGTGTCTGCCACACTATATTCCTACTCCATTGTAGTTTTTAAAAAGAATACTTCATTAATTTTTATCCCTGAAAGCAAAAAAGCACACATGTACCTTCATTAGGATGAAATAAAATATTAAGATCATTTCTCTACCAAATGTCTCTCATTTCAACAACAAATATTGATTTAAAAAAGCTGACAAGAGCAATGCTTCTGACATGCAAGAATCAGTTTTATTAAACACAATTTTAAGTATTAGACCACTAGGAAACATTTCAAGATGAAATTAAAGAAACATTTATATTCTTAACTAAAGCTAATTGGGGCACATTTACATTCGAGGGAATTCTCAGAAATTGTACAATTAATAGGAAATACTCTTTGAACAAAAAAAAATATTCTCTGCATGGCTCCTCCTTCAACATAAAAGTTGTTCAAAAGCCTGCAAGATAAAAAAATTACAATTAGCTAGACATTTCGTATTAAAGATATATGCACACTGAAATATTTCATCACAGCAAAGAGAAAATAGCTGAGATTTCTTCTTTTCTCCCAAATAATACTTTTTAAAAAATATAACAGCAGTTGTGCTCATATTCACATTCATCCAAATATCAAAGTGGCAGCTAATGGATAGAGAGGCTCAGTGACAGAGCCAGGCCTGGAGCCAGGAAGACTGGAGTTCAAATCCAGACTCAGGTACTTACTAGCTGTGTGACCCTGGGCAAGTCACTTAACTCAGTTTGCCTCAGTTTCCTCATCTGGAAAATAAACTGGAGAAGGAAATGGCAAACCATTTCAGTATCTTTGCCAAGAAAACTCCAAAAGGGGTCACAAAGCTACTACTGAACAACAATGATAAACAAAGTGCTTTCCTACACAAGTCAATTGTATTGTATAAAGTTCCTTGATTCCATTAGAAGTTATGAATAGTTTGTTTTAAATGAAGTATCCATTATGCAAATTCTCATTTTTGTACTACATTTATATTTTTATATTTTATATGTACTTTTGAAAAAGTAAATTAAGATTCCTTCTATGGAATAAATCCATAAGCCACTGTAACTGAGACAGGGCTAATAACCATCTAGATAATTAAGCCATGTCTTCAACTGAATTGCACAGCTACGTAGTTATTTGATTAGGTGTGCTTTATTTTTTGTCTTACTATTTCTGAAATGAGCACTGCACCTGGCACGTAGTAGATGCTTAATAAAAGCCTGTTGAATGAAGTTTTTAAATCCTTCTATGATTTCTAGCCTCCACTGATGTCCTAATGAATGCCATTATATGGTGAGGAAGTAGCCCCATTTCTTAAAAATTATGCCAGTGAAACATGCTCTGATAGGTCCTGAAAACCTGGAAGAATTTCAATATGGGCTTGGATAGACAGCCTATAGAGCTCATCCAACAATGACATATGGGATAGACATTACTGATGGGCAATAAGCTGGACCTAGAGTTGAAAAGGAAGAGAAGAGCAGGTTGGATTGATTTGAGAAACTATAAATCTCTTTTTATTAACTCTAAGCTTCCTATGAAATCAAAGGCTCAATTTTTCAATGTTAACATTTTGCCAGTGTTGCTGTATGATGGCAAGATGTAGAATACCACTGCTTCTGAAGAACTAAAGATGAGTATATGAGTATTACACAGAGGGCAATAGAAGTACATGGTGAATGTGAGCAAATCACATTACATAACCATGGAGGAATTCCAGAGAATAGAAGAAAAATATGTTATCAAAGAATTGTATGACAGGATGAGAAAATGAGCAGTTCACATAGCAGGTCAGAGATGACAGATGTACTATGAAAGGGCTCTTGCAATGTGGGGAGAAATCAAGGAAGGCTCCTAGCATATTGAATGGATCCCCTATGGCCACCTTTTGGGAAAATGTGGACAAAAGTTGCTTAGCATCTGCAGACCTGAAACTGTTACAACCAACACCATTGCAGAGAATTCAAAATTAATGAGATCATAGATCCATTTGAACATTGATTGATGTAGACAGTTTCTTTGTTTCTCACTATATTCCCACTACTGTCAGTGTAGCCCTAAGACATACATAAGCAAATCAAGGTAACCTGATGCTGTGGGACTCGTAAGAATGGCTGAAGTTCTACTATTTCCTTTCCAACCCCTCTTTCCTCTCCATGAAAACAAGACTCATTTTATAAAGACTCATTTTATAAAGTCTCCTTGCCACACTGTTAACTGTTGAACAAATGTTAATACAATGAAAATAACTTCCATAAACTTTATTTTGAGAACATTTCAAACTGGGCTAAAATAAGAAACAAGTACCTTTTAGTGGAAAAGTGTTGATCTTCTTCCATTGCGTGGCTAAAAAAATAACAGACAAATTAGAAATTAACTCAGCTTAACTAGCAAATGGTTTCTGTTTTATTGTATTAGCTCTCATTATGAATTTATTTTGTCATTGTGACTTTACAGAATACATGTATAATCATTTTAGTTTGATACTAACCTAAACAGACCTGATTGGATCAGACTCAGTGGGTTCACTGATGATATATAGGGTATCTCAAAAGTTTTACTGTAGTTTAGAGCTTATTAAAGCTTACAGCTGCACTAAGATTTTGGGGACATCCTGTTTTAAAGAAGCAAGAGCTTTAGGAATAGTTTCTTAGATAAAAGCAGCAATAGCAACATCAACAAATGCAAAAGCCTTGCATTACTGAGAAAACTTTTGAACACACAGTAATGAAATACACACCAAAGCTCTTCTTGACTTACTCTCAATTACATTTGTTGCCCTAGATTCCACATGAATTTAATCACTTTGGGAAGTTACCTTAACTTTCAGTCTACTTGATATATTGGGACAACTACTTAGTTAAATGATGCCTTAGTGATCCTAAATAGTCAATATGACTTCTATAGGTGTAGAATGTGTTTGGTGCTGGAGATTCCTTATGTGTGAAATATATCTGGCTCTCATGAATAAATGTGGAAGTTTTAAATTCAAAAATATACCTTATATTATACCATATTATTGTCTTTTTCTTCATTTCTTCATGTTATAGTATCATAAGGAGGGTATGCAAAACTTTGGGTGTGAGAAGACAGATCACTGTTGCTTGGAATTAATAGGCATATATGACTTGTGATCTATATTACTGAAAGGAATATCCACATTTTTGAGTATCTATCAGAATGTTGATCCCTCTGCCCCTCATTGCCTATAACTCTTACTTACTTTTTAGATATGTAAAGAAGCAAATGTCAACATTGCTTTTTATTAAAAAAAACCCCAAGATATCAATTTTTTAAAAAAGAATGTTACCCTTTAGACAATAATTCCTAGAATATTTAACAAATGCCCCTAAACAAAGACAAAAGTCATGATTGTTTACTTGTCAGAACTTCAACTTTAGAGTAGTTGTAATCAATCAGCCTGGCTAAGTCTTAAGAGACTTGTCCCCATGATGGATGTAGGGTAATGACTTTTTAGTCCCATCAACTCTTCAGGACAATATAAATTCTGGAGGAACAGAAAAACTGTTGTGAGGGAGGGTATGCCTCTACTGAGGAAATCATTTACTTTTGATGTATTATATTTATAATCAGCCCTCCCTCACTCAAAACAAATTCAAGTGCAAATCATGTCATCATTTCTCTGATGGCATGGTCTTCTTTGGCAAAGAAGGACAAACACAACATTATATTTATAGCATCATTCATTATTTACTTTTCATAAGTAACTTGGGGAAGTAAGTGTACATTATTAACTTCATTTATAAATGTGGAGCCAGAGAAAAGTCAAAAGGTTCATTTGGTCAAATATCATCTTAGTGGCAGAAAGAAACCAGAATTAAATCTCAATCTAGGAGAAAACCAGCTTGTTAGCCCATAATTACAAAACACCCTAGTACTTGATAACTTCTTAATGAAATATCTGGATATTTAATAAGATCTTCCCATTTTTATTGAGATATTTAATACCATAGAGTGGCAACAGTATAGAGAATAGAGGCCTGACCCTAGAGTCAGAAAGATTTGTGTTCAAGACCCTCTTTTGAAGTCTAATGACTGTATGATCCTAATTACCTGCTTAGTACTCTAGGTAGCTCTCTTTACTAAGACTAGTAAATTTTAACTTTGCATTGTTATAGGCAGTTTTCTTATTGGAAATTGTCTTTGCCAAGGAAAGTACAATCTATTTCTCCTTGCTTCCACCTCACATAAATTCTGTATAAAAACTTTAGTCCTTTCCCTAAATGTCTAGACTATCTATGTTATTACTGCTCCACATATTATCCTGAGTACATTGAAAGTCAGTTGTTGTGGAAACAAGCAACCAGAATCTCATACTACTGACCCTATTTCTCTAACTCTATCAGTTAGAGAGAAACGTTTAGAGAAATCCAGAAAAAATTCCATCAAGCCGTTCCACTTAACCTATGGTTATCAAGTAGAGTGAAGTGGATAATGAAATGGTCTTAAAATGAAGCCTTAATCAAAATTTAAATTAATACCAATGATTTCCTATGTATGTCATATGCATGCATTATATAGGGAGAGGGACTGACTGACTCTGTGATTTCATTGGTATAGAGTGCTTCTCAGTGAGAAAACTCCCCCTCTCTCTTCAGATTGGCATAGATACTGCAACTTACGGTCTTAGAGAACTTCCTAGACCATTGAGATGTTAAGTAAGTTTCCCAGAGTCACACAGCCAAAGTGTGTCCAAAACAGTACTTGTATCCAAATTTTCTTGACTTTAAGGCTGGTTCTCTATACACTACACCTTGCTGCATCTAATCTATATAGATACATGCATACATACATATATGTGTATGTGTGTACACATACATATAAAACAGTTTAAAATAACATTTTGTTCTCATTCATAGTATTTAAAAAACATGGTATGATCATACCCTGAATAAAAAGTAACCCCGACTTTGAATTCTTCCAGGTCCTTGGAGTTCTTCCTAGAAAAAATGACAAATCAAATAACAATAATAAAAGAACTTATTAAAAACAAAATCTAAAATTTAATAAGATGGAGATAAGGGCTATTTTTATTTATTGTATTGCATATGATGTTTTAAACTATAAGTTTACCAGAAAGTTAAACTTAAAATTATTTTCCTCCTTATGCAACATAATAGAATTCAGCTTTAGAAAGTTTGTCCAGTATACCCATTCATCTCCTAAGTGACGGGCACACGGACTATCTGGGCTCAATCTGTGGTAGAGCATTCTGAGCTCATCTGGTCTGATCAATTGCAGTGGTACACATTGAAACTTCACTTTATCATGGTGATGTCATTTTGGTCCTCTTCGAGAACGAAGGATGACAACCATCACCTCCTAAGTCATCTGACAGATACTGCATAGGAATTTACCACAGAATGACTTTTGAGCAGAAAATAGGCAGCACCTTTTAAAGTATGTCTTTAAAAGTACTGATGGTATGCATTCTTATTGTCATGGGAACAAAGAAGAGCCTGTTTTGGAAAGATAACCAAATTTGGTCTTAAGAGTATCCTTGGCTAAATCATATAATCTCATTTGTAAAAATGAGAGCTTGAGGCAAAATGATGTCTGAGCTGCCTTGTAAAACTCAGTCATATCATTCTATGAATGTAGAAGAGGATTTTGGAAAACATTAAAAAAAATCCCGACAGATAAATAGAAGAAGAATCTGGTATTTTCATAGGAATGTACATCAAGGTTAACTGACATTAACATTCCAAAAAAAAAGTATATTTTGCTTAATTATGTTTCAGCTTACCATCAGAGGTTTTTGCAATTTATTTACATTTGAAAAAATGGTAGTTCCACAAGAATACTAATAATCAATAAGTTAGATAATATTTATATTTGGAAACAATTGCATAAGGGATATCTTATTTAATACTTTAAAGAGAGGATAGATAATTTCACATTTTTCATGTAATTGTTTCAAGAGGTCAAGAAATATAAGCCTAACCTTCCCCAGAATTATCTCACTTCCATTAATATTGTTAACAGTGGAAATGTTAACATTTCCATTACTTCATGTTAAAATTGTTAATTAACATATTATAACCAAGATTATAATGATGATCAAAATTATTTATCTAGAATCATTTTTTTTGGTCTAGAATCACAATTTTAAATCACATGATGTAATTTTAAGTATGAAAATTCTAAGAAATACTTCTGTCTTCTAGCAAAATTCTGAAACCTGTTTTTATAGCAAATACATCTTAATTTTTCGTTACTTGTGTTCATTACTCATTATCTAGAAATGTCATGGGAAATTAAAGGAATAATTAATAGGCAGTAATTTGCATATCACAGAATTTAAAGATGGAAGAGACCTCAGTGGCCACCAGGCCAACCCATTCGTGCAAGAATTCCTATTAGAATATATTTGAATCAAAGCCTACTATTCTCTCTCTCTCTCTCTCTCTCTCTCTCTCTCTCTCTCTCTCTCTCTCTCTCTCTCTCTCTCTCTCTCTCTTCTCTCTCTCTCTCTCTCTTTCTCTCTCTCTCTCTTTCTCTCTCTCTCTCTCTCTCTCTCTCTCTCTCTCTTTCTCTCTCTCTCTCTCTTTCTCTCTCTCTCTCTCTCTTGTTTCTTCTCTTTTATAATTCCTTCCATTAGCTCTAATTCTTTACAACATGACTAATGTGAAAATAGGTTTAATAGGAATGTATATGTAGAGACTATACCAGATTGCACACCATCTTGGGAAGGGGGAACAAGAAGGAAAGGGAGAAAATTTAGAACTCAAAATCTTATAGAAGTGAATGTTGAAAACTAAAAACTAGTTAATTAAAATTTTAAAAAGGATATACTTGACAGTCAGTCAGGTCAAGTCCTCTAATGAGGGGGAACCTGTCACTTCTTGAGGCAGTCCATTTATTGAACTTTTGCAGAGCCCCAGTTGCTAGGAAGCTTTGCTTGTGATTAAGCCATAATCTTAGAATTACAGAATATTTCTAGAAGAAAAAGATTTTTATGGGCTATCTTCAATTCTAAAGTTTTACAATACTACATAGATTCTTTTTACACTTGTCTCTAAAATCTCCAAAAGCTATTTTATTCCTGAGAACTTATTCTATTGTCAGTTTAAAATTTTTTTTGGAAAAATATGATTGCCACAAAAATAAATTGCAAAGGACTTTTTTCATTAAACTGTGCATATTTTAAATGCTAATTTGAAACATTAGCTTGTTCTTTAAAAAAAAAAGAATTGTGATTAAATTATCACCTTCTGTGGCATAATTTTAATGACTCTGGGTAAGATATTCAGATTTAAAAGTAAAAAAAAGATATTCAGATTTAAAACGTGAGATAAAAAGAGTTCAATAAAACCCCAGAGTCAGACATGACTGAAATGACTCAACAACAAAATCTTCTAATCTTCCCGATGGAATTCTTGCCTCCCACCATTTTATAGCCTCTGTTTATAAAGTGACAAAAGACTTTACTACTAGGAGATGCCTTGCATGAAATAGTTACTTTGTCCTCATGAGGCTAGATGAGAGACCTTGCTAGGAAATGCCAGTTGGCATCTCTTGGATGAGAGAATCATCATGGCTACTATAGTATTATGGTGTTGGGCTATGGAGTGCACATGGGACGCAATGCTAGGAAGAAAACATTTTAGGCTCCTTGAACTTATAAGAATGCTCAGGGGGTACTACCAGAAGAATCGTTAACTTGGCATTCATGTGAGTCAGCATGTTGCAATGGAAAAAGGGACTAGAAACCTGTATTCTGGAGCCAATTCTCCCACTAATTTGTTAGGTACATTTGGATAACTTAATTTCTCTGGCTCTTCTTTTCTTTGCCTGTAAAATGAGGGTATAGGGTTCAATTTTCTCTAAAGTCCATTCTACCTGTAAGAATTTGTGCATTTCTTTGGCATGGGTATCATATGGAAAGGACTGTTTTCTAAGCCCCCCAAACTAGACAGACAGAGAGAGGTGTACCACAGAATGAAAATGCAAGTATGCAGTTAATATTACATACATCCACTTTGAACCTCTTCATTCTTCTTTCATGAAGTTGAGGAACGAGCCGCAGCAAAGGATGGACGATAGACGACTAAGAGGACATGAATACAGACACATGAGCAACCATGATTGCCTGGCCCTGACCTTACCCAGCACACTGACTTCTGGGCAGTAGTACATGGAGAACAAGTCACTAAAGATATAAACCAAAGTGGTCTCTTTGGAGCACTTTGCAGTGTGACAGCTTTAAGAAACCAACATGGGAAATTGAGTCATAGATTTTACTGGACAGAAACTTCAAACTGTGTTTAAAAAATTATCATTTTTGTCAATTTGCATCATTAGTTCTGGAAAAGCATCATCTTGTGGTGGAAAGTGTCATAACTGGTGATCAGGACACTTGACTCCAATTCAACACAACAAACATACTAAGTCTCTACCATGTGCAAAGCAATGTTCTAGGTATTTAGAGTACAGAGACCAAAGGGAGGCAGTCAGTATCTGCCTTCAAGGATCTTATATTCTGCTAGTCCCAGATCTAATACTAAACTAGCAAATCATTTCCTTCTTAATTTCTTCATCTGTAAAATGTAAGGGTTGAACTAGGTGAACTTTCCTCAGCTCAGATATTAAATAATGTCATGAAGAAATACATCCTTAACATCAGCAAGAGCAAACACAGTGACCAGCAAATGTCATTACGTCATTACACTGTTGCAACCATGAAACCCTAGCCATTTGCTTGCAAACTTAGAGGGATGGATTGGAATCTAGTAAAATGCAAGTCAGTGGGATATGATGATTCCTTATACACTAAAAAAATGGTCCCCTGGAAACACATAATATTGGCACATCTAGCATCTGGTACTGCATTTAAATTGAAGCAAACTGAGCAAGACCACAATGGACACAAAAAGGACAGTGATAGGTCATAGGTGAAAAGTGGGCTGTGCCTTTTCAGAATGTCAAAATGGAAGAAAATGAAAGCATATCTGAAACAAGTATACATGTTGTTTAACTTCATTTAAAGACATTGGCTGAAACTTAGTTTATTCACTAAGGTCAAATTCATTCACTAAAAGTAACTATCACAATCCTTATATAAAAATAACTGGCCATTCGTAATCTATCATACTTATTTAGATAAATTCTGGAATAGCAGCATCTCAGTTGACATCTTTGAGTACTTAATGTACTAATTATTTAAAAGAGTGAAGCGTTTAGCTTAAAATTCTTTATTCTACCATGATTTAATTAAAGAAGAGATAGAGAAGTTTAGAATACACTGGGCTCTAGACTTAGTCCTTAAAGGGTATTTTATCTGAATACTGGGGCAGCTAGGTGGTGCAGTAGATAGAACACCAGTGCAGGAGTCAGGAGGACCTCAGTTAAAGTCTCACCTCAGGTACTTGACACTGCCTAGCTGTGTGACCTTGGGCAAGTCACTTAACCCCAATTACCTCATCCTGGGTCATCTCCAGTCATCCTGATGAATATCTGGTCACTAGATTCAGATGGTTCTGGAGGAGAAGTGAGGCTAGTGACCTGCACAGCCCTCTCTCCCTCAAAACAAAGTCAAGTTCAAGTCATGTCATCATTTCTCTGATGGCATGGTCTTCTCTGGCAACGAAGGACAAACACACACACATTTGAATACTGAGAAAGTTCATTTACTCAAAGTTCTTATTAATATATTTTTTTAAATGTAGCTAAGCCTAGCATATTTGATTTTTAATGTAGATTTTTTTAGTATTTACAAAAGAGGGAAACTGGTTATTTTTAAATTAAGCTTGAACTTTACAAGAAAAACTGAATTCTAGATGCAGCTATCTTAGTCATTTGAGAGATATCTCCTCCCTAAAGGCCTAAGTAGTTATTGAGTATTTATTTAGTGACAAAGGAGAATCAGCAACTAGAAGATTTCTTTCCATTTTGAACAAATATTTTAGATAAATTTCTAAAACTCAAATCAACTTTACCTTGAATTTAAAACTATTTAGATAAATTACACATAACATGAGTATTTTTTGCAGTGAGCATAAGTAATCACTCATAAGAAGTGGCTCTGTTACTTACCATAGTATCTGAGTTGTCTGAATTATGAGTCTTAGAATAATGAAATAAGAACTGTTTTTAAAAAAAGGAAAAATGGAATTTTAATATCAAATATTAATGATCAAATATATATTTATTCCTATAAATATACATTTGTTTCACATTATTTACATAAATATATTTATTCAGGAAGTCCCTATATATATACATATGCACACACATACACATAATACCATGTCCCAAAAGTTTAAGTATAGTTTTATACTATTAAATTGGAACCCTCTGTATATGTATATATGAGAAGATATGGAAATCACCTTACCCTTTTGGTATTGTCCTTTTCATCTGATTCCTATGAGAACAAGACACATTATATATATTTTTTCATAACATTTCATGCATATATGGTTGAAAGTGTTTTATTCCAGGAAATGGCATAGAAAAGTTTATTCAATAATCTTTATGACTAAATGTTTGCAATTAAATATATTTTCTTGCTTGGTCATTTTTCTTGCTAATATTTCATGTTTCTCTTTTTAATTATCTATAATGATACCACATTTCTTTTCTAATGTTGTTGTTATGAATTGTTTCAGTTGTGTCTGATATTACGTGACCTCATTTGGGGTTTTCTTGACAAAGGCACTGAAATGTTTGACCACTTCTTTTTCTAGCTCATTTTACTGATGAGGAAACTGAGGCAAACAGGATTGACTTGTCCAGGGTCACACAGCTAGTAAGTGTCTGAGGCTGGATTTGAACTCAATTTCCATGACTCCAAGTCCAGCACTCTATCCACTGCACTACCTAGCTGCCCCCATACTGTCAGATAGGAGCTATTATATCACCCACAAGTGTTTTCTTCTAGCTTGAATTCTATGGATTCACTAGATAATTAGTACTTCCCAAAATATATTTTTAACTTAAATTACCTGTGGTTTTGGTAAAATTCCCATAATCATATAGCAAAGGTCTTCCAGTTCACTAGATATCTAGAAGAAATTTTTAGAAAAACCAGACATTAGGGGCAAAATTTCTCATCTGACAACATATATACAAACTATATTTAGTCCCGGGAGTGCAGAGAGATCTGATTAGCAAAGGTAGTGCCCTTCTCATGGCCTATTTTGATTTTTCTAAGATGCTTTTGCTTTATCTGATGGTAACAACTTGACCACGGGAAGGATTATCTTCCATCTAATCAAAACACATATGGGGATAGACTTGTATAGCATCTGATCTGATCCTGTTATAATTAATTCTCAGTCAATTTCTTTTGCCTCTAAACATCCTCTAGTGAACCAGGAAAAAGAAAGGAAGAACTAATCAGAGAGTAGTCGGTAACTTCAGGAAAAATTATGTCTGATGTTGGAGGAACATGGAATAATATTATCATCATTGTCCAAATATAGACCATATTTTGATTTATCCAGATCCAGCAGATAAATGAATGTGGCCTTTAATCAACTTTGTTTTTCAGTGGATTTGTTTTCTTTCCTTTTCTTAGAGATTTCACGTTAGGGGTGTGGTCTACATTTTAAAACATCTTATATTCAGACAAATACAGTACCATTTTAACCAGTTCTATTTACATGTGAATTAGCATGTAGAAGATAGGGTGGGGAAGTGTTTTGAGTTATTTTCCAAGTTTCCCAATGACTCATTTTTTTGCTTCCACCCCTGAAAATAAGAATATAGGTGTAATTCTGAGGACAAACATCATATTGTTGTTGCTTTCAACAAAGATTTTCCCCATTACTAAATGGATAGTAAGTGTTTTAACCATTGGCATTAACAGGTGTGCAAAGAGATATGATATATCTGCTGCCTGGTTCTACAGAGCATCAAACCTAACTGCGGAATAAACAAGCATACATATAAACAAGCATTAAATACCTGCTAGCTGAATTTACCTGAGGCTGAGGGTCAACAGGCAGGAAATTGGAACAAGCATTATCTAGCTGTAGAAATAGGTACATGAGTTAGAAGCAGAGCTAGCAGACTAGCAGGAAATAGAGGATTTAAAAATTCATCCAGAGGGTTTAAAATTGTAAAGTCACTTAACTACTAGCTACTATATATCTCATGATGTTCTATGGCAGCTCAGGCTGTGGATGTTAGGATACATGTGATAACATATATTAAACAGATAGAAAGATATCATGGGCCAAATTATATTTCCTGAAGCTGCCTTGACTGTATCTGTTTATGTCTCTCTTTCTGGCTCTCTCTATAAATATAGATGTATCTATATAGAGAGAGATAAACATACAGACAGATAGATATAATAGAGACATAGATATAAACATATACACACATACACATACATATATGTGTTATATACATATGCATACACACATATATCTGTATAATTTGTGCGATTCAGTAAGTCGTTCAATAAACACAAAGTGCTTACTATGTGTCAGGAACTGTGCTAAGCGTTGTGGATGCAAAGAAAGGAAATGTCCCTACTCTTAAGGAACCCACAATATAATAGCAGAGACAAGATGCACACATTTATATGAAATCAAACTGTTAACAGGATAAATTGAAAAGAATTAACAGAAGGAAAGCACTAGAATTAAAACTTCCTACAGAAGGCAGGATTTTAGGTGGAATTTGAAGGAAGCCAGAAAGTGAAAATGAGGAAGGAGAACATTTCAACAATGGAAGGTAGACCACGAAAATCCCTTGAGTTAAGAGATGAAATATCTTGTGGAGAAAATGCAAGGAAGCTGATCTAGAAAATGAGTGCTAAGCCTGCCATATGATATCAGGGTTATAAGAAAGGTTAGATGATGGTTTATTGTTCTATAACTTGTGGACAGTTATTTTGAATCACTTCCCTTTTACTCTTTAAGCTTTATTAGTTGGAAAAAATATTCAAAGTATAAAAGATGAGAAGTTTAAAGGTAATTTATCCTAGAAATGAACCAAGTAGAAAAAACAAGTTGACGTAATATAAAATAAAATTAGACATATGTGACCTTACTATTATTTATGTCTGTGCTGCAGAACATATAGGTTAAAGGCATCTGTAAGCTATCTAAATAATTATATATTATACTTTAATTTGTTACTGTCTGTTAAGTTGATATGAAGAGAGTTAAAAGGAAAATTATTGCTTCAAAAGAAAGTATTTGCAATAATTTTCCATTGTGATTTGTATGTCTTCTAGTATTATCTTTAAAAAAATTTTCAGATATCATCCACAGAGATATAGATGATTTCAAAATAATACATATTTTATAGATATATATTTATACCTACTATCCTGTTAATCATGTGTATTATTCTACTTATGGATGTATTTCTAGTTTGTATCCTGATTTATCTTTATTATATATGTCATTCTAACTTGGTTGGATTTCTATACTTTTAAAAATTGTTCAGAAGTCAAATATGTTTTATTTATAGTCTCTTTTCAGAAACATTGGAAAGAATTATTCCAAATGTCATTAGTTATACCAAAATGATACTTAAAAATAATAGTGATAATAAGCATGCACTTCAAAGAGATTGAAGAAAATGAAAAAGGACCTATATTACAAAAAAAAATTATAGCAGCTCTTTTCACAGTAGCAATCAAACTGGAAATTAAGGGGGTACCTGCCAACTGGGAAATGCATGAACAAATTGTGACTTGTTAATGTAATGGAATATTGTACTGTAAGAAATGTCAAAATGTTTAAGAGAAAACCAGGAAGACTAAGTGAACTGATGAAGTCAAAAGAGAAGAAACACAAGAATAGTTTACATAATAACAACATTTTAAAGAAGAAAATTAATGCAACGGAAACCTTGATTCCAGCATACCAAAGATGAACATTCTACATATCTACTGAGAGAAGTGATAGACTTAAAATGCAGAATGAGGCATACATTTTTGTACAGACCCCAAAGGAGAATTTGCTTTTCTTCACTATGAATATTTGTTACAAGGATTTTATTTCTCTCTCTTTTCTCTCCTTTTTTTTGGGTAGTTGTTGAAGTTGTTGGTGTTTCACAGAGGGGCAGGCAGGGAAAGAAGTGAGAAAAATTCCTTGAAATTGAAAATTGAAAAAAAGTAGTAATATCAAATAAAAAATAGTAGTAATGGAACACAAAGAAATACAAACAAAAGAAAATAGTATTCTACTGTTTGATAAAGGTGAAAAAATAAGTTACATGAATATAAACTCCCTTTTTTGGAATGACTGGTTAGGAAAACTAGGGAAAAGTTTGGAAGAACTGAGGTTTAGATCAAAATCTTATATCATATACCATAAACTCACAATATAGATTCAACCTGAATATTATCATAAAAATTTAGAAAAGATATTGTTTCTGATTATGGTTAAGGGAAAGTTCTTAACCATACAAGGAATAGAAGAGATAATAAAAGGCAAACTAGACAATTTCAGTTTCATACCATTCAAAAGTCAATAAAGACAGAAGTGAAACAACAGAATGGGAAATATAAATGCATCAAACATATAAAAGAATGATGTCCAAGTTATAAAAGAAATTGATACAAACATATACCAAATTAAATTACTCTGAAGTCAAATGGGATGAAAGAAATCATCTAGTAAGTTAATTTTCAAAAGAATTGCAAACTATAAATAACCATTTGGGAAAAAAATGCTATGGAATACTAATAGTAAAGAAGATACAAACTAAAATAATTCATAGATTTTACCTCAAACCTGCAAATCAACAAAGATGAAAGAAAATAGTAAAGTTTAATAGTGACAGTGCTATGGGAAGACAGGCACAGTAGTACAATATTGGTGTAACTATGAATTGATTAAATATTTTGGATTTCAATTTGGAATTATATGAGAAGTGACTAAACTCTCCATATCTTCTGATCTAGGATGCCACTACTGGGTACATATCCCAAATGGAGTTAAAGATAAAGGTCCCATATATATCAAAATATTCATGGTAGCAAAGGACTAGAAATAAAGTGAGTACACTTTATTTGAGGAACGATTGAAAAAACAATTTCTAAGAAGTAATGTAATATTATTTTACAGTAAAAAATGGTGAACAGGAGGAATTCAGAGAAACATGGGACCTGATTTAGAAGGAAATAAGCAGAACTCTCTCTCTCTCTCTCTCTCTCTCACTCTTTCTCTCACACACTCTCTCTCTCTCTCCCCCCATATATATATATATATATATATATATATATATATATATATATGTGTGTGTGTGTGTGTGTGTGTGTGTGTGTGTATCTATATAATGTATATTATATTCTTCTTGTTGAGCCATTTTTTCAGTTGTGTCCAACTCTTTGTGACTCCAATTTGGGTTTTCTTGGCAAAGATACTAGAGTGATTTGCCATTTCCTTCTCCAGCTCATTTCACAGACAAGGAAACTGAGGCAAACAGGATTAAGAACCTTGCATAGGTTCACATAGCTTGTAAGTGTCTGAGGCTATATTTGAACCTAGAAAGAGGAATATTCCTGATTCTAGGCTTGGTACTCTATCCACTGTGCCACACTCACACACATACATATGCACACATACATACATGTATGTATGTATATGATAAGCATATATTTTTACAATATATAAATTTTAAAAGTATTAATTGGTTGAAAGATCATTAAAAGAAGATAAACTTTGAATAATTGAAAAAGTTAATGATGATTCTGGACAATAGATAACTAAACATTCATTCCTTGTCATAGCACAGGGACTTGTCAGGGCAGAATGTTGATTATATTGTCAGATATAGTCACTGTTGCATATGTTTTACTTAATTATTAACTTTGTTATAAGAGGAGTTTTAATGAAAGTGTGAGCATAGGTTCCAAAATGATTGCAATGTAAATATTAAAAGTATAAACTTATTAAAACAGAAAATCACAGATTTCTAATGCTCAGTTACAATACTACATTTTTTAGTTTTTCATTTTTAAGCTGCGGGGGGGATAACTACATTCAAATTTGTCTTTAAAATCTGAGCTATAGTAGCTTTAAAGGAAGAAAAGATTTAACAATTTTTTTTACCTCGTTCCATAGCTGTAACTCTTTGTTTTTCTGTATTGCCAGAGGTGATACTGGAACACCTGAAAAATAAAAGCAACCTAGTTTTAGAGTCAATTCTTTCCAGTTTAACTCCTTTCATTCTATTCTTCTAAGTTCATATAATTTCTCTACATTTTTATGTATTTGGATTCTAATACCTATGTTCTAAATGACAGTAATGAAAGATAGTTGCTAGAGCATTGTAAGATTAAAAGGAATGAAGGTTTTAGCTAACCTTCAAATAATACAAAGCTGAAAGAAATCCCAAAGATACCAGCCAGCCCATGATTCTTGACATTTTTTTGTGTCAAACCCTTTGGCAGTTTGGTGAAATCTTCTCAAAATATTTATAGGAAGTGCTAATTTTCATTTAAGGTTAGTGAAAATAAAGATGTAATTTTTTTCCCCATCCAAGTTCATGGATACTGAAATCTATCCAGGGATCCTTTGTGGATCCAAAGTTAAGAACCCCTGTTCTAGTTCAATTCCCTTCCCCATTTTAATAATGAGGAAACATACTTAGAGAGGTTGGAACTTATGGAAAATCCAACTGCTACAAAATGGGAGAATGAAGCCAGTCTCCTAACTTTCAGTTTAGAGTTCATTTCACTGTATATCCTGTTTCTTTACCATGACTACATTAAAATAAAAAATACTACTGTGAATATCTCCAGAAAATAACTTCTCTATATTAAATTTTTAAAATTTCCATCGCAAATCATGTAAAATAAAAATCATGTTGGAAAGATTTCTATTGTTCATAAAATATATTGAGAAGTTCATAATTTCCTTCCAACATTTTATTACAGATTTTAAGGAAATCAAACCTGTGTTTTCTTTGGAATAGGGAAATCTACCTAGCAACAGATCTAAACAACATGATTTTTCAACTTATAATTTTAGAGATTTTTGTGGGCACTAAGAAGTTAAGTGAATTGTATAGGCCCATGTAAACCACATAGGTCTGATGTAGAAATTCAACTCAGGTCTTTATGTGAAGTCTGGCTCTCTAGCTTCTATATCACTCACTCTTTGTCTCTGTCTATCTCTCTGTCTGTCTGTGTCTCTCAGCTACTGATATGTAGATATATACCATATCCTTTAAAAATGAGTGCTCCAAGTACTTTTATAATTATCCTTACAAATTTCAGGATCCAAGGGTTTCTAGACCATCAGTTTTCAGGGATTTCCAGAAAGCAATAAACCTCTGCTCTAAGGACTAATTAATGATTAGCCAATGATAATAATTAACATTTATATGATGTTTTAATACTATAAAGAGCTTTATGTATGTAAAACCTCATTTGATACTGAAATTATCCTAGTAAAATAATCCAAAAAGGATTATTCTCTTCATTTTGTAGATGAAGAAATTGAATCTTAGAGGGGGCAAGTAATTTGTCCAAGGTCCTACACCTATTCAAATGCAAACTCCTTGAGTGAAAGCCAGACTGTAAAACAATTCAGTGAGCTATGAAGCTTCCTGTGTTACCTCCCAACTTCAGTCATCAAAACCCTGTACACCAGTTTGCCTAATCAGAGACCCTGGGGAAGGTTCTTAGTTCTCCAGTTACCATTTGAGTGATCATGGGAAAGTTATTTAACATCCCTGGACCTCAGTTTCTCCATGTGAAAAATGAAGGGGCTGTAGGGGTGGACCTCTAAGCTTCCTTTCAACTCAATCCATGAACCTGGGATCCAAATCTAAGCCAGTTTTCACAACTTTCCTGTTCAGTTAGAATCTAGAATGAGAGCTAGAAGGAATCTCAGTGGTTCTACTTTCTAAATCATTCACTTTACTCTTTGGGAAACCGAGACTCAGGGAGGTTATACAACTTGTCCAAAGGAAACAGGTAGTAACACAGGTAGCAGAGGCAGAATTTGAATTCAAGTCTCTGAAGGTAGAACTGTTACTCTTTCTACTGTAGAGAGCTGCCTCTTAGCCACTTACTTAGCTGTGTGACCTTGGACAAGTAACTTTCTTCTTCTGAGCCTCGGTGAAATACAGGGTGTGCCTAAAGTCTTTATGTAGAAAACTGCACTAAGACTTTGGGGCTGCCCTGAAGAGATAGCAAACCTATTTTTCAGGGCTATTCAGAGAAGAATAATAGTTTTCTAAGCTAGAAAGTGCCATATATATATATATATATGTTATATATATATATATATATATATATATATGAGTTGAGTTGGTGAGAAAGGGGGAGGGAGGAGAGAGAAAGGGAGGAGAAGGAGAGAGAGAGAGAGAGAGAGAGAGAGAGAGAGAGAGAGAGAGAGAGAGAGAGAGAGAGAGAGAGAGAAGAAACAAATGAGGGGAGGGAGAGAACAAACAAGTGAGCTAGCCAGTGCTTTTATTGAATGTTTTCTGCCCAGAATGACTTTAGAAACAGTCCAGATTGAAAACCAGGAGAAAGAACTTGAAGGTTTCCCTCTCGAAGCTTGTATTTCTAGCATTTTACTCTTACTGAATTTACATGAGAATAAAAATGACACAATTTCTCTTTTCCATCACCTGTGACTCCTTCCTTTTGCACCCTTCCAAACAAATGGCTAATAACTGTTATTCTTTCACTTGCCAAGACTGAGAGCCTAGTGTGAGGGCACAGGTGTTTGTGGAGCTCAGGTATCACGCATTGCTGTCAGTCATCTTATTCCACACTAAAGTAGCCTCAGCAAATACTTCTCAAACATGGAAGGATTCAATGCCTTAAGCATTTGTTAGAAGGTCGTCTGTTAATGCTGAATTGAACGAATGGGCTATTCCTCTGGAAATTCAAGCTGAGAGTTGTCAAATATCACTAGACCTTTGAGATGGTAAAAAAGAAAATGTAGGAAAATCCTAGTGAATGAGAAAGCATGTTCTCTAGCTGCAGGAGAGAAAGAAATAGCCACGCAGATCACTAAAGGTTACCTAAGTAAGGGCAAATAACGGGTTAAATTAAACTTCGCCCTCATCTATGTTTGGACTAAAATATCATCTCTGATATTCCTTCCAGCTGCAGTTTCAGAACCCATCAGTGGAGCCAGAGAAAGGGAACCAGGAAGCAACGGACAGCGGAGAGAAGAAAGCTGGAGGAGAGAAGGAAAGGAAGGGTGATTTCGTGAGTAAAGAAGAGGCTGTTTGTGGGGGGAGAGGATGGGTGCCTCCAGTCTGCCCTCCTGGCTCTTAAACGGGTTCAGGATTGGACTGTCTGAACAGGCACTTAAAGAAGAGGTAGGCAGTTTCCTTACCTTGGCAGACGCATGCCCAGGAAGCAAGGAGCAGCAGAAGGAGGGGAGCAGCTGGACGTCCACATCCCAACAGCTGTTTCTCAGCCCTGGTGTAGCCAGTCAGAGGAGGCAGCTGACGGCAGCTGTGATCCCTGGGCATCCTTGAGTTTTCTCGCTGCCCAGAGATGCTTGTTGGGCTGTGGATTTCTACAGCCGAGCGCGTATGTGGTCCCCAAGTTCCTCACAGACCCCTCCTAGTGGCCTCGAGTGTCCTGGGATCACTTGTTCTTTGCTTCCCACTGCTGCCGATCTGACAGCCCTTCTGTCTCCAAACTTTTAAATCTCCAGAACCCGTGGGCTGAGCTTTCTCTGAGCCTCTTGGCGCGCGTCACCAGCCTTCTGCCTCCTCTCCACCTCCCTCCGCCTCCACCTCCTGCCCCTTGTCCCTGCGTCAGTTCTGTATGACAGAGTCCTGTCTGACCTGTCCCTCCAGGGCAAGTTGCCTCTCTAGGCGAAGCAGCCCACTTGACGGTTGATTCTGACTCAAGAGGTTCCTCCTTCTCTATTTCTTTTCCCTCCCCTCCCTTTTGTCCCTTCTGAATCCTAGATGAGAAACAGAGATCTGAATTAAAATAATAATTTTTGTCAACTTTTCCATCTCTAACTCCTGTGGGAATAGAAAGCCACAATGATAGTAAACCATTCTTGGTAATGACAACAAATCAATTTCCTGTAAGAATTTGGAGACTAGAAAGATCTTACGGAAACAGAGTCAGGGTATGGTTCAGGAAACGACAATAGAAGACTTGCTTCTTCCCCAGCTTAAAAGGTCATTAGTTCTCCAGCTGTCCTTGACTTGGACACCCCACACATTGGGCTATTAGAAAATGATGGGACTAAAGAAAAAGTAGTCAAAGGGCTGGTAGTGCAGCAGATAGAGTACCCTAGAGTCAGGAGGACCTGAGTTCGAATAAGGCCTCACATACTTTGCACATACTAGCAATGTAGTATGTGAATGCAATAGAATACTATTGTGCTATAGAAAATGATGAGCAGGAAGATTTCAGAAAAACCTGGAAAGATTTAGATGAACTGATGCTGAGTGAAGTGAGCAGAACCAGGAGAACATTGTACACAACAATAGCAACACTGTATGATGATTAACTACAAGAAACTTAGTTCTTCTCAGCGATAAAATGATTCAGGAAAATTCCAAAAAAGTCATGATGGAAAATGCTATCCACATCTAGAGAAAGAACACTCTGAATGCAAATTGAAGCATAATATTTTTACTTTTTTCTTTTTTGTTTCTTATGGTTTTTCCCTTTTGTTCTGATTCTTCTATCACATCATGACTAATGTGGAATGTTTAACATCACTGTGCATGTGTAAACTATATCACATTGTTTGCTATCTTGGGAAGGGAGGAGGGAAGGGGAAAAGAGAGAAAAATTTGGAATTCAAAATTTTACAAAAATGAATGTTGAAAACTATCTTTACATGTAACTGGAAAAAATAAAATACTATTAAGGAAAAAAGAAAGTGATATTAGAGCTTTAACTCAAAGGAACTGAGGGATTCTGGGAAGCAAAGGTAAAGAATACCTTCCATGCATAGAGAATAACCAATGTAAAGGCACAGGGATGATAGAAGGGAATGCCATCTAGTCCATTTTGAATGGACCAGAAAATGTAGGTAGGGGAATATTATGTAGTGAGGTTAAAATGATACATTGGGGCCAGGTTGTAGAGGGCATTAGAAAGTAATACAAATACATATTTCCCAAGTCTGATTTCTTTTTCATTCATATCTAAGACTATATTACTGAGCTATCTTTTCTTCTGAGAAAGAGATGTGGAAGGCTATGGTTAGTTTCATTCTAGAACTACTTTGAAGATGAAAAGAAGAAATGAGAGGGGTTTTTTGCATCCCATATTGGAATGGTAGCTCAGCTCTTTCTGATTTGTAACTTAAATCTCATATGTATTGCCTCCTCCATTATAATGTGAGCTCCTTGAAAGGAGGGTTTTTTCACTTGTCTTTTTTTATTCCCAGTTATGTAGTAGAGTGCTTTCAAAGCAGTCAGTACTTAATAAATGCCTTTTCTTTCATTTTCATTTGTAATAGCATAGCACAAAATAAAGGTTGGTTTTGTTTTTGCTTTTGATTTGCTGTTGATAGACGTAAAGAACACAGGTAGTAAAGAAGCAAGGAGAGTGGAAGATAACGATTTTGCTCTGTCTTCTTGCTCTTATTGATTTATATATCACCCTGCAAAGGATCTTGGGAGAAAAGTAGGTTTTGTCCAGACATGCTGCTCCTATGGAATTTCTCTGGGAAGTTCACTGGAACTGGGTTTTGGTTCTCTAAGAGGTTAAATGGGAATTACAAGGAATGTCTAACTCTGAGAGTTGTCTGGGATGATTGACCTCAGCACCAGAAAGAGAAAATCCAAAAAACAGACTGAAACTGAGCCTGGAGGTACCTTGTCTACCTTTTGTGTGGTGGCCTAATCTAAGTGGCAGTGGATAGAGAGCTAAGTCAGAAGTCAGAAAGACCTGAGTTCAAATTTGGTTTCAGACATTTACTACCTTTGTGCCCATAGGCAACTAACTGCAGCTTGTTTGTGTTAGTTTCCTCATCTGTAAAATGAGCTGGAGAAGGAAATGGCAAACCACTCTAGTATCTTTGCCTAGAAAATCCCAAATTGGGTCTGTACACAGTAGAAGGAGAAGAAAAAGAACATGAAGAAGAAGAAGAAAAAGAAGGAGAAGGAGGAGGAGGAGGAGAAGTAGGAGTAGCAGCAACAACAACGAGTTTATGGTGGTTCATACCTTCATCAATGGCTAAAGAGATTTCAACCTACTCTATCAAGAAAAGGCTTTCAAGTCACATGTCTGGTTACAAAGGAGCTGAGATAGCCAACATGTCATCACATTATGTAGTGTTGTAGATTTAGAGCTAGAGGAGACCTCTGAAGCCAAGTAATCCAATGAGTAAGGAGTTAAGAGTACAGAGAAGGAAAATGATTTTCCCAGTGTCACGTGGCTAAGATGGTCCAATAGGGGATTTGAAACCAAGTCTTCCAAACTCCAAATACACTACACCACAGTGCTCAAGAGAGATTAATCTCAATAGCTAATAGAGAAAAAAATTCAATGACCATGAGATGAGTAGAAGAATCTACCATAGGACCAATATAGGGATGCAAAGAAGAGGTGATGTGATTAAGTAGAGAGCAATATAGTAACACCACTAGATGACATTAGCAGCATTTGAGATATGAGTTGCCCTAGCTACGTTTCTATCATCAAGATTTGGGAAGGCAGACAACATAGATCTAGAGTCAGAAGGGACCTCAGAGATCAGCCACTCCAGTTTCTAATTTTACATTTGAGGAAACAGGAGAAAAAATGACTTACCCAAGGTCCTAGACCTAATAAGTGGTTGCAGTAGGATTTGAACCTAAGGCTTCTGGCTTTAGAGGCACTGCTTTTCCAGTCTACTACACTTACTCCCCAAGAAGGTAAGCAGTGGGTTTCCAGGTTAGCACTTGCTCCAATATCACCATGTTCTGAATTTAATTCAAGACAAAAGGGATTGGGTACTCCAGAATTGTTGAGTTGTTTTTCAGTTGTGTCCTTCTCTACATGATCCCATTTGGGGGTTTCTTGGCAAAGGTGCTGAAGTGGTTTGCCATTTCCTTTGCCAGCTTATTTTATAGATGAGGAAACTGAGGCAAACAGGGTTAAGTGACTTACCTAGAGTCACACAGCTAGTAAGTATCTGAGGCCAGATTTCAACTCAGAAAGATGTTTTCCTGACTCTGGGCCAAGCATTCTATCAATTGTGCTGCCTAGCTGCCCTGAGAGTACAGTAGTGAAATGACAAAAAAGGACACAGAAGATGCAGACTGTGTTTATGGTTTTGCCTAGGGCTAGTTTTGGTTGTCACTTTGTAACACTTTGTTTAAATAAGCCTCTTTCTCCCTAACATTGGCAAGATATTCATTTATCAGTAAAGGGTGTTGCTTTGGTTAAAGTGGTTCAGGTTCTGGAAATGAGAGCACAGACTGCTTGGCCAGATTGGAGCAAATAATTATTTGGACCAATCTATCTTCTGTGTCCTCAGAGTATGGGAGTATAGCAGAAGTGAACTGACATTTAACCTTGAGGCTGCCATCAATGCTGGGATCAACAGCCCCAATTTCTCTAGCCAACTGGTTGATTATGCCAAGTAACCATTCAAGCTTAGAAACTATGGGTGGCACCATCTTGGGAACTTGTTCATTGTCATAATCTTTGCTGTTTTGAAGACCTTCCGGAGCCATTCATCGCATCTTAACCCCTCATTTGTCAGCAGCTCCACAAATTTGCAGGCATCATGCCTATTTTATTTTCTTTACTGTGCACAGTCACAAATGTGCCTGCTTGCCAATGCAAAGGTAAAAATAAGGTTATTTACAGAATCACTAAGTGCTTGAAGTCATGAAAATTAAATACATGAATACTGAGGATCAACTGTATATGCTGAGGAGGTTCATGCTAGATATAACAAATTTTTATTGGTGTCAGGGTACAGATTCTCAAACTCAAACTCAAACTTCAAAACTCAAATTCTCAAAGAAGGGAAAGCTACCAATGATGTCAACAAAAATTTTGGCCTTGATTACCCCCCAAAAAAGATGACTTTAAAGAACGATTAAAGAATTTTAATAACTATCCATTCTCATATGCTCAGTTTTTCATCTATAGAAAATATTTATGAAAATATTTTGTACTTGCTGAGCATGTCCTAGGTGAGAGTGCTAAAAGAGAACAGGCAGGTTTTATGGGCGATATTCCACAATAGATTCCATTTTTTTTTTTATCATCATACAATAGACTGAAAGATGTAGAGAATACAAAAGCCCACTGGGTTTACTGTTTGACTATTTTTAAAAAGCATTTGATTTGATAGAGTAAAACATTGCCTTAAAGGTTCTCCTCTGACAAGATGCCTCTCATAGATACATAAAATTTTACACAATTTCTTGAAAGATTTAAGAATGGGAATAATTTAATTGGTTTATCTTCTGATCATGGCTATTAAGTGAGGTCTAACACAAGGAGATGTGGGCCCTCCATCAGTGGTTTGAGTACTAGGGTGGAGGAGATCCAGCTCAGAGTCCAAATCAAAGAGGATTCTTTATAGATAGTGTGCTTCACATATTTCTATTCAAAAGTGATATTGAGATTATTACACTGAGCCCCCAGAATATTAAAGAACTTTCTAAATAAAATCCAAAATAATTCAAAAGGGTTTTGCCTATTTAGTCATATGGAAAAGTCTACATGTATTAAGAATGTCTAATGATAATACTGATAAGCAATTGGACGATTATAAAGGTAATCTACACATGTACATATATAATCTATCATATACATATATGCATACACTTACATATGGATGTTTAATGGACAATCACCGCAAACATATTATGAGCTGGACCCAGAACTAAACAGGAAGATGTTAGCAGACTGGATTGCCTTTGGAAAATGGCAAAGTTCTTTCAGTTGCAAGTTTCCCCCTGAAGTGAAGGCTAATCTTTTTTAACACCAACATTCTCATGATGTTGTAGGGATATGCATAAACCTGGGTATACTACCTTCTCCTTGGCACTGTTTTCCTGGGACATGAAGAGACATTTGAGAATAGACTTGAACAGCTTACCAACTAGGAATTATGAAAGAGAAGTAATGTAAAGAATATGAGAGAAATAGATAATTGAAAAAGATAGGACAGTCACATAATATAATCAAAGGATAACTAATGAACAGCCTGCATGCTCCATTTGTGCCTTTGTAATGATGAAAGGACATGAGGAAGGGCTCCTTAAAGTTGAATTGACTCCTGTGGTAAAGTGATGGGAGAACGATTGTTCATGATCACCACATGCATGAGATCGCAGATCCAGGGGAGTATATCTTTAATCCATGTCACAGGGCCTTGCACATAGTCTGTGTTTAGTCAATGTTTGCTGAATTGAATTTGAAAAGTAAGATTATACCATTCACTTAATGTTTTATCAACCAAATTTATTGAAGGAATTCTTGAGGCATAGGATAGTCATTTTTCAAAGTATTCTTCACAGAGAAGTTACAAAAATACATAACATTTTTAACAACTTGATGTTCTTATAAAGAAGTGGATTTGGTCTTGTACCATAAATCTTATTCTCCCCATTTTGGATCTGTGGCTTATTAACCTCCATATTTTATATGTCTCATTTCCTGTAATCATTATCAATTTAACTTGTTGCGTCAGAAATGGAATATTGTTAATTTTTTTGTTTAACGTGATCAGAAAAGGGAAAATAATTGTAAAAATCACATTGTAAAATTAAATTTAAAAAAGCTCTGTTGAGTAGGTGGAAAATTTGAAGCATTTTTAAAGGCTCATGTTTCATTAGTTAACTTTGTTACTAAAGGTGGGTTTCTTATACATGGGCTTAGTTCACATTGGGGGAGTTGGCTAGATTTTGTCAGTGTACACTGTAATTTTGTAAGCTCTTAATATGTGTAAATTGAAAGTTAAATTCAATAAGAACAATAACATGCCACTAATTCAAAATATCTTGGTTTGAATTATGTAACATGTTATATCTAAGTACTCAAGAAAATGCCCTTGGAGTAATGGGGCAGGTTCTCCGAATAACTACCATAACATAAATGCAACTGAAGCTATTTTTCAAAGAACTCTTGTAATAAATTCAGTCCTTGCTAGAACACTGAACCACTTGCTTCATAGTGACCATACCACATATTGCTACAAGATTCTAGATACCTAGGGATACACCCCCACACTCATATTCATGCTTGCCTCCCCCCATTCTTCCTGAATGCTTCCCTGTTGGATGGTATGCCGGAGAAAAAACATGCATGTCAGAGAAGTTTCTCCTCATAAATGGAAATATAAAGATATCCTAAGAAAAAGAGTGACCCACTCATTTTCAAACTGAATCTCAATAGACCTCCAAGGCCCAGGTCTTCTTGTACCTTCTTGGGTGATCTATTTTCTCATGTAAAACTTAATGGGGACTCAGATAATATCTGAGAGAAATTTCTCCTACTCACTCATCAAATACCAGAATCACTTTATTGGAGGGCACTGGGATCAGAGATGCACACAATTTTAAGTATCCAAGCAGAAATAGAATATGCCAGCATTCACTTCCACCCAGTATTGACTTTTTCTATGTTTGGAGAAGTCATGGCTCATTCTAGGGGAAAACCTAGTCCTTCAGGAATCAACCTCCACACAAGCCTTCACAAACTATAGGGATCCACACTCTAATACATTCACAGACTTCCAGGGAATCAATACTTAAGCACTCCCAGGACTCCTTATGGTGACTAACATCATCTCAGCATTCACACAGTCACAGATTTCACTTTCCAATCACAGGCTCTTTATTACCACCGGCTCATCCTATCTTTCAGTGTCTCCACTAATAGGCTATTTTTGTTCTCTGCATTCATTCAATTCAAAAAACATTCCACATTCTGATGACTAACCCAGGGATAAGTTTCCCATCCATGCCTTTCTCACTGATTACTAGATTCAGGAAGACATCCTGATGATTCCTTTTATAGCCTAGGATGTAGTGGACACCTATCAGCGGCTATTCTAGCATTACTATTTCCCCCTCAGAATCCAACAACCTGCATTTTCCTCCAGCTTTGCAAACAATCCAGGCTATCAAAATTGACAAAAGTGTGTCAACCTAGTTAAAACTTCTGACCCTGACAGCAGTACTTCCCCATCCTCAGGAATCCCTTCACCAACACCATCAGCTCACAGATAAAGCTGAAATGCCCATTCAGCTAACGTTGGCTTGGTGCTGTCCATTAATTTAGTGCTGAATCTTCCAGCTTTCCATTGGGTCATAACTACTGACTATGGCTCTGATATGTTTGAAGAAAAAAAAAAACTATGTCCTTTTCTCATCCATATTATAATATTCTTTACCACATATAATCAGTAAAAAGACATTTTTGAGTACCTATTGTTTGAAAGACCATAAAGGGATACAGACATATGAGACATGAATCCTTTTCACCAAGATCATACAACTGACTGGAAGAGATAAAACAAACAAGTATAAAATGAGGAAATGTATGATAAGACAATGTCACCACTTCTGTCTGGATTGTTTATGGAGGATATTGCATATGAACTGCATCTTGAAAGAAAAGGAAAATTTCAATGAATAGAAGTGAGAATTTCCATAGATTGTTAGAGATGGATGGAATCTAAAAGAGCAAGTCAAATCCCTACTAATTTTGGAAACAGGCTCAGGGAGATGAAAGCATATGCCTAATGTATTATGGGCACAGAAACCATAAAACCAAAGGTATAGAACCATTAAATAATAAATAATAGTATACTGTAAAGAGAAAGTGAGCAGACCAGTTTGGCTGGTGCAGAGAGTTTATGTAGGATATACTATTGAAGATGGGAAAAAATATGTGAGAGTCATATTGTAGAAAGTCTGAATGCCAAACTAAGATGTTTGGACATGTAGACATTGGGAACTGTTGAAAAACTATGAGCAGTGAAATGACATGATGAAAGTGTGTTTTAGGATTATCAATCTGATAGAGGTTTGCCTTTGGATTTGAGGGGAAGGGATTAGACTCCCTGAGAAGCAGGATTAAATTAATCTAGCCATGAAGTTCTTATGGCTTGAACTAGCAAAGTTGCAATGAGAATGGGAATGAAGGTGGCAGGATATTGGAGGCAGAAGGTGGTTCAGTGGAATTCCACTGAATTTGATCACAGTCCCCAAGTTCCAATCATTTGACATTTGCCTATGTGACTTTAAGAAAGTCCATGACCTCATTAGACCTCAGCATCCTCATCTATAAAATAACAGATTGGACTAGATGACCCTAGATCTTTACCAGTTCTAGAACCATGAACCTTTGACCCCAAGATGGGAAAAACTATGGAGATCTCCCCCCTTGGTATCCAGTTGTAGAAGAAGATTGGTCTTTGATTCTGCCTGAGATTAGTGTCTGGCATCACTTAATGAGAAATAAATGAAAGTGCAGGTAGAAGAAAAAAACAGCTAGAAATTATAGGAAGGGTCAAAATGAAAACCTGGACAGTCATCTATTTCAATCTCCTTATTGCAAAAATGAGGAAAATGAGATGCAGAGAGGATTTTTTCTAAGGTATAATGGCAATCAGATTAGGATCTTTTACTATCTTTGTTTTACTAAAAGAATCTCTGATTGAATAACATGATGGGGAAGGGTCTTTCCCATTCATTGATGGGCTTGCCTGTTATGGGAAGCTTGATTCAGGGAGTTGTTTTGTAGGAGGGTCCCAAGTACTTTTTGTTTTTTCTGTTCAGGCACTGGATCAGAGGATTATGCCCTCTGGCTCTAAAAAGTGTATAAATACTCTAAGGGTGAGGTTTTACTTCAGAGCTTACTGACTGGAAGTGTTTCTTTGGCTAGAGAGGCTCTGGGAAGTCATTAAGAAGCCCCCAATTAACATCTAGAAGCTGATGCTTCCCTCTCTGGTAACTGTGTATCTATGTAATGGTCAGACATGTGTATGCATGCAATGCTCAGACATTTTGGAAGCATATCTATTGACTTTTGATTTCTCTGTATTTTCTCTGAAATTTTGCTTTTGATTTTCTCTGATACCTGTGCTTGATTAAAATGGTTGTTAACCCCTTGAAAGTTGCTTTCCTTTTATGAATGTAGATCTAAGAACCAGTTGTGTTAGGTCCCCCTGTGCATGTTGAGGTACTTACTGATACATAAGGTTACACAAGCAATGTATGTTCCATTTTTAAAAAGATAACAGGGTAGGGTAGTTTGCACTTTCTCATATCTTGCTGGAGGACAAGTCTATGCCCTACAAGCTGTAGGATAAACCTTTATATCATGTAAAAGATTTGAACTGAACCTGGGGAAGGTCTGGGAACCACTGATTATTTTATGCTTTCAGGAGTTCCATTCTGTCCTGAGGCCTATTGTCAGGTCAGGAGCTGAGTCACTTCTGATGGTGTCAGGAATACCTTGAAATGTCCCTATCTATTGATGATTGTTAATTTCATAATAAAAAGATGCTTTAAAAATAAAATATAGAAAAAATATATAAAATACATCCATGTCATGCTGGGAGACTGATGTGCCATGGACGATATTGTTCTAGTGTAAATACTATAATTTTGAGGAATCTGATCTCTTCATCCATACCCCTCCTCCTTTTCTTACTCATAAAATCTCCTCAAGATAAATGTGTGGCTGTAAAATAACTAAAATCCCCCAAATATGCCATTATAACATCAAAGTTAAAAATCAAATAATGAATTACTTTTTGTGCCAAAGTGACATTTTCTCTTGGTTGATATTATCCAAGAAGTTAAAGAATCACCCTGTTATCTAAGCTACAACACTACATTTGCCATTTATTTGGTTTATTTTACTTGATGCTAATACAGTTGCATTTAACATGAGAGGTATTTGAAAATGAGGCTGTGAAATGAGGAACTAAATAATATAGAAACATTTTGCATGATTTCATATGTATAATTGATATCATACTACTTGTTCAGTAAGTGGGGGAGGAAGTGGGAGAAAGTGGGAGAGAATTTGGAACACAAATTTTAAAAAGAAATAAGTGTTAAGAATAAATAAAATTTTAAAAGTTTTGAAAAAGAGGCTGAATAAAGAACAATGAAAAGAAATAAAGAGCTAAAATGCTGATGTTAGTCTTATTTCCAATAAAATTATTAAGCAAAGAATAAAGTAAAATAAACCAAATTCTCAAAGGCACATTTTTCTTTGTTCTTTAAACTTGAATTAAAGTGTTAGCACAATAATAAATATCTTATTAGATTTTTATTTAAAAGTTCATGAATCATACCTTGTAGATAAAGCTGACACAGAAACAGGAAATGCAGAGACTAAAATTCAATGACATTTATAAAATATTTGATGTGTTTTTAAATAAGGGAGAAACAAGGGAAGAGAGAGTAAATAAAATCTGGTTGGTTTTTGTTTTTTTTTTTTACTGTTTCTGCACAGTAAATAGCATAATTTCTCATTCCTGTAAGAATTGTTTTCATTCAATTTTTAATGTGGGATATGAAGGCAAAGGATAATTATAAGACAAATCTCTGAGGTAGATAGAAAACAAATGTTACTTTTTTCATGATTGTCTGGAATTCTTAATAACTACTATTTAGAATTTTTAAAACAATTCTTTTTGGCCAAAAGCCACTTTAAATCATAAACAGAACAGAGTAGATATAAAGGGATCTCTCAAATAGGTATAAACATCAAAACAGAAAAAAATATGCATTTCAGGGGGTAAAATGGGTTACTTTTCAGAGTTAATTCTGTAAAAGGAGTCATCAGACTAGTAGTATGTCGTTGTTTCAACTTTGGCGTTTAAAATAATTAAGTTTAATTTTAAAACAGCAATACAAATAGCAAAAATATCTAAAAACTACACACTGTCAATAAAACCTTTTAAAAAGGGAACTTTTGAAAGGAACAAGCAGGGCATTTACTATTCATATTCTGTCACATTTAATGGATACTCTAAAAAGACCAGCTATATACAACAAAAGCTCTAAATTTCATATACAATCCTGTTTTTCTATTCTTAAGTTATGTTGAAATGCTCCTACCTGTTGATATTTGTTAATTTCATAATAAAATATTTTTTAAAAAACACACCAAAGGATTAAAAGCACAAAAGTTACATACATAGCCATACCAAACAGGAAGATTGATATACTATTGCAGTTTTGACCTAGTGTGAACACCAGTTAAAATCACCTCACAGAAATTTCTGGTGTGAATCCACATCCATGGGGGAGAGTTCAAGTTATACTGGTAGGTTTGGTGTATTCCCTTTCTCAACAAAGCATCTCAGTTTTCTTCCTTCCTTCCTTCTTTCCTTCCTTCTATTTTTTCCTTTTTTTCCTCCTTTTTCTCTCACTTTCTCTCTTTTTTCTTTCCTTTATTTCTTCCTCTCTCCCTTCTTTCTTCCTCCCCCCTTCTTTCTTTCTTTCCTTCTTTCTTTCCTCCTCCTTCCTTCCTTTCTTTCTACCTTTCTTTCTTTCCCAACAGACATAAACAGCATTGTGGCATAGTAGAAAGAATTCTGGACATGGGAGTGATAGGGTCTATGTTCTAATCCCAAGGCTCCTATTTCCTGTATGAGTAAGTGACTTCATATCTCTGAGCCTCATTTGTAAAATGAGAGGGGACTAGGTGATCTCTAAAGTCCCTTCAGATTCTTAATCATCCTAATTCAAACAAAAAAGAAAAAAATGGATTTTGGAATTCAGCAAAGAGTGACCATGAAGAACAATTTTTAAATAGTTAAAGTATTCTGGAAAAGCATAATGAAAGCATATTTTCATCAGATGCGTGGTCTTCACAAATATGATTATTTTGTTTATAGACAAAATAAATTGCTTCAATAACTGCTAATTAATTTAATATGTTTGAACTTCCTTTATACAAATCAATCTACAGCTAAATTGTATTAATTGAAATGTCCTATTTCTCCTTTCCCCTCAGAGCATGCCAGTTCCCTGTTTCCTTCCTATGAGCATTTCCTCCCCACATGGTATTTTGTAAGCATGTTCAAGTCTATTTACAATAGTGACACCATGGGGTCTGCCAGAGTCAGATAGGAGAGAGAGTTCTATGTAATTACAACTCAAAAAGAATTATCAACAGGAGCTATAAAGACCATGAAAATGAATAACAAGTAGATAAGAAAATATCTACATTTGTCTTTTCAAACATCTCAAGAATACTTTGCTACTTTGGGAGGCTAACAATTATTAATAACATAAAAAGTCCTGACAAGATAACATACAGGGTGTCCCCAAGGACTTGGTACAGTTCTAAGCTCTAAAAACTTTGGGGTCACCATGTTTTAGTACCAATGTTTGAAAGAAGGACTGAAAAAAGGGAAAAGAAAAAGAAAAGAAAGAAATCTTGGTTTTCTTTTTTTCTTTTTTTTTTTTTTAATTTATTTATTTAGCTTTTTACTTTCATTTTCACAAATTTTTGGGTTCCAAATTTTCTCCCCTTTTCTCCCCTCCCCCCACCCCAATACCCCAAGCAATCTAATTTTCCCTATCTTCAATCTGTCCTCTCTTCTGTCATCCCTCCCTTCCCTTGTCTCTATCTTCTCTTTTCTCCTGTAGGGCCAGATGACTTTCTATTCCTCATTAACTGTATGTCTTCTTTCCTAGTTGCAACAACAATACTAAACAATTGTCCTGAAACTTTGAGTTCCAAATTCTCCCCATCCCTCCCTCCCCATCCATTCCCTTTGGTACGGCTGGCAATTCATTATAGGCCATATCTGTGTAGCTTTGCAAGTGACCTTCCTGATAGTCGTGTTGTGTAAGACTAACTGAATTGCCATCCCTCTTAACCTGCCCCTCATTGTTTCTCTTCTGTCCTTTGATCCTGTCCCTCCCCAAGTGTTGACTTTCAATTACTCCCTCCTCCCTTTGCCCTCCCTTCCATCATCCCCCCCCCCAATATCTCCTTCTCCCCCGCTTTCTTATACTGTAAGATAGGTTTTCATACCAAAATGAGTGTGCATTTCACTCCTTCGTTTAGTCAAATGTGATGAGGGTAAACTTTTGTTTGTTTGTTTGTTTGTTTTTCCTCAGCTCTCCTCTTTTTCCCTCCACTAAAAACATCTCCTACTTGCCTCTTAAATGACATATAGTTACCCCCTTCCATTTCCCCCTCTTTCCTCTCACTACATTTCTCTCTCACCATTTACCTTAATTTCTTTTAAGGTATGGTCCCATCCTATTCAGTTCAATCTGTGCTCTCTGTCTCTGCATGTGAATGCATGTGTGTATGTGTGTGCATGCGTGTACATGTGTATGTGTGATCCCACCAACCACCCAGATACTGAAAAGTTTTAAGAGTTAGAAATATTGTCCTTCCCTGTATGAATGCAAACAGTTCATTTCTGGTAAGTCCCTTAATACTTCTCCTTGCTGTTTACTTTTGCATGCTTCCTCTCATTCTTGTGTTTGAAAGTCAAATTTTCTTTTCAGCTCTGGTCTTTTCATTAAAAATGATTGAAAGTCCTCTGTTTCATTGAAAGACCATATTTTCCCTTGCAGTATTATACTCAGTTTAGCTGGGTAGGTGATTCTTGGTTTGAGTCCTAGTTCCTTTGCCTTCTGGAATATCCTATTCCACGCCCTTCGATCCCTTAATGTAGAAGCTGCTAGATCTTGGGTTATCCTGATTGTATTTCCACAGTACTGGAATTGTTTGTTTCTGGCTGCTTGCAAGATTTTTTCCTTGAGCTGGGAGTTCTGGAATTTGGCCACAATGTTCCTAGGAGTTTCTCTTTTTGGATCTCTTTCAGGTGGTGATCGATGGATTCTTTCAATACTTATTTTGCCCTCTGGTCCTAGAATGTCAGGGCAGTTTTCCTTGATAATTTCATGCAAGACGATGTCTAGGCTCTTTTTTTGATCATGGCTTTCAGGTAGTCCCATAATTTTTAAGTTGTCTCTCCTTGATCTATTTTCCAGGTCAGTTGTTTTTCCCATGAGATATTTCACATTCTCTTCCATTTTATCGTTCTTTTGGTTTTGTTTGGTGATTTCTTGGTTTCTCATAAAGTCATTAGACTCCATCTGTTCCATTCTAATTTTGAGAGAACTATTAAATTCAGTGAGCTTTTGAGCCTCTTTTTCCATTTGGCTCATTCTGCTTTTGAATGCATTCTTCTCCTCATTGGCTTTTTGAACCTCTTTTTCCAATTGAGTGAGCCTATTTTTCAAGGTGTTAATTTCCTCAGCATTTTTTTGGGACTCCTTTATCAAGATATTGACCTTTTTTTCATACTCTTCTTGCATCTTTGTCATTTCTCTTCCCAGTCTTTCCTCCACCTGTCTAACTTGCTTTTCAAAATCCTTTTTAAGCTCTTCCAAGGCCTGAGCCCATCCAACACCCCCCTGGGGTGTCTGGGGTACTGAGGCCCCGCCCTCCACATCTTTCCCTGATGGGAAAAATACGTCCTCGTCCTCCCCATCAGATCCGAAGGTCGGGATCATTTGCATTTGTTGGAAAAAACTCTCTAAAGTCTTATTTTTCTTTCCCTTTCTAGGCATTTTCCCAGCCAGTTACTTTACTTCTGAGATTCCCTTCCACCTCCGCCTGGATCCGCCCAGCTAGTACTTGACCTCTGAGATTCAAATGCGCTTTCCCGCGGCAAGCTTTAGTTCTGGCGCAGGGTGGGGGCAGGGCCGCTTCCTAGCTTGGGCCCTCAGGGGCTTTCTGAAGCGACTTTCAGGAACAGAGCGGGTGGGGGCGGGGTGGGGGGCCCCGCCTGCTGTGCTCAGCTCCCTTGGGGGTTTTATTCAGAGGCGTTCAGCAGTAGAGCAGGGTGGGGGCAGGGCCGTCTCCCCTGCTTGGCTCCCTCAGGTTGGAAAGACCTTCAGTATTGAAGATCCTACCTGCTGCTGGGGGATTCCTGAGTCCCGGGCCGTTGCCGCCTCAGCCGCCCGCCCACGCCTCTGCCTCCGCCGCTTCCTGCCCCCGTCTCTGCCGCCGCCGCTTCCTCCCGAGGGGGCCCGCTCCCCTCCCCTAGCGCAGGCTTCTTTTTAACTGACCTTTAGCTTCTGTGGGCAGAGGGACTTTCCCGGCTGCCGGAGATTCTCCCGGAGCTTTCCTCTCTGAAGTCTGCTCAGGTCAGCTTCTCTGGGTCGCGGCCAGGGGTGGGGGTGGGGTCCGCTTTCCTGGCTGCGATGGACCCCGGGGACGGCTCTCCAGGGTTCAGTGGAACGGAAATCTCTTCCCCTATGTTTGTGCACCCCCTGCAGAGATTCAGAATTTATGGGGCTCTCCTTTTACCTCAATTCCATGGGTTGTGGGCTCGGAGCTCGTGAATGTGCGTCCTTCTACTCCGCCATCTTGGCTCCGCCCCCAAATCTTGGTTTTCTTGAACTGAGGTAAGGTAGAGTTTGAGCAACAGCAAAACAAGGTGAATCAGTAGTGGACCTGGAGTCAGCTTGACCTGGACACAGACACTTGTTAGTGGTGGATCTGTGGGCTAGTTCCAATCCCTCTGAGCTCAGTTTCTTAACCTGTAAAATTGGGGCTGTCCCCCACAAATAGCATGGGGGTGATGTGTGGCTTGAAGGGAGGCAGAGTAAACATCTCTGACCTCTTCCCCTATGCTTCTCTGAAGAAGACCATTTCCTTCCAGGAGAGGAAGCAGCAGGTGAGGGCCAGAAGCTTGGCCACACTACTGTCTTCAGAGACAGAGGGTACTTGATTAGAATTATGTCTATCTGCCCCCTTACATATTATTTGTCCAGGGGATGTGGTTTTCAGGCTCAAGCTAACTTCTTATTGCTTTTTCATCGTTGGGGGAAGGAGGACTCCAAGCTTTATGTCCAAGGATTGACTCTCCTCACCAAATGCCAGTTCCATAGTGAACACAGAGAAGAACCCATTTACCCAAATCAGTAGCAAAAACGGAAAGAAGAGAAAGCATACATAAGGGAACATATCCCAGACAATACTGTGAAGGAGCTCTCCCACTGGGAATGAGGTACCTCAGCTCGACCAAGAGAGAGTCCCAGATCTCACCCAAGGGGAAATTCCCCAAAGTCTCCCATGTAGCAAGCTGGGGACAGGGACATGATGGAGACTATCAACTGCTCCCATGTCACCTTCATCCCAGGGTCTTTTCCTCTAGTAACCTTAAATGGGGTTGGTATCCATCTTCTCTCTCAAAGCTGGAAGCCACAAATGCCCAAAGTGACAGCAGCACCAGAAGAGCTCTCCTCTCTGCCACTCTCATCAGCTTTGCTCCACCCCCTCCTATAGCTATAAGGCTTTGATCTTCACCAAAAGGAGAGTTCCATACCAGTGGGCTCAGATTATGATAGAATAATGATACCTGTCATATCTACCTCACAAGGTTGTTCTGAGGATCAGATGGGATAATGTACATAAAGTACTTAGATCTTAAAGAGCAACATAAAACATTATTATTCCTCCTCTTTTGTCACAGCCTTATAATTGATCCTTAGTATAGAAAGGCTATTAAAATATCATAAATCTAGACATGGCTAATGTGGAATGAATCAGATTGTGAAGTGGTTTGCAGTGTCAGGAGAAATCAGGTAAGTCTCCAACATGTATAAGAGCCACACATAAGAGTAAAGGATGGACAGAAAAAGGTCAGTTGTGATTTGTATTGCTGGAGGGAACTCCCAAATTAATGAAATTAGAGACTCATTTGAGTTGAGTGTGCCTTCACACATATGTATATATATGTATGTAGACATATATTTGTTTATTACTAATTAATGTATGTATTGCATAATAAATATATGTATTATACAATAATTATATAACAAACATACACACACACATATATATATATATACATATATATATATAAATTATATACATATGTAGTAGTAGTAGTGATTAGAAAACCACCTATTCTTTTAGCCTGGAGCAGGGCATGTACTCTGACCCCTTTCTGTGGGATATATATGTTCTCACTTCCTCTGGTGACCCAGAGGCTCCTGATTGATTCTTGACTAGAGGATTCTGCTGAAGATGATGGGTGTTTGAGTCAAGAAGAGTTATCCTTCTAGAAGGCTCTACCCCCATCTCATTTGAGTATATCACTGGGGGACTCTACTCACTTTCCCTTGAACTTCTGGCAAGTAGCTCACTCTAGCAGCAAAGACAATTACAAGGACATGCCAAGGAGAGCATGAGTTCACCTAAGTGAACCTGAGATTGGGTCTCAAGTCTCTGCAAGTTGTGTCTTTTGCTTTGAATTTCTTTTCCCCAAGCGTAGGCTACAAAGATGGAGCTCAAGAAATGGATATGTTCAACCTTGGTGGCTAGCTTGTGTGTTCAAGGACTCCTAAGTGAATCTAGGCAAGTCACTTAACCTCTGTCTTCCTCAGTTTCTTTGTCTGTAAAATGGCCATTTTCCAGGGTTGTTGTGAGGATGAAATGAGATAGCTATAAAATTCTTAGGCACAAAGTAAGCACTTAACAAATACTTATTTCCTTCTTTCTTTTCATCCTTCCTCCTTTCTTTCCTCCTTCTCTTCTTTCCTTCTTCTTTCCCTTCCTCCCTCCTTTTCTGGGTTCCTGAATCAGTGTCAGTAGCTCACCAGGAAGTGCCCCCTGCTATTACATCACTTCTCAGAGGAGATGTCCCAGACTAAGATAGTCCTGAACCTGAAAGGCTTGAAAGGCCCTAACTGGGCAACCAGAAGAATTGGACTCTGGGGTGCTCAGATAGTATAGACCTGATCTGAAAGGGAAATATTTGCTCAGCACCTCACAGGGAGCCTTTACATCTTGGAAAGATTGGAATGACAGTGATGGCTTCTTTTTATGCATTTGTTAGGGAATGATTATGAATCATTTGTGTTTAAGGAAATAAATTGCTGTTTGTATCTCCATGGTACATTATGTATCTTTTCTTGAAGGAGACCCATTAATCTCTGTAGATAAGACTCCAGACACGAGTCATACCAAGTCTTGTTTTAGAGGGTTTTTCTCCTGGACTTCTATTTTGGAGGAGGGGGAAGTATAACAAACCAGAGACATGAGAAGAGCCTTGGCTCTTGTGAGATCAAGTTTCTCTTGATCAGTCACATGAACCTGATTCACGTGAGTCCAAAGCTGGAGCCCCTTCTCTGGGAGGGGGCACGCTGGGCAGTATATTCACATACACACCCTCACATATAACTATTGACATATCTATATCTAAAACTTTTGTTCACATATGTGTGTGGGCATATATATGTATATAAACACATATGCATAAGCCAAATAAATTTTATATATGTATGTATGTATGTATACACTTATATGCACATGCACATATAATGCAAACAAAGATTACAGACTAGTAATAAATTTCTCCTCGATTACTGATTTTGGGAGATTTGACATGAGACTCAGAAAGATCATCTTTCTATATTTTTGAAGCACCCCATGGGGATGGCGTAGACTTTGATTGAATATACCCAATTGCTTCCACTGAAAGCAGATTTTCACTAATAGATGCAGTGTATTTTGTTACTTTTTAAGAGGTGTAATGGTATGCAAAGCAAGCAGGTACTTGGAAATGTCATGACCTTTTCCAAAACAGAAAAAAATACTTCATGTAAGAAAAATACAAACCTCATAGTTTCCATCATTTAACAAAGTCTCTCCTTTATACAGTGCAACATGGCATTTACATGGGAATTAATGAGGCTACAGAGAAAGCAATGCCTAAAACATAGTATGGAAAATATTCTGGAAAAGCTCAGTTAGGAAACAGCTACAATGAGTGGAGAACAAAACATATGGTGAGACATTTGAAAAAACAGTTCTGTTAAGAACTTGAAAAGGCCAAGGGAAAGGCTTGTGTAGCCTCTGTCACCTGACAGCATGGACTTGAGAGGAAATGTGTTTGAATGGAGAAATTTGAGGATTTTTTTTCCCCATCCTTTAGCCAACACAAAGACCTTTAAAATTCTCAGGAAAGCTTAAACAGATTTTTGTGTAGCCTAAAGGTATCATTCCCTTATGAAAACAACTGAAATATGTAACCAAAAATGTTCTATACCCTCATGGATCTTTCCTAATTATTATTATATTATATGTAATTATAATAACATTATTAATTATAGAGCATAGTGTGTTTGAGGATTTCGATGTTTAAATTCTGAACATTACTAAAGTTCTCTTAGTAGTAAATCTGATCTTTATTCCTGGTCATGGAAGTTTTTTAGTACTAATGCAAGAAACTAAACATTTAAGATGTTTAGTCTGATTTTCCCCTTTTTAAAACTATTTTTTGTGAATAATATATATTCTATTGACAAGTTTTTGAGACTCTCACTTCACCTTTATGTGTCACAGATTCAGGGCAAAGTGAGGGACCTGCACATCGCTGGGGTGGGTGGGATGTTCTAGTAGGGAGGCCCTGGGCTCTATACTGAGGAAGGACAGAGTTCAGAAACAGGCTACAGTGGGGTGGTTCAGAGTCCAAGGCAGCAGGGTCTCACTGCCAGCATCTAGTCCAGCCTACAGAAGAATGACCAAAAATAACCAAGGCAAGAATTTCAAACCAAAGGAAAACCTAAAATTCTGTCACTATGAGGTTTCCAGATGGCAGATAAGGGTAGAGTCCAGTAGAAGTCTACTCTTATGTAAATCCAAACCTAGACCATGAACTTGCAGACCTTAGACCAAGGGGCAGCAATCAGACTTTGCCTTGGATCAGACCACCTTGGGAACAATGAAAGCTTGCAGGAATACAGTCATGAGACCTGATCTTCCTTCCCTCCAGAAGTGAGGTAGAGCTCAGTCTTAATGGAGTCAGGAAATAGTCTGGAAGAATGAACAGACAAAATAAGACTCCACTGTAATCAACTATTTTGACAGCAGGGGTGCTCAAAACACAAATGCAAAAGAAGAGATTACTCCAAAATATCTACAAGCAATCTTTCAGAGAAAAATACAGCTTAAGCCCAAACACAACTAGAATTCCTGGAAGAGATGAAATAATGAACTTTAAAAAGAGTTAAAATAATTTTATAAATATCCTCAGTACAGAGAATGACAGGCTTGAAGGAAAAATTGGAAAAGAAATGATATTTATGGAAGAAAGAATTTGAAAGAGTATTAACAGTTTGGCATAAGAAGTTCAACACCATCCCCAAGCAACAAACTCCCTTAAAATTAGGAGGAATCAAAAAGAATCCAATGATTCCATGAGGCAACAAGAAATATTAAAACAAATCCAAGCAGCTGAAAAAAATAGAAGAAAACATAAGGTATTTCAAAGCAAAGATAACTGATCTGGAAAATAGATTAAGGAGAAAAGAGGTCCTTTTTACACACAAATATATAGAGGTTTTTTTTGAAGTAGCAAAAAATTGGAAACCAATAAGCCATCCATCAATTGAGGATTTGCTTATTAAACTGCAGAAATGAGGAAATAGATGATGATTTAAGATTAGGTACCTGGAGAAGATAGAGTGATGAACTTGGAGTTCAAAAGACCAGAGTTTAGATGCTTCCTCAGACATTACCCAGCTATGTGACCCTGGGCAGATTATTTCACCTCTGTATGCCCCAATTTCCTCAACTGTGAAATGGGAATGACAATAGCATCTATCAGGGTTGTTGTTAGGATCAGATGTGATACTTGCAAAATGCTTTAGTGTTTACATAAATGGTAGCTATTTCAAGACATGAAAAGACAATGTGAACTAATACAGAAAGTAAACAGGACCAGAACCATGCATTTTAATATGATATTAATAATGCAAAAATGAACGAGTTTTAGAACTTTTATAATTTGATAAAGAATGAAATGAGCAAAATCAAGAGAATAAATTATACAATAACAAGACTGTAAAAACAAACAACTTTGAAGGAAGGAAATAGGATTTTATTAAATGAAGTCCCTGCTCTGTGCCAACCACTGTGCTAAGTGCTTTGAATCAATTATTAAATTAATGTTATCTAGAAGGATGATCAATACAATGACCAATCATGATTTTGGATAACTTTTCTGTCTTGTTATTTCTTACTTTCAGATTTTTTCGTTTTTTAGTGGGCAAAAAAAGAGCTTCTCACTTTGAATACTGGTCGTGAAATTATTAGTAACCACCTTGAAAGGGAATAGGATGCTCCCATATCCTATCTCATTAATCTCACCACCATTTCTTGGGCATTCCCAAGTTGAATGCCCATAGGACTTATGTAAAACACCCAAGATTATTGAGTGGATAATGTTACCCAGCTTCCCTGAGGCTGATTGAGAGTTTCAGTTTGTAATGAGTTCCCATTTTGTAAGAATATAATTTCATGAGTGTCAATTTAATTCTCTAAGCCTGAGCTGCGGCTGGAGTGCTACATTTTTGGTTGCTAATTTTGAGATCTTGAACATCATCTGACTCACTTTTAAGCTTTAGACACTAAAAAGAACATACTCTCATCATTCTGAATTGCTGAACATTACTCCAGGCACATCTAGATTCATGAACTGCCCCACATGAAAGAGGATTGGATTCTAAGCACTTGTGGAAAATGTAAATGACTTTGAACAGCCTCTTCCACCCAACTGTTTCTTCTTAAGTGAAGGACCCTTAAAGATCATAAAAATGCCAGTAATCTATATGCTTAAGGATGACATTAAGGATAGTAATATCGATGTAACATACTTGCTAGTAGATTTTTAAATTGTTCTAGGACATATGTAATTTACAAGTGAATCAGGAAGTACTAAAGGCCCTAATAGTACATTTTCTCAAGAAACTTTTGATTGATTTTAATAGTTAAAGTTTTCTTTGCTTTAATAGCCCCATTTCAATTTTTTGCAAAGGATGAGCATGTTGTGCTAGTGGATATAAATGATCATACTTTTTGTAACTTTTCTAATATAGAATAGAAATGTTCTTACAAGAAATTTTCTCCCACAATATGAGACTATGCCCACACTTCACACTACATTTTCTGAAGTTTTTTTCTGAGCACAACATATATCCAAAGTAGGATTAGATCGTTCATGAAGGAGGCAAAGGTTGAGCCTACAGTCCGTCATGATGTGTCAACAACTATGCTTGTTAAGGCAGACTAAAAAAATCAGCCAACATTTCAGTTATGCTTTTATCCTTGATTTGTATTATTGCAATGGTAGAAAAACTTGGGTGGAAAAATACAGCTTCAGTCTGGTACGTACACACATACATACATGTGTGTATATAAATAATATATATCACATATACATATATTTGTTATGTATATTATGGTACATGACAATTGCATTGCTTTGTGTACTGGTTCATACTTTTCAAAGCAATCAAACACAAAATTACCTCATTCATTTGTAACCCCATGTGTATCAAGTGTGAAATAATGCTCTCTCCCTCATACACACCTTTCCATTCATTTTACACCTTACTTCTCCTCTTGGACATGCAGGGGCATTGGTCTCCTTGCTATTTCTTGAACCAGCCACCTCATCTCCCAACTCTGGGCACTTCCTTTTTTTCTGATCAAATTGACCAAAGGTTTATCCATTTTATTGTTTTTTTCATAAAATCATCTCTTAGTTTTATTTATTAGTTCAATAGTTTTCTTAATTTCAATTTTATTAATCTTTCCTTTAGTTTTCAGTATTTCTAATTTGGTATTTTATTGGACATTTTCAATATGTTCTTTTTCTAGCTTTTCCAGTTGCATGCCCAATTCATTGATCTCCTCTTTCTCTATTTTATTCATGTAAGCATTCAGAGACATAAAATTTCCTCTAAGAACTACTTTTGGAAGATGGCAGAGTAGAAAGACTCATGTATACGAGCTCTGAACCCACAGCCCATATAGATTTAATGTAAGAAGAGCTCCCCAGAAGTTCTGGATCACTGCAGGGGGTGCAGAAACATAGTGGAAGAGATTTCCGATCCAGAGAGCCCTGGAGAGCCATCCCCAGGGTCCATCACACCCGGAAAGTGGACCCCACCCCAGCCCTGCCCTGGCCACGGCCCCAGAGAAGCTGATCCGAGCAGGCTTCAGGGACAGAACCTCTGGCGGCCTGGAAGGTCTCTCCGCCCACAGACTCTACAGGTCAGTGAGAGACATGCCTGGGCTCACCAAGAGGGGAGCGGGGTGTCTCCGTGGCTCAGGTTCCCTCGGGAGGAAGTGGCGGAGGCAGAGACAGGAGCAGGAAGCGGCAGAGGAGGGGGTGGCGGCGGAGGCAGTGGCAGCACGGCCGTGGCGGCCCGGGACTCCCCCAGCAGCAGGCAAGATCTTCATTACTGAAAGTCTCTGCATAAACCACCTGAAGGAGCTGAGCCTGGGAGACAGCCCTGCCCCACCCACTCCATTTCTGAAGGTCTCTGCATAAAGCCCCTGAGGGAACTGAGCCTGGGAGGTGTCCCTGCCCCCACCCCAGCACCAGAACTAAAGCTCCCATTGAATAGGAGCACCACCTGCTGCGGAAAGCCCATTTGAATCTCAGACCCCAAGCACTAGCTGGGCAGATCTAGGTGGGGGTGGACAGGAATCTCAGAAGTCAAGTAACTGGCTGGGAAAATGCCTAGAAAAGGGAAGAAAAATAAGACTATAGAGAGTTTTTTTGAACAGATGCAAATGATCCCGACTTTCAGATCTGACAACGAGGACATATTCTTGCCATCAGGGAAAGACGTGGAGGGCGGGGCCTCTGTATGGGCTCAGGCCTTGGAAGAGCTCAAAAAGGATTTTGAAAATCAAGTTAGACAGGTGGAGGAAAAACTGGGAAGAGAAATGAGAGAGATGCAAGAAAAGTATGAAAAACGGGTCAATACCTTGGTAAAGGAGACCCAAAAAAATGCTGAATAACGCCTTGAAAAATAAGAACTACTTTTGCTGCATCCTATAAATTTTGGTAAGTTGTGTCATTATTGTCATTCCCTTGAATGAAGTTATTGATTGTTTCTATGATTTGTTATTTGACCTGCTCATTATTTAGGATAAGATTATTTAGTTTCCAATTAATTTTTGGTCTATCTTTCCATGGTCCTAAATTATATATAATTTTTATTGCATTATGATCTGAAAAGGATGCATTGACTATCTCTGCCTTTCTGCACTGGATTGTGAGGGGTTTATGTCCTACAACATGGTCAATTTTTGTGTATGTGCCATGTAACACTGAGAAAAAGGTATATTCCTTTCTATCCCCATTCAGTTTTCTCCAGAGGTCTATCATATCTACCCTTTCCAGAATTCTATTCATCTCCTTAACTTCCTGTTTGTTTATTCTGAGGTTAGATTTAGCAAGTTCAGAGAGGAGGAGGTTGAAGTCCCTCACTAGTATAGTTTTGCTATTTCTTCTTGTAACTCCCTTAACTTCTCCTCTAAGAATCTGAGTGCTACACCACTTGGTACATATATGTTTAGGACTCACCATGAGGGGAATAAATGTTGGAAAGACTGAAATTAGGTAGAGACTAATATTTCACACCACATAACACAATTAATTCCAAATGGATGCAAAACTTGGTTATACAAAGTCATATCATGAACTAGAAGAGCATGGAATGAGATAGCTTTCATAACTATGGATATGGGAAGAGTTCTTGACCAAACCAGGGACAGAGAAGACCAAAAAAAGAAAAATGGACAATTTTGATTATATAAAATTTTTTAAATTCTGCATCAACAAAATCAATGTCACTAAAATTAGCAGACAAATCATTACCTGGGGAAAAATCTTTGCAGTAAGTGTTTCTGATAATGGTCTAATAATCAAGACATGTAAAGAACTAATTAATTAAATTAAGAAAATAACCATTCCCTGGTAAATAAGTCATTATGAAAAATGTTCCAAGTCACTATTTTCCCAAGTCACTATTTTCCCAAGTCACTATTAATAGGGGAAATGCAAATTAAAAAAAAGAAACTCTGAAGTTCTCCCTCACATGACCCAAAGAAGAGGAATGATAATTTTTACAGGGATTAGGAGAGAATGGGTACACAAATTGTTACTGGACTGTGAAATTGTATAGCCATTATGAAAAACAATTTGGAACTAAAACCAAAGTGATACTAAACTGTGTCTTCCCTTTGGTCCAGTGATATCACTATTAGGCATTTACCTCCAATAGATCAAGGACAAATGGAAACTATCCTTACGTACAAAAACAATTGCTATCAGAACTTTTTATTGTAGCAAGAACATGGAAACTAAGGAGGTGCCTATTAATTGGGGAATGGTTGAAAAAATTATTGTGTATGAATGTAATGGAATATCATTGTACCATAAGAAATTATAGAAGAAATCAACTCAGATATCCACAGGGAGAATTGTATAAATTAATGCAGAGTGAACCGAGCTGAATGAACAAAACAATTTTTACACTGACTACATTGTGTAGTAAAATAACTTTGACAGATTTAAGAACTCTGATCAATGTTCACTCATGACTCCAGAGGGCCGAAGATGAAACAAACTATCCACCTCTTAAAAGAGAAATGATAGATATAAGATGAAAAAGGAGACAAATGTTTTTAGATATGACTCACATATGGATTTGTTTTGCTTGAATATACTTATTTAATACAAGGGAGGGTTTATTTTATTTGGAGTAGTGAGGGTATTGAATGGTAAAGAAGGGTAAGCAAAATTGATGCTTGTCAAATTCAAAATAACAAAAATTAAAATGCTGTTTAAAAAAGACATGTAGACAAAATGGGAGCAAGGGTAGGTAACCAAGGGTGAATACAAGAGAATTCTTGTACTCTTAACTAGTACTATACTACTCTAGCACTACTAAAACTTGGGATGAGCAGAGCTTGACAGTGAATGCAAAGGACGACAAACAGAACTTTAAAGCTTCGTTGGGTCAGGGAGCGGAGAGGAAGAAACAAAAAACAATCTCTGCTGAGAGTGGATGGGATGATGCGACTCCAAAACCAGCATTCTTTTTATCATACCATGCTGTCTCCTACTTTGTTTCTGTTTTCTCTACCAAAAACTTTCAGATAAGGAACAGTAGAACTGAAATAGCCATTAACAATTGGAAACAGAGAATGAGGAAAGGGATACTTAGAGGTCATATAGTTGCCCACCACAATTTCAGGTCAATAGCCATAGACAAACTAAATCCCAGACTGTTGAAAGAGCTACTATGTATTGTTGAGCTACTATCACTGGACTTTAAAATGTTGTTGAGAATCAGGCAGATACTACAGCACTGAAAATAGGCAAATGCCCCTATTTTATAGTAAAAAGAGGGAGACTTTTCCAAATTGAATGAACTTGACTTCAATTCCTCTAAAACTCTAGGATGAATTTATAAGAATCCAATCCAAAAGAATAATTTATGAACATTTTTAAAAAATAGGTGGTAATGACCAAAGAACAGCATAAGTTCATTAAGTATATGTCATACCGATCTGACCTCACTTCCTGTCTTGACTCAGTTCTAAGATGTGGGGAATGAGCTAAACATAGTATTCCTGGTTTTAGCAATGCATTTGATAAATTCTCTTGTCTAATGGACAAGATGGAGAGATGTGGACTAAATGAAAGTATAGTTTTATACAGTTGGAGCTGGTTAAATAACTGCACTCAAAGAGTAGCAGTAGATACTCACATAGAGAAAGGTCTCCAGTGGAGTATCCCAGAGTACTAGTTATTGTCTCTGTTCCGCTAGACTTCTTTTGTCCATGATCTTCATACAGTTAGAGTTTGCAGATTCATCTGATTTTCAGATGATTCCAAACTAGGAGGGAGAGCTAACATGTTGGATGTCCAGATATGAAAACAACTCAACCATATGTGTAAGTAATAAAATGAGGTGTAATTGAGACAAAATAAAGTCCTATATTTGGATTTTTTTTAATTGCAAAAAATATAAAATAGAATGGAGAGATGTTTAAACTACTGTTATTATGAAAAAGATCTGGGGTGTCTCTCCTCAAAAGATAAATGTTCAAATGATATGGACAGTCTTCAAAAAAAAATTGCAAACTAGAAAAAATTACATGAAAACATGCTCGAAATCACTAATAGTAAGATAAATTCAAATTAAAACAACTTAGAAGATTCACTTCACACCATGCAAGGCTATGAGAGGTACACTGATGTCCTGTTGGTTATGAAGTGGTCCAATGATTCTGGACTGCCACTTATCATCACATAAGAAAAGTGACTGACTTGCCCATAGTATGTCTCAGTGATCCCACTGCTGGGCACATATTTCAAAGAAGTCAAAGGTCTAATATTTGCTAAAATAACCATAACAGCACTCTTTTTGGTAGCAAAAAACTACTAAAGTAGATATCAATATATTGCACACTGACTGAAAAAAACATGGTAGAAGAATACTACATGGCATAATAGTTGAAAGAACTAGGGATATTTATCCTGGAGGGGAGAAGACCTAGGAGGGACATGATAACCTCTTTCATTTGAAGAGCTGTCATTTGTAAGCAGGGTTCGATTTACTTGTCTTGGATCCAAAGGGCAGAACTAGGAATACTGAGTAAAAGTTGTAGAGAGTAAATTGTAGCTCAATATAAAGAATTCCTGACAATTAGAGTTGGTCAGGATACAGAAATATTACAAGTGCATATTTGTTTAGGCTCATGTCTTGAAAAAGACTTTGGTCATAGGAATGGAAGGTCAGAGGGCAGTGGAATTGCTTCTCTGTGGCTATCTCAAGATTTAGAAATTCCACAGGACAAAAATATAAACTAAAATTATTTCTAATACTGTTTAGTTAGAGGTTGAATACTTTTTTGTTATAATACTGTTAAGCTATGCACTTCCAATATATTCAAATTGTACATTAAGCATAGAGTTATACTAAGGAATCTAGAAAACTCTTGGCTGTGACTTATAGCTGCAAATACTGTGTTTTCCTTAGGTGATATTTAACCTTCTCAGCACTGATGCTTAAACAGCCATGATATTGGTCAATTGGGTAATAGGAAATATAATTGTAGAAATTTAATTTTCAGATTGTAGGCGTAATAGGCTTACTTTATGAAGCCTCCTCTTTATAGGGCCTGAACATGACAACATAGTATACCTGTTTTTTTTTTTTCTGAAAAGAGGCTTAAGTTTTAGGGAAAATTAGAATAGAAATATGGCTTGGAATTTAAAATGCTATGGTTTAAACACTATTTTACATTGCTACTTTGAAAGATCTGTTATTCCATCAATGTAGACATTTCTGCCAATAAGAGTAGAACTTAAACTTTCTGAGGGCAGACACTGTCCCCTTCTCTTGCACTCAGTAAGTGGTTAATAAAAGCTTGTTGATTCCACTTAAATAGATCCCTTTAGGCTTTCTACCCCCCTCTCCCCCAAATGCCACCTGCTATTGGCCAACCTTCTGCTGATAAGGGTCTTCTCAGCACCCAATCAGCTGTCTTCAGACCCCATACATGAAACCTGAACAGCTTGATAAGGCCTACCTAAATTTCTTCTCCTGCTGGCATTGCCTTTGAGAATCAGGGTCAATTCCACAAAGGCCAAAACACCAATGATTATGGGCAATATCTTTTTTAAAAAAGTTATTTTCAGTTAGTAAGAATCTTGGAACAAATAAACATAACTGAGCAAAATAAAGTTCTACGTTGTCCACATCCAACATTCCTTCATTCCTTGACCAATAAAAGCACAGTTGGGTAGAAACTTGGAAGTGGATATCATTTGGAACTATTTGACACAGTGTAAATTTGGTGACAGTATTATACTTGAACTACATAGGAAGCTATAGCTCCAGGCTCAGTTGGGCACAGACTATACATGTAGAAAATTCAGAAAAGCAAAAGTCACCAAACCCAAAGGATACATACAGTAAATGGAGAATGTGACCTTTAGTCTTAGGTATCAGACTAATGAATATCTAAAGGCTGAAAGGGCTAATTTATTATAGGATCTGGACTACAGCAATGCAAATAGAAAGAACAACCACCACAAAGCAATAAAAAATTAATGGTGCTAAATTACAAAGAACAAGCTTGGACCCGAAGAAGAGCTATGGGAAGACATCTTCCTCTTCCTTCTATATTCCTCTACTCTGAATGTAGGGAGTGTGTGTGGAACTTAACATACATTGTTCTCAGATTTTTTTCAATGTATTGACTAGTTATGTTGATTTTTTTCTTTTCTCTCTTTTTTTCTTTAAGAATATTATTAGAAGGCATGGAGCTTTGAGAGTGGGAGAGATAGGGATATGGGGGAAATTTAAGTAATGTGAAAACAAAAGATATCAATAAAAATTGATTAAAACTATGGAACTTAGAAGTTATGATTCTGGTGTGTATGTCCAAAAGGAAAAAGAGACATTAAAAAGCTGAATAGAAATCCTGCGGCAACTGTGTTTATTGTTTAATGATCTCTTGTGTGGTTTCATAAATGAATTTTCCAAACAAACAAGAAAGTAGAATGTAGATGACTAGAGCTCAAGATGATGGCTCCTGGGGTTCAAGCAATACCTGAGGCAGAGACCAAATGCCCTTTCTAAGCCACACTCTTCAATCTTACCCAGCAGTCCCTTATAAAAAGAAAAGAAAGTAACTACAGCTGTAAGCCAAAAGTTCATTTTACAGAATTGGATCCGTTGCAGTCATCTTTGAGCTGCTGGAGGAGTCGGCATTGATTTGGATGGATTAGTCTTATTACGTTTATTACAAAATCAGTCATAGTAGATGTGTAGATGAGAATACACAGGAAGAAGAGATCAGAGTCAAGGAAGGATTCTTACACAATCAGAGCCTTGAGCAGAATCTTGAAAGATTAAAAAGAAAAAGAAACTTTGCAGCATGGTAAAGAAGTAATACTTTTTGAAAAAAAAAGTAAGATAAGGGTAGCTTTCAGCTCAGCATCTACAATGAGGATCACGAGCTTTGAACTAGGTTCTATTTGCTTGATGCAGCAGATGAAGGAATTGTTCTATTTTAGTAATTTTTACAATTGAAATGCCATGCTGAAGGGGGATCTCAGGACTCAAACTAACTACTGATATCAGATACTGCTTTCTAGCACAAAGGTGTCTTCATATACAAATGCTGTATTCTCCAACCTCTTGGCCCTTAGTGATTTTTTTTTAAAGCTTTTAAAAATGCTCTCCTTAAATATTCTAATTTCTACTTAGGTAGGCATTGCATAAAGTGATAGGAGATATACAGTGAAACAGAATTTAAAAAGGGAAAAGGATCTATTTGTACAAAAATATTTATAGCAACTCTTTTTGTGATTGTAAAGAATTGGAAACTGAGGGGATGCTAATAAATTGAGGAATGGCTGAACATATTGTAGCATATGGTTGTGATGGAATGCTATTGTGCTATCAGAAATGATGAGGGAGTGGTGGCGTTAGGGGAGAAAACATGGTAAAACTTATATGAACTGATGTAAAGTGAAGTGAGAACTGGGAAATCATTGTGCACAGTAACAGCGATGTTGAAATGATGATCAACTGTGAAAGACTTGGTTATTCTGATCAATACAGTGATCCAACACAATTCCAAAGAACTCAAGATGCAAAAATTGCTATTCACCTCCAGAGAGAGAACTGGTAAAATCTGATAGCAAATTAAAATACAATTCTCTCTGTCTCTGTCTCTGTCTCTGTCTCTGTCTCTCTCTCTCTCTCTCTCTCTTTCTCTCTCTCTCTCTCTCTCTCTCTCTCTCTCTCTCTCTCTCTCTCTCTCTCTCTCTCTCTCTGTCTCTCTCTCTCGATATAGGTAATGTAGAAAAATATTTTGCATGATTTCACATGTGTAATTGATATATTGTCTTCTCAGTGAATGGAAGAAGGGTGGGAGGGAAGGAAAGAATCTAGAATTCAAAATTTAAAAAGAAAAAAATGTTTAAAATAAATAAGAAATAAATAACAAAATTGGATGACCACATGGAAATTGTGGATGACTAGACTAGATGGTCAGTGAGTCCTTTCCAATTCTGAAGTTGTCATTCTTTCTTCAGGTGGGCAAAAAAGGCCTCTAGGAAGTTCTAGTTGTTTTTTTCAGTCATTAATGAGTCTTGGATTAGTAATTGAATAAAAGTCTGAAGCATAACCTTTTAATCATTGACTAATGAAAAACATAAGATTCCAAAATTGAATTACAAATGTCTGCATAGATATTTGTAATTAAATATAAATATTTAAATTAATATATTTTCCACTAATGTCATCCTCCAGTGCCTTATGATGGTATAGAGTTAATTTTGGCTTCTTGAAAGATATGATGGTGCAAGGCACAAGGACTTTATGTATGGGTCTGATGATAGCTTATGTCTCTGCTGTCTGAGAACCACCTAATGAACTTGCTCATACTCATCACCAAGATACCCATAGTGGAAAGGATTTTTTGGCCATAGATCATCTCTTAAAACATAGAGGGATTAGAATTGACTGGATTGAAGACAGAACACAAACTCTCAGGAAATAAATATATCCTTGAGGTACTGAATGAATGAATTAGAAGCATCTGATATCATGACATCACACTATAATGTGGGCGGGTGTGAAAACCTAAGTCCTCAGTCTCTACTTCTACTAGAAAATGGACTAATAGTAAATTTCAGTGGTTCAAATGAATTTCTATTCCCTTTCTAAGAGTCAGTATTTCCTAGCCTTCTTCTTAGGAATGTTCAAGTTCAGTTAATGTCACAGATTTAAAAGAAAGGACCCTTACGGGATCTTTTGGAACTTGCAAGAATCTCACAGTGGGGGACAGCATACTTTCAACAATGAAGATGTGATATTCTATATTAGTGTCATGGATGGTTTAGGATCAGACCTTGGATTTCATTGGTTTGGGAAACTACACATGAGGACAAAAATTCCTATTCAATGCAGATCAGCCGTACTTGCTACACACACATACATACCTATACATATACACACATATGTACATATATATGTGTGTATATATACACACATATAAAGAGTTGTTAGGGGCACTGAGAATTTAAGTGAGTCACCCAGCCAGAATGTGGCAGAACCAGGCACTTGAACTCAAGTCTTCTTGACTCAACAGCCAGCTTTTGATCCATTATGCCATATTGCCTCTCCTGGAAGAATAAAGTGTCCCATTGCATCGTGGATCATCTCCAGTCATCCTGATGATTATCTGGTCACTGGATTCAGATGACTCAGGAGGAGAAAATGAGGCTGGTGACCTTGCACAGCCCTCCCTCATTCAAAGCAAAGTCAAGTGCAAGTCATGTCATCATTTTGATGTCATGGTCCTCTTTGAAAATGGACAAACACAACAACAGCCTAAAAATAACCTACTAGATAAGCAAAAGTGTGAAAGAACCATTCATAAAATCAAAGAAGACAGTGAAGGATATACATGCCTTTCATAAATCAGTAAAAATTTGGAGAATGTCAAAGTTTCTGTATGCTTTCTTTTTCTTGCTGACTTCACTTAATCTCACCTCCTCCCAACTCTTCTATAAATTTGCTTCATTGATCATTTTCCCATATAGGAATGTAAATAGTTTGATTTTGTTAAGTCCTTTATGACTTGCTAAATCACATATAAGTCTCTCATGTTTACCCTTTCTTGAGTCTTCTGTTCAAATATCAGTTTTTCTATTCAGCTCTGATCTTTTTTTATCAGGAATGCTTGAAAATCTTCTATTTCACTAAATATCTATACCTCCTCCTTGCCTTGGTAAGATTACACTCATTTTTGTGGGGAAGTTATTCTTGATTTTACTCCTAGCTCCTTTGCCCTTGGGAATACCATGTTACAAGTCCTCTACTCATTTAACATGGTAGCTGGTAAATCTTGTGTGATCTTGACTATGACTCCATGATATTTGAATGCATCCTTTCTGAAACTTGTAGTATTTTCTCCTTGATCTGGGAGTTCTGGATTCTGGTTATAATATTCCTGGGAATTTTCATTTTGGGATTTCTTTCATAAATGACCTAAGCTGCCATGATCTGGAAAAATGACTCTTTGACTCTTTGTTATCTTTCCCACTCAGAATTCAGTTTGGTATTTTTTAAAGTTGTTATAGAGGGGTTATGATGGGAGCTTGATGAAAATACTGGCTTCACTCTGCTATCTTGGCTCCATCCCACATTACTGAATTAGAATTTATCATGAAATGGTAACTAGGATGGAACAGTCTCCTGTGAAGGGAAGACAGAGACCTTGAGAAACCAGAGGACTATTACTCTAGAGACCACCCTGAGGGACAGGGAACAAACAGAGAGAACAGGTCAAGTCATGGAAGAGCTCATTTGGGATGGGAGGGTGGTAAGACCATGGTGGTAGGAGAGGTGAAGCATATAATTTGTAAGCTTCACATTTTAGCTAATATTATTGGTTCTCATTTGGGATGTAAGCCATAGTGAGGTTTTGGGTAATAATAGCCACTATCATTTATATAGAGTTTTAAGGTTTGCCAAACACTTCACATTATGCGATCCTCACAACAACCCTGTGAGATGGATGAGGTCCTCAAGAGTGAGAAAGGTTTTGTGACTTCCCCAGTCACACAGACGATAAGTGAGGCAGGATTTGAAACCAGCTCTTCATGACTCCAAATTCAGTGTTCTATCTACTTTGCCATCTCAGTGCTTCTGGGCAAGTTTCGTCCAGAGTGGTTTTTGCAGCAATATAAAACCATCATGTAGGTTTTGTCTTTTTTTTTACTGTCTTTTTTTTTAAGCTAATAGCTGAAACAATTATTTCTCACTATGGGACAAAGGATAATAATACTCTCAGTACTTATTTTAGGATTCATGGCTTGCTTCCTCTGCCACATCCAAAATATAGTATAAAGCACCAACAAATAATGTTACAGTTATGTTGTGCCTAGGAGGGCTCAGCTTAAGATAATTTGTGAGAAATTGGGATACTTCAAAAATATATTAGGCTTCTGAGAAGTGTTGATATATATATATATGTGTATCTATATACATCTATATGTATATATACATACATGTATATATGTGTATGTATGTAATGTGCATGTATAGGAAGTAGATAATATGAGCTTGGAAAAAGAAACCATGAGATTGTGAAGTTGTCTTGTCTCAAGGAGGGCTGACCACTGAAAGCAGATTAAGGATGAGAAAGGTAGAATATATTCCTGATTCCTGGAAGGGCTTTGGTATGATGGCAGAGGTTGGAAGGTATTATAACACAAGGGAAGGCTCCCGTGTGAACTACAACAGAGAATGTCTATTAGTATAGTCTATAATCATAATAGGTGATTGTAAGAACTATGACAGTTTCTTGCTACGATGAGGAAACTCAGAACGACTCCCTCTCTGCCATACTGAGATGTGAGTGCATGAAAAAAATTATTCTCTCAAGAAGGGGTCTAACAATACTAAGACCTACCATAGGCTCCAAACACTGAGGAATTACAAGAATTAATGTCAAATTCAAGCCCTAGTACATGATTGTGAGTAATGGAGGCTACATAGCTCTTTAGGGAAGGGTGGTCCATTGGAAGGTGTCACGATTTCCCTTAACCTCTAAAATGAGTTGTCTTGGATTTCATTGATCTGTTAAAAATAAAAAGAAAGGGCTTTTACTTGTTGGGATTTATGGACTGTATGCTATCCATCAATAAACATTTATTAAGCATCAATTCTGTGGCAGGCACTGTGCTAAGCCCTGGGGGAATGAGGGACAATATACTAAAGTATAGTTTTCAATGAAGTTTCCAGGTTTTCTGAGTGGATTTCACGATACAGAGAAGTGCAAAATGCCCCTAATTCCAATGCGCTGGAATGTGAGAATGTGGAACGTAAGAGTCTGACATGAGGTTTATGCTCAGTTACAGAATTTTCTCTGGGAAGTCATCTCAGTGCTTAGACACTGCCCAGCTTCCAAATAGAACCAATTGCATTATTTGCATTTATTTCTCCTTATCAAGGTGAAAGAATTTTTTTAATCTACTCCAGAAATGTGAAAATTCTCAGTCCCCAGGAACAATTCATTCCTAACAGAAGCTGAAACTGCACTGACTTCCCTTATCAAAACTTCATTAAATATGTTTTCACCGACCCAAGCCTTAGCATGACTGGCGCACTAAGAACCGTGTCCCAAAGGAGGAATGTTGTATAATTGAACAACTTATTATTCAGACATGACTAAATGGGTAAACACCCCTAAAACACTTTGTGTCAAGGACTAATATTCTAAAAACTGGGGAGGAAGCTGTCACATAAATGGCGAAACTACAAGAAGCCAACTTGTGTATCTGTCATAACTTCAACATTTATCATCTTGTACTGTTATTTTTCAGACCACTTAAATGGATCAACTCTAGGAAAACATGACAATTAGCAGGCATCTTGGAATGGTTAAAAGTTTTTCAAAATGCTTTTAAAAAACAAACCATTACCACCAACCAGTACCTCTAGGTTTATTCCTCAGTCATCTTGGACATAAACTAAAGCCTACTGAGAATGTATAAGGCTGAGGGGACAAAGCATCCTAGATGCTTGGCATTCCCACCCTTTCTTTCTCATTGCCCCACTTGTCAGTCCATGTGCAGCTCTATGAGTTGGCCCTGTTTAATGCAGCAGTTTCTAGGGAAACTTAGACATCTTACCAGGCTAATCTGTGTAACTTGTTTATTGCTTCTCTCAAGAGCTAAAATTATAATTAAGTTTTAAGTCACCTAAATTCTCTAAAAAGCTAAGCTACAACTTTTATAAATTCAACTAAGACTTATTTACTTACTTGTCCCTGGCTCTTGGATGCCACTACTTTCCCACAGGTTGGTTCGTTTTTTGTGGAGGAAACTTATGCCTTGAACTGATATCAAGAGCTGCATGACTTAGAATAAAATTATTTTCAGAGGCTTTTCAAGTTCTAGTAACAATAAAATAATCTCTCTTCGGCTAACTTCTCTAAACTTCCAATAGGGACCCATTAGTTGAATATCAGCTCAGCTTGTTGGAGGTTAATTATTTGCATGTCCATGGTCTGATGGGGGAAGGTCCCAAAAAGGAAATGAAAAGCAAGCACAAGTAAGAATAAGGGAGATAATTACTGCCAGCAGTCTCATTTTCTACTAACCATAGAAATAAAGACAAGCAACAGACCTTCAATCATTAGGATTAGGTGGCACCTGGTGGAACAGTAGATTGCTGGGTCAGAAAACAGGAAGACTCAAGGTAAAATCCAGCATCAGACACTAACTGGCTGTATGAACCTGGGCAAGTCACTAACCTTCTGCCTCTGTTTCCTCAACTATAAAATAGAGATAATAACAGCACCTACCTCTTAAGAGTTGTTGTGGATATCAAATGACATGATATCTATAAAAAGCACTTAACACAGTTCTATATAAATGTGTATTTCTTTCCTTTATTGAGAAGCCAAGGAATTTATTTTTTAATTAACAAAGGAAAAGAATAACTCTTTCTTGTGTGTATGTATATATACATATATACACATGTATGTATCTATATATGGGGGTGGGGGCCCTGAGAATCCTCACTATCATTTCTTTTAAATTTTCATCAATTAAGCAAAATTTCAACAAATTCATCATAGGACACTAATTTTTTCACAAAAAAAAAATATTTATTTTTAAGAACAATAGCCATCAACAAAGCAATCAAATAAATATATAACACAAAGATCAATTTTTAGCCAAAATGCCATTTTTAGCAAGGCAAAACCAAAAGAACAAACAAGAAAAGGGTTAACTTGATGCTTTTGAACGATACAAACAACGCTGTTTCGCTCTGCATACAGAGTTCTCTCAGTTTTTCCCCCTCTTTATTGTCTGAGGCTGTCACAGTGTTTTGAAGCATTTGACACAAAGTATTAAACAGACAGTAATATATTGTTTAAAATGTGAAGCCAGTGTATGCATATATTTACATGAAGATTTTGAACTTAGCCTTACTGTTATTTAAATTGATTGCATTTTCACATATGTGCATGAATTTCCTTTTTTCAATAGGCAGAGAAGACCTCTAATAGTTTCAAGTCAGCAAAGAAATGGCATCGTTTCCTTCCCTGATGCACTGAATGGGTGTGAATTGTTTCCATGCCTTCAGCCATTTACGAGGGCGTCCTGTCTCCTCAAGAGTCAATAGCATTTTCTCCCTCCTCTTATTAAATCTGAAGTCTTCTCACCATCACCGCTAATATTCTTTAAAAAGATATTTAGGATGAGGTTATCCTGGACCTTCTCTTTAGCTGCTGAGCGACCACCCTGGCTTTGTAGTTATTCCAAGCTTGCTTTTTGAGGAGGTGTTCCTTAATTGTGCCTGTTGTGGGATAAATGTTCACCAGCCTCAAAGCCATTTGCTGGGATATAATGGGTGCTTCCATTAAAAAGACTTTTGTGGGAATAAAAATGCACTCTGCTCCTTCACTAACCTAGAAAGAAAAGGCAGACAGAAATATGGTTATTTTGGTGCCTGGCATGGCAGTGAAGTGCTACAAGGACTGAGGCTAGTTCAACTAGGTTACAAGAGAGGCCCCCAGAAGAACTGCCTCGTCCAAATTTGCCGAGGTGACAATGTCTCATCTTATACCTAAGAACACTTTCTTTCTTAGTTAAAAAAATTCTATGAATTTTACCCAGTGATAAAAATGCTAAAAGACAATGTCTTTACATTTAGAAGAGAAAAAGCCATGATGCTTCAGGGAATATATTGCATGGAACACTACACATGCTCGACACAGAAAATGACTGATGAATGTTTGTTCACAGAAATAATTTAATTCCAGAGGTAATTCCAGGGCAAACTAAATAGTAAAAATAAAATGTTTGAAATGTTTTGTTCTTTCTGAACCTGCAATGCTTTTCCCCACTACAATATCCATGGCTCCCAAATAAGCTCTAAGGTTCCTAGAGAAGAAGACAGGTATTGTATCACAAATGTAATCTAAGTTACTCTACGAAGGACTTAATGTCATATATTGCAAATATCATAGGTTAGTTGACCCCTAACCAATATCAGATCCTTAAGGACAGGGAACATACACACACACACACACACACACACACACACACACACACACACATATATACACACACACCCTTCTTCTGACTGCTTTCCCAAGAGAGACACACATAAATGCTTATTAGAGAACTTTGGAATCCTGACAATTCTCATCCACCTGGGTGTGAATCACACTCTATATGCAACCAAGACAGGCATAAAATCATACCATAGGGACCAGTCTATCACTACCCCCAGTACCTTATTTTTCTTACTCTTTAAATCCCTTAGTCCACACTAACCCTTAAATATGAATAAGAAAGGGCTTAAGGAACCTGTCATATTATTGATATAGGGGATTCTCAGGTGAGGAAACTCTGCACCAATGCAGGTACAAACCTTCTCTGTAACTTAAATTTTTTAAAAAGACTGGAACACTGACAAAGTAAGTCACAGTAAGTATGTGTCAGAACTGGGGCTTGAACCCAGGTCTTCCTAGTTTCAAGGGTGGTTCTTTACCACTACTAGAGGCTAACTTGTCTATAACTAAGAGAGATTAATGCAGATGGATGCAGAGCAGCTTGGCACTCTCCCTTGCTGAAGTACTGACTCAATTTGCTGCCTACAGTTTTGCCCTTACTTCTGTCCATAGTTCTAAGATATCTATGAACTTAGTGAGAACTTAGCATAATTTTAAGTGTGAGGTTCTTTTAAAGGATATTTTGCATGTGTCTATAAATACATGCACACACACAAATACACACACATATGTGATATACATAAACATATATGTATATAGTCTAAAAATGTTTAAAAGATTATTTCAGAAGAAAAGTATTTTCTTACCAGCCTGAAATGTAGATCACTTGGTTTCTTCATTTTTTCTACTAAACCCTAAAATTATAAATATTTTTAAAGGAATGAAAATCACTGAAAAACTAAACTACCCTTTTTAATCAATTCAGTCAATAATATTTTAGATATTTAGGGAAATTCAGATCAGATAAATATGCTTCATTGTTAAGGTTCTAATCCTGCAAAGGTTAAACTTGCCCACTCTTTTTTTTTAAAGCATTCTTTTCTCCTTTGGTTTTCATAACATTAAATGTTCCTGATTTCCCCTTTGTATTGTAACAGTCTATGTACCTACTTAAACAATGTTGAAAGAATTAATATAATTCCCCTGCTCTAGCACCTGTAGTGAATCTCTACTGAATAATCTCAGTACACTGAGTCTAAATATTCTTTGATTTTTTTCTTCCCTTATGAACTGGCTCCTCTCTCTGGCTCTTTAAATATGGTCTTGCTCTTTTTGCACTCCAATTTTTACCTTGATGTACTGTTGCTTCAAGTGTCACACAGTACTGATGCCATCTACAATCTATTCCACTGACAAAGGTCATTTTACCTCTCTGGGTCTCAGGTTCCTACTTGCTAGATGACTTTCAAGTTTGTTCTTACTCTATCATTGTAGAAGTCCATAACCCAAATGTCTTGAAGTTGGAGAAAACTGATAATCTGGAACATGCTACTAGTCCCCTAAAATCTGTATAACATTGAGAATTTACAAAACCATAGAAATGAAAAGAATGATAACTGCTGTTAGAATGGCACATTAGAATGGTACCACATGTAAGACTGATAATTATACATCCTACTCCTATTTCATTCATTCAATCAATATTTATTGAGAACTCACTGAAAGTGCTTTGAAACGGTTATGGAAATTTGATTTATTATTATGATGATATAGAAAGCATTGTACAAATGCTGTGTGTTTTCATAAAAGTGAGACCTGAGGTAGACCTTTATGTACTGACAGCAGCCAGGGATTACACACACTTGTACTCCCTGCAACTAGGGGAGGCTGAGATTGGTGGGTCTCTTGAGTTCAGGAGGTCTGAGGTGAAACTGATTGTATATTTGTACCAAGTGTCAAACCAATATAGTGAGCCCCTAAGAGTGGCAGACACATTGTCAAGATTTAAATGGGAGACAAGAACAGCAAGGATGGGCATTTCTGGAAGGGGAGGCATTATGTTAATCAATCACAAGACATGCTTGAGACCACTATACATGGAGTATATTTTCTAAAATTTGTATTAATATAATTTAATAGCAGTCCAATTTAATAAACAGTTGGTAAGCACCTTCTACATGCAAAATTATATACTGCGTTCTACTGATGAGTCATCTTGGTTTTTTTCACATTCTGTCCTTGTCTCTGAACTGATAACGGTTGAATCAGAAGAGTACACTATAAACCCAACCGAAAATCACTTTGACTAGTTCTGACTTGGGGCAAGGCACACAAGCAGCTACCTGGAAGAAACTTTGAGGAAATGGCAATCAGTCAAATAATCACTTCTACAATGTCACATCTCACCTTCTAATTTTGTACTGAATTCCTGAACTAAATAACCCAACCAAGGCTGACCTTTGACTCTCCAAAGATATCTTTAGGTTCTACTACACACAATGTCTTTATGAAGAACATCCTTTTCAAGGATGTTTTAGAGGGGAGTCACGGTTTTAGTGTCAATTCAATTAGATTATTTGTGAGGTCCCTTCTGAATCTGAACATTTATGATTTTATGATAATAATGTATTCAGATTGAAGGTTGGTTACAGACCCAATCTAGCCTTTTGGTCTAAGTTTTCTTGATTTACAACTGGACACCAATCCTGCTCCCAAGGACTATCTCCTTTCCCCTACCCCAGCACTTGCCTGATCAACAGCACATAACAGCCATGCTCCAGGAGGGATAAAACAGTATTATCCAACTCCACAGAAAGTCTAAGAATATAATGGCAAAACTGCTCGTTGTACTTCAAGTTTTTCAGCAAAGAGATTCAGGAACCAAGAACCTACTACAAGAGTTGGCCCAGATGTTAGAGAAACTGCCTGCCTTGTAAGATTATTTCATGCTCTGAGGGATTATAGGACCACAAAAAAATCATATGATTTTAGAGGTGAGAAAGACTTTAGACAAGATGTTCACAGACTTGAGAATATCCAGATGAGAGAAACCAAGATGGTAAAGAGGTTAAAAATCATACCATAAATAAAAAAACTATCACTTGGATAGTGTTAATGTGAAGGTCTCTACAGAATTTTTCAGGGTACCCCAACATGATAATTATATCCCTGATGATCAAAGTTATAAATGAAATCTTAGGTTGTGAACCAGAGAATAGCTAAATGGCCTATATGGGAAATCAAACACTTTATACCTGAATAAAATTCAAACGTCTTTGGCAAACAAGAAACAAAAGTGAAAAACCATACCATATAAAGATTAGTCGAAGGAATTAGGGATGTTTAAACTGGAAAAAGGAATACTTGGGGTGGAAGGATATCTATCAATCAATATTGCTGAGGGCCAACTATGTACCAGACACTGTGCTAACCACTAGAAATACAAAAAGAGGCAAAAAAAAATCCCTACCCTCGGGGAGCTTGATGGTAGTGTTCATATATTTGAAGATTTTTTTCATGTGGGAAAATTATAATATTTGTTTTACTTGGACAAGATGGTAGAAGTAGGAATAACAAGTGGAAGCTACAGAAGTAGATTTTAGCTTGATATAAGAAAGAGAACAAAAGTCAGGAAATTGGTACTGACATGTGTATGGGGAGGCAGTATAGCAGGGTAGAAAGTCAGCCTTGGAGTCAAGAGGATTTGTAGTAGAAGTCAAGTAGCACTTCTGACACACACTGGCTGTGTGACACTGACAAAGCCACTTCAACCTCTTGACATCCCAAGACAAATTGTGAGACTAGCAATAGCCAAACAGTTGCCCATCTGCATTGGCAGAAGAAGTTTCTTCCCTAAAAGTTCTCTACTCCAGTGAAATCAAAGGTCCAGGCCAGAAATAAAGAAAAATGAGAATTATCCAGAAGAAGAATGGGCAGCCTCAGGATACCTTAGATCCTACTTCATTCAAAGTCTCCATGGAGAGGTTAAATGAAAGCTTCTCAGAGATGTTTTAGAAGGGATTCATGTTTCAGTCATCAATTATTAATTAAATTAATTAAATTAAATGGATTAAATTCTCTCTGTGGTCCCTTCCAGCTCTGAAAGTTTATAATTCTCTGGTAATAATGGGATCAGACTGAAACCTAATAAGATAATAATTATGTCTAGGATGGTACATAACCTTTCTTTTCAATGCCCATCTTCCAACTCATTTGATGAAGGTGTCATGCGATGGCCTCTTAAGACTATCATAATCTCCAACTCTGGCTTTTCTAGTAATAACCCATAATTCTAAAGAGAACTATCTATTTCTAGCTTCTTCAGTTGGAACTTAAAATCAGAAATACCTGGTAAAAATTATTGATAAATATTTTCTAACACACACTTCTTTAAAAGAATAGATTGGTCAATTCTTTAAATAAGTATGCATATTTACTGAGCACCTATTATACATAAGTTGTTGAATTAAATTAGGTGGAAGATTCAAAGGACATTGTAAGCTGTAAAACTGGAAGGGAACTTTGAGCCCATTCTGTCCAATCCTCTAATTCTACAGATTAGAAAACTGAGGTTCAGGGACATTGTGACTCGTCCAAGGCCATACAGTCCTTATTCTCAAGAAATTGCAAACTATGTTGGGAGACAAGATATATGTACTTGTATACACACACATGTATGTATACACACGTATTACACACACAACTCCACCAACAATACATTAGTGTTCCAATGTATACGTGCATGTATATATATGCATGCGTATATATGCATGTGTATATATGTGTATGTATGTGTGTGTATGTATGTGTGAAGTTAGGCAAAAGTTTGTACCCGTCTAGATGCCCTATGTGAGGTGTAGATAAGTGCTGTAACAAGAAACAACACTTGAGACTGGTATAGTCAGGGAAAGTATTATAGAAGAGGTAGGATCATCCCTCTCAAACTGAAAGAGACCTCAAAGGTAATTGAGTCCAACCCCCTCATTTTACATATGAGGAAACTGAGGCACAGAAAGATTAAGAGTCACAAAAGTAGTTGCCTTCAGTGGTGGGATTTTAACCCAAGTCCCTCTGAATCTAGAGTCACTGTTCTTTCTATCATTGAAGTCTGGTTAGGATTTAAGTAGGAAGACAACATCTGGGTCAAGGAAAAGGGTACAATAAAAGATTTGAGACATTAGAAAACAAGGTAAAATGAACTGACTGATTTATATATATGGAGGATTCATGTGGGAGAGCAGAGGGAAATAAAGTAGAAAGATTCTCTGGGGAACAGGTGAATGATGGATGTTGAAAGTTGGGTGAAGCAATATGAACTTTTTTCTGTGTATGGATCTCTCATCAGTAACATGATCAAAGCAATGTCATAGCAATATTTACTACTCTGTTTCAGCGATAGACAAGATGATTCAAGGAGGGTGGGAAAGATTAGAAGTTAGGAAGCTGCTGCAGTAGTCCATGTGTGAAATGATGAGGTGATGTCATCAGTGGTGATGAAACAAAAGGAATGAAGTCAAGAAAAACTGCTTAGGAAGCATCAGTGTGACTTAGCAATGACTCAGATATTGGTGATTTAATGTTAATGGAGAATTAATAACAACATCACATGGAACATTAATTGAATTTTAGGGTATCTTTCATAAATAAAAGATTTAGGGAACTTAAGGGAAAAAATTCCTGCCAAAGGTGTTATAAAAGGCAGAATATAAATCTCCAACTCTCTTAAATCCTATCAATCAATTTTAAAATGATTTCTTTCTTTAAAAATGTTTTTAATGTTTAATTTTTTAATCTAGTTGATTTTGATATAGATCCTGGTTTGATATAATGCAGACTGTGACAATCTCACATAACAATAAAGATTTCTTAGTACTCTCGTTTCAAATGAATGAAGCTACAGAAGCCAATTTTCTTTAAATATGAATACAAATGAACACATTTGCAATGTAATTATAAAACAAAGAAACTTACGAAAATTTTTCCTTGTTCCAAAGAATTTAACTCAATACCCCAATAAGCTGATGAAGTTACCTACCAAGAATAGAAATATTAATGATATTTAGTAGATTAAAACCCAAATTAAAGAGGTATAGTGTCCTCATGTATACCTTCAAACCAAAGAAACAGTGTGAGAAATTCCAAAAAACTTAATAATCCAAGATTTTGCTACAGTGTAGCACCCTATTTTAGCTATACCCAACCAAATCATAATTGGTCCCCAGGGCTGATTATCCCAGGTTCAAAGTACTCTATATTTCCACATTCCTAAAAGCATGGCATGAGTCCTCTCTGATTTGCTGAATATTAAATAATTGACACAATTAGTTCAAAGCAAAAGCATTTACAAAAATGGCATAGCATGAATAATTGTGATAAGACATGTTCCCCATTAATCTAGGCTATACCCTGTCATGTATATGCATAGTACCAGTGGAAAGAATAGGTTACAAACAGCACATATTAGTAGAGAAGCACATGTTGGGAATGAACATGACCAAGGAAACTTACAGGTCTAGTATATAAAGCCCTGATTTCTGTTCTTTTTTTAATTAATTTATTTTTAGTTTACAACATTCGGTTCCACAAACTTTTGAGTTCCAAACTTTGTCCCCTTCCTTCCTCTTCTACCTCCCCCACTCCCCAAGATGGCATGCAATCTGATATAGGCTCTACATATACATTCACATTAAACATTTTCACATTTGTCATGCTGCAAAGAATTAGAACCAATGGAATGATCTACAAGAAGGAAGAAACAAAACAGAGAGAGCAAAGAGAATGCTTCATTCTGTATTCAGAATCTATAATTCTTTCTCAGGATGTGGATAGCATTTTCCATCATGAGTCTTTTGAAGTTGTCTTAGAACTTTGCATTGCTGAGAAGAGCCAAGTCTATTAAAATTAGTCATTTCACAATGTGGCTGTAACTGTGTACAATGTTTTCCTGGTTCTGCTTCCCTCACTTAGCATCAGTTCATATAAATCTTTCCAGGTTTTTCTGAAGTCTGCCTGCTCATCATTTCTTATAGCACAATAGTATTCCATTACATTAATATACCACAGCTTGTTCAGCCATTCCCCAAATGATGGCCATTCCATCAGTTTCCAATTCTTGGCCACCACAAAAAGATTTGCTATAGATATTTTTGTACATGTGGGTCCTTTTTCCATTTGTTTGATTGCTTTGGAACGTAGACCTAGAAGTGCTATTGCTGGGTCAAAGAGTAGGCACATTTTTATAGCCTTTTGAGCATAGTTCCAAATTATTCTCCAAAATGGTTGGATCAATTTCCAAGCCTACCAACAACACGTTAGTGTTCCAATTTTACCACATTTTCTCCATCATTTATAATTTTCCTGTTTTGTCATGTTAGCCAATCTGGCAGATGTGATATAGCACCTAGAAAAGTGATTTAGAGCATTTTTTCATATGATTATAGATATCTTTAATTTCTTTCTCTGAAAACTGCCTGTTTATTATTTCCTTTGACCATTTATCAACTGGGGAATGACTTGTCCTCTTATAAATTTGACTCAGTTCTTTATATATTTTAGAAATGAGGCCTTTGTCAGAGACAAAGTTTTCTGCTTCCCTCCTAATCTTGTTTGCATTGACTTTCTTTGTACAAAAACTTTTTAATTTAATGTAATCAAAATGATCAATTTTGCATTTCATAATGTTCTCTATCTCTTGTTTGGTCATGAATTCTTCCATTCTCCATAAACCTGGCAGGTAAACTGTTCCTTGCTCTCCCAGACTGCTTATAGTATCAGACTTTACATCTAAATCATGAAGCCATTTTGACTTTATTTAAACAGTAGATTACTATAGTCACTGACTACTGTGTCTTGTGTACCTAACCTATTCCACTGATCCACCACTCTTTCTTAGTCAAAACCAAGTAGTTTTGATGACTGCTGCTTTATAACACAATTTAAGACCTGGTAGGGCTAGGCCACCTTCCCTAGTATTTCTTTTCATTAATTCCCTTGATATTCTGGATGCTTTGTTTTTCCAGATGAATTTTATTATTTTTTCTAGTTTTATAAAATAATTTTTGGTAGTTTGATTGGTATGGCACTGAATAAGTAAATTAATTTAGGTAAAATTGTCATTTTTATTACATTAGCTTGACTTACCCATAAACAATTGATGTCATCCCAATTATTTAGATCTGACTTTGTGTGAAAAGTGTTTTGTAATTCTGTTCATATTCTGATTTTTTTCTCTCCTCATGGTGTGCCCTTTGGGTACAGTATTTCTGCTGTGAAGATAACCTCAACTTGGCTGTTGGATCTACTCTTCTTTGCAATTCAGCACCACAGCTGAGTTCTCTAGACTGTCTTTCTGCTCCCTTTGGCAGCTCTTACTGGTTAAGTTGCTGTCAGTGTCATTACTGATAGGGAATAGGTAAGGGTAGAGAAGTGTCCTCCATCTGTTACATTCTGGAAGAGTGTGAGAACTGAATTCTTCCTCCATTACTGGCTCCTCTTGACTTACTCTCCTTGAAATTGATCATGCATTTTAAAACCACCAGGAATATGGTTGATCCTTCAGTCAGTCAATGTTTAGCTACTGTAAATTTCCATTAATTTAAATATGGCAATTCTTCATACATTCTAAACCAGTAAAGGAAAATGCAAGCAATTCTTTATACTTCTTTTTCATTTTTTCACATAAAAGACTGAAAGACAATATAAAACTGAGTGAAGTTGTTGGAATAGGAAAAGACCACTGAAAGTGGTCAAAAAAAACAACACTTTACAAGGTTCAAATGGACCATTCTAAATTTTGTATCCTTTACAATCAGCAAGTTCATCTCTTGGGATGTGGATCAATGATTCATTTTCTTCACAAACTATGAATGAAAACACTCAAAGTCCAAAAGAGGTAAAACTTTAACGTTTCATTTTCTTTGTTACCTGAAGTAGTAAATTTATCGCGATTCCATGAACACCCCCTCTTCACAACAGCAAAAAAGCCCCAAACCACTATTAAATCCATGTTTCATTTGATTACTAAATAGAAATATGAGATTATAAACTAATCTTTAATTGCTATTGCTTAGCATATTAAGAATAAGAAGTATATATTTACTTGTATTTATATTTAGCCACTATGAAAATAGAGAATTCTATCACAAAATTCTGACAGTCTCATAATTACATACAAAATAAATTCAAGAACAGTGAGGATGTGAATGTGTAGATAAGAATGAAACAAAATACCACGTTTTGCAGGGTAAGAATTGGCCTATCAGACAGGGTAGTTAGAATTTTTCTCTTTTAAAAATGTAGCTTTTGACATGTGTGTATATACACATATGCATATGTTTAAGTTTACTGCTGATAATGGCTCTCTGAGGCAGTTATAACAATGGAGGCAATTTCTTTCCTATTAGTCCATTAGCAGCTACTTAACAAAACTGGGGCAGCTAGGTGGTACACTGGATAGAACGCTGGGTCTGGAGTCAGGAAAACTCATCTTCTTGAGTTCAAATCTGACACTTAGTAGCTATGTGACTCTGGGCAAGTCACTTAACCCTGTTTGTCTCAGTTTCCTCATTTGTAAAATGAGCTGGAAAAGGAAATGGCAAACCATTCCACTCCAGTATCTCTGCGAAGAAAATCTCAAATGGAGTCATGGAAAGTTGACTGAACAATAACAAAACACAACTGAGTGTTCTGTCCCCATGGCCTACAAATTCTGAGAACAAGGTACATGTACTCAACATGAGAATCAATTCTAATTTGGGAAAATGTTTTAACCACCTCAAAAGTATATAAGGAACATTTTCAAAATGCAGCATGGCATAGTGGAGTCAGGAAAATTGGATTTAAAATTCCAGCTCCAGCACTTACTAGATCTATGATTATGTTCATCACTTAACCTCTCTAGCTGCAGTTTTGTAGTTGTAAAATGGGGCTAATAGCACTTAATAGGATCTTTGGATGGAAAGCATTATGAAAACCACAAAATTTATCTAAATGTATATTATTATGATTATTAGGTTTTCCTTGTGATGTTCTCTGTGGAGGAAAGGGGAAGGATAATTGGCTGGTGTTCACTTCTGGTAGCAACTTGTAGCATCAAGGTCCTCCAGAAAGCATCATCCCCTCTTTGATCCAGCTCAGATCACCATGAAATATGACTGGAGAAATCAGAAGTAATTTTTTTTTTATCAGGATGCAGTCCTTCTTCACCTCTGCCTAACAGAATTTCTTACCTCTTTCAAGACTCAGTTCAAGCTTTCTTCTACACAAAGCCTTTCCTGACCTCTCCCCTCAACTCCACAACTATTAGCATACTTCCTTCTTAAGAGCTTGTTTCATTTACTATACAAGGAGTCCTGAAAATCTTGGTGCAGTTTAACCTTAATTAAGCTTTAGTAACTTACAACTACACTAAGACTTTTGGAGCACCCTGTATTTGTGTATCCAGTACCTAAAATAATGTAAAACAATTAAATATCTTGTTGATTGATCAAGAAAAGGTTGACAGTACCCAGACCCTTGGCAACTTTCCTACTTGGAAAAAGTAGAGAAAATCAGAGCTACATAATGATCTTGGAATTTTAAAGTTGAAGGGTACTTAGAGTTCACCTATAGATTATACCTATGGAAATCTAGTCTAATCATTTCATTTTACAAATGAGGAACTTGACTTGCCCAAGATCACACAGCAATTTAATTTAGTCCATACTGTGGTTCTAATTGGCATGGTTCCAATGGACAGCTTAAACATTTGCTCATAATTACCTGTTAATAAAAGTCTTGACTTTGACTTCCTGGCTTCCAGCACCGGGAATAAACCAAGTATGCATATTTGGAACCTAACCAACATGGCAGACAGGAAGCTCTCAGCAAGGCAAGCTACAGACTTTGAAAAACAGTTATCCACGGGGTTATGATGTCCCTTTATCATTTCATCTAACAAATGTTTTCTTACATCTGTGGTTCAAACCTCCATACATCAGGGTTAGTGATATGCATGAGCATTTAGGGGGGCAAGTAAAAAAAATTAGGGAATTTCTCAATGGAAGAAATGTTATGTATCCTATGATGCTGATCCTTCCAATTTGATTGTGTTCCTTGCTCATCAGCGGGTCAAGAGCTTTAAGGATGTATCCACGAATACAAAAAACAATTTAAAAAATAACTTTAAAAATGAATCCCTGCTTAGTCAATAGATAGTAACAAGCAGTTAGTAGTAAATTTGGGAAACAAGTAGCAATTGTAGCAATTAGTTAATAACTGCCAGCTACTATGAAAACCATAGGGTTGCTTCCAAAATAACCAGCTGTTTGACTGAATTCAACAACTCTACATGTTTTACCCCCAGACCAGTCAGTAGACACATTCTTTATGAAAGGCTGTTATTAGAAGTGATTATTATCAGCATTTGTCACAGAGATCAGAAAACCTTTTATTTCTGTGGGGAAAACTGTATTTATATCCTTCCAAATTGTGCTGGATTTAATATGTGCTTATTTTGGCAGACATGGGAAGGCGTTTTATATAAAGAATTGTGTCTCCAGGCCATCAGTTGCCTGTCAAGTCAAGTCAATAAGTATAAAAGCACATTCCAGCTACCATATTAAGGACTAGAGATATCCAGCTTTATAAGGAACAGGGCTTGTTAATTAAATGCTCATTATCTGGCAGTTCTCTTAACCTGAAAAAATGAGGGGAAAGGAGAACAGGAAAATATATACCCAAATAAACCTAGAAGACCAAAACTTTTCCTGAGTGGCAGGTGGAGTCAATTTTTTAAAAATTAAATTAAATTAAATTAAATAAAAAATTAAATTAAAATTAAAATTAAAAAAATTAAATAATTTATTTATTTTTAGTTTTCAACATTCACTTTTATAAGATTTTGAGTTCTAAATTTCCCCCTTCCATCCCTCCCCCATCCAAGGTGGCATGAAATCTGATATAGGCTATACATGCACAATCATATTAAACATATTTCCATTAGTCATATTGTGAAAGAAGAATCAGAACAAAGGAGAAAACCCACAAGAAAGAAAAATCAAAAAACAACAAAAAAACAGAGAAAATAATAAGCCTCAATCTTCATTCCAACTTCATAGTTTTTTTCTCTGCACGTGGATAGCATTTTTCATCATGAGTCCTTTGGAATTGTCTTAGAATGATCATTGCATTGTTAAGAAGAGCTAAGCCTAACATAGTCAGTCATCATACAATGTTGCTATTAGTATGTACAATGTTCTCCTGGTTCTGCTCACCTCACTCAGTATCAGTTCATGCAAATCTTTCCAGGTTTTTTTGAAATCCAACTGCTCACCATTTCTTATAGAACAATAGTATTCTATCACATTCACATACCACAACTTGTTCAGATCTGCCCAATTGATGGGCATCCCCTCAAGTTCCAATTTTTTCTCACCACAGAAAGGGCTGCTATAAATATTTTTGTACAGGTGGATCCTTGTTCCCATTTTTATGATCTCTTTGGGATACAGACCCAGTAGTGGTATCGCTGGATCAAAGGATATGCATTGTTCTATAGCCCCTTGGGCATTGTTCCAAATTGCTCCCTGGAATGGCTGAATCAGTTCAGAACTCCAACAACAACGCATTGATGTTCCAATTTTCCCATGTATTCTTCAACGTTTATCATATCTGAGGAACAACTTTGCTAAGCAGGGAGGGGGTCATCATGCTAAGTTGATACTAGGTAATGAATTCTTTGGCTATCTATGGAATGAAGAAAATTAAGAGGAGCCATTAGACCTCTGCAATCCCCATCAGCTTCTGCAGTGACAGTGCTACCTAATTCCAAGTTACATGCTTTGTTAAAAAAAAATGAACTTTATTAAGGTAAAGAAATGCATATACATGTGTATATATACATATGTGTGTATATATATTTATACATACATATCTTTGTTTAATTCTCTTAAGCCATATCTGGAGGGATTAGGATTACTTACTAAGAGCTACCATATATTGTTGGTAGGATGATGTTTAACTCCAATCATTGGACCTGGAATCAGAGGACCTGTGTTTGAGGCCTCCTGGTTTTACTACTTACTACTTTTCTGAGCATCCTAGTCTCTTCATATTATTTCTCATTTCTCCCAGGGGCACCATTTCAGACTTCTCCAAATTACCTAGAGTTTTTTCTGGGTAATTTCTGAAGAATCTAGGGAAAGGGTGAGGGACAGCAAGAACTCATTCCTCCTTCCAACCTGTACATAGGAAATATTCAAGGAGGGAAAGAAATTTGATTGTCTTTGCTACATAATTATTTTAGTTGAGTTGTAATCTGGTAAAAAACAAGCTTTATTGTTTCTGTAATTATCAAGTTATAGCATGTCAATTCAGTTCAACAAAAATTATGAAGTTTCTCATGGCCAATGCAAGAATATGCTTTGTTATAACTTCATGTGTATAATGGGTGTTATATTTCTTGCCTTTTTAATGGTTGGGGGAGTAGTGGAGAGAGGGAGAGTGTTTGGAATTGAAGATAAAAATAAAGTTTTTAAAAACAAATATTAGTAAGTTTCTACTACACACAAGGCATTATGCCAAGTGCCGGGAACACAAAGACAAAAAATGAAACACTTTCTTACCCTCATAGAGCTTCTGCTCTACTGGGAAGATTAAACATGTACACAGATACATAAATACAAGGGCCCTAAATACAAAGGCAAAGAGCACAACAACTAGAAAAAAGTCAGGAAATACTTGCATTAGGAAAAACTAGAAGGAATAGGTAGGACCTGAGCTGAGCCTTGAATGAAATTAAGGATTTTAAGAGGAAGAGATGAGGAATATAGTCCAGGTGCAGCACCCAGAACACATCCTTCCCAATGTAACTCTTCTGCTGGTTACTCTCAAGTCAGTGGTACTCAAGGAGAAATCATCTCTATCAATGCATAACTCATGAAGTCCCATTTCCACTTAACTTTCCTAACTAAGCCAAAGGAAAATGTGGCATCACAATAAAGCAAAGTGGATTCAATTAAAATAGAATGCAAGGAAAATAACAAGGAAACAAATCTCCCCAATACAAATGCGGGAACATTCTACCAAAGGCTCCCATGACACCTGTAGAATAGGGAAGAACTCATAGCCATGACAATTCAAACTCCAACTGTTGTGTGCCAAGTAGGACATCTTTCTGTCTTCAAAGATATCAATTGCTGTTTCCCCAGAAAGCAGCCAATGACAGCTGCTGGACTGCTTTCTCCACCGAGCTGCTACTCATGTTTCTCCACTGTGCTGCTGCTAGGCTCTTTCTCCTATGAGTTTGTCATCTGGCACTTTCCTGTTGAGTTTTGCAGTTCTGATTTATTTTCTGCAGAGGAGTATTCAATCTTGTTTTCTTTTGTTGAATCATCCCATAGCCTTAAGGATGTTTCTACTCTTTTGTGAGTCACTTACTTATACCCAGAGAGCCCAGCAAAAGCCTTCAGATTACATATTCTTTATAACTAAAAGAGCTTCTCAGACCCACTTTTCTTGCAGTGATTACAACATCCTTAGGGTGATTACATCCCATTTTCCATTTTAACTCTGGGAGTTAGTCACTGGGTCTTTTAAATAACCATGCATTTTCATTTAGTAATACTTGAGAAGCATGGAAAAACTGGCAACCTTTCCTGAATTCCGATAGTTACATTCAGATTACTGTCCTCATTTCCCAAGCACATTGGCTGCTGAGCTAGAACTGGGTGTCTGTCTATTCAGAAGGCACTGAGCAGGACTTGCCATATTTGAGTAAGAGAGGCTTATTGTAAGCCTCTGGATGAGGTCAACCCTCAGGCCCCAGTATTCAGGCAGAGATATAAGTGCAGTATATTTCCAGCTCTCACTGAAGCAAAAGTGACTTCAGTGAAGTCATTGACAAAAATGACCCAGTGAAGCAGATTGACCAGTCATGGTCATAGAAGTAATACTTTGCTTGGCTAACTTCAAATAGTGTGGTTAAAATCCAACCACTTCCTAAAAAAAAAAAAAAAAAATCAAAACACTCTCACAGTTTTCCCGTCCTACAATATACCAAAATAATCATGTAAAGAACTTTGTTACCTTTTGTTTCAGGTCACTCCTTCTGGCCCTGAGTGAGTAATAAGATGCTGCAAATGTCTATTAAGCCAATTAAATGGAGATGTTGGAGAAAAAAACTGCTTAAACCACAAGTTCATCTGTTTTTATGAAAGCATTCATTTCCTTGATTTATTCTACCACTTTAATTTAATTAACAAGGACTCAATGGCAGTTGATTAATTGATATATTAATTTAGGAAATGATTCATATTTTGATTTATATTAAAGTGATCTATAAATAGAATATGCTTATAGAGCCTATTGGTGGAATTAAGTGTGGCATACCTAATCCAATGAAAGGGGAATTGCCTTATTTTTCTGGCAGGCCAAGTCCAAGGAAAATGTCAGGACCTTATAAAAAAGATTGATTAGGAAGATTTCTAGAACTATGGCATTAAATCAATAAAAAAGGCTGGGTGAAAAGTCATCCAGTCCCTACCCCTGTTTTCCCACAGGATACTCTTAAACTTCTATGAAGTCCTTATCTGAAGGACTCCCTGCAGATGAGTATCTCTTGTATTTTTAAAGATCTCTAAGGAGAGGTTCCTTCATTTCCTTTGGTGACTCAGTTCTTTGTCCAACAATCCCTCTAGTCAGAAAGTCCTTCTTATTTGAAAGTAAATGTTAATAATTGCCAAAGAGTAAAACCATTTGAAGGTTCCGTGGTGAACAGTAGATGTGGACAAGAACCAGCACAGGGACAAGCAGCATCCATTGGCCCTTTAACTGTCATTGAGACTTACAAAGCTTAAAAAGGCCAAGGTCTTCCAGTGTATACTGGGCCACCGCCAATTGTTCTGATCTTGCCACTGGACCCAGATGGCTCCAGAGAGTGAGACTATTGACTTTGCACAGCCCACCCTCACTGAAATCCAATATACTTGCACATCATGGCATCGCCTCCCTGATGTCATGGTCATCTTTGAAAATGAAGTAACAATATCAGTAACATTCTACATGCCCTATGTGAAGTCAGGAGACATGTCCTTCATGTCACAGGTGCTTCCGAAACAATGGCTATGCTTTTAAAACAAAAGCATTTACCCCAGTTTTTTTTTTAAATGATCTAAGCCTTCACTGGCTTTGAAGTGGTTACAGATAAAATCTTGGGATTAAAAACTAGATCATCATCTAGTCCAATCACTTCTTTTTACAGATTAGGAAACTGAGACCTGGAAACATGCTCAAGGTCACACAGCTACCTGGAATTTGAAGTCAGATCCCTTTTCTCTTTTGCATGCCATATTTTATCAGTGGAGAGAAAAGTTTTAGAATGGCCCATTTTAACCACATGCAAAGAATGTATTCAGGAAAATCTTATAGAGCCTTATTTTTTTGTCTCACCCAGCTTGCTGTTCCAGCTTATACCATAGAGAAGAGCATCTTCAACCTCCTAGAAGGTTTCTACAGAGGAAAGTAGTACACTGAACTATCAAGTTGAGAAGAATATTCTACTTTAAGAAAGAGGGGATCTTGGATTCCCCTTAATGATGCCAAGAAAGGAAAAAACAACACCTAGGACACAATTTTAATACTTTTAACCCTCACCAAGATTTAAGTCCTGATCTTACCCAGGATTGTGTTGACAATGAGGTAACTGAGGTTATCCGAGGAGCCAAAAGATGTTTCTTGGAAAAACTTGTAGATGCTTAAAGGAGGGAAGACATTTTATTGTTGAGAGTGCCATTTTAAAGATAATCAATATTTGTTCTAAATGCCAAAATCTCCAATAAAAAAAGTTTCAAAATTTTTGGGAAAGTCACTTAGGAGCAGGCAAGATTGCCATGAGAGATAGTCTAGAGGAGGAAGCAGAAATGCCTGGATAGAGACAAGAAAGTGGAAGATGAATGATGACACTGAAAAGGAGACAGAGAAGCCGCAATCAGGTAAGAGGAAAACCAGCAGAGAGCAATCTAGCAGAGGCCAAGGGAGGAGAGTATTCAAGGGGGAAGAGAGATCAGCAGCTGCAGAGAGACTGAGGAAAATGAGGACTGAGAAAAAGACATCAGGTTTGTTAATTCAGTAATTGTTGGTAACTACGGAGGGAGCAGTTTCATTTGGAAGACAAAGCTGAAAAGATTAAACGAGTTGATGAGGAATTAGAAGGAGCAGGTTCTTTCTAGGAGTTTGACAGTGAATGGAGGAGAAATGTAGGGTGATTGCTTCAGAGGATTGCATGGAAAAGTGAATTGTTGTTTAAAGAATTAGATGCACATGGAAATGTTTATAAACAGAAAGACCCCATAGACAGAGACCAGTGATGGAGGATAAGGGAGAGGGGAACTAAGCAGGGATGGTTCATGATACATCCTCCTAGAGGAGCTTAAAGACCATTTCAGTTAAGTCTAGATTTTCTTTTTGGAAAGAGAAGGGTGGAGATACCTGACTTTACTGTGTCCGAACTGCTTTGTGCAGATATATTCTCTCCTATCTGGGCCATTACCAGGCACCGACCCTGAAAAAGAATTGAGAAGAGATGGATGGATAAGCACCAGTGACAATCACTGTCTACAAAGTTTGAATTAAACACATTTTAGGTATTGACGTCTCTGATTCAATTGATTCAAAAATGTTAAAAGGTGAAAATTATTCTTAGTCTTATCTGCTTCAGCACCATTAAGTTCTTTGATTCAGTCATTTTGGGGATATTGAAACTAACCGCAGAGATGGGGTTAAGGTCTATGTTGTTTTTAATGGTAGTTTTCTTACTTGAATTTTAACTGGAAAAAGTATCAATCCAATTGTATGCTTACCGATCTGATGATGATCAGGTTGTTGGAGTATAAATGTTCACAGACAAGATTCCCAGCCCTTAAGCAGAATGGAAATAATTGTGAGTATTAAAAATATCCATTCACTCATTTCATCTATTCATTCAACAGGCATATGGTGTGGATAGCATTGTAACAGAGGTTATGAGAGAATACAAAAATAGATAGAAATCATCTATCTTCAAGGATCTTGTAAGGAGAAGTGCTGCAAATACATGAAAAAAATTATTATATAAGCCAATGCATCTTAGTGTAAACAAGGTGGTCCTAGGGAAAACTGACAGCATTTAATATCTACATGTGGGCAGAAACACAGCTGAGTACTGCTGAACATCTGTAATTCCCCTATACAGGCCAGGCTAGTGTAGATATATGGTTCTGAAATGCCATCCTTTTGCCTAAATGGACCCTGTATAGCAAGAGTGATTCCCAATAAACAGTGGTCAAAAGACATGAATAAACCATCCCTCGAGAAATGTCATATGAAATAATAACCATAGGAAAAAGATGTTCAAACTCCTTAATCATCAGAAAAAAAGCCATCAATTAATCAACAAAGGTTTATTAAAAGCCCACAATGTACAAGACACTTGGGATACAAATAAAAAAAATTCAACAAAACCAACTTGCAAGGAACATAAATTCTAAACAGAGATAAGCATATTCAGAATAAAGATAAAGAGAAATAATTACCACTAGAGACAAGTAAGTTAAATATAAAGTAGTTTGGGAGAGAGACATTTAGCAGCTGTGGGGATTGGGAAAGAAGAAGATCCTTAGGCTATATACTGATGGAAGAGAGGACTTCTAAAATGGAAGTGAATTTCAGGCTTGGAAGACAGGTAGTACAAAGGTGCTGAGATGGGAGATGTACTATCTTGTGTAAGGATTAGTGAAAAAGTCAGTTGATCTGGATCCTAGAATAGGAGAGGGAGAGTTCAACGAGGATGAAAATCCAAGTTGAGACAATGTTCTTAAAGTTTAAAGACTTTAAAAACTAAACAGAGGAGTTAATATTTTATCCTGGAGGCAATTCAAAGCCATTAAAGTTGATTAAGAGGTGATATGATCAGATCTGTGCTTGAGGAAAATCATTTTGGCAGTAGAATATAGATTGGACTGGGGAGGTAAGAGGCTTGCAGCAGGCAGAGAGACCAATTGGGAAGTTGTTGCAATACTCTAGGTGAAAGGGGATGAGATCTTGAACTAGAGTGGTAGTTGGGTGAGCATAGAGAAGGGATTAAATGTAAGAAATGGTATAGAGAGAGAAATGGGAAGATTCGGCAACTGTTTGGATATGAGAGCAAGGGAGGAACAAAGGTTATGAACTTGCGAGACTGGATGAATGGTGGTACTTTGATAAAAACTAAGAAATTTGGAAAGAGTGGTGGTTTTGAAGAGAAAGATGATGAATTCAGCTATTGACACGGTGAATTTGAGGTGTCTCTGGAACATCTAACTCTTAATGTCCACTAGCCAACTAGTGTTGCATGACTAAAACTCGAGGGAGAGACTGGGGTGGGATGTTAGTCATCTGCAAAACAATAGGTAAACCTAAGGGAGCTGAAGAGGTTACTTAACAAGACTGAGAGGGAGAAGATAAGAGCCTGAGACAGAACCTTGGGGGAGCATCCATATTTAAGAGGCATGATTATGGATGATAAATCAACAAGGAGACTAAGAAAAAGTTGTCAGGTAGGAGGAGAACCAGGAGAGAGTAGTGCTATTAAAATACCTAGAGAGATTATTTAGGAGAAGATGGTCATCGGCAGTGTCAAAGGCAGCAAATAGATCAAGAAGAACTAGGACAGAAAAAGAAAACATCAGATTTAGTCATTAAAAGATTGTTGGTAACTTTGGAAAGAGAAGTTTCAGTGAGTGAAGAAGTCAGAAACTGTATTGAAAAGGATTGAAAAATGATAGAAGGGAAAATGGACACCGCAAATGTAGATGGCTTTTTCTTCAAGCTTGACTGAGAAAGGAAGGAGAGGTATGGGAAAATAAAGGATGGTAGGGCATATTGATGACTTTTGGAGAATGGAGAGATGAGCATGCTTGAAGGCAGAAAGGACAGGGTGAAGATTCAAGAGAGGGGATAATTGAGGCTGCAATATCCTGGCAATGAGAAAGAATTGGGAAAAGGGCTCATGTCAAGAAAATCTTGAAAGCCTAGCTTATATTCACTAGAAATGGCAAAAAAAAATTTGAAAGACTGTTGTAGGGAATCAGACATCAATAGAACTACAGACTACACTTTTGAGAGCTGTATTAGCAATATATGAAAAGTCACATAACTCATCATACCTTTGGATTAAGAGAAATCATTGCTGGAATGCTATTCTCAAAACATCATAAAAATTATCATACTTCTATCTGTAAAAAAATATTCATGGATGTTATATTTGTAAAGGAAAAATGGAAATCATTTGCATGTTCAACAACTAGAGAATAGATAAGTTAAGGCATATTAATAGAATAGAATATTGTGGTACCACAAATTTATAAATAGTAAATATATAAGGAAATATGGAAAGACTACGAAAATGTTTGGAGCAGGGTTAGATCTGAGGAGATAAATAGTGACACATTCCATTTGATTTACCTGTGGGATATCCAACTAGAGATATCCAACAGGCTCCAGACATGAGTTATTGAGATGTACAGAAGGGCATAAATAAATATAATAGCCAGGCATAGAATAAAGTTCTCTGTTCTGTAAAAGTGTCCTATTTTTCCAATTAAATTGTAACCTCACTGCAGGAAGGCAGGTTGCACTACATCTCCTTTTTCTTTTGCTTTGCCTTCAAAACAGAGTACGGTAATTTGCCCCAAATTAATGCTCAGGAAACACTAACAAATGGTACACCTTCTAATCAAGAAATGTATAAAAAAAATGCTCATTTAATTTTCTTTATATGTTAAAAATTTTTTCAGCATCCATTAACTTAAATTGTTCTACAATGAGAAAAAAAAGACTCAGGAAATTAACTCCTCAGACCTTCTTGGGAACAAAAACTAAGTCATGTTGGAGTACTTAGTTCTTCAATTCTAAATTAAAAACTGCCTGAATTCTGAAAACACAGCCACAGAAGACCAGCATACTTAGAGGCATAAATGTCACAAGAAAATAAAACATCTCAGAAAATGGGACACCTCGAGGTTCTGTGATGCACCCGTAACTGACAGAGACCTACCCAACATATCATCATCCAGGTATTGCTTAAAACCTTCCAGTCAGGGTCATGAGCAGCCCACTACCTGCTGAAGTTCCCCTTCTCCGTTTTTGGAGAGTTCTGTTAGGAAGTTCTTTACAGTGAACCTGAGTTTGCTTCTCTGCCACTTTGGCCCCTGCTCCTCATTCCACCTTTAGAGGCCAAATAGAAGTTGTATTATCTGTCTTCCACAGGACATACCTTCAAATGCTTTAAGACAGCTATCCTGACTGCCTAAATCAAATGAAGACACTGGTGTATCCTGGAGAGATTCCTCGCCCCTCCTCTCCCTTTCCCTCCCCTCTCCTCCCCCCAACACACTTTGTTTGAACTTTCAAGCCTTTCTTGTGCTCAAGGATAGGTGTAATAATAAATATCACCTACACTTAAATAGTCAAAACACTAGGAAACTTCCCCCCATGATTGTTTTAAGCAATATGCACAAATTAGGTGGAGAGAAGGAGGATTTTAGCACTTTAAAAGTGCCACAGGAACAATCACACATTTCTTGTGTATTTAAAGGATATAATATTGTACCAGAGCCATAATGACTATGTTGTTCCAGCCAATTGTGGGAACATTTGGAAAAAGTCATGATTTCCTTTTCTCTTTTGCTGCTTTTCCATATAGGACAGGAAAGAACACACACACACACACACACACACACACACACATATACACACACAATATCCTTTTCACAAAGAACAACTAGAACTCAAGAAAAGCTGTCACTGCTCATTTTTACCACTAAGTGGGAGAAACAGGCTATCATTAGATTGTGAGCGCCTTGAAATCCCGCAGGAACTTGGTTGTTGTCTTTGTATGATGAACATGGCATTTAACATGTTCTAAGACCTTAATGAATGCCTGTTGACTTGACCCTAGAGGGAAAACTTTGGATCCTGTGCTTTTCTTTTCTTGCCTTGTTGAAGAAACAATCCAAACCTAAAAGCTCAGAGCAGAGTCACAAAGGTGACTGCCCGGTGGAAAGGAAGTTCACAAAGGAAAAAAAAAGACAACTAAGGAATCATAGAAATTAATGCTTGTTGATTGATCTATATGCCTAGAGCTCTTACTACACTAGACATTCTGTTCCTCCTTGACCATAATAGCTTACACTTCCCTCAGCTGAGGGAGATTTAGCCAGCATGACTCTCTCTTACCAGCCCAATCTGACTAACCATAAGGGAGAAAGGTTCTTATTGAGTGGGAGGGAGCAAATTCCAGGGTGAACAGGTAGGAAATTTAAAATTAGTCTCAATAGTAGGATAAAATAACTTGGGTTGCCCTCTTTTATCCTAGAAGAAAGAAAAATAAATGGCTGGTACTGCAGTCTTAGTATGTGAAGAGTATTTAGAAACAGTTTTTACCCAGTTAGTGGACTTACAAATGCACTGAAGAAAGAAAGGAAAATGGATCAGAGAAATCACAGAATAATAGATTACACATTAGGAAGGACCTTAAAATCCATCTAGCCTACCTCCCCCCCAAAATCATTTTTCAAATGAGAAAACTGTCAAGAGTCACACAACTAATATCCGAGGTGAGATGGAACCCAGGTCCTCGTGACTCAAAGACTTGAGTTGCCAATAGTGAGAGTTAGAGGACAACTGTTGATAAATTTTTTTTGTGTGTTTGAAAGTAAAATTTTCTCTTCAGCTCTGGTCTTTTCATCAAGAATGCTTGAAAGTCCTCTGTTTCATTGAATGACCATTTTTTCCTTGAAGTAGCATACTCAGTTTTGCTGGGCAGGTGATTCTTGGTTTTAATCCCAGTTCCTTTGAGTTCTGGAATATCCTATTCCAAGCCCTTTGATCCCTTAATGTAGAAGCTGCCAGATCCCACATTATCCTGATTGCATTTACACAATACTTGAATTGTTTCTTTCTGGCTGCTTGCAGTATTTTCTCCTTGGCCTGGGAACTCTAGAATTTGGCTACAATATTCCTAGGAGTTTCTCTTTTTGTATCTCTTTCAGGAGGTGAGTGATGGATTCTTTCAATATTTATTTTACCCTCTGCTTCTAGAATATCAGGGCAGTTTTCCTTGATAATTTTGTGAAAGATGATGCTCTTTTTTTGATCATAGCTTTCAGGTAGTTCCATAATTTTAAAATTGTCTTTCCTGGCTCTGTTTTCCAGGTCAGGTGTTTTTCCAATGAGATATTTCACTGTCTGCTATTTTTTCATTCTTTTGGTTTTGTTTTATAATTTCTTGATTTTTCATAAAGTCATTAGTTTCCATCTGCTCCATTCTAATCTTTAAGGAATTATTTTCTTCAGTAAGCTTTTGGACCTCCTTTTCCATCTGGCTAATTCTGCTTTTTAAAGTCTTCTTCTCCTCATTGGCCTTTTGAATCTCTTTTGCCATTTGGGTTAGTCTATTTTTTACAGTGTATTTTCTTCAGCAGTTTTTTGAGTCTCCTTTAGCAAGCTGTTGACTCACTTGTCATGATTTTCTTGCATCTCTCTTATTTCTCTTCCCAATTTTTGCTCTACTTCTCTTACTTAATTTTCAAAATCCTTTTTGAGCTCTTCCATGGCCTGAGACTAATTCATGTTTTTCTTGGAGGCTTTTGATGGAGAAGCTTTAGTTTCATTTTCTTCTGTTTGCATGTTTTGGTCTTCTTTGTCACCAAAGTAAGATTCTAGAGTCTGATTCTTTTTCCAGTTTTTGCTCATTTCCCCAGCCATTTACTTGACTTTCGAGCTCTTTGCCAAGGTAATTATCTGCTTCCAGTAAGGGTGGGTGGTATACTGTCAACTGCTAAATCCCCACACAATCTGTGGGCCTAGAGCTCCAGAATAGTCACTGTCTCTGCTGCTACTATGGTTGCCACAGGTTCCTTCATTCCCTCCCCCCCCCACCCTGGGGCTGGGGCAGACCACTCCATTCTCCTGTACTGGTCCCACAGGCTTTTTCCACTGACTTTTCAATTTGTCCTCAGTGTTTTGGGGTCATGAAATCTGGAAACTGCCACATGTACAAGAGATTCAGTCTCCCCAAGGCTTACTCAGGTCCCATCTGTGTCAACATGGCCCAAGTTAGACTGTGCTCTGCTCCCAGCGTGGCATGATAGATACCTCTCAGTGACTTTACAGGCTGTCTTGGGCTAGAGATTTGCTTCACTCCATCATTCTGTGAGTTCTGAAGCTCCAGAATTTGTTTAGAGCCACTTTTTACAGGTATTTGGCTGGTATTGGGGGCAGTGCTCTAGGAAGTGAGTGCTGTTACTCCACCATTTTGGCTCCACTCCCCCAATAGATGTTTTTTAAATGGGTTTGATTTAGTTCTTTCCAAGATAGTTTGGATATGCTCTTACGTGAAATTTAGGGACTAAATAACCAAGACATGATAACTTGATAAGATCGTGTTCAAAGCTCAAATTCATCTTTATAGCTAACAGATATCGTTAACAGCCCCATGAGTTCTACAGTTTATAAGACTGCAAAATTTTACAACTGACAACCTGTAGTGTCTGAGCAAGGAGCAGTGAACAAGAAAATCGATCTTCTCTTTTGCCCAGGAAGAAAATATTGGTAGATCCCTGTTGAGAAAGGAGAATACAAATGTTAGAATTTAGAAAGATGGACCAGCTTACCAGGGGATATCTTAAAATAAAGCTGTATGTACCACTTATCATTTAATGATAAAAAATCCAATTTGATGACTTCTCAACCTGTTAACTTTTACTGTTGACATAGTAGTGCCCATTAAGTATGTCTTTATATATCAGTCCCTTGTACCCCAATGCCTGTGTGGTTGGTATCACGCTATCAGACACATGCATCTATTCCCTTGTTACCCCATCCGTACATGGACTTGTCCACCCAAACAAACTGAAGGACCTTTGAAGGCAACTCTTTTTACAGAAATATGTACATATCTTGCCCTTAATAAATGGAGGCAAGGAAGAAGGAACTGATAAAGAAATGAATATACAAAAAAAAATAAAGAGTAGAAGAGCTTTGAATTAGTTTGCCCTCTATCAAATTATCAATAAAAATATAATGTATGAGACTTAAATTGTTGGACTCAGTTCAAGAAGACCTGAGTTCTAATTTTGCCTTAGACATTCACTAGGCATGTAATGGACAAGTCACAACCTCTCTTAACCTCAGTTCCCCTATATACAAAATGGAAATAATAAAGACATCTACTTTTTAAGGTTATTGTGAAAACCAATCAGATAATCTATATAAAGTATTTTGCAAACCTTAAAGCACTAGACAAATGTTAGCTATCATCACTACAGCTAAATCCCTATTAATGTGAATAATTATTTCCCTGAATTCAAATTTGTACTATTTGAAATTACAATTATATAAAATGAGGTAATGGGTTCCAGTCCAATAACAATATGTAATATGAATTCAATAATGACACCACTTTACAGGAATTCATGGTTTGCACTAATTGGGACATAGCTGTAATGAGGGCAGCTAGGGAGCACAGTGGATACAGTGCTGGGCCTGGAGACAGGAAGACTCATCTTCCTGAGTTCAAATCTGGCTTCAGACACATACCAGCTGTGTGACCCTGGGCAAGTCACCTAATCCTGTTTGCCTCAGTTTCCTCATCTGTGAAGTGAGCTGGAGAAGGAAATGGCAAACCTGCCAAGGAAACCTCAAACGAAGTCACAAAGAGTGAGATGTGACTGGAAAATAACTCAACAACAGGTGTAATTGACATTTTTAGATTATTCACGATTTATAACATGAGAAAACAGATCAATCTACTTTATAGGTAGTATTTAAAAATCACAAAACCAAAAACTTCCCTCATCCACAGAGAATATAGTTGTGTTAAGGCCTGTGGGAACTTTAGATGTATGCAAAATCCCTTTCTGACATCAAGCCTTTAGCTTTTAAAATACTTATTTTTTAATGGTTCAAATTGAGTTCCAAGAAAATACAATGTTTAGGGTTAATCTTCTACAAATAGAAAATAGGCAAACTGAATACCAGGGAGGACTCATCATAAAGCATTTTCAGTCCCACTCTGGTTCTAAACTTCAAGATAAAATGAAAAACAGAGACATAAACAGAGGAAGAATTATTATTGTCACCAGAAAATATGTTCAGACCACTGACATTCAATTTTTTTAGGGTGTCTGTGCTTTGAAACTAGCAAATAATGCTTTTTTCCTAATCCAAATTAAAACTTGGAATCATAAAACGAAAATATGGCTTCCATACAGGTATAGACTTATTAGAAAGGGTTTGATAAGTAAGTACCTCATGGACTTCATCTTAATGAGACATTGCAATACAATAAAAGATGCTAAGATTCTCTGCTAATGATCACTTATACTATGTTTGAGAAATAAGATCACAGTCCTCATTTCACACAGGCTACTACCATCTAAGTAAGGACTTTGAGCTCTTAAATACTAAGTTCTTTGCCATGTAACTCCTCAGGATTTTGAGTGAGAACACAGAGGGTCGAGTTCTTGACACTGTAGAATCTAGGGCTTATTCATAGTAGTTGATAAAAAGTGTTTTCCTTTCCTAATCTATCAACAAGTAACTTCTTGACCACTTGACCATTTAAGAGATTACATTAAAAAATTAATGGTACTTGTTTTGAGATTTTTTTTGCAATTTTGACATATTATTGTTTGTCCATTTTTCCTGGAGAGGACCATGACATCAAGGAGGTGATACCATGACATGCAAGTAAATTGTATTTAAGTGAGGCAGGGCTGTGCAAAGTCACCAGCCTCACTTTTTCCTCTGGAGCCATCCGGGTTCAGTGGCGAGATATAGATCAGAATGACTGGAGATGACCATGGATGCAGTAGGAAACCTTGGCCTTTTTAAGCTAAGGTCTTTACCAGGTCTAAGTTTGACTGAGGCAATGCCCATTCAGTGATTAAGGCTGAGTAAGAAATGAGGCAGAGAATGATTACAGGACTGAAACTGCCAAAGAACAAAAATAATTAGAGTTAAAAGAGATGTCTGGTCCCACCTCTCATCTTCCAAATAAAAAAACAAGGCCTAGGCCTAGAACAGTATGGTCTCAAGACATAGACTTATGCATTTAGACCTGGAAGGACCTTAGAGGTTATCTAGTCCAACTCTTTCATTTGACAGATAAGAAAACTACCTTAGAGGTTATCTAGTCCAATTCTTTCATTTGACAGATAAGAAAACTGAGCTCCAAAGAGGTAAAGCATTTGCCCAACATCATACAGTTAGTAAGTGGCAGAGCCAAGACTCAAACCCAGGTTTTCTGACTCTAGATCCTGCGCTCTTTTCACTATGCCATGCTGTCTTAGGGAGAGGGAATTCTATTCATTGATTCATTCAACAATTATTAACATCTAAAGATTGTTAACATTAACATCTGCTATTTGAAGGGCACTGTGCTACAGGCTGTAAGGTACAAAAATATACAAAGAAGACTTGGCCCCTTCCCCTAGGGTATTTGTAATCTATTTATAATTATATACAAATCATATGTTACATATATCATATATAATTATATAATTTATAATCCAGTATGTAGGGAAGAAAGAATAAAACCATTACACAAGAAAACAATTACACAAGAAAATACATCAAAGTGAGGGAGGCAGTAGTTTGAATGTTCTCTCAGTCAGATTTGGGATGTTCCGTACAGTTCTGGGCACAAGATTTTAGGAAGGGTGTTGACATGCTAGAGTCTGTCCTAATGAGCAGAACCAGAATAGTAAGGGGTGCTGAAATCATGCTATGTGAATATTTGGTGAAACTAGGGATGTTTGGCTTGGAGTAGAGGAGACCTGAGTGAGAGCGTGGTTAATTTGTGGCTTTGGATGTTTGAACAGAGGTCATGTGGAAAATGGATTAGATATATTTATTCTGCTTGGATTCAGTGTGGCAAACTAATAGGTGGAAGTTACAGGGTAGTAGATGCTTGTCCAAAAATTGAATGGCCTTGCTAGTATTATAGAATTTTGAACCATTCAAAGAGTCACTGGCGAACTATTCTATAGACATGGTTTGAATTAGCATATGTATTTCCCAAACTAACTCCAAAGCAGCCCAGAATTCAATCAAGAGAACATAATTATACAGCTTCACTGCGCCTGTAATTAGGAAAAAAACCTCATCAACAAAAAGTAATCTCACAATATTTCCATTACCCATTCCAGTCTATGCACTAGGGTGTACACTTTAATAAAATGGCACATTTGTTAATACTTTGCCTAAAAAAACCTTCACTATTGCTGTAATAGCTTGACCATTATCTGAAGAAACCTGCTCCAAGCTAAAATTTAGAAAACTGAATCCAGAATCAATTCTTCAGAGCAAGGGAAAAAGTATTAGTGATAATACAGACTTTGGAGTTGATTTTTTTTCTTTTTTTACAAAAGGACTATTTTCAGTAAAAAGGCAATTTAGGGAGAAAAAAATCATCGTATACGTTAAGGGTTTGCCAAACTTTTTTAGGTAGAAATAAATAGGAATGTCTTTCTAAACTGGTGTGATGGGCAACTGTCCCTGTGATCTCTTTGACTAATAATAATATGACAAATGATAATCATTTGTAAGGGTAGGCATGGATGGATTGCCAAATGCATTGTTGGATGGAATGCCTGTCCTGATGAGATCACAGGTCCATTGGCACATTGCAGTACATTTCTGTAGATGAGCTTCTATTTACACTGTATCTTCTGTATACCTAGTTATTTGCAGATTACCTTCCAAATAAGGATGTGATATCCTTGAGGACTAGGACTATAGTTTTATTTGGGGGAATATTTTTTTGCATTTAGTACCATTTATGACATATATTAGGTTCTTAGAAAATGATTATCAGTGCTGATGCTGATGAAGCTTTTACAAATCCTTTTACATATATTTGCTCTGTACAAGTGGCTCAGGGAGGTTTTAGTAACTAACTCAAGGTCATGTAGAATCAGTTCTAAAATCCAGATATTATATCTCCTATTCCCATAGTCTAACTATATAGGAATTTAAATAGGATTGTGGGCAGCGAAGGCCTGAGTTCAATCTGGCCTCAGACACTTACTAACAGTGTGACCCAGTTGGCCTCAGTTTCCTCACCTGTAAAATGAGCTGGAGAAGAAAATGGCAAACTTCTCCAGTATCTTTGCCAAGAAAACCCCATGTGGGGTCATGAGGAAGTGGACCTGACTGAAATGACCCAACAACATCAAACAGGAGTTATGCTGGGGCAGCAAGACTGAATTAGCTCATACAAAGTCCTGAATTGTACCATACCATTAAAAGAAAATGTTTAGAGGCCCATCACAATGCAAGACCCTGAACTGTAGCTGGCTTTATATTTGTACCTGGTCTGGGAGGTGAAAAGCAAATGGGCTCAGAGCCCTGGGATAAAATAGAGCAAAACCTCCAGTTTGTATGTGGTGTAGAGAGTGCTGATGGTGGGGCCTGGGGCGTGGGGGGGTGAGGAGTGTGAAGAGGCCCAGGCTTGTTCTGCTGTTAACAAAGAGACAGTATTCTTACTATAACATGTTGGTTGCTTATTTGAGCATGATTTAGAATTCTTTATTTAAATTTTATCTTAAAAATAACTGAGGAGAATAGGCAGCCCAGGAAATAGCCCCCTAGTTTTCCTTTTAAAAATTTACTCATTATAGACTAAAGAAAAGCTCCTTTCTCTTTCTTTTTCTTCCTTCCTCCTTCCCTCCCTTCCTTCTTTTCCTTCCTTCCTTCTTCCTTTCTTCTCTTTCCTCCCTTCCTTCCTCCCTCCCTTCCATCTTTTCTTCCTTTCTTTTTTGCACAAAATGACCAATATGGAAATGTTTTCCATGATTGCACATGGATAACCTATATCAGATTGCTTACCATCTTATGGAAGGGGAGTAGAGGGAGGAAGGGGTAGAATTTGGAACTTTAAAAAATGCTAAAAAATATTTTTACAGTAACTGGGGGAAAATAAAATATTATTTAAAAATTTTTTTTTAAATTCATTCCTGTTCTAATGCAAAGCACTATTTCCTTACAGCTATTTTTTAAAAAAATGAAATTACTGGTTGTGTGTATCCTTCAAATGCTTCATATAGTGTATAATAGAAGACATTCTATCTGCAAGGAAATAGATTCCTTGAACTCTACTTTTTCAAAAAAATATGACATAAGGTACTTTTGGAGCTCCATCTGGTGGACAGTTTTGTACAGTAATTTTAGAACCAAGCTAATTTGGAAGGCATCTGACCCCATCATTCTTTACAAAATGAATCTCTTTTCTCATATTCCCTCTATTTTCCCTTTCCTTTGCTCTTGATCCTCTCCATTTCTCTTTCCAATCCTGGCACTGCCTCCCACATCCCCCTACCCCTGACTTTAGTATCATTGCTGACCGACCTTTCTCTGCCACTACCACCATTGTGACATCAATTAAATCACATAACCTCATTGGGACCTCAGTTTCCTCTTCTGTAAAAGAGAATATTGGACTAGTTTAAGTGGCAGCTAGTAAGCTAGTAATTTGGACTAAGAGGTACCATTAATAAGTGGCAGAGTTGAGATTCAAACCTGGGTTCTCTGACTCCAAATCCAGAGCTCTTTCCACATTCCATGGACAGGGTCAGATATAGGATCAGAATAGATGCCATCCTGTGATAGGGTCAGAATTCTATTCCTTGATTCCTTCAATAAGTATTTTCTGAACATCTGATATGTGAAAGATTCTAAAATCCTCTTCAGCTCCAGACCAGTGCCCCTATGACAATACTCAAATATTCTAGAAGGAATGTGAGAGGTTTATTTTTGTCAATTCACAAATTAAAGGGCAGTACAGAAGCGAATGCTGTAAAGTGAAGGAAAAAGGCCTTTGAATTGCAACAAAACATCGTGCTCAGTACCTGCCTGTCAACAGTCTGGTATCAAAATCATCCTGTCATGTCCATGACTGTTTACACCACATAAATATGGAGGAAAAGAGTGCCAGCTTCCTGTGCTGTTCTCATTTGCTAAATGATGTTGGTTCATTGGTGACAGGTGCAGAAGCTGTGGAGGGGATACTCTAGGCAAGTCGCTTGCCTCAATTTCCTCATCTGTAAAATGGGAATAATATTGAATGAGATAATTATCATAAAGCGCTTAAACAGTGCCTGGCACCAACAAAGTGCCTAATAATTGTTTTAGTTGTAGTTCAGTCACATCTGACTCTTTGTGACCCCATTTGGGGTTTTCTTGACAAATGGACTGGTTTGCCATTTCTTTCTCCAGATGAGGAACTGAGGCAAGAGGGTTGTGATTTAACCAGAGTCACACAGCTAGTAAATTTCTAAAGCCAGATTTGAACTCATGAAAAGGAGCCTTCCTGATCCCAAACCCAGTGTTCTATCCACTGCACCACCTAGCTGTCCTGTATAGAAGTTAGTCATTATTATTATTAATTGCAAAGCACTTACCACATTGCCTGGCTCATAGCAAGCATTATATAAATGTTAGCGTAGTGGTAATGGTAGTAGTAGTAGTAGTAGTAGTAGTAGTAGTAGTAGTAGTAGCAGTAGCAGTAGCAGTAGTAGTAGTAGTAGTAGCAGTAATGTTATGATGCTGAATTCATGGCAATGATAGATTTGAAGCAATTATCCTCTATTTTTTTTTGGTTTGTTTTTCTAAGAACAAATCCTAATACAGCCATTGTGTTCCCTCAACCTAGGGAAATCTGTTGAAGGGGAGATTTTTTTCTCTTCCATAGAAAATAAAATGCTATGACCAAATAAGAGATAGAAAACATTATTAAATTCAAAATGGACAATTTTGATTACATTAAGTTGAAAAGTTTTGCACAAACAAAACTAATGCAACCAAGATTAGAAGGAAAGCAGAAAGCTGGGAAATAAGTTTTATAACCAGTGTTTCTGATAAAGGTCTCATTTCTCAAATATATAGAGAACTGAGTCAAATTTATAAGAATACAAGTCACTCCCCAATTGCTAAATGGTCAAAGGATATGAATAGGCAGTTTTCAGATAAAGAAATTAAATCTATCTATAGTCATATAAAAATGCTCTAAATCACAATTGATTAGAGAAATGCAAATTAAAACAACTCTAAGGTAGCACCTCATACCTATCAGATTGGCTAATATGGAAGAAAAAGAAAATGATAAATTTTGGATAGGATGTGGGAAAATTAGAACACTGATGCATTGTTGGTGGGGTTGTGAACTGATCTAACTATTCTGGAGAGCAATTTGGAACTATGCCCAAAGGGCTTTAAAACTGTGTGTATCCTTTAATCCAGCAATACTCCTAGTAGGTTGTAATCCAAAGAGATCATAAAAAAGGAGAAAGGAGCCACATGTACAAAAATATTTATAGCACCTCTTTTTGTGGTGGTAAAGAATTGGAAATTGTGAGGATGCCCATCAATTGAGGAATGGCTGAACAAGTTGTGGTATATGAAGGTAATGGAATACTATTGTGCTATAGGAAATGATGAGCAGGAAAATTTCAGAAAAGCCTGGAAAGACTTACATGAACTGATACTGAGTGAAGTGAGCAGAACCAGGAGAACATTGTACATAGTAACAGCAACATTGTGTGATGATCAACTATGATAGACTTAGCTCTTCTCAGCAATACAATGGTTCAAGACAGTTCCTAATGACTCATGATGGAAAATGCTAACCCCATCCAGAGAAAGAGCTATGGAATCTGAATGCAGATCAAAGCATACTATTTTCAATTTTTTGGGTTTTTTTTTCATGGTTTTTCCCTTTTGTTCTTATTCTTATTTCACAACACGACTAATGTGAATATATGTTTAACATGGTACATGTATAACTATATCAGATTACTTGCTGCATTGGGGAGGGGGATGGAGGGAAAAAGAGAGAAAAATTTGGAACTCAAAATATTACAAAAATAAATGTTGAAAACTATCTTTACTTGTAGAAAGAAATAAAATACTATTAAGTGCAAAAAAAGGAAAGAAAAGAAAATGAAGTAACTGAAAAAATAAAATTCACCAACTATGAGACTCCACCAGACTACTTCAAATAGGGCACATACTCTTATGAATGAACCTGAACTAGGCAGGATACCGTCATAGTCCTACTGTGTTCCGATCATAAGTGGGTTATTTCACAGAATCTTAAGATCTTAGAAGTGATCTCAGAGATGATCTAACACAACCCATTTATGGACAGAAATCATCTTCATAGGATTCTAGATAAAGAAAGAGTCAGCCTTTCCTGAGAAACTTCTAGTAATGGGAAATCTCTAGGGATAAAAATAGTCTATTCTATAGGTGCTCAGCACTATTTATTAAAGTTTTTCCTTATGTGCAGGTGAAATCCTCTTCTCTGAAGTTTGTCCTTATTGTGTCTTGGTTCTGGAGCCAAGCAAAACTACTTAAAACCTTCTTTCCTACATCAGCCTTTCAAAATACTTAACTAGAGTTAGGATAAATGTATTAGTAGTCCTTTTATATTGTTTTAGTATGGGCTCATACACAGCTCTTCCTTTATCTTTAAACATCTCTCCCTCCTCAAAAACTTTAAAGCACTTTTTCTAGAGCTCTCCTTTGCCCTGTCAAAATACCACAAATTATTATGATGCATTAGAGTTGCAAACTTCTTAAGGGAAGGCTGGAACATGGCAAACAGTAGATGCCTAACAAATATTTACTAAATTGTAATTTCAAATTTACTTTTTGAAAGAAAAGTTGAATTACCTGTGGAACAGCTGGAGATTTTCTATTTTACCACCAGAGGACACTGCTGACCAAATGCTCCAACTTAGCAGAAAGAACCAAGTCCCATCAGTTACATGCTCATGGTCTGCAGTAACTCTAAGCTCTCTCCAGCTCTCAGAAAGCTGGTTGCCTATCTTTTGCTCTGATCCTTTTAAGAGTAACTGTACTACTGTCCTTTCTTGAGATATGGATTTATTCAATCAGATTTTTTTTTCCTCTTAATTGGAGAGAGTGGTGTGATGGGATGTTAGCAAGAACAAAAACCAAAAAAAGGAGGGCTTTTTTAATGCACAAAAGAAAAAAGACAGAACTTCAGGAGGAACATAGATCAAAAGGATGGTCTTGAAAGTAATGTGTAGACTTCATTATATACTTTTTTATAAAGCAAGAAGTATGAAATAGAGATTCACAGTTTCATAGATAATCTTTTTGTGTTTTGCTGTGTGGGCAGAAATGCCCCCTTTGATGTTAAAGTCCAGAATTTTAAAAATAACATTCAAAAAAGAGAGAGAGATAATTTTCCCAGCCCATGGTTTTGTCTGAGAGTTGTTTCTTTCACTTTAGCACCTTTGGCAACTTTTCCCCATTTTACGTATTTACAGAGGGAAGGGAACCAAGAACGGATCTGTTGCCTATTTTTTTTCCAGAATATAAACTTACTATTTGCTCTCAAATATGTTCCTATTTGTTTTGGGCTCCTATTTAGTTTGGAAGGTATCCCTAAGTCATATTTACACAATTAGAATAACTCGAAACATCCAATGAACCTGAGGTAGGTGACAGTCTGAAAGCCAAAGGGGCCACCAGCTTATTTTTCTATTAATCAATGAATTGGAATTTTTAGAAACTTAGAGTCTTGAGATATTGCCGATGTATCACCCTAGGCAATGCCATGGCTCCCTAGCGTGCACAGACTGTCGGTCTTTAGGACCTTGTTGATGATGTCTATGATATTTAGATTAACACAAAATAACATGCAGTAGTGTAAGACTTTAAGATATTTATAAACGGCATGATATTTTAATGGCCTTTTGAGTTCCATTTGGGAAAATCATTTTTCTTCATTTTCAATACTCTGCAGTATTTTGCAGTAAATTCCCATGACTTAGATCTCGCTCCTCTTGTTTCTGTCCTTACACAATGCCTTCATCCTCTCACCCTTGACTTTCAGCAGGAGTTTTTACCAGACCATATTATCTGGGTCCACACTCTCAGTTTCTGATACATAGCGTCTTTTGTTTGGGTATTTACATGAGAGTGCCAGAACCCTGGGCCTGGAGTCCAAAAGACCTGAGTTCACATCTAAACTCAGATACTTATTAGCTGTGTGACAAGTTAGCTTGCTGTCTGCTTCAGTTCCTTTATCTGTAAAATGGGATAATAATAGTACCTACCTCCCAAGGTTGTAACGAGGATAAAATGAGAGAATTGTTGTAAAGCTCTTCACAAACTCTTAAACTTCTTCTTCTCCTCCTTCTTCTTTTTCTTCTCCTCCTTTTCTTCTTCTCTTCCTCCTCCTCCTCCTTCTCCTTCTTCTTTTTCTTCTCCTCCTCCTTTTTCTTCTCCTCATTCTTCATCTCCTTCTTCTCCTTCTCCTCCTTCTTCTTCTCCTTTTTCTTCTCCTTCCTCTTTTCCTCTTTCTCCTTCTCCTCCTTTTCCCCTCCTTTTCTTCCTCCTCCTCCTCTTTTTTCCTCCTCCTCTTCTCTTTTTCTTCATCATTACTATTATTGTTATTATTATAGCTAGGTGGTCCATTTAACATATTAGAGTTTTAAAATGTAAGCTCTACATTATGACACAGTGGAAATAGTGATAAATTTGGAGTCTGAGGACCTGACTTTGAATCCTAACTCTGATTCTTTTTGTTTGACTTGAGATATTTGTCTAAACACTTAGCACAGTGTCTTGCACATAGTAGGTGCTTTATATGTGCTCATTTCCTTCCCTTCTACCGATAAGTTCAAAATTCCATAAAATGAGCTTTTAAGGCACATCAGTTTCTTAATGCAGGCTATTGGAATGGTAGAAGTATATAAAAGTCATCTAAATTTCAACTCCAGGTGCCAAATGTAGTTTTTAATAATTTTCCCTTTAAAGTTTCTCTGCTCTAGTCTTCTTCCAGTGCCTCATCCTGGCAGAGATTCTCAAAGGCTAAGTGGGCACCTTTCCACTTCTGGCAGATACCAACAATCTTCCAGTACAGCATAGGATAATAAATTTCAATTTGGAAGGTCTTTAAGGTCATTTATTCCAACCCATTCACTTTTTCAGTGTGGTAATAGGGACAGAAAAATTAAGTGACTTGTCCAATGTTACACAAGAAGTAGTTGGTAAAGTTTTGAAACCCTAGGTCCTCTGACTCCAAATCCATTACCCTTCCCACTGTACTATGCTGCCTCCATATCTGTTCTCCTAAGATCAGTCTAGCTAAGTTCGAGACATGTCACACAAAAAATGAACATTGGTGGTGAGTTTCTTTGACTTCAACAGCTTATGAAGATAATCTGACAAAGCAGAGAGATCATTGGAAAAAGAGTGCTTATTCTATCAAAATAGCACTATCCTTGAAACTTTGAAGTGATGTCCATAGACTGTACCTTACAAAGCTGCATATTCCTTGAAATTGTTCTTGTACTATATCTGAGAGAATGCAGTCAAAATCCTGAAAGAAAAAGCAGAAAACAACATACAAAAACAATCTTATAAGCACAAATCATATTGAAAGCAATCATCTACCCAAATTTATGCAACCAAGTAGGAAAAAATGATGTCTCCTGGGGAAAGGATGGTCTAGTAAAATACTTCAGTGAGTCAACAAATTGTTGCATTTATTAAGAATAACTCCCTTAAATTCTTACCCTGATGCCTCAAGGAAGTGACTTGAGTTCAATAGCAGAGCCAGTGCCTACTCCCTGATAAGCTTTCAAGTCTGTTGTACATGGACCAGCCTAGCTAAGTTCAAATAAACTCATCATCAGACCAGACTCAGAGTAATGAAGATTTTGGCCACAGCAAGCCTCAGAAACCATCTACTAAGTTCCTGAGGATAGTGGGTAGTGGATCCAAGAATTTACAGATCCTTGAAGTGAGAATTATAGAATCTCAGATTTAGAGTTCAAAGGTGCCTTGAACATCATCTATTCCAGGGATTTCCATTTAGTGGTTTGAGACCCCCTTGTTGGTTCATGACACTGGTCATTCTTTAATGATTCCTTAATTAGTAAATAATTATAAGTAATATTATAATTAGTATATTAATGGGTTTCACAACCTTTTTGTTGTCACTGAAAGGGGCTCACAGAACAAAAATATTGGGAATGACTAAACTTCCAATTGCCTCATTTTACAGATGAAGAAATTGATCCTCATTATAAGTAATTTTCCCAAGGTGACACAGGTAGTAAGTAAATGACTCAGGATTCAAATCTGGGTTTTCTACACTCTTTCTACTATGTCAAATAACATTTTCAGGTCTTTTTGCAGTTGATAAGGTACTTTATCTGCATTATCTGGTCTCAAGAGAATTTAATAAAGGTAAACTGAGGCACAAATATCCAAGAACATTCAATTTATTAGTAAAGTGTGAATTTACCATAGGATCTCTTCCTCAGCAAAGTTAAGACCTTGAATGAGGGTCTCAGCTCTGTTTTCTAGTTTTGGGGAGTACAGAAAATAGGAAGTCTAGCATCATACATGGAAAAAATGTGATTGAAGGGAAAATTGGGTATGAAGTCTAGCAACAACTCCCCCAATTAAGTAGGAAATGTTCATGGTGAGTCCAGTTGCATCTGCAAGGACAGAGAAAAGAAACCTGACTTCTTTGGACAACAAACCAGACATCCAAGAAGGATAACTTGGTGTTGTAAAGATGCTAGGCTAGGCTCCCTGGTGTCCACCTGCCTGCAAGGGCAACAGATTTCCTGGACTCAAGAATAGAGCAGGAGCATTGGATTTCTAAACTTCACTCATTGCTGGACAGCTGAATTTCTGAACTAAGTTCAAAGACAAAGAAGCATGACTTAGACAGTTAGAGGACAAAATCAACTCACTGTGAACAGGATCAATTTTAAAAAGATACAGAATCAACCTGATTAGTTCAATCTCATTTGGTCCTCACAATAACTCTATTAAGCAGGCAGGAATGCATTCCTTTAAATCTCTTTTTTAAAAGATGCGTCGCCTGAGATTGAGACAAACTGACTCACTCAAGATCCCATAGCTTTAGATGGAAAGTGCAGGATTTCTAATTGAAAATCCAGTGATATTTTCATTAGACCACAAACACCTCAATTACAACAGTGATTCAAGATTTAGCAGATCTTATTTCCACATTTCCTTAAATAGGAAATGAAAGTTATAATTTTTAAGCCACTTAATGTTCATTTTATCTTATGAATCAGGACCACTCTTACAGTTCTGCCAAGGGACATAACAATATGACATGACACTGATTCTTCCAAATTAGGATATTTCCTGTAGTGACACAGATCATCACTCCTCCCTACCTTAGAAGATAGAAGGTCATGAGATGCTGCTGCCAAAAGAATGATCACCTGGTGGCCAAACTTTGGCCTGAATTATCCATAACCCCTCTAGACTGTTGTGATAGTAAAGCTGGGGGTTGGACAATTTCATTCACCAAGCTGTACCTTGCATATAGCAGGAATTTAAGAAGTATTCATTGAATTGAACTTATTGGATCGTGCTACTTTGACAAATACATGGACAATCTAAATTTGCAAAATATAAATGAGTGGGAAATTATATTGTAGAAGTGTCTTTTAGATAGCAAGCTTCTCTAGTGTATTAAAATTACTTGATTTACAAAAGTCTGACATCTACAGATGTTTCCAGAATCTATTAATCAATATAAGATGGGCTAATTGTATACATTTAAATACAGAAAAGCTGTTCCCACCCACTGCTCCCTTCACATTTCAGAGTTTTTAGATACAACAAGCTGAGGACAAATATGTGAGATATCACAACTGCTTTCTTTTTTTTTTCTATCTCCTTAACTACCAATAAACATGGTTCCTAGTTTAAATCATATGTGACCTTAATATGTTGAAATATGCAACACTTTATGGGATGTTGAATTGAAGACATGCCTGACAATTGAATATGCCAATAATTTGGATGAAGGAAAATAAAATTGCTTGTTAAAGAATTAGAAAATTACCGTAGGTGGAGTCGAGATGGCAGGTTAGAAGTAGTAACCCAACCAAACTCTCCCAATATTCCCCTCCAAACAACTTTAAAATAACTACTCAAATTGAATTTTGGAGTGGCAGAACCAGCAAAAAAATCAGGATGATACATTTTTCCAGCCTATGACAACTTAGGAGGTCAGCAAAAGAGGTCTGAGATACCAGGGTGGAAGCTGACCCAGGGTGCATGCAGCAATGGACCTTGAAGGCAGCCAAGACAGCCGCAGTGGCAACAGCCTTGGGAACTCTCAGTCAAGAAATGGTAAGGGGATTAGATATTTGCTTTGAGATTACAGAGGACCTTTTGCTAGCACTGAGTATAGCTGGTTCTGATTAGCCCCTCTATTACCCATACAGTTCCAAGTCAGAGAGGAGCACTAGTGTTTGTTGCCACATGACAACAGGGGATGTAGTCATAGCTCCATGGCCCAGAGGAGTGCTAGTACTTGTGGCTGCAGTAGAGCAGGGGTCCTGCTCACAGTTCCAGGTCTAAGATGAGCCTGCCACTTGTAGTGCAAGACAGCAGGGCCCTTCCTGGGTAAAGACCAGAGCACAGGCCAGAAGATTGAAGACCACACCTTTCCCTAGGGAACACTGAAAAATTGCAAACCCCGAGAACTTGCTCTGAAAGCAGCATCACGATAAAGTCTAAAATTTGGGATGGTGCCTGAGCAGACTCTAACATAAAGTTCATGGTCAAGAAACAGGCTAGGAAAATGAGCAAACAATAACAAAAATTATTCAACCATAAAAGGTTACTGGAGTAGCAGAGAAGAACAAGATATAAACTTTGAAGAAGATAATAATGTCAAAACAGCTAAAACCAAAACCTCAAATCAAAATGCTAATTGGATACAAGCCCAACATGAATTCCTGAAAGAGATAAAGAAAGAGATGAGTGGTAGATGAAAATAAGTAAGAGTGATGCAAGAAAATTATGACGAGTTAATTAACAGTTTAGTAAAAAGAGGCACACAAAAAATACTGAAGAAAATAATGTTTTAAATAACAATTGGTCTAATGGTAAAAGAGGCACCAAAATTCACCGAGAAAAAGAATTTCTTAAAAAGCTGAATAAGTTATCTAATCATATGAAAAAATATTCTAAGTCACTATTGATCGGAAAAATGCAAATTAAAACCACTCTTAAGTACTACTTTGTACCTATCAGAAATGACAAATGCTAGAAGGGATGAGGGGAACGTGGTACACTAATGAACTGTTGGTGGAGTTGTGAACTGAAATACTGCTATTAGGTCTGTACAAAAAGATCAAAGGAAAAGGAAAAGGACCTATGTGTACAAAAATATTTATAGCAGCTCTTTTTGTCATGGCAAAAAATTGGAAATTGAGGGGATACTCATCAATTGAGAAGTGGATAAACAAATTTGGAGTATGATTGTGATGGAGTTCTATAGTGCTATAAGAAATAACAAGGTTTCATAAAACATCAGAAGACCTATATGAATTGTCACAGAGTGAAGTGAGCAGTCAGGAGATAATTGTACACAGTAACAGCAATATTGTAATGATAATCAACTATGAAAGACTTAGCTACTCTGATCAGTTCAATGATCCAGGAAAATCTCAAAGGACTCATAATGGAAAATACCATCTACCTCTAGAGAAAGAACTGATGAACTCTGAGTGGAAATGGAAATGTACTTTTCTCATTTTTTTGGCACTACATAGCTAATATGAAAATATGTGTCATGATTTCACATGTATAACTGATATCACATTGCTTGCCTTCTCAGTGGGTGGGGGAAGGATGAGAGAGGGAGAGAATTTCAAACTCAAAAGAAAATTTTAAATGTTAAAAATAAATAAATAATAAATATTTTTTGAGGAGTGATTTTAAAACCCTTGGGGTGGGAATGTGGAGAAAATAACTCCAGTAATTTCAAAGTCCACTAAAGTAGGCATCTTTGACCCAGTGATACCATTATTAGGCTTATACCTCAAAGAGATCATATAACGAAGAAAAGGTTCTCTCTCTCTCTCTCTCTCTCTCTCTCTCTCTCTCTCTCTCTCTCTCTCTCTCTCTCTCTTTCTCTCAGTATATGTAAGGAGTGGAGGGAAGGAAAAAAAATAAATGATTGATAATTTTTTTAAAAAAATTCAATTAAAAAAATAAATTCAATTGCTCATAGAAACCTAATCATCTTAATAGTTATTTTAAGTATTCATTAATTTTGTTTCTCATCATAATTTTCTTCTGTTTGTTGTGCTCAATTCCCATTGAACAAAATATAGAACAAATTAATTTGTTTTTTAAAAATCTTTCATCAAGTTTCAAAGCACTAAGAAAAATAAAAGTTTTATTGATTAGATTGTGGGGCTGAAAAGCTTTTAGATGCATCCTCAAGTCAATGAAAGTTCTATGGGTATGGATTGTCAAAAGAAATAAAAGGAAAGAGCTGAAAAATAACTCAGTGAGAAAAGTTGCTGCCTCTCATTGCTCCTTCCACATAAGAAAAGAAAAGAAAATTAATAAATGCATGCTACTAGAGTTCTGGAAAGTAAACATTAGTGCTCAAGTCAAATTAACATTTAATTTTTAATTTTAATCTAAATTATTTTAAAATTTAAGTTATGAATTTTAAACTAACACCACTTCTACTAAAAATAAAATAAATCATATTCATTCTAAGATAATACTACATTTGGGGTGTTTAAAAATTCTATAGTAGGTCACAACCTTTCTTCTTCCTTGTTGATCTTAGAATCTCTCTCCTCATCATTGAGCATTTTTAGTTATACTCTTATAAGAATAATGGACAAATGAAGGGAAACATTTTATATACATTTTCACAACTGATTCTTTGTAAAGGGAATACAAGAAAGGATTTCTTTTAAACAATTTTCACTTATGAATCTTTACTCAGTTTCCCTTCCATAGGCTAATAACTAATATACATAGTGTTTTAAATCTCCAAAATTTGGATCTCACAAAAATCTATAGAGTACTACAAGCACTATTGGAAAAATTTGCTGGCCTACCCTTTGAACACATGACTGAAAACACTGAACAAGAACTAGTTCCTTCAAGGGCAGCTAGGTGGTGCAGTGACAGATAATTCTCAAAGACCAAGTGGTAGAGACAAGTTGCGGATGTGCATTTCTGGAAAGAGTTACTATACCATAAATGCTCTACATTGATGAAATCACAGATTCATACTAAAACAAAAGAAAACAACGCCCCTTCGTCCCCTCTCAAAAAAAAAAACCAACAAGATTTTATCAGACGTAGAATAAAAAGTAAGTGCTACACCATCTTGAGGTGGTGGAGAGATGGAGAGAAAATTTGGAACTCATAATCTTGTAAAAGAGAATGTTGAAAACTAAAAAGAAATTTAAAAATTTTTTTTAAAGTAAGTTCTAAATGTATTAACTGATCAACCAAGGATAGCTACAGCCTACATCCAGTCCTTAAGGAGTTTACAATTCATTATAAGTTAGAAACCGCATACCAGAGAGAGTGAGATAAGTGAGGAAGAGGCCTAGGTAAAGAAGTGTTTGGGTATATCTGAGCAGGAAAAAAAATCGCTTTCAGTTGGGAAGGAAGGCATGAAGGAACGTAGTATGTGGTATGGCTAGAAACAAAGTCAACAAAAAATAAATTAGGATAAAATCAGGATACTTTCAAATCAATAAAATTTATTAACCAGATGTTTATTTTACCAGGACTATCATAAGCACTGGGGATACAAAAACAGTCAAAAGACAGTCCCTACACTCAAGGATCTTACAATCTACTGGGAAAGACAACATGCAAACAAATATATGTGAAGCAAGGATAAATAGGAAAATTTACTCCTGTAACTTAAGAGTTGGGCCATGGGGGCAGAGGGAAAAAAGGGAAAAGGATCTTGTAATTTCCCACTGAGAAAATTGTTTCTTCCAATGCAAATCATCAACTGTTCTGAAATTTATTATCTAAGAGAGGGTCCTGGGGCACTGCAATTAAATAGACTTGTCCAGGGTTGTATAGCCACTGGATGTCTCATTGGATCATAGAGTCATTGAGCTTAGATTTAGTGCTGGAAGAAACCTTATAGGTCATCTGGTCTACCTCTTTTTACAAAGGAGATTTAGAAAAGCTAAATGACTATACTGGGATCATACAAATAATAAATAGAGAGGGGGAAAGAGTAAAAGTAGGAACCCAGGTCTCTCCTATTTAGATAGTAATATGCCATGTCTTTTCTCTGTAATAGCTTATTTGTCTTTTATCTAAGGTATTTCATATCTTTCCTTAAATCTAAGATGAGTCAATGTTTTAATCAGTGGAAATAATGTGAAATAATAAGTGAATACTAAGTAAAAGCAATTCTTTATATAAGGGTAGGGTAACAAAGAGGAAGCATCTAGCTCACCTTCCTAAATTTGGTCTGGGAACCAGACTTAAAATATATTAAAGAATCAGAACCATGGCTAAGAGGCTAAACTGGTGGAGGGCTAGGATGAGATCAAGAGTTAAATCAGTTCCAAGGATATAGTCTGATGATGTACCTAGTATCTTAAGGAAAGCTCTTCTTTCATTCTTTCCCTAACCTTTGCTTAGTGGGAAATAGAGCAACCTTCTAAGGGTTTGGTTATTGGTTATCTGGCCCTAAAGCAGGGTAGCTTGTAAAAGCTGGTTTGGCGGTAGAAGAGGAGAGCCAAGTAGTGTTGAAAGATTTCAGGAGAAAGAAGCCTTAAGATAAATGATAATTAACAAGCATTTATTAAGTACTTACTGTGTACCAAGCACTATGCTAGGTAGGCATTAGTAGCAGAAAAACAAAAATTTAAGTCCCTACCATCATGAAGCTTACAACATACCAATCTATACTGCCAAGATGGAAAAAAGGAAGCTGGGCTGACATATACCTTCCTCCTCCCATGCCCATAGTCTTCACAGAACAAATCCCCTTAATAAAAGGATTTGTTCTATAAAACTTGGGTTCAATCAAAAGGCCGCATCCAAGGACCTAGAAAGCCACATGTGCCTCGAGGGCACAGGTTTCTCACTGCTGCACTAAACCAAGTCCTGATCAGAAAATCCAAGAAAAAAATAATCACAGTGAGTCTTTTGTTTCCTAATCCAGGTCAATACAGTGAGGCAGAAAGAGAAGTCTGCAGATACCGGGAATGTCCAGAAGTAACTGGTACCTTGTATCTTGGGGGCTTGCCCTGGACAATGTACCAGAAAAAGAAGAGGTCCCAGATCTGGTGCAAAGGAGCTTGACTTTCTGAAGCAGCAGGAATAGATGCAGCTAATATTAGGGGGAAACATTTAACAGGGAAAAATCTTTGCAGCAAATTTCTCTGATAAAGGTCTTACTTACAATTTATATAAGGAAGTGATTCAAATTTATAAGACTTATAGCCATTCCCAAATGATAAATGGTCAAAGCATAGGAACAAGCGGTTTTCAAAGGAAGAAGTTCAAGCTATCAATAATGGAAATGATACAGTTTGGGATCCCCAAAATGCAAGGGTACAGGGTGGGTCTGCCTTGAAAGAATTAGACCACTCAAGCCTTCTTTCAGTCAGAGCAGTGAAATTTTATTATAACACCAGTTAGCTTGTGAGATTCCTAGTATACTTTTATAAAGAAAAAGGCTGGGACAAAATATGGATGAGATCAAGGAGTGCCAAGTAGCCTGGGGTGGGCCATGTGCCTTGGGTGGAGGCACCAGTAGTCTGGGCTACTAAAATATATGGAAAAATTCAGAGACTGGGTTGCTTTCAAAGACAAGGTCTTTTCCTTTTAAGGATTCAGGTCTCATGACCCCATCATTCCCCCCTCAAACAAATGGGACCCAAAATCTTTTGGGGTGAGGGGGAAAGGTCTCAGCTTCTGAAATTGCTTCCTGCTGGCAAGGGTCGTAGTGTTGTCCCTGACTCGAGGGAGTACAAGTTCGACTAGACTCGATCCCAGGGGACAATGAGTAGGCATGGGCTGGTACCCACTGTTTTCTACCAAGTGTAGGTGAATGGCCTGTAGCCTGAAAGACAAAACTCTGACAAGCAAGTTCAATATATAGGGCCCACATATAGGGAGAAGTAAAAGTGATGTCAGAATAGGGGAAAACAATGCAAGAAAGCAAGAGCCCCGCTAGAATCATTTATATTTAATATACAAGGTTATCTGATCTTCATCTCAGAAGATTCCACTCTGATTCCAATGCTTTAAGAGGATCAGATGCTATTGGGAAGTAATAACACTTTTGTAGGTAGAAGTTCCCCGCCCCCCAAGATACCTAAGTAATGACTAGGTCAGATAGGTTACCTCCCTCTAAGAAAATTGATTGCACTGAAATTCTATTTTCCCAAATCAAACTAAAGATGTTTCTCATTTAATTTCAGTAATTAATAGCAATATCTAATTACTAAATAGTTTAGGATATAGAAAGGAATCTAATTTTAGGCTGAACAGCTCAGATCTTAAACACACATTTTATTATCCCAGCCTTAGTCTACAGGATAATAATTCACATGACTATATCAGCAGGCAGATGACAAGTATGAGTACTAATTTACTGAGCATTTCCTCTGATTATAGAAATTTACTATAAAAGGATAAGTCAGGGACATGATTTGCCAATTCCACCTCGTAGCCAGATGGGTAACATTCCTAGAATGTTTGTCATTTCCTTCTCCAGCTCATTTCAAAGACAGGGAATTGAAATAAACAAGGTTAAGTGACCTGCCTAGGCTCACACAGCTAGTAAATGTTGGAGGCTGGATTTGGATTCATGAAGATGAATCTTGCGGATTCGAAGCCCAGTGTTCTGTGCACTATAGCACCACCTAGCTGCCCTGCCAGTTTCCATTAGACTATAAGAACCTTGTGGGAAGGGAGTTGATTTCAACTTTGAATCCCATGCTCCCAGTATAGTGCCTTGCATATAAATGTCTGCTGAAATGGAAATGCAAAAGTATGTGTCCCATGAATATTTAATCAGATACTGCTCCTTTTAAGGGCTTCCTTCCCACACCCAAGAATGACTCTATGTGCATAGAGCCCTTAATGAACCTGCTTCTAAAACAAGCCCCTACATACTCCTGTATAATGGTTTAGGGTGAAGAGGGAAGCGAATCAGAGACTTGCTAACATCTGTAGCAGGACTTTTATCAGCCCTGAAACATGCTTTTAGCAAGACTAAGTCTTTAATTGAAAGAATGTGCCATAGTAGCTATTAGAAGGAGCATAAATAATGAAAGATGGTGCCTGGAAAACGGCAGGCTGACTCGGCCTCTTTGTAACATCATTCATTAAATTCATCTGCAAAAGCTAGAAGTTATTAAAAATGCATGGAAAATTCCTTTTTAAGTATTAACACACTGCTACTTTAAATGTTCATTCTGCCTGAGGTGACAGTGGGCTGAGATTCTTACTTGAAGGCACTTTTTGCCCTCATGCCCTCAGCATGCTGCCTGGGCCTCGGGAGGCTAAACAAATTGCTATCTTAAAAATTCATTATAGGGGCTGTTCCTTTTCCAAGATATAAAATGCACTCACTGTAATATTTGCTTTTCTGAGTCCCCAAAGACTTTCATTTTAAAGGCCCAGTACACTTGAATGTCATCAATTCTTGTTCATTATTGATATGGTAGATACAGTTTAAAAAAAAGTCACACCCAAAAGCTCTAAAACAGTGGGTGGATGTGGTAGCAAGTACATTAATTTCCCTAAAATGAGCACATATAGTATTGAGTCCACATATGCCAATGTTTTCTTTAATTTTCAAAAATTAATTTTGAAAATTAATGGGATTCAAGATTTTTTTCTGGTATTTTCTACTGTTTCAGATAACTTGTATATCAGTTAGTGCCAGTTAATAGTGATATTAACTGATAAAATACCAGTAAAAGTAGGATACCAGTAAATACAGTTTCATATGCCTATCCTTCCATTAAAAAAATTTTTTTATGAGAATCAAGTCAACACCATCTTTAATTAAGATTCTGGTATGAAGAAGCAAGTTTTCATAAGGGATATTCAACGAAGTACTATATCCTTAAAATTTGACAATTTACTGAATGTTCTAGAGATTATGTGATTTCATTGTGCTTGTTTGCTGAGTATAGATATGCATTTGATTCAATATAGCAAAATTCTGCCTTATAGGCTTTTGTACGAAGGTGTAAAATCATTTAAGATTCCTGAGAAAATGTAATAATAGAAATAACATTCTATTCAACAACCCTCTGATAATAAACATCAGCTCAAACACAAAACAGAGTAAGGTCTTCCCAATGGTGATGGAGGAAATCCAGTGCAGAGTCTAGGTCTGAAAGGATTCCCCATGGATGGCACAGCCCTACAAATGCTCTAGTTTGTTGATCAAGTCCCAAGACATTTCAGAGCTTCCTGGAAAGAAGCTGCAATGATTCAGAGTTTGTTTCATCAATCTACATGGAAAAGACCAAGTGAATGAAAAGGAAGAATGTCTATTGCCCAAATTTCAATACACATCTGAATGGAAACCCTACAGAGCTTGCCCAATCTGGGATAGAGAATACAGATGGACAGTTAGCCCAGCCCAGAGTTGAAAAAGAGAAGAGCATTCTGGACTGCTTTTGGGAAACTGTAAAGCTTTTCACTGACCCCAAGCTTCCCATGAAAGTGAAAGTCCATCTTTTTAAATACAAACATTTTACCTATGTTGCTATATGGCAGTGGGAACTGGAACACAACTTACTTGGAGTTAGTATTATAGATGAGTATCCCCTAGAGAATAGAAAAGTAAATAATGAATGAGAACCTCTGAAAAATAGAAGTAAAGGATATAATAAAGGAACTGAGTGATAGGAAGAGAACACAGACTGGTTAAGTGGCCAGAATGAGGTGATCAGCTAGAGGGCTCCATTGGCACTGGGTGGACCCCCTATAGTGAACTTTAGCAAGAAGATGTGTAACAGTTCCATCACTGAGCAAGTATGAATGAGTTGCAATCTCCTTTTCATGAGAGAACTCCAGGATTAATGGAATCATAGATCCATCTGAATATCTGAGTTGGGTAGAGGAGCATCATGTTGTGGTAGGTAGGACACAGACCACCATTGTTCCATCTTGCATTAGATACTTGCTAACTGCATAACTTGAGGCAAGTGTGCCTCGATTCTCTCATATATAAAATGAGAAGATTGAACTCAGTGACTTCTGAGGTCCCTTCCAACTCTAAATAAATGATTCTATAATGACAAGCTGGATGATTTCAGAAAAACCTGGAAAGATTTACATGAACTGATGCAAAGTGAAGTGAGCAGAACCAGAAGAATATTGTACACAGTAACCACAATATTGCAGAAGGGAGAACTGTGAATGACTTAGTTATTCTCAGCGATACAATAATCCAAAATAATAGAAAAGGACTAAAGATGAAGCATACTATCCACCTCCAGAGAAAGAATTGATGTTATCTGAATATAGACTGAAGGATGCTATTTTTCACTTTCTTTCATTTTTTAAAATTTGAATCTCCTTAAAGAAAATTACTAATATGGAAATGTTTTACATAATTGCACATATATTACCTATATCTTATTGCTTACTGTCTCAGGGAGCGGGAAGGGGAAGGAGGAAGAGAGGGATAGGATTTGAGTTCAAAAAAATTTTTAAAAACCAAATGTTAAAAAATTATTTTAACATGAAATTGGGGGAAAAATAAAATATTATATATTAAAAACAAATGATTCTATTGGAATAGTCAGTGTCAATATTTTATACTTATAGGAAGGAAATGGTTTGTGTGGTTCTTGGCACAGAACACTAATGAACCCACTGACTCAGGAAGTGATGACAGATTATTGGGAAGGAGTTCCTGTTAGGAATTCGACTAATTAGTGAATAAAAGAAATAAAATTCTAGTCATATGCTATTGACCTAAAATTCCAAAGTATGGAGCATAGATAGGAAGAATATTTGTGAATAAGAATAGCCTGTGGAGTAGAAAAATAAATGTCTAAATTCTGGAGGTGAGTATCATGAACTCCTTCTACTCCTCCTCATAAAATACTTATCCCAAATGATTGGGGCTATCTGAAACCCCTTTGACAGGTAACAGAGATGTTCATTCCACAGTTAAAAATGAATTTAAAATGCAAATATCCCCATGGAGAGATAGAGTATTGACTGAACTTTACTCTAAGGTATAAATGTCCGATATTAAATTCATTCTTAACAGCAAAGTTCTGACTTGGCAGGGGAGGGAAGGGAGGAGGAAAGAGAGAATAGAACACTGGTGAAGAACAAAGACAATCAAATGGCTTAGGAAGGGGATCTTGGATATACTACTTTTCTACTTCAAATTATGCCTGGGGTCTGGTCCTACTGGTAATTTACTTATCAGGGTAGATGGGGATGGTGACAAGTGGTACAGGTATAGGAAGCAAAGGGGAAAAGAGCTTTGGTAATGTGATTTTGGTGGTGGTTTACAAGGTGTAACCAAGGGACTTATCAGTGGCCCCTTGATAAATGGAATCCTTCCTTCTCCTTCATCACCATCATAAATCTAAGAGGTAATGGGAATTAGAAGATATAAGGGGAATGCAACAGAGACAATGAGACATAAAGGTTCACTAGATTCAGAGGTTTGCCATTTCAAACTTTTCTTGGTCTTTTCACATATAAAGGATCCAGCAAGCTTGCTGAGGATTGGCAGAGGCAATGGATTTGTCCTTGATTGAGGTAACTTCTGTGAAAGATTAAAATCAGAAGAATCAAGCTGTGGGGTCAGACAAAGAGACAGCTCCCTTTTGGGAATGTATCTGATAGAACACAGTAATGGGAGTAGGATGGAGGAACCCCCTTCCCAACCTATCAGCAATAGTGTCTTGCAGCAGAATCACATGGTCAACATCCAGTGAAAAAAGCATCCAACTGTAGAATCAATCAGAAAGAAGAGTAGAATTGGTGACAGGAGATAAGGCAGCAATCGGCATCTAAAAGGTAGACATTTAATGGTCTAATGCCTAATTTCCTCTAAAATGGGGGGAAAATAGAGGCGACAAAAGAAAGAAATAGAATTAATAACTAAAATAGAATTATCTGGTAAAGTTTGTACCTGTGTTAAATTTACCTAAGAACTAGAAAGGTCCCACTTTCCTGAATTCAGTGGATAAGTGAAAAAAGAGGAACAGATTGATTTTAAAATGAATATGTGTAAGGATTTAATATAATCATCTTTCTTTTCTTCCTTTCTTCCTTTCTGTCTTCCTTCTTTACTTCCTGTCTTCCTTCCTTGCTTCCTGTCTTCCTTCCTTGCTTCCTGCCTTTTTCTTTCTCTTTCTTTCTTTCTTTCTTTCTCTTTCTCTCTTTTCTTTCTTTCTTTCTTTCTTTCCTTTCTTTCTTTCTTTCTTTCTTTCTTTCTTTCTTTCTTTCTTTCTTTCTTTCTTTCTTTCTTTCTTTCTTTCTTTCTTTCTTTCTTTCTTTCTTTCATTGAACCACACCACAATGGATCCCTGACAAAGTTTCGACCCTCCTGCCTTAGAGTGCATATTAACAATAACTGTTTCTCTTTGGAAACAACACCAACCCTGAGGCTCCTGCCCCTCCCAGCATGATTTATCTATTTATTTTTTTCTTTGGTCCAGCACAGATAGTCCATATGAGTATTTGGGGTGGATACTCCAAATTTGTACATCCTACTTTTATTTTGTGCTGTCTCAATTCTGCTTTGCTCATAGAGCACAGCACCTTTTCTGATGTGGGCATGCAATGCTGAATGGTCCTCTGCCACTGTCTACCATGTCACACAGTCAAAAGTTCTTGAGAGAGACCTTGAGAGTGTCCTTGTATTGCTTCTTCTGACCACCATGTGATCACCTGCCCCATGTGAGTTCTCCATAAAATAGTCTTTTTGGCAAGTGTATATTTTACATTCAAACAATGTGGCCAGCCCAGAGCACTCTCTGAAACATAGCTTGAATGCTTGGCAGTTCAGCTTGAGCAAGGACTTCAGTGTCTGGTACCTCATCCTGCCAGGTGATCCTCAGAATCTTCCTAAGACAGTTCAAATGGAAATGCTGTGGTTTCCTGGCATGGTGCTTGTAGACTGTCCATTTTTCACAGGCATACAACAATGGGGTCAACACAGCAGCTCTGTAGACCTTCAGTTTGATAGTCAGTCTAATACCTCTTCTCTCCCAAAATTTCTTTGGAGACTCCCAAACAATCAACTTCATTGTCAACGAGTACATCCCTGGAAAGTACACTACTAAGGTAAGTGAACTTATCTACAGAATTCAAAATTTCTCCATTTGTTGTAACTGATGGTCCATGTATGGATGGTGGTGGTAGATGATGGAGCACCTGTGTTTTCTTGGTGTTAATTATTAGGTCAAAATTAGCACAGGCAACAGAGAATTGATCCATACTTTGTTGCATCTGAACTTCAGAGGCTGCATTGAGTGCACAATCATCGGTAAACAGAAAATCATGCACCAGCACTCCCTCCACTTTGATCTTGGCTTGTAGCTTTTTCAAAATGAAGAACTTATCACCAGTACGGTAGATAACCTTGATTGCTATGTTCATCCTCATTGAAAGCATTTGACAACATGGCTGAAAGCATCATGCTGAAAAGCATGGGAGCAAGCACACAGCCCTGTTTCGCTCCATTGGTGACAGGGAAGGCACAAGAGCATTGTCCACTATCCAGAACCCAGGCAAACAGGCCATCATGAAATTGACTTATAATACTGATGAACTTCTCTGGGCAGCCAAATTTTGACATAATTTCGCATAAGCCCTCACAACTAACAGTGTAAAAGACCTTGGTCAGATTTACAAACACTGCGTATAGACCTCTGTTCTGCTTCTGACATTTCTCCTGGAGTTGTCAGACAGCAAACACCATATCAACTGTTCCTTGGCCCTTTCTGAAGCCACACTGGTGGTGTGAAGGTTCAGCCTATTAAGGAGGACTCTAGCAAGAATTTTCCAGCAATGACTAAGAGGGAGACCCCACTGTTATTGTCACAGAACAATCTATTTCCTTTACCTTTATAAAGGTGGACAGTGGAGGCATCCTTGAACTCCTGGGGGATGACTTCCTCTTGCCATATAACCTAGAAAATAACATGGCATCTAATAGACTATGTGATTGTAAGGAGAAAAGAGAGACAAGATGTGAGAGTGTCAAAGGCAATGATGTGTGGTGCAAAATGCTGGACTGATCATAGACTTATCCTCTCCAAGTTAAATATTCACATTCATCAAAAGTGTCACTTCTAAGGCAAAATGACTACCAGAAGAATCAATGTCAACAAATTAGAGCACTTCTCTGAGTGTGAACAATTTCTTACTAACTTGGAGGGAACGTTGAACCTACACACAGTTGGCAACAGTGGAGCAGAAAAAGAGTGGGCAGCTTTCAGAGATTTGGTGTACAGCACTGCATTTGCTCATTTGGGTCAGAACACTCACAAACACCAAGACTGGTTCAATGAAAATGATGGGGAAATTCAGAAGCTGCTAAACAAAAAATAAGAACTCTACTGGATTCACCAACAGGATACTTCATCCACCTCTAACAAGGCAGCACTTAATTCCATCAAAGCAAAGTACAGGCAAAGCTTAGAGAGATGCCGGATTCCTGGCTCAGTAAGAAGGCAGATGAAATTTAGTTTTATGCTGATAGTAACAATCCAAAACACTTTTATGATTCCCTGAAAGCTAATTGCAGACCAAAAACCTATGGTGCATCACAACTACTTAGTGCTAATAGAGTCACATTGATTAGTGATAAAGACACAATCCTAGAGAGATGGGCTGAACTCTTCCATGATGTTCTCAACAGACCCTCATCAATCAATGCTGAAGCCATTGATCGTTTACCTCATGTTGAAGTCAATCCCTCCTTAGCTGAACTTCCAACCGAAGAAGAGGTTTTGAGGGCCATTAGGCTCCTTTCATGTGGCAAAGCACCTGGTGCTGATTGTATTCCAGCTGAGATTTACAAAGTAAGGAGACCATTGTTCATACAAAAGGCCTCAGCCTAAAAAAGGTCAAGGTCTCTCATTGCATACTGGGCTCTCTCCAGTTACCCTGATGAATATCTGGTCATTGGATCCAGATGGCTCAGGAAAAGAAAATGAGGCTGGTGACCTTGCACAGGCCTCCCTCACTTAAAACAAAGTCAAGGGCAAGTCATGTCATCATTTCTCTGACATCATGGTCCTCTTCGAAAATGAAGGATGAACACAGCAATATAATGATCACTACACTTAGAGAGGTCAGCAGTGGTAGATTATATGATTGATAATTAATCTTTAGGTTTCGGCTATTAGCCTTGAAAATGCAGTGTGGTAACTTTTTCCACGAAGTCTGTTGTTCCCGTAAGTCTCTGACCATCCTAGAAGCTCTGTCACTAACTAGCTATATATGACCACGGGCAAGTCCTTTGATCATCATAGACTTCATTTTTTTTATCTTCCAAATAGAGTATTAGAATAATAGACATATTTATAGACAAAAGGGACCTTAGAACTCATCTTGTACAATTGCCTCAGTTCACATATGAGGAAAATGAGGCCCAAGGTGAAAAAATGGCTTGACTAAAATTCTATGGATAGTAAGTAGCACAACTGGGAACAGAACCTGAGCTTTTTGCCTCCTTTCCAAGTGTTCTTCTCAGTGCACCATCACTGGGCTGGATCAGGGTTTCTTAACCTTATTTTGTGTCATGAATCCCTTTGGCAGTCTGGTGAAGCCTATGGATCCCTTCTAAGAGTAATGTTTTTGAATGCATAAAATAGAATATGTAGGATTATAAAGGAAACCTATTTTATTGAAATATAATTATGAAAATATTTTTTAAAAATAAGATCATGGACCCCAGATTTCGAATCCCTGGATTAGATAATCTCTAAAACTCCTCCTAGTTCTAGTTCTGCATGGTTGCACAAATCCCATTATACCAGTAATCCTCAACTTTGCTTACCCTATAACTTCCCTAGGGAGTCCTTTGAATAAAGGGTAACCACACCATACTTCTGTCCAAAATTGACAGCACTCCATGCCAACATCTACTAGAATTTCCATGTCATTGAGAAGATTATGACCATGACACATCTCTTTTGTTTCGACCAAAAGGAGAAAAGATTAAAGTGAGTTACAGTGGAAGGGTTGATATCTATGGTAAAGGAGAAGGCGAGCAGGGGGAAGGGAGAGAATGAAGCACAGAGAGTAGACAGGAATGTACATGCCACACAGTAAAGGTTGCTGCCCATACTCTCATCTGTTCAGTCATACTTGTTCATCCAGACAGTTATCATGGTTTGGCAGCAGGCAACCTACGTGTCAAAGAAAATTGACCCACATGCCAATTTATATTTCAAATGTATGGGGAGGGGTACTCAACTCTGCCCAAGAAAGTCACTCTACCTATTATCAGTCAACAAGCATTAAGTGTCTGTGTTGTGCCACAAACCATACTAAGTGATAGGGAAACAAGCATAAAGAGTACTTTCAAAAGCACTTTTCTTTTTCTCTTGTGAAAGCACGTAAATCAAGTCTCTCGGGTTTACCTAAGCTGAAAGGTACAAGTGGGAGTCAGAAAAAGAGATTGACAGACATAAGTGATAGTAATAATATTTATTTTTAGCATTAGGACAAGCAATGGCTAACATCAAGGTAGAGAAGGTATCAGGTGTAGGACATGACTTATCAGGGAGATGTTACAGATTTTGCTCCTTTATATGCATAGGGAGGTCAGGTACAATTGACTCTTAGCTTCTAAGCAATTGGATGATGCTGATCAGGAGAAAAGCACGAAAGATATGATGCTAGTGTCAAGGCCAGCAAGCTTGAGATGAAATCTGGCAGACTGAGACTAGCAAACAACTTGTTATAGGGAGAAAATCGAGTCTGTCTTAAAAGTTAATTTAAACATCTTGAGGTCTGCATAGGTGTCAAGGCACAAGGTGACCAACAAAAAAAAATCCAGGAGTATGAAATATCCAAACTGGCCAAATCCATGTGGGCTTCAGGGGTCTGGGTCAAAGGAAGGATGTGAGATGATCAGCATTACCACAGAGGGAAAGAGAAAAAGAGTTGAAATGAAGGTCATACCCAGAGCAACCTATTTCTCTGAGGATATTGTTGGCAATGACTCTTGCTCACCATACTTATATGCAATGAAGCACACAAATGTAGGGATGTATTCCTCACAAAATTAAACAAATATTCATTGAATACCTTCCATGTTCACTATCCTAGGAACTGCAGGGAAGAGCTACTGAACTAGGGGTCAGATGATTTGAGTTTCAGCAGTACAAGGATCTAAGACAGTTCCAAAAGGCTTATGATAGGAAATGCTATCCACATCCAGAGAAAGAGCTATGGAGTCTGAATGCAGATCAAAGAAGACTATTTTCTCTTTTTTTTCTTTCTCTTGGTTTTTCCCTTTTGTTCTGACTCTTTTTTCACAACATGACTAATGTGGAAATATGTTTAATAAGATTATCATATACAGCTTATGCCAGATGGCTTGCAGTCTTCAGGAGGGGGAGAGGAGAGAGGGAGAGAGAAAAATTTGGAACTCAAAATGTTGAAAACTATCTCTACATGTAACTCCCTCATCCCGCCACTATTAAGTGGGGAGGGAAAGAAAACTTGAGTTTGATTCCCACAGTAGCTCAGCCACTTACTAGTTATGTGTTTTGGGGCAATTTATTGTACTCTTCTGAGCCTCAGGTTCTGATCTGTAAAACAGGGATGATAAAATTTTTATTATCTCTGAGAGTTTTGTGAGTGAATGTAGTGATGTATGAAAAATGCTACATAAAGCAAAGTTATCATCATTATTAATTATAATAATAATCTACATTAGATCCTTGCTATTCTATCACGAGGCCGTCTGACCTCACAGAACATATAATCTAGTTGGATAAATAAGACATACACTAATGAGAAGTCCAGTAGTAATATATGTGATGTCATAATGTGGTATATAATTAATTTATTGCCAAACTGCGGTCTAGATCAGTTCAGAAGAAGGTGAGTGTTATAAAAGAACATCTGTTTATGCAGGCTGGGCTAATCATTTTACAGGGCAAAGGGGTATTTTGATTCCTTATTGACTTAAGTAAAATAAAAGGTCAAGCCCAGGGGATGTTGATTTGCCTTGACTCTTTTGCCCTCCTAGGAGTGTTTTCCTCATTATTTGCTGTGTTAATGATACAGGAGCTGAGAATTGTTCTAACAATAATAATATACAATAGCTAGCAATCATATAGTACTTGTGCAGCTAGGTGACACAATGGATGGAGTGCCAGACCAAGAGTCAGAAAACTCATCTTCCAAATTTCACTTCTGCACTTCCTAGCTGTGTGACCCTGGGCAAGTCACTTAACTCTATTTGCCTGTTTCTTCATCTGTAAAATGAGCTAGAGAAGGAAATGAAAAACCACTTCAGCATCTTTGCCAAGAAAAACTCAGATGGGTGCTGGAGAGCCAGGCATAACTGAAAGTGACTCAGCAATCACAAAAAAGTAACACTTAATATGTGCCAGGGAATATGCTAAGCACTTTACAATTACCATCCCATTTGATCTCACAATAATCCTGGGAGGTAGATGCTATTATCATCCTCATTTTATACTATGCCACTTAACTGTTTTAATTTTATATCCTTTTAAATATGTTCTTTTAATTCCTAATTTGTAAAGTGGTTTTAATTTAAATTATAGCTTATAAGCATTTCTTTTGCTGTTTAAAATCTTGAAACTTAATGGTTGGATAAAGCTTAATTAAAGCCTGACATAAAGTAGTGAAATACCTGGAGGCTTCATGAATTTATCCGAGCCATGAAGAATGCATAGGATGTAACCACATTGAAAGGATTATGTTGTGACTTTTTCTAGTTCATTTTGTTTCACTGAAAACAGGGCTTTCCAAGAACCCTTGGTCAGAACTGAGAACTTAGACTGGACCCCAGTTACAAAGTTGGCCTTGTAACTATATGATCTCAATGAAAAGGAAAGGTTCCAGTATGTGAGGAGAGGCAGGTGGCATGAACCATATCCATTAATAGTAACATAGTATTTGGTATTTTTCAGTCAAGAAGCTAAAAGTACTTTACATAATAATCACATTACTATAATTAATGAGGTATTTATAGAAGAAATAACAAATACCATTTCCTATAATGCTACAATTCCATTCATGAATGTAATAAAATATTCTAGTAAAAGAAACTGACATACTTAAACAGAATAAAATATTAACAGTAAGAATGCCATAAAAAATTTCCAGATGCAAAAATATGGGCCAATATATCTTCTGTTTTGTTTGGGAAATATATTCAATGTGCCTGTAAATTGCTGCTTAAAACCCACTAGAGGATTTCAGTGACAGAAGCAAGTAGTCACACTCTTTAGAGAGCTATATTTACAATACCTATAGTTCATATACTTCCATTAGAATGCAATTATCTTGCTTGGAAAAAAATAAAGGTCACCAGGTTAATGGAGCTCACCTTCCCCTTTTTATACCATAAATAATAAATCAAATATAATATTTAAAAAGAAAACCACATCCTGCATATGATTGTATTTATAATGCTTTTTTCAAAGCATATATGATTATATGGTGCTTACAATGCCCACAAGTGTTTCAGTCAATCAGATTCCTGGAGCACTGCTTCAGTTAAAAAAAAAAAGAGGCAACATTAGCCTATGAAGTTGACATACATCAATGCTAAAACATTCAAGAATTTCCCATGACATTTTTCAAACCAAATTATCAAATAATCTTTCTCTGAACAGGAGAGGAAAGTCACAGAATGATTTATCTTAGGAAATAAACGTCATTCTCATGATCTTTATCTGATAAGTGCTGACAAGATGTGCACAAAAAGTTTAAAGATATATGTCTATTATCGCTCTATCTAGATACATATATTAGATAGATGATAGAAGGATAGAAAGAAGGAAAGGAGGAAGGAGGAAGGAGAATGGATGGAGAGACGGACAAATACGAATCCATACCTTTACTTCAGAGTGGCTGAACAAAATGTCCTTTTTTCTGGACACTTTCTAACCTACAATTGTGACCACATTGATGGTGATAATAAGTACCTCTAGATAAGGTTCCATAGATACTAATGTCTCTGCAAATAAATATATACATACGGTCTTCCTGCCAGCTCAAGTACTGGATAGGACTGCCAGCTCAAAAGAGACTAAGTGATATTTTCACTTCACTCTTCCCAAGGGATCAACTAAGCAACAGCTCTAGTACCTGGCACATCAAGATTTATCAGTCTCAAGTAAGAATGCATGGCCTAAATAGCTTGGGAAAGCCATTTATCTTAAGTTAATGAAAAAAGTCAACTTAGATCAGCTACTGTTCTATCACCCTTAATCTAAGATTTACTGCCTCATGAGATTTAGCTGACAAATATTTTTAAAATAAAAAGGATATTATATAGTATTTTCTTTGAAACTGCTACAAAAATTCTTGTACACTTATAATCTTCTCCTTTAGTGATTCAGAAAATCGATGGTTTCATCAATATGAATACTTCTATCCCCAATTCTGATTGCAACCCCTCCACCCCTTAGATGGAGGTTCTTAACCTGGGATCCATTAATTTTTTTAATATAGTTTGATAATAGTAGTTTGGTGTCATTTGTTTCCTTTGTAATCCTACATATTTTATTTTATGCATTTAAAAACAGTCTTCTGAGGAGAGGTCCATAGGATTCATCAGACTACAAAAGGAGTCCATGACACACAAAAAGGCTAAGAAGACTTGCCTACGTGGATAGGTGCTGTCATAAGTTGCTATGACAAAAAGAAGTCATTCCCTAGTAGCCAACCTTATGGTGATGAATCCCTCTGAACTTAGCATCATGGATGGCTAACATAGACCATCTGTGGTCTATGACAAATATGACAAATGTGGTTTGGGCCAGAACCCTTTGGCATTCCAATAAAATAAGTGCCAGAGCTGATCTTCCACCAGCAAGCACAGACATCAGTGTTGCAGCGTCACAGTCATGCCACAATAATTAGCTGACTAGGACTTCAGTGAAGGCACTCACCATCACTTCTTAAAAAGAATGAAAAATTTTGCCCTTAGCCTAAGAGTGAGCCAATGAGTCAAGATGCATGTGACTGTCAAACAGAATAGAATCAAATTGTTTTTCTTTCTTAACATGAAAAATATCAATATAACTAGGGTATTATAAAGAGGGCAGCTAGGACCCCATTTGGGATTTTCATGGCAAAAATACAGGAGTGGTTTCCCATTTTCTTCTCCAGCTCATTTTCCAGATGAGAAAACTGAGAGAAAAGAGGTTAAGTGACTTGCCCAGGGTTACACAGCTAATAAGTGTATGAGGCTGGATTTGAACTCGTGAATATTAGTCTTCCTTGCTCTAGGTCCAGCACTCTATCCATTGTGCCACCTAACTGCTTCATGTGATTACAACTGTAGGTTAGAAAAGTGACCAGGAAAAAAAGACATTTTGTTCAACCACTCTGAAGTAAGGGAATGAATTTGTATTTGTCTGTCTATCCATCAATTCTCCTTTCTCCTTTCCTTCTTTCTATCCTTCTATCATCTAAAGAACCTGGGATTTTTCATCAGTAGACCTGAGTTGGGATCTCAGCTTATATTTATAAAAAAATTTATTATAGTATGGTCTTGTGACTTTCCAGTTTCTCTTTCTTGATCTCAGTTGGCCCAGAAATAAATAAGGAAGTTGAACTTTCTAAGATTTTTTAGATCTCTAAAATCCCATCTAGTTCTAAACCATATGATTCTATCTTAAACCTAAAACCTATGATTCTACTCTATTTTATCTTAAAGTGATACGTAAATAGTAACAAAACAGCTACAACATTTCTATAATTACTATAAGTAGTGTTTGTGGTTTTGTGCCGCTTTGATTTTTTAAAATGCCAATAACAAAATGTTTATATAGAAAAGTCCTATTCCAGTGTCTTATCATAATGTGGAGTTGACCTGAGTTCTTGGAGACCATTAGATATAAAATATGGTGATTCTCATCAAACTTCAAATAGGAGCCTGGGTACAAATTCTGCCTATTGTCTAAGCATCAACTTAGCTAAATATAGAAAAAAACTATACCGCAAGGTGGGCCGTCAGGTGGTGAGTCATTTGGACTCTGATGACATGAAATAGATGAAAACACAAGAGAGCCCTAAGTCCTGTGCAGCCTCTTTTTTGTTGGCCCCTTGACTATGCTGGAGAGACTGATAAAGGGGCAGAGAGGGCTAAGATGTGCATTTCTCAGATTGCCTATGAATATTAACTTAATGTTAATGATCATTTAATATGTCATTTTCATCCAGCATCAATGATGACATGCTGTTGGAGAAACTGAAGAACATAAAATGACATTCTTGCTATAAATGAAATCTGAAGACAGAAGGTTGCAGTTAAAGTAGAGGGGAAACAGCAGCACAGGTGTTCTCCTTGGAAAAGAGAATGAAGGAATTGACACTAGTTTCTTCATGTATTTAAAGATGGTAAGAAATATTTTGGGGTACACTTGATCACTGGGACTTTCAGTGTTTACAATGAACATAACCAAACAACAAAAATAACACAGCTCTGAAAACAACATTGTTTACAGAGGATAAAGAATAGAAAAATTGCATGAGATATGGCAAGAACATTCTAATGAAGTATACATATATGTTATATATGTATATATGCCATATATATATATAGAGAGAGAGAGAGACATTATATGTGCGTGTGTGTGTGTATCTTGGTGACTTCAGTGCAAAAGTGGGCACAAGGGAAACTCATGAAACTGGACACAAGAGAAATATGGTTTGGAATCAAGAAAGGAATGAAGTCAAAGATTTAAAGGCTAATTGGAAAACTACAGTCCGGGCAGCACACTTTGTTCAGGCAGGGAATCAGAAAGTGCTAGGCACAGTGAAGACTAAATGATGCTGGAAATAGATACTACAGTATAACTCTTGTAACGGGTAGGAAATAATTATAGGCATAAAAGTCACTTCAGAAGCAGCTTTCTGTGCAATCAGATAATTTCCCAAGTGGAGTGAAGGTTAAATAAATATCAGATGAGAATAAAATAATAATAGTAGCTGACAGACAACACTTTAAATTTTGCAATGTGCTTCACATTTATTATTTCACTTATGCCTCACAAGAACTGTCTGAGCTAAGTCCTGCAAGGTAGTATATTATTATTCTTGTTTTATAGATGAAGAAACCAAAGCAAAGAGAGGCTATGTGATTTGCCTCCAGTCACATAGCTAGCTAGTGTCAGAAGTAGAATTGGAGCCCATGTTTTCCTGACTCTAAGGTCAGTTAGTAGTGCCAACCTGGCCTTTTAAAATAAGCTGCTGTCTATGAAAAGTGGGAAAAAGGCAAAAGTAAAGACATTTACCATTTCATCATTTTTTTTATAAATTAATTTATTTGTTTCCGATTTTCAACAGTCATTTTCATAAGTCTTAAATTTTCTCCACCTCCCTCCCTACTACCTCCCTGAGACAGCCTGCAATCTTTTATGGGTTCTACGCATACATTCTTATTAAACACATTTTCACATTAGTCATGTTGCATAGAAAAATTCAAAAGAATGAGAGAAATCATGAGAGAAACCAAACCAAACCAAAACATAACATAAGAGAAAATAGTCTGCTTCATTTTGCATTCTGATTCCATAGTATTTCCTCTGGATGTAGATGGCATTTTGCCTCAAGAGTCCTTTGGGAATGTTTTAGATCCTTGCTTTGCTGTGAAGGACTGAGTCTACCAGAAACAGTCCTTGTACACTGTGGCTGTTACTGTGTACAGTGTTCTCCTGGTTCTGCTCATTTCACTCAGCATTAGTTCATATATGTCTTCAGGTTTTTCTAAACTCTGACTGTTCATCATTTCCTAAAGCACAATAGTATTCCATTACATTCATATGCCACAACTTGTTCAGTCATTCCCTAATTGATAGGCACCATTTCATCATTTCTTAGAAAAGTTCAACCAATGTTCAACATTTGTCATGATGAGAAACCTCAAAGAGCCCAGAAAGTTTCCGCTTCAGTTTGGCCATAAAGAGAGAGTTAGTTAGCAATTAAGACATATTTTAAACACAGGTTTAAAGTACTATCTCAATTTCAAAACATTATAAAGAACGATAGAAAATTGTGAGTAGTGTTTTCTCACAAAATGGTAAAAAAAAAAAAAAAAAAGTTGAGCTTACAGGGAATTAGCATCAGGTCCAGCTAAACTATATTGAAGATAGACAGACAGAGACAGAAAGAGAGACAGAGAGGATGGGAAAGAAAGATAATTTATATGATAATCTCTACAAAACACTTGGCAAATCTTAAAGCACTGGATAATATCTGCTATTATCTTTACAGAATCAAAGTTGATTCTGTAAAGATAATATCTAGAAAGTAAGGTAGGCCAGTTATGTATGTACCAAGAATAGAAGAAAATATATAGATAGCCTAAGAAGCAGAGAAAGGCATCCAGAGCAGTGAGTGGATATTTGATGATACATTTATGGAAAAATATGGATCAGATTGTGCAGGATCTGAAAAGACATAGGAAGATTATGATCTACTCCAGGAACGCCACAAAAAAAGTTGTATCTTCATCTAAATGGCCAACAAAATGTTGATGAGAAGTTTACAGAGAAAGCCTATTGATGATATTAGATACTTGACAAGAAAAGCAATACTTGAGTGCTAAGATTTGCGTGTGGAAAATATGAAGAGACTTTGAAAGAACAAGGCTAAATCTGACCCAAACCTTGATATCATGCTTATCTTTGTTATAATCAAAGTTGGAAAAGGTCACATAGATGTAAATTAAGTGGAAGTTTCTTAAGAAAATTGCTATGCTGGCACACAGTTTGCTGGAGATGGCTTAAGAAACAGCAACCTAATGTTGCTAGAATGGAAATAGGTTGAAGCAGGTCTTATCAGGCATAAAAGGATACATTGTGATAAACAGATTGATGTCCTGATGCATTCCAACTGTTGATTTATGGAAACTCATGGATATATCTTGTCATAATGAAGGCTTTGACATTACTTCTAGTTACTTCCTTTTCCTATTTGCCCTCCCTTCTTTCATCCCTCCTACCCCACTTGTTCCCTCCTCTCCAACTTTCCTGTAATGTAAGATAGATTTTCATACTAAATTGAGTGTGCATGTTATTCCCTCCTTAAGCCAAATGTGAAGAGAGTAAGTTTCACTTTTCCCCTCTCACCTCCTCCCTTTTCTCCTCCATTAAAAAAGATGTTTCTTACCTCCTTTATGAGTGATAATTTGCCCCATTCCATTTCTCCCTTTCTCCTCCCAATATATTCCTCTCTCACCCCTTAATTTTATTTTTTTATAGATATCATCCCTTCTGAATAAACTCAACCTGTGCTCTCTATTTGTGTGTGTGTGTATGTGTATAATCTCTCCACCTATCCAAATACTGAGAAAAGTCTCAAGAGTTACAAATATTATCTTTCCATGTAGGAATGTAAACAGTTCAGCTTTAGAAAGTCCTTTATGATTTCTCTTTCCTGTTTACCTTTTCATGCTTCTCTTGATTCTTGTGTTTGAAAGTCATATTTTCTCTTCAGTTATGGTCTTTTCATCAAGAATGCTTGAAAGTCCTCTATATCATTGAATGACCATTTATTCCCTTGAAGTATTATACTCAGTTTTGCTGGGTAGGTGATTCTTGGTTTTAATCCCAGTTCCTTTGACTTCTGGAATATCCTATTCCAAGTCCTTTGATCCCTTAATGTAGAAGCTGCCAGATCCTGTGTTATCCTGATTGTACTTCCACAATACTTGATGTGTTTCTTTCTAGCTGCTTGCAATATTTTCTCTCTTTGACCTGGAAACTCTGAAATTTGGCCACAATATTCCTAGGAGTTTCTCTTTTTGGGTCTCTTTCAGGAGGTGATAGATGGATTCTTTCCATATTTATTTTGCCCTCTGGTTCTAGAACATCAGGGTAGTTTTCCTTGATAATTTCATGAAAAGAGGATATCTAGGCTCTTTTTTTTTATCATGGCTTTCAGGTAGTCCCACAATTTTTAAATTTCCTTTTCTGGATCTATTTTCTAAGTCAGTTGTTTTTCCAATGAGATATTTCACATTATATTCTATTTTTTCATTCTTTTGGTTTTGTTTTGTAATTTCTTGATTTATCATATAGTCATTAGCTTCCCTCAGCTCCACTCTCATTTTTAAAGGACTATTTTCTTCAGTGAGCTTTTGAACCTCCTTTTCCATTTGGCTGATTCTGCTTTTTAAAGCCTTCTTCTCCTCATTGACTTTTTGAACCTCTTTTTCCAATTGAGTTAGCCTATTTTTAAAGGTGTTATTTTCTTCAGCATTTTTTGGGGTCTCCTTTGGCAAGCTGTTGACTTGCTTTTCAAGATCTTCCATGATCTGAGCCCACTGTATATTCATTTTGAAGGTACTGGATGCAGAAGCCTTGACTTCCTCTGACAGTGTGCATTGTTCTTCCTCACCCAAAAGGATGGAAGGAAATACCAGGAAAGTAACCTTCTATGGCCTTATTTTTTTTTCCTTTTTTGAGCACTTTCCCAGCCAAGTACTTGACTTCTGAATCCTTCGTCAAGAGAAGGGTTCTAGTGTTCCTTCTCACCCCAGAACCATACTCAGGGCTGAGATTCAGATCAACTGCTCAATTCTCCCAGGGGCTTTAAGCTGAGCTGTTCCCACAATGGAAGTTGCCACACAGTTCTGCCACCCCACTGCTGCTTCTGCTGCTGCAGCTGCTTGGGACTCATGCTGGAGGAGACCCTGCTCCCCTCTCACCCAGCTGGGAAAGCCCTCTCACTGACCTTTGAAACTTTCCTTAGTGCTTGTGGGTTGAGGGATCTGAGACCCTCTCTGCTGGGGATTCTGCCCTGGGGGCCTGTTCTGGTCCTGTTTCTCCTGGTGCTGCATGGCCAGGGCTGGGCTCTGCTCCACTCAGCATTCCATGGGATAGACCTTTCCTGTCGGCCTTCCAGGTTATTTTTGGCTGGAAATCTCTTTCACTCTCTCCTTCTGTAGCTTCTGCTGCTCTAGAATTTGTTGAGAGTCATTTTTTACAGGTATTTTATGAGCTGTGGGGGAAGAGCTATAGTATGTGTGACTTTCTACTCTAGTATCTTGACTCCACCCCACCCCACCCCCCCACCCCCTGAGGCAGTACTCTTGTGAATTAGGGGACAGGACTTTTCTGAGCCTATACTAATCTTTGCTCTTAAGTGGAACAGCACTCTCATCTGATTGACCACAGGCTGTCCATTAAATGTATTGGATTGACCTGGTCCACTGTAGCCACAGTCAAAATAAGCAATCCTTGTGATGAGATCTGACATTTTCTTTGCATGACCTATTACAGCATCTGACTCCTCAGCAGCCACAGCTATTGAAGACATGGGGAGAAAGTCCTTGACATTGTCAAATGATGCAACAACAGAAACTGATAACAGTTTTATTAATGAAAACAACATAAAAGTAGATGCATTACTATATAATTTGCTGCTGTACCCAAAGGAATGGTCATTTTATTTTATTATTTAATTTTATTTATCATTTTATTTATTTTAATTTTATTTATATATATATTATTATTATAATTTATATATTTATATATAATATATATTTATATATTAATATATTATATATTATTTATATAATTTAAATAATTATTATTATTTAATTTATCATTTAATTTTAATTAACCAATTAAAAGATGAACAAAGGATGATCACCATGGTATCTACCCACTATTTTTCTTTTCTACTCAACATATACACCAGAAAAGAATAGGTACCTGAAAACATGTCAAAATTTGCACTAGTACAACTACCACCATATTGTAGGCTAACAACCAACGTGAAAGAAAGAAAGAAAGAAAGAAAGAAAGAAAGAAAGAAAGAAAGAAAGAAAGAAAGAAAGAAAGAAAGAAAGAAAGAGAGAGAGAGAGAGAGAGAAAGAAAGAGAGAGAGAGCCCACCTAAACAAGTTCTAAGGCAAATTTTCGTTCTCTTGACTTTAATTACAAAATCTTTTATTCTTTTACAACCCATCAACAATTGCTTTCAGGTGGGAGCAGACAAAAAACCAGTAGCCAACCCATTACAAGTTATGAAAAAGTACTGTATATTTAAAGGTTAGTTTAATTCAACAAATACTCATTAAGCATTTACTCTTTGCAAGTGACTGTGTTAATGTAAAATGAAAACAGCCTCTGTCCTCAAGTACCTTACATTCTTGAAAGAGAAGATATGGGAGAGGATTAACATACAAAGATTCAATTTCACTCAACATTTATTAGGCATTTACTGCAAGGCATTGTGCTAGCGCAGTACTTGAGGAACTGACAATCCACTAGAGGATACCAAATATACACAGATATGTAAATATAAGGTAAATATGACAATGGAGAAACTACTTTTTATGGAAAGACTGAAGCTTCCTGGAAAACAGTGGTGCTATGTCTAAGCACAATCTTAAAGATATTAAGAATTTTGAAATAGATGACAGAGTCTGCTCAGCTTTACCATTAATGCAAGAATGCAGGAGATGGGGGGTGGAGTCAAGATGGCGGAGTAGAAAGACCACGTATACGAGCTCCGAACCCACAGTCCATAGATTTAATGTAAGAAGAGCTCCCCAGAAGTTCTGGATCACTGCAGGGTGTGCAGAAACATAGTGGAAGAGATTTCCGTTCCAGAGAGCCCTGGAGAGCCGTCCCCAGGGTCTGTAGCACCCCAGAAAGCGGACCCCAACCCGGAGCTGCCTTGGCCACGGCCCCAGAGAAGCAGATCCGAGTAGGCTTCAGGGACGGAGGCTCCGGCAGCCTGGAAGGTCCCTCCGCCCACAGAAGCTACAGGTCAGTGAGAGAGACAGCTGGGCCAACCAAGAGGGGAGTGGGGTGTCTCCATGGCTCGGGCCCCCTCGGGAGGAAGCGGCAGAGGCAGAGACAGGGGCAGGAAGGGGCGGAGGCAGAGGTGGGGGTGGAGGCGGAGGCAGCGGCCACAGCGGCCCAGGACTCCCCCAGCAGCAGGCAGGATCTTCATTACAGAAAGTCTCTGCATAAACCACCTGAAGGAGCTGAGCCTTGGAGACGGCCCTGCCCCACCCGCTCCATTTCTGAAGGTCTCTGCATAAAGCCCCTGAGGGAACTGAGCCTGGGAGGTGGCCCTGCCCCCACCCCAGCACCAGAACTAAAGCTCCCATTGAATAGCAGCGCCACCTGCCGCAGAAAGCCCATTTGAATCTCAGACCCCAAGCACTAGCTGGGCGGATCTAGGCGGGGGTGGACAGGAATCTCAGAAGTCAAGTAACTGGCTGGGAAAATGCCTAGAAAAGGGAAGAAAAATAAGACAATAGAGAGTTTTTTCGAACAGATGCAAATGATCCTGACTTTCGGATCTGACGACGACGAGGACATATTCTTGCCATCAGGGAAAGATGTGGAGGGCGGGGCCTCAGTACCCCAGACATCCCAGGGGGATGTTGGGTGGGCTCAGGCCTTGGAAGAGCTCAAAAAGAATTTTGAAAAGCAAGTTAGACAGGTGGAGGAAAAACTGGGAAGAGAAATGAGAGAGATGCAAGAAAAGTATGAAAAACGGGTCAATACCTTGGTAAAGGAGACCCAAAAAAATGCTGAAGAAAATAACACCTTGAAGAATAGGCTCACTCAATTGGCAAAAGAGATTCAAAAAGCCAATGAGGACAAGAATGCTTTCAAAAGCAGAATTAGCCAAATGGAAAAAGAGGTTCAAAAGCTCACTGAAGATAATAGTCCTCTCAAAATTAGAATGAAACAGATAGAGGCTAATGACTTTATGAGAAACCAAGAAATCACCAAACAAAACCAAAAGAATGAAAAAATGGAAGAGAATGTGAAACATCTCATGGGAAAAACAACTGACCTGGAAAATAGATCCAGGAGAGACAATTTAAAAATTATGGGACTACCTGAAAGTCATGATCAAAAAAAGAGCCTAGATATCATCTTCCATGAAATTATCGAGGAAAACTGCCCTGACATTCTACAACCAGAGGGCAAAATAAGTATTGAAAGAATCCATCGATCACCACCTGAAAGGGATCCAAAAAGAGAAACTCCTAGGAACATTGTGGCCAAATTCCAGAACTCCCAGCTCAAGGAGAAAATCTTACAAGCAGCTAGAAAGAAACAATTCCAGTATTGTGGAAATACAATCAGGATAACCCAAGATCTAGCAGCTTCTACATTAAGGGATCAAAGGGTGTGGAATAGGATATTCCAGAAGTCAAAGGAACTAGGATTCAAACCAAGAATCACCTACCCAGCAAAACTGAGCATAATACTTCAGGGGAAAATATGGTCTTTCAATGAAACAGAGGACTTTCAAACATTCTTGATGAAAAGACCAGAGCTGAAAAGAAAATTTGACTTTCAAACACAAGAATGAGAAGAAGCATGAAAAAGTAAACAGCAAAGAGAAGTCTTAAGGGACTTACCATAAGTGAACTGTTTACATTCCTACATGGAAAGACAATATCTGTAACTCTTAAAACTTTTCAGTATCTGGGAAGTTGGTGGGACCACACACACACATGTACACACAGGCATGCACACACACATACACACATGCACACACATACAGAGACAGAGAGCACAGAGTGAATTGAATAGGATGGGACCATATCTTAAAAGAAATTAAGGTAAATGGTGAGAGAGAAATGTAGTGGGAGGAAAGAGGGTGAAATGGAATGGGGTAATTATATGTCATTTAAGAGGCAAGTAGGAGACTTTTTAGTGGAGGGAAAGAGAGGAGAGCTGAGAAAAAAAAAAAAAAACAAGAAGTTTACCCTCATCACATTTGACGAAAGGAAGGAATAAAATGCACACTCATTTTGGTATGAAAATCTATCTTACAGTATAGGAAAGTGGGGGAGAAGGAGATAAGCAAGGGGGGGATGATGGAAGGGAGGGCAAAGGGAGGAGGGAGCAATTTGAAGTCAACACTCTTGGGGAGGGACAGGATCAAAAGACAGAAGAGAAACAAGGAGGGGCAGGATAGGATGGAGGGTAATTCAGTTAGTCTTACACATCACAACTTTCATGGAAGTCATTTGCAAAACTACACAGATATGGCATATATTGAATTGCCTGCCTTCCCAAAGGGAATGGGTGGGGAGGGAAGGATGGGGAGAATTTGGAACTCAAAGTTTTAGGAACAACTGTTTAGTATTGCTGTTGCTACTAGGAAAGAAGACATACAGTTAATGAGGAATAGAAAGTCATCTGGCCCTACAGGAGAAAAGAGAAGATGGAGACAAGAGAAGGGAGGGATGACAGAAGAGAGGGCAGATTGGAGATAGGGAAAATTAGATTGCTTGGTGTATTGGGGTGGGGGGAGGGGATAAAAGGGGAGAAAATTTGGAACCCAAAATTTTGTGAGAACGAATGTAAAAAGTTAAATAAATAAATATTTAAAAAAAATGCAGGAGTTGGAATGCCAAGTTTGAGAAACAAACAGGACAGGGAATATTGTCCATACTTGGAGTTCTTCCTACTCCACAGGAGACAAGAAGTAATAGTGAGCTAGAGCAATGAAGAATCCTCCTCTATAAGCTATCTCTATATAGCCTCACAGTATTCTTGGGTACTACCAACTGGCAAGAGCTCATCAGGTCTTTCACCATGATATTCCGTCCAGCCAGAATAAATGGCTTGTTGCTTCACTCTTAATTGACTCCTTACTGATGTTATCTGAGTCCATCATCAAGAACCCAGATTAGTGACTAGTGACCCTCTTGTGTTCGCCCCCCCAAGAAAACAATTTCCACTACAACGATCAAGAAATTCGGTTTCATAATCACAAAGCACCCCCTCTCCCAATAATTTAAAACAAGTAGCCTGATACCAATTACCTGGCATTTTAGTTAAGGTTCATTCTTTACTTGATTTCTTACAATCTGTCATTTGAAGATCAAATGAAAAATATTCTTTAAAAAATATTTACGAGCCTCATCACATTTTCTCACTGTACTTACCTTCTTACTTATCACCAGAAGGGCTGCATCTGATTTGCATACAATTGTAGTAGGGCGGCGAGTGTTAGTCAATAAACAAGTTTCCTAAAAATAAAAAAGAAATACATTCATTTTAGAACCAATTTTTCATTTCTAACTTTTCATTCATAAGGGAAAATGTGGACCTTAATTTCCTCATCTACACAAATAAAAAGATTAGAATAGTTGGTCTCTAGGGTTCCATCTAGCTCTAAAATTCTATGATTCCATTGGACACAGTACTTCACTTTCAATCACTCTCATCTGGGAAATTAATTTTAAAGTAAATTGTTTTTACTTTAATTGTGAAATTAAATAGTGAAATTAAATAATTAGTATTATATAATATAAAAATATATAATAAAATGTATACATAAATATTGTATATAATATGTTAACATAATAAAATATAATATTGCTTAATATAAAATTGTGAAATTAAATAATTGATAAATCAAGAGGATTTATGTCACTGACCCAGTTCTCTTTGCCAAATAGTCAAATGTGCCAGTTAGTATTAATTTGTTTTATAGAAACATACATCTTATCTTTCAGGAATCTATAGACTGGAGTATGTTTTCACAGTTCATAGGATCCACTATCTTGGTGATGTGAGTGTAAACCCTACATGCAAACCACAACCCACCATGCTTTTTAATCCTGTTAACTTGTTCATGTTTTCCTATGAATTTAAAATCAGTGCAGTCAGAGACATGACTAATAATTCTAGAACCCAGGGTAAAATAGCCTAGGGCAAACATCACATATTGCACCATGGGGCAAGCAATTTTTAGAGGTAAATCCATTTGATGGGGATGGGAGTAGACCTAGAAACCCAGAACACAGGGGCTAGTGGCAAGAAAAACCATGGAACATGGGAACATAGAGACCCTGTGACGTTACACCCATGCATGTGGGTAGGGTTGCCAGGATAACATGAAGCCATTGCTGGGGAAGGAAAGGAAGCGAGGGGTGGGGTACAGTGCGAAGTTCAGCTAAGGCTTGGCAGTCAGGTGGAAGAAGCATGTCAACTCTTAGCCCCCTCTTTTAACTAATTATCTTTATTAATTGGGTATTAAACTTAATTGTTTCTACCTATTGAATGAGTACCTATGATGTCAGTAGCCTCTAAATTTTAGCACCCTGGAGCAGGCTCCATTTATCTTATTCTACTTGTGACAACACATATTGTCACTACATAATCACCTCCTTTTCCAATTATATAGTTCCTAAATTGTATATTTCATACTATTTCTTGCATGTATATTAGCTAAGTGTCTGTCACAGTGGACAGAGAGCTGAACATGGAGTCAGGAAAACTCAAGTTCAAATTGATAAAGCAAGAGATTGATGCCACTGGCCTCAGACATTTAATGACTGCATGACACTGGAAAAATCATTTAATCTCTCTGTGACTCAGTTTCCTCCTTGGTAAAATGAAGGGGTTGAAATAGATGGCTTCTAAGGTCCCTTCCAACTCTAAATCTGTGACAGTATGATCTACCAGCTGTATAATGCTGGGCAAGTTTCTTAACCTCTTTGTGCCTCAGTTTTCTCACCAGAAAAATGAAGATACCCCTACCAAACATTATTATTGCATGAAATCAAATTAAATAATGTATATGAAACACTTTGCAAACCTTAAGGCACCATGTAGATGCTAATAATTATTACTCATAAAATGCTGTAACTTATTTCTTAAGGTAGATAATAAATTCAAGGAACCATATGTCCCACAAAAAATAACACTAATGCTTAACTACGTTAGAGTGTGTGTGTGTGTGTGTGTGTGTGTGTGTGTGCGCGTGTGTGTGTGTGTGTAATGATTCAGGAAGAAAGAAAGTTTACTTTTAGGAATCATTAATATAGTATGGTTGGGTCTCTAGGCATGGAGATAGTTTTAAGGTTCAGTCAAGTCAAATCGCCAGACATTTAAGAGCTTACTCTTTGCCAAGCCTTGTGCTAAGCATTGGGCAGGGACAAACAGAACCTTTGCTGAGGAGGAAAGCCTATCTGAGGAACTTGCATATTCTGAACTGTGATTCTAAAGATTTATAGAGAGTTTTTAGATGAATGGTTCCTCATGTAGGAGTATATATTTTTCTCTTCTTTTTAATAAACCTGTACTACATGTTTGAAAGGATAAAGATCTAATTTCCAAGATATGTAAAAAAGTGGTTCAAATTTATGAGTCATTCCTCAATTAATCCATGATCTAAATACATGAATACATAAGAAAAGACACTCAAGCTTTCTGTAGCCTATGAAGAATGCTCCAATTCATTCATAATTAATACAAATGAAAACTAAAACAATTCTGATTGACAAAGATGGTTAAAGAAAAAAAAGAAAGAAAAGAAAATGCCAAATGTTGAAAGGGCTGAAAGAAATAAGCAGATTGATGTCCTGTTGGTAGAACTCTGAATAGGTGTAACCATTCAGGAAAGTAATTCTGCACAAGAAGTGACTAAACAGGATATGCCATTTGACCCAGCTATATCACTGCTAGGTATACACCAGAAAGAGATCATATAAAGAGGAAACAGTCCTATACATACAAAAATATTTGTGGCAGCTCTTTTTATGGTAGTGAAAAAAACAAAACTAAGGGGATTCCCATCAATTGGGATATGATTGAAAAGCTGTAATATATGAAATATTATTGTGATGCAAGAAATGAGGAAAAAATAATTCCAAAGACATAAAATGATTTGTGTGAACTGATGCAAAGTGAAGTGAGTAGAACCAGAACAATTTATACCAAAACATCAGTATCATGTACACTTTTAAAAGACTCAAGAACTCTGATCAACTAAATTATCAATAAGAAGAATGCAACCTGCCTCATGACAAAGAAATAGGGGGTTAACATGTAGACTAGGAAATTAATTTTAGACATGAACAATATAATAAAACGTTTTGCTTGATTGTGTTTACGTAACACAGGAGTTCTGTTTTTACTTTTTTTCCAATGGGTGGGGGGAAATAGAAGAGAAAAAATGAATGATTGATAATTTAAAAAATGAAATCAGGCAGTTTATGATAAAAAAATAATTAAATGTATTTTATTCTGACATCTCCTAAAATTTTAGAGATGTTTTAGTTGCTGTTTATCACCATGTCAATTTCTGGCCTTGTCAGTGGGTGGGGAATTGGTTGAAGGAAAAGAGAGAATTTGGGACTCAAAATTTTCAAAAAAATATTAAAAATAAATAGCAAAAAAGGCATTCCAACTTTGAAAACTTCCAGTATTTGAAAGAATATGCCACAATTACTCCTATCAATCATTTCAATATAAGCACAAAAACATTCTTAAAATTAACTAGGCTAAAATTTTCTTAGTAAATATTTACCCCTATGAAATCTCCTTCTTCAAATTCACTTAAAATTTCTGAGTTGGAATTTTCAGCTGTTAAACTTGATATAGCTGCTAATTTTCCAGAAAGTAATAAGTAGCATTCCATTGGCCAGTGTCCTTTCTTTATAACCACACTTTCAGCTTCATACCTGTCCCCCAAAGATGAAGAAAAATATTCAAGTGAATCCCATCGTAAAATAACAAATTTCAAGTCACAAGGACAAAAGCTATGTTTATTTAATTAAAATTGCATTTAATAAGCCCCTTTCATCTATGAGGCACTGTGCTAGGTGTTTAGAGATAAAGAGACAAAATGAAAAAAACATTCCCTTGTTGGGAAGAGCTTACATGGAGAACAGTAGTTGTCACCATCTTGACCAAGAAAATGTTTTTGTAGGGGACAGATCTACTAGGAAGTAACTATATAGAATGAACAAATAGACTCAGGGGTGATAGGATATTCCTATCATTGGATCTGACAAGCCTAGAGTATATATATCACATACGACATACTCACAGAATAGGAATGGGAAAAGGAAGATACAAAACCTGAACCACAAGCACACCATTGAACACAGACAGCAGACCGAGTTAGAAGCTGGTTGTAATTCATAAATTCATAAACTTATAAATGTAGAAGTAGAAGGTCCCATCTTACAGATGAGGAACTCAGACCCAGAGAGATTTGCACAAGGTCAAAAAGATAGCAAGTGACAGAATCATTCCTATAGAAGATAATAAAAATAAAATTGTCAAAAATTTCCCCAGTTTTATTCTGGCAAAGAAAATGATTGTACCTCAGTCATTTGAGGGATCTCCCTTGACATTTGTGGGTCATGATTAATGGGAATTCTCTTGGCTCACAACTCTTAGTGATTATCTTGTCTACCACATTTGTGATAATAAAGCTGCAAATACCTCCCCTGGCATGTCATCAATAGTGGTCTTGATTGGTCAAGAAAGATGTCTCTTTGGCTGCCATTATAACATGGTCAGTGATGGGGAACCTAAAAGAGGTATTCAATGGAAACTGCAGCTGATAAGCAGTTGCTATACCTTCCATTATAAGTAGGGGTTGGGAAAGTAACCCCAGAGCCTGTATTATAAAAATATAAATACGAAGTATTATACAAGATAAACGAGTAGGTTAAAGAATGCCTTATCCTAAGTAATATGACTACGAATGAATAAGCATTTATTGAGAGTATACCATGTGCTAGGTACCAGCAATAAAAAGTCAAAATATGAACAGTTCTTGCCCTCAAGTTGTTTACCAAAATATAGTCATTCTCTTTGCCAGTGTCAGACCAGAGAAACTTTTATAATGTTACTTTCATTATCTTCTATGGGAATGAATCACAAAGACCACAAGATTAAAACGTGATGATTCTGGAATTTTTATCACCTATATTAATAGATGGCAATTTTTAAGACAACCGTGGGAATACTTAGGCTTAAATATCATATAACTCATTTTCATTAGTGAAACAACGTTAATTAGTTCTTCTAATTCAGAATAATTATTCTGTTCCTCAAGATCATGGTTGATTCTCAACCTGTCTCTCTGAAATGGGGAAAGCATAAACTCTGTTCCTAAAATAGGGAAATGAAACACAGGTCCATGAGGCAGAAGGAGGAAATGCTACAGGGGTTGGGAAGTGAATATTTTTGTTGTTATTTTGGGTTTCAGTCACAGAAAAGAATGATCAAAACTTCAACATGGCAGAACTTTATTACTAGGAATTCAATATTTATTATTTATATATATTGTTATAATTATATTATTATTTATATATTATTATTATGAATTCAATATTCATTACTATGAATTCAGTAAATATCAGTATCAAGTAAAGAAATTCAGAAGTTATAAAAATACTAAGGAATTCAAAATATCATTTTATATAGCTAATAATGTTTTGACCAACAGAAAAGTACCTTTTTTGGGTGTAGATGTTTCTACTTCAGCAATTCCCATGGTCAGGGAAGGCTTCCTTCATCCAGCCTTAGCTACTTTACTAACTGTGTGACCTTGGACAAGTTACTTCCTCTCTCTGGGTCTCAATTTCCTTATCTGTATAATGATGGATTTAATGATCCTATTTCTTCTAGGTGCAAATCTTACGATCCTTTGAACCATTCTATGGCTCTGATGAATCATTGGGAAGTATAGCCAAGGATCAACCTCAGATGGCTCTAGAGATGATGCTTCTAATGATTTTGTTGTCATCAAGTAAAACTAGGATGAATGCTTTCAGAGTTGATCAATATGGCAATGATATATGGGTCATGTGCATTAAGGACCTTAGATTGTCCCCCTCCCATGACTTAATCATAATATCAAGACCACAGCTTTCAACCTCTTAGCACCTCACACAGAACAACTCGGGATTAAAGGGAGCTAAGACCAGGTGTGGACAAAGGAGCATGTATGACATGTTCTAGACTTCCTTAGAAATCTTCCTAAAAGTCTAGATAGAGAAATTGGAGACAAATCTTAAAATATGCTTTCATTGGTGATTCCACAAAATTATTCCTGTCATTGAATGTGCAGAAACAATGGCACAGTTGATAGAGAGCACTGGGCCTGGAGTCAGGAGTAGATGAGTTCAAATCTGGCCTCAAACTTGTTCTAGCTGGGGGATTCTGGGCAAGTCACTTAACCTCTGTTTGTCTCAGTTTCCTCCTCTATAAAATGGGAATATTAATAGTAGCTACCTCCCAGGACTGTGATAAGTATCAAATAAGGCAAGCACTTAGCTCAATGCCCTTTTCTCTTCCCTTTCTCATAATTATTGCCCCCCAATCACAGTATCACTGGACAATGCTTCCTGGAACAGCAACTGCCTGGTATTCTTTTTTCACACCTTCATGGCTCCAAGTCTACTGCTTTTCTTTTTTCTTTCTCTCTTTTTTTTTTATTCTTAGAGAATCCACTGAGAAATCTGCTGTCAAGTCTCTGCTGCTCAACTCTGCTAATCATATGAATGCCTTGGATGTGCTTTCCTAGTAGTATGAAGTAGTTCCTTCCTAAGAGGCTTTTGTGCTGCTCTGTAGCAATCAACTGAGAAAAGGTTTTCTATCATTCAAAGCTCACGTCTTCTAGAAATATCAGATAGATAACCACTGCAGTTTTAATGGCAACAGATATGGCAATGGCCCTTGTGGGAAAATACGATAGCTGACTGTATTGAATATTGATCCTGCACAGAGGATCAGAACAATTGTCATCTTGCACCTGCAACTGTTTATTGGGATGGCTGCAGTTACTATGGTATCCCAAAGCTTCTTGTGATTGTTTTCTCTGTATATAACTCTGAGACTTTACTGTCATGTGAATAATTAAGATCATCGGATATTAGACAACATGGGGCTGCTGTAACAATTTCTGGGCTTCATTTTGATGTCTATGGGATGGCATATTCTCACAAGATGGTCCTTTTTGCATAATCTTTTTGGCAATCTTATACCAGTGACCAGAACAGTGATGTAACTGTAAGTTTGTATGTCTCGTTTCATCTACTCAAGTTGTAAACTGCATTCCCTGAGGCCTGCTGAAGCTATTGGCAAGACTCTGTCTGAGTATTATGGACAGTTTTGTTGGCCTGTAGGTGATTGCCAGGTCTATTCTCAAAGTCTTTTTAGCAGATGGGACTAGCTGGAGTCTGTGCTCCAGTACCACAGCTTCCAAGAACTCAGGATTGCCTGCACACAGCTGTAGACTCATTTTACCCAAGGCACTGGAATGCAGCTAGAATGAAATCCTAGAGGATGCACCAGTAATCTTCAGTTTATTCTGACCCAAGGATGGAAGGCTATCCTGTGTCTAAAGAGACAGTCTTTTACTCTCTTTCTAAAAGAAGGGGCAAGCCAAAATCTCATTTAAAGTGAGAGATAAGCAAATATGCAGAGCAGACATGAAAGAACATCCAAGAGTGAATGGCATGACTAGAGAAAGAATGATAAAGGATGGAAGAGGGGCTTAGCATTGTCACTGCCCTCAACCAGGCATGAAGTTCTAGAAAAAGACCGTAACTGAACAAAGTGTGATCATCCAAATACAATGTGGAATGGTAGCGACTGTCACTGATAACAAGAATAAAGCTGGTGAAATTCCTGTCTCCCCATCTCTTACCTCTCTCTAACTCTTACACTGAACATATACCCTATTCCTAGTTTTTTAAGATTGTATTTGTCTTCCAAATTTATGTTTTCTCCGAAGAAATTGGTTTCTCTAAGCTATACTTTTCTGTATGTTTATGTGCACACATGTGTGTATATGTACCTTTAGGGGCATTAAAAGCAGGGGAGCAGTACCCTATCTATAGTCACCCAAGAACACAGAGACAGAAAAAAGATGATTTTTCTAGTAATTTTTCTGAATGAAGGTATTGATGAGGGGGAAAGACATTCCCAAAGGCAAAAGCTGGGAAGAGTGGCTGTGCTCACATGAAGGTGGGGGCCAGAGAGAGGGAGGGAGTAGCTCTTTAGCCAAACATCTCTTCAATCTTAAAACCTTCTTATTCCCAACAACTGTTGCATCATGTTGAGTCACTAGAGAAAGATCTGGTGGAAGTAACACAGTAGTTTTAATTTATGCCAACAGAACATAAGCTCTGTTAGGCTCTCTGAAAAACTAAGTTATTATCAATGTAAAATTGTCTCAGTCCAGAAGCAACACCTGCCCAACATGTGGCAACAATGTCATCTAAGAAGTCCCTGAAACTTCAAAATTGAGGCAGTGAAACTCTGTTATATAAGCAGCAGTGCCCTCAGCTGGCTATTGATTTCACAACATTTTAAGTTCCTAAAAAATTAGTGGTGAAAAATGAACTTTAACTCTGAGGATTTTTTCCTCATTTTTCTGACTTTGGGGAAGTTGCTGTTTCTTTCTATTATCTTTCACGTAGCTAACCCTGAAATCTTAGCTTGCTCGTAAAGCTTTTGTTTATTTTTTTTGTTTATAATTTAAGAATAGAAGTTCTGATTTTTTCAAAATTCTTGTTGGTTTATGCTTCCATGTTATTGTTTGGATGTTTCTTTGGTATGCATGTGTTTCATTTTTGGTTTTAGATATTTTCGATGGTAAATGTGCCTGGAGAACCAGACAGATACAAGTCAACACTTATCTGCTTGGTGGATGAACCTGGGTTTCAGTTAGTATTTGGGTCACCTCTTTGTCATTTTGCCATTCCTTCTAAGGAAACACAGCAAGAAGATAGCATGGGCTATTGGCTCCAAAGTGGTTCTGGATGTCTTTTGCTGCTTCAGTAGTTGAGACAGAATGTGATCAAAGTCCTTCTTTGATATCCCGGGCAATATGTGGAATTCCAGGGAACTGATACCTGAATTATGCTCTTTCTGAAACTCCATCCTTTATCTCCCTCCATCTCATTAGTACATGCTGTTGGCATGGGGGAGAATGTGTGAGCAATGGCTGATGGTCTATTTCACATAAGACAGGAAATGCCCCAGCCTACTATGAGCCTCAGCAAACAGCCATCAGCAGTAGGAGAATAGAATCCTTTACTGTTACCACTCCCTTCTTCCTCCTCATTTCCCCTCCCCCTGGTCCCACAGTAATTACAAGTAGGTCCATCCCTTAGCTATAATGGCCATGTTTCATACAATGCCCAATCTATAGTATAGCAGCTATTTTCTACTGGAGATCTAACTGGGCTAGTCACATTAATTCCTTTTACAGGCTTCTTTAATTCAACACCCATCATGTGGATATTTTCATGGATTATTTGTTTTGATGGCTGTCCTATGTACAAGCACATCATTCTTCTCTATCATTTTGACTAATGAAACTATATGCAGAACCATCTGACAGTGCCAAGGACTTCAGTGGTGAGAGCTTTCATTTCTAAACCTTCAATAACTGTGATTGTCTGTGTAATAATTCAATAAACATGGTTTACTATGTGCAAGGCACTATACTATGCCTACTCCCACTCCTACTTTTACTCCTATATTTACTTTATTTACTCCCTTTATTACTAAGAGTTGTACATGTCAAAAACAGTACAGTCCTTGGTCTCAAGAAATCTACATTATCTTGAGGCAATACAACAGATAGATAGACAGACAGACAGACAGACAGACAGACAGATAGATAGATAGATAGATGGATAGATGGATGGATGGATGGATGGATGGATGGATGGATGGACGGATGGACGGATGGACGGATGGACGGATGGACGGATGGATGGATGGACGGATGGACGGATGGATGGATGGATGGATGGATGGAGATAAAAGAAAAGTAATTTCAGAAGGGTAAAAATATTAATAACTGGAGGCAGGATAAAGGGGAGGATTAGGAAGGTGTAGAGTAGAAAGTGAGGATCCAAGTTAGCTATCTGACCTACATCAAACTTTCTGTTAGACTATAAGCCCACCATTCAAAGCACCAGTCTATCTGGGTCCTGGTATCTTGAGGGGAGAGTTATGCCATTTGTGCCAGGGGTGTGCTGGAGCTGACTTATTCAAGTCACAAGAGCTGATTATTAAATGTTCAGGGTTGAGTATTTATTTACACTTTGGAAATCAGTAAACACTACAAATCAGGGCTTGATTTATTGACTGTTTTTAACTGCATCCCAACCTCATCACCAGAAAAGGTTATGTGTTAGTTACTAGTATTAGGTAAAGGCAGGATAAACAAGATTTAATTTTATTATTATATATAAATTAGCCTGGAAATCACCACAAGCATCAACTTGCTGAAAAATCCAAAGGGTGTAAAAGATCCCTGTGTTGCATCTGGTAGCACACATATGCATAGTAAGTGATCTGATAGAAAAATCTGATGTTCAAGTAACGGAGACATAAATATCATTACAGAAATGTCAGGAGTAATCTGTTATCATATTTCCTCTCTTCCATACTGTTAATCATGAGTCAGAGTCAGCCGTTCTCAGCTGGATCATCATGGTGACTACCAGATGCCCATTATGGTTTCTACATCCCTAAGTTCATCATTACTTGCTCAATAGCTTATTTCTCCCCCTAGCACAATATTTCCAAGGCAACCCTTTTCTTTGGAAGCATTAAAATTTGAAAATACTATCTATGAACTGAACACTTCAAATATTCATGTGCAATAATGTTAAGTTACAATAAGTTACGACTTATATAAGTTGTAACTCCAGGATGATTTTTCAAAAGCCTCATGAGCAATGTGAAAGAATGCATATACCAAATATTCTACTTCTAAATTTTTAATTTTAGACTTTCAGAACTTTTTTTATGAGGAGGAACATAAGGATCCAGACTCCATCATCTTACAGTAATAGATCTGATTGAGACATTGAGAAGGTAAGTGACTAGCCCTTGGCCACAAGGCAGGACCTAAGCTAAGATCTTCCGGACTTCCTGTAGGCCCTCCATCTACTCTACTACATTGTTTTTCTCTTTCAATAGACATGTGAGGACTTTATTCAATTTGACGGGAACTTCCTTTTTACTTGAAAATTTTGTTCTTGTCAACTATGGATTCAATTATTCCTATATGAAGACAGGAGAAGCTATTGTCTCTTTTGTTAGGAACAGAAAAACAGTTAAAATTTGTTTATAGTTGAAGGTGAAAATGTATCCATAAAAATGTGTGTGTATGATACACATAATTTATATTTATTTATTTTATAGATAGATAATGTAAATTGCAAATAATGACATCTTTGAAGCATGGAGCATGAGGCCACTAGAGGATAGCAGATGAAGCCAGGACTACCTAGATTTGAGTACCATCATTGATACATACAGAAGCTCCTGCTATCAGTGAAATCATAGGTCTGATTTTCAAAAGAAGTCAGAGGGTAGGTTAAAAGAATAGTGGACTGAATTAAGAACTTAGTTTTGAATCATGGTTCTGAAAGCTAAAAATCTGTGTGGCTTTCTTGTTGGTGGACTTATTTTCAATTTATACTGTTTTGCTAGGATTTTATAATAAATATTAATGTTTTTTATAATATTAATAATATAATCTATAATATATATTATAATTATATATAATATATTATATTATATATTTAATATATAATAATATAATAATAATATTAATGATTTTATAATAAATATTAATGTTGATCTTCATGAAACTAAATTTGATTTTAATGCATTTTAGTTTATATCCAATTTCTAAAGATCAAATTTTTCTAATTGCAATACTTATCTTACTGACTTGTAAGGAAACTTCTCTACAAACCTTAAAGAGTCATAGAAATGTGAATTATGTTTATAACACATTCCCTGTTCAAGAACCAACATTATCTGACCTTTTTCAAGTAAAAGTTCCCTCCATCCTATCAATTTTTACTATAAAATTCATGAATTGTGACTAAATATGGGATATAATGGCCCTGGAATTTACAAACAAGTGAAAATTTTCTGCATTTTTGATTTGCATAATATGTTCTTTATTCTATCTGAAATTATCTCTAAGATAATTAGAGCTTTCATTGCTTTTTCAGGTGAGGTGAAAAAAGTTAGTCTTGATGATCTAGAATGAGTTCAAAGCATACATTGAGGAAAATACCTGATTCTTCTGATCAAGATTATATTCTGAAATGGACTGGGGAGGAGCCAAGATGGCGGAGTAGAAAGACTCACGTATGCTAGCTCCGGAACCCACAGCCCATAAATTTCCCATAAAAAGAACTCCCCACAAATTCCGGAGCAGTGGAACCGCGCAGCAGCGGAGGGGAAGAGATTTCCGTTCCAGAGAGCCCTAAAAAACCAACCCCAAAGGTCCATTGTGCACCAGACGTGGAGCGAAGCCCCTGCGCTGCCCTGCCCGGGGGCCCCAGGGGAGCAGACCCGAGCAGGCTTCAGGGACAGAACCTCTGGTGGCCACGAAGGTGCCTCCACCCACGGGCACTACAGGTCAGTGAGAGAGACTTCTGGGCTGGCTGAGAGGGGAGCGGAGTGTCTCCGTGAGTTGGGCTCCCTTGGGAGGCAGCAGCAGAGGCAGCGGCAGAGGCAGTGGCGCTCCCAGAGCAGAAAGGAGCTCCACTCCATTATTGAAGGTCTCCACAAAAACCCCCTGAGGGAACTGAGCCTGGGAGGCGACCCTGCCCCCACCCAAGAACCAGAACTTAAGCTCACATTGAATAGCAGCCATGCCTGCTGCTGAAAGCCCTGAGGCTGGGAAGCAGCATTTGAATCTCAGACCCCAAGCCCTAGCTGGGCAGATCTAGGCAGGGGTGCAGACAGAAATCAAGTAACTGGCTGGGAAAATGCCCAGAAAAGGGAAGAAAAATAAGACCATAGAAGGTCACTTTCTGGGTGAGCAGATGTTCCTGCCTTTCATTTCTGATGACAAGGAACAATGCTTACCATCAGGGAAAGACGTAGAAGTCAAGGTCTCTCTACCCCAAACATCCGAAATAGATATCCAATGGGCTCAGGCCATAGAAGAGCTCAAAAAGGATTTTGAAAATCAAGTTAGACAGGTGGAGGAAAAACTGGGAAAAGAAATGAGAGAGATGCAAGAAAAGCATGAAAAACAGGTCAATACCTTGCTAAAGGAGACCCAAAAAAATGCTGAAGAAAATAACACCTCGAAAAATAGGCTAATTCAATAGGCAAAAGAGGTTCAAAAAGCCAATGAGGACAAGAATGCTTTCAAAAGCAGAATTAGCCAAATGGAAAAAGAGGTTCAAAAGCTCACTGAAGATAATAGTCCTCTCAAAATTAGAATGAAACAGATAGAGGTTAATGACTTTATGAGAAACCAAGAAATCACCAAACAAAACCAAAAGAATGAAAAAATGGAAGAGGATGTGAAATATCTCATGGGAAAAACAACTGACCTGGAAAATAGATCCAGGAGAGACAATTTAAAAATTATGGGACTACCTGAAAGCTATGATCAAAAAAAGAGCCAAGACATCATCTTTCATAAAATTATCAAGGAAAACTGCCCTGATATTCTACAACCAGAGGGCAAAATAAGTATTGAAGGAATCCATCGAGCACTGCCTGAAAGAGATCCAAAAAGAGAAACTCCTAGGAACATTGTGGCCCAATTCCAGAATTCCCAGGCCAAGGAGAAAATATTGCAAGCAGCTAGAAAGAAACAGTTCCAGTATTGTGGAAATAAAATCAGGATAACACAAGATCTAGCAGCTTCTACATTAAGGGATCAAAGGGCGTGGAATAGGATATTCCAGAAGTAAATGGTGAGAGAGAAATGTAGTGGGAGGAGAGAGGGTGAAATGGAATGGGGTAAATTATCTCTCATTCAAGAGGCAAGCAGGAGACTTTTTGGTGGAGGGAAAAAGAGGAGAGCTGAGAAAAAAACATGAAGTTTACCCTCATCACATTCGACTAAAGGAAGGAATAAAATGCACACTCGTTTTGGTATGAAAACCTATCTTACAATACAGGAAAGTGGGGGAGGAGATAAGTAGGATGGGGGGGGATGATGGAAGGGAGGGCAATGGGAGGAGGGAGCTATTTGAAGTCAACACTCGGGGAGGGACAGGATCAAAAGACAGAATAGAATCAATGGGGGGCCGGATAGGATGGAGGGAAATACAGTTAGTCTTACACAACATGACTGTTATCGAAGTCATTTGCAAAACTACACAGATAGGGCCTCTGTTGAATTGCCTGCCTTCCCAAAGGGAATGGGTGGGGAGGGAGGGATGGGGAGAATTTGGAACTCAAAGTTTTAGGAACAACTGTTTAGTATTGTTCTTGCTACTAGGAAATAAGACATACAGTTAATGGGGAATAGAAAGTCATCTGGCCCTACAGGACAAAAGAGAAGATGGGGACAAGAGAAGGGAGGGATGATAGAAGAGAGGGCAGATTGGTGATAGGGAAAATTAGAATGCTCCGTGTATTGGGGTGGGGGGAGAGGATAAAAGGGGAGAAAATTTGGAACCCAAAATTTTGTGAAAATCAATGTAAAAAGTTAAATAAATAAATTTATATTAAAAAAAGAAAGAAAATCCAATGTATTGAAAAAAAAAGATTATATTCTATCTTCATATGTCCTTCATCTTTGCCACATGAAAAATTATCTATTTCTTGTTAAACTGTATCCAACATCTGCAACCTCTTTCATAGGAAACAAACCACCAAAACCCAAATGGAAAAACTTTGTGTGTTACTTACTCTTGATAGATTACAATTTGGCAAAGTTGGAGTTGAACTTCATTTGGCAAATGCTGAAATGAGCTATTCTTCTTTAGATGTTCTTGAATCTTAAAAAATATATATATAATTTAAACAAATTAGCAGTTGGCTTCAATCTCTGCACTACTGCTTTGGCATAACTATCTCTAAAATATAAATCCAACACTTGTCGAGCCCCGCTGTCCTTTGGTAGATGTTTTAAAAAGTGCATCCTGATATCTATATAGATAATATAGCTGACATTATTACACAGTGTTTTACAGTTAATACACAGAACAATAAGCATTCACATAATGCTTTATTTGGTATTAGCAACAGTTTTATGAGGTACATAGTACAAGTATTCTGACTCCGTTTTAATAGATAAGAAGATGAAAATCTTACCTCATATTTCATCGAGAAAAAAAAAAATGAGGTTATTTTCTGAGAGTTTCCTCTTCTCTTTCCCTCATCATTTCATCTCACTAAGATGGCTTCTTCCACTTTCTTTTTCTTCACTCCTGTTTCATGTGAAAAGATAGCCCTTCCCCTTGCCAAGACTAATTCCCTCCCCATGCACCTGTTATCCCATCCCACCCTGTCTCCTTCAGCAGACTACACCCTCTATCTACCTACTTGGTCACTTATCTTCAATCTTTTCCTGTCTATTGACTGCTTCCCTGCTACCTAGATGTCTGCCCCATCCTCAAAAACTTTCACCTGATTCATCTATCTCTGCTAGCTATCATTCTGTATCTCATCCTTTTTCTGGTTAAATTTCTAGAAAAGGCTGTCTGCAGTTGACTAGCCCTCATTTCTTTCCCCTTACTTCCTTCTTAAGTCTGCATTCTGGCTGCCAACTTTACCATTCAACCGAAACTGCTTTCTCCAAAGTTACCAATAAGTCTAGTGCCCTTTTCTCAGTCCTCGATGATCTCTCTGCAATTTTTGACATTGTCAACTACTCATTTCTCCTTGATATTCTTTCCTTCCTGGGTTGTTGTGATATTGTTCTCTCCTGATTCTCCATCTACCTGTCTGACCACTCCTCAGTGTCTTTTGCTGGATCATCATCTAGTTCATGCCCATTAACTGTGGTTGTTACCCAAGGCTCTATTCTGGGTCCTTTACTCATCTCCCTCTATATTAGCTCATTGGGGAATCTCATCCACTTTCATGAGTTCAACTACCATTTCTGTGCAAATGATCCTCAATTATTTGTCCAGCTCTAACCTCCCTATTGACATCCAGTCTCACATCTCTGTCTATTGGATACCTCAAACCAAATATCCTTGTAAACATTTTAAATTCAACATAGCCAAAACTAAACTTAATATCTGTCCTCTTCCAAACTTCTCTTTTTCTATAGAGTACACCACCATCCTCTCAGTCACCTGGGCTAATCTAGGTGTCATCCTTGATTTCTCAGTTTTTCTCTCACCCACACCACCAATACAATGAGCTGTCAAGTCCGATCTTTACTACCTTTGCAACATTTCTCATATATGCCTCCTTCTTCCCTCTAACACTGCCACCACCCTGGTCCAGGGCTTCGTCACCTCACAGCTACACTATTGCAATAGTCTACTGGTTGGTTTCCCTGCCTCAGTCCTCTCCCCACTCCACTCCATCTTCCACTCAACTGTCAAATTGTTCTTCCTAAAACACACCCCCTCATTTAGTCAAATTCAGTAGCTCCCTATAGGTTCCAGGATCAAATATAAAATCCTCTGTCTTTTAAAGCCTCCCATACCCTGGCCCCTTCCAGCCTTCACAGTCTTCCTATTCCTTACCTCTTCCCTCCCAAACACACACATATTCTACAATCTAGTGACACTAGCATCCTTGCTGTCCCTTGCACCAGAAACTATCTCCTGCTTTTCCTCATATTTGAAACTCTCCTTCATCTCTGCCTTGTCACTTGCCTGAAATCCTTTAAATTCCAGCATTTCCTTGATGTTAGTGCCTTCCCCTCTGTTGATTTTCCTGAACATACATTATATAAATCTTATTTATATATAGTTGTTTATATGCTATCTCCATTAGACTGTAAAATCTTTGAGAACAGGGGCTATCTTTTACCTTCTTTGTATCCTTAGTATATATGCTTTGTATCCTTCTTTGTATTGCTTAGCATAATGCCTGGCACATACAAAGGTTCTTAATAAATGCTTGATAATTCAGAGAAATAAAACAACAGAGATAATAGGAGGAAGAAATAAGATAGGAACTTAGTTAATTTAAAGCCCAGGAATTTTTCTTCCCACTATATCATAATTACCCATAAGATATGAAAATATGTAAAATTCAGAAGGAAGTCTCAAAAGCCTTCCTCTGAGTGATGGAAAAAAATATGAAATGAAATCAGGAAAATGTCCTGTTTTTATTTATTCAACTAATAAAATCTATTTACTTTTCTTCCCATATACCCTCTATCAAAAAAAGAAAAAAAATCACCTTGTATTAGATATGCATAGTCAAACAAAACAAACACATATTGACTATATCCCAAAAATATATGCCTCATTCTTCATAAGGAATCTATCACCTCTCTGTCAGGACATAGGTAACATGTTTTGTCAGTGGTCCTCTTGGATTATGATTAACCACTACATTGACCAGAATTCTTAAGTCTTTTGAAGCAGTCTGACTTTTAAAATATGTTTGTAATTTATAAATTGCTCTTTCATTCTACTCATTTCCCTTTGCATCAGTTCATAGAAATCTTTCCAGATTTCTCTAAAATGGTTCCTTTTATAATTTTTAGATCATAATTTCATTATATTTATATAATCATGATTCAGTCATTCCCCATATGGTGGGCATCTACTTAATTTATAAATCTCTGTCATTACAAAAGAATTGCTATAAATATTTGGGTACATAAAGGTCCTTTTTCCTTTTTCTTTGATCACTTTGTGGTAAAGCCTTTTAATAATTTAGCTGGTTCAAGCTGTATGTCCAGTTTTAAGGAAACATTCTAATTGTAAGCTGAATCAATGGAGCTCTATAGTACATTTACAATGACTGGGTGATGATGTCTCTTTCCTACCCCCATCTAGTTAACTGTTTACAATATATCAACCCAAGCACTTGCTGCTGTATCAAGCATTTAAAAGTTAAATATCATGCCACAGTTTCTTATCAAAGGATTTTTTAAAGTACAGAGTGATAGGTAATTTTAAAATATGAGTTAAAAAAGAAAAGCATATCATTCAAAATTAATTCTTTTTCTGATAAGTTAAATAATTTAAATCTTTATCTAGCAACTTTATGAAATTCTCTACTCTTCAGCCTGCTAAGAGAAAGGACTGTTCTGACTAATTAAATTTTCTCATTAATAGTTAACATGCATCATACATAGATAATGCATTTTTAAAAGAAATAAAAGATGGAAAATACTAAAACTATACTTAGCATAATTTTTTTTTTGACAATTCAAAATCTCTTCAGAACTCTATGATGTCCCAAGATGATTTATTTTCATATCTTGATGGATACAGGATTTCATTACTGTGACTGCAGTTTGATCCCTCCTTTGGTGCAGATAGCAATCCCAAGCACAAGTACTCTACAGAGGATTCAATAAGCTCTTAAGGTATTTTAATATCTCAGGGGTACCAATGGAGCCTTGCAATAATCTATTTTTATTTTCCATTTGACACTGATCACAACAATATCGTGGAGAAGTTTAACCAATATAAAAACAATTGCCACAAAGAAAAGACTAAAAGCATCTAAAAATTACCCTAATTGGAAAATACAATTTATTTACCAACTGGAGAGATGTGGCAATAGAGGGGCAATAAGCCAGAGAACCTAAATTCATTTTAAAAATCTTATAGAAAAGGCTGGTGGAAGATTATAAGCAGCATAGCCTCACAAGTAAGAAGCACTAAAGGGGCAAAAGTTTAACGAAAGCTTGGTGAGAGCCCTAATTAAGTAAAGCCATCCTGAGAGCACTTAAGAATGAAACTAGAAGAGCAGCAAAAAAGAAGAAGGAAAAGGTCAACAGAGATTTTTTTTTTACAACAAACTCCTTTCATCATCAAGGACTATGGAGCCACCACGTTTGGAGTCAAACAGCATAGCTTCAGATACGCCTATGGAGGAAGTACAAAATGGCATCAAAGAAAACCAAGACAGTACTAACAGCTGAACCCAACCAAGGACATAGAGAGGAAGTCCTTTGTGGAAGCAACAATTTTAAGCTTACTGAAAGATGAATTCTAAATGAATGCTGAGGAGAGGAAATTTTTCTTTTAAATCTTGAACCTTAAAATTTCTAAAAATTCTAAACAATTTCTAGAATTTCTTTAAAAATTTCTAAAAAAAAAAAACCCACCAGTAACTACAGATCCACATACCTACTTTCCCATCTGCAAAAAAAAATTTGAGAATAATCTTCTCATGCATCAAGGGTATCCTTTATGAGAGTATATTAAGGAAACTAGTAGACTTTGACGAATAATATTTCGCAGTAGACTGCATCTTTGCCATCATAAAATTAACTAAAAGACTATTTGTAGTCTCACATCATTGTCCTTCAACATGTTTTGTAAATGAGTTTGTGTCCTAAATCAATGATGATCTTTCCATCTAATAAAGAGATCAAATATTTGTTGGCAGAGAAAGTGCTTAGGCTGTCATCTCTTTATTGTGACAACTGTTTTCATCTAAATAATGGTGATAGCCAGTTTCTTTCTAATTTCCCCCTTTTTTCAAGTTGAGTTTATTTCAACAAATGTGATTGTATCTGCTATAATCATATGCAGAATCACATTCTCATCTTTATCCTTATTTTAAATTTGATATTTACTTTGTCCTTTTCTCTGACCAGTTGATAATCTGTCTTACATGAACAGAGATTCTAAAATCGCTACTATTCAATTCAATAACCATCAGTTGTCTACCTGCATACAAGGCACTGTGCTAGATCCTAGGAATACAAAGACAAATTACTGTAAGTCTCTAATTTTCCATTAGAGGAGGTGGATATCTATAACAAGTATCTTCTTTGTTGATTGAGACATAGCCAATTTCATTAAACTCTGAGTTAGCATTGTTCTATGGTTTCAAACTTTTCTTATAAAAGCTGTCTATAATGTACAAGCAAGAACTTTTGGAGAAAGCTATGAGCCTTTGGCCTCACTCATTTCTTGATCCTAAACTATTATTTTCCAAGATCGTTTTCACTCATTTTCAGATCAGTCACCAAATATCAATGTATGTATTAGCTTGGTTTAGAGAATCTTATCAAATTCTTCATAGACTTTATCTTCTTTCTTCAGTCTCTGAAAAGAATGTTGGATGATGAATTGCAATTGTTTTCTTTATGGTGTCTTTCCTTATGTTCATTCTGATAATTCCAGTGTGAGATTGCCTAATTCTTGTGAAATGATTTTTATTAATGCCTTTGGGTTTACAATATTGAATAGAAAAGAGGAGTCAATTAGAGAATAGTAAAAGTATTACCTTCCTGCAATAAGGTCAAGATTAAATAATGCAGTTTTATAGAGGCCATAGTCAATGTAATCGTGGCTTCTTTCAGTACCATTCAATAGGAAGTAAGTAAGAAAAGGCAAATTCTGGAAATAATATAGGTTTAGGACTTGGCAAAGTAACAGAACTGGACTAGCAACAGGACAAAGGAAGAGAGAATTTAAGGACAAAGGATAAGTTAATCATACTGTCAAGATTGGAGAAGGGTGAGTGGCATTGAGGTCAGAGCAAAAGTGATGATCTGGGAAGGCACTAATAGATTGAGGGATTGGTGGTCATAGTAAAGAAGAGAAATAATTTTCATAGGAGATATGGGATCGCAGATTCAGAGGTGGGAGGGATTTTAGAGACCAGCTAGTAATTTTACAGATGAGGAAACTGAAGTCCAGGGAAGGGGGAAGAATAAGGAATAAGCATCTATATATTACCTACTATGTGCCAGGCATGGCACTTAGAGCTTTACAAATATTATCTCATTTGATCCTCACAACAGCCCTGGGAGATAGGTGCTATTATCATCCCTCTTACGCAGTTGAGGAAACTGAGGCAAACAGAGGCTAAGTGACTTATCCAGGGTCGCATAGGTAGTAAATATCTGAGACTAGACTTGAGTTCACATCTTTCTGACTCTAGGTCTGGGGTTCTATCCACTGCACTACCTAGCTCCCTCCCAAGGAAGTTAAGTGACTTCCTTAATGTCATATAGGTACTAAATAAATGAGATGGAATTTGAACCCAGTCCTGAATAGAAAATTATGGTCAGAAAGAGGGTTTTTAGTATTCTTGATCATGGAAATTAAATTTTATAGGTGGTTGTGAGATCATGGATATGATCACTCTTTGCGTACAGAATATAGGGCCATGGGAATTGAGGAGACTGATAGAACTATAAGTCTAAGCAAAGTGTTGGAAAGGATAACATGTATATTTAAGTTGAGAGGAAAACTACAAGTCTGGTAGTAAACCCCTTGAAAAAAGGAGAAAGACCTAGGAGCTTATAGATAACTGCCACCAGGATCTGAACAGAGTATTCCTCAAAAGAGGAAGAGTTGCTAAGTGATAGTGGGTCTGGAAGCATCAGCTAGGGGAAAGGAATATGTCTTCTCCTTCTCCTGGTTCAGTATGACCATAGGCATGAAAGAAGATGCATCTAACACTAGGGAAGATAGTCAGATATCAATGCCTTTTGAGGGGATGCAGGTCTCTATGAGTGCCAGAAGATGGAAGAGGAACAGAATGAAAAAAGGAAGGAAGAAATTCAGGAGGAAAAGGACAAAGGAAAATTTGTTAATGATAGAACAGAGGTTTCAGAGAAGGAATGCTGGATGAGTGTGGAAGAGGAAAGTAAAGTTAGCAGAGACTTGGGAGAGGAAGGTTTGAATGGATAGGAAAGAGAGAAAAGCTCTCTTATAGTATCGGGGAAAGGAGCTGATTTTTGCTTAGGCAAGCAGTACAGTTCTGTAGCACTAAGTATGGGAAAAAAAGAGGTGGAAGTTTATTGGTCAAATAAGTAAGTATCTCTTAAGTTCTTACTACCTGCCAGAGACTATGCCAAGTGCTAGGATTAAAATGACAAGCAGAAAAGGTCTTTACCCTTAAAGTGCTTACATTCTAATAGGACCAGATTTTATATAAAAGGAAACTGAAATGTAGGATCAGGAAAAAAAATAAATCCAGAAATAAAGCATGATAGATTGAGTATATGGAGTTAGGAGTACAACCTAAAGAAAAATGAAGGTTGGCCTGAGCATCCTTGTTAAAAATAAGGTTCTGGGAAGAACCAGACAATCAAGAGGTAGAGGCTACAGATACAGAGGGTACTTTCAATATGTCAAGTCCAAGAGTGGGGTGAACTTCCAGTGTAGAGGGGTTTCTATGGCATGGTAGAGAAAGTCTGAAGAGTCAGACATGTAGCCTGGGGAGGAATGAAGGAATGTTGGTGAGAGAATGGAATGGTGTCCCATTTGACCAGGGCCTTGCTCTCAAGAGTCTTTTGAATGGAGCAGGGATAGGCAGGAGGGTAGCTACAGCGCTTTATCAAGTATTAGGGAAGAAAGAAGATTGGGACCAATACCATCAGCTCTATTTGTAGAAAGGAAACTGGCAGCAAGGAGTTTGATAAATGAATTTCTGATTGTAGTAGTCTGGGACTAATTAAAACTAAATCTCTTGTAGTCTAATGTTAGAACACAATAAGACTTGCATGACATTCAACAGTTAACAAAAGGAGGTTTGCTTAGCAATAGTATTGAAAGGATGCTCAGACAACACTCAGTTTGGGTGGATATAGTCCCCTTCACATCTGTACAGAAAATGGGTCTGGTCAGCAGGGATGACTGTGGCTACTTCAAGCCTTGGGGCACCACCTGAAGGATTTAGGCTTTTTTATGCTTTGGGGTAACCAGGAAGCCAGGTCAAAAGGACTTGAAGCCACCAAACCCAACAGGTCTTAGCCTCTGGACCAAGGCTTGAAGACAGCTTCTTTGACTTTTAGAATTAGTGTAGCCTTCAGAGGGAAGCCCAGAGGATGTTGATCCTATCGCATAAGTCTATGGCTGGATCCTCAAAGTCTACTTCTTATGACTATGAGGCTATGATGCTGTTGCTTGAGGCTCAGATCCTTGACTGATTCCTGTAGGTGTCTGAGGCTCTGGTCTTGGGCTTCGTTGGTCCAATCCAACAACAAAAATTTTGCCAGATCCGAGCTCTGAGCTGAGCGTTGTTGTAGTGAGAAGAGACAAAGTTATCAACAGTCTCCAAACTGTCCTTGTGTATAAATCCAGTCATTCTTCTGCTCAAAATCTTCAAGGACTTCCTACTTTCATCAAACTCAAATTCCTTTGCCCCTATGGTAAACTCAAAGCCCTCTATAATCTGGTCCTGTCGCTGTTTTACAAGTTTTTTCTCATCTATCCTCCACGCAATCTCTGATCCAGTCAATCTGTACTATTCTCTGTCCTGTGCTTTCTATCTAGAGAAATCTATCTTATCTATCATTCTAGAGAGTGCCCTCTCCCTCTTCATCCATCGTTCTTGTAATATCACTGTACATATACTTAAACATACTTCCTATAAGAAAACTATAGCTGAACCTCAAACACACTTAGAAAGGGACCCAGATTTGTTTGTTTTTTGAGAATATATAAAAGTTTTGCATAAAATTTATTCCTTAGAAAAATGTATATCTCTAATTTTAACATATCTTTGGAAAACCAGTTTCAACTTCTATCATTTTTAACTACAGAGACTTTTCAAGGAGTATAATCATTTTAAATCTGACAATTGTGTCCATACAGAAAGAATTCAGTCTGTCACTTACAGCAGGATTTTAGTTAACCATAAGTTTTAGAAGCATAATGTTCAATTCCTCAAACTAAAAGTGGGATCCAAGATGGACACAAGACAAAGCCATAAACAGTTATGTGCTAAAGGCATTGGCTTTCAAAACTGTCTGGTGCCCCAAAATGATGACTTAGTCTATTCTAAAATGTTTTTTACTTTGAAATGCCTAAAAATCAATGTTCTTTTTTTACTTTGTAGCTCATTATAAAATAAAATAAATTATAGCTTTTATGAGATTAAAACACAAAAGAAATATAAAACCAATTTACCTAAGCATATTAAAGTTTAAATAAGGGTAGAAAAGATATACTTAAATTCTCAGGAAGAAAAAAAATTCTACATAATAGGACTTTGATATTATTTCAATAAGTGATCTAAATTTTCATAGGCTTAAATAAATTGATTTTCATTCAAGTATCTCTTTAAAAAGACAAGCATAATAAACATTATGTACTGTATATATCACAGATACATATACTGTTAGGCTATATTTGTTTTAAAAAAATAGAAGTATGACTTGATAATATTTTAATCATATTTTTTCCAAAAAGAATTTTTCTCACCTGTCTGAGATCTTCTGTACTTCTTTGATGTGGGCAAGTAGATAACAGACTCTTAAGTATTTCAGAATCATTGGTCTGAAATATTAAAAAAAAGTATGTAAGTTATTGATTTGCAAGAACCATACCTAATTTGTCCTCATGAACACTAGCTTTGCTCTAAAGCAGAAACAAATTATAGCTATCAGCAAAGTAAATCCTCTGATTACATATCACTACTTTTATTTTGCTTTACAAACTTTTTTTAAAACACCTTAAGATACCTATTTTTCCCTACATGAAACTTGGTTGTCTTGATGAATACTGGGAATTTGCTAGATCATAATGAATCTACATCCAAATTGGTTTAAAGTAATTTTTGATGGTATTATTCAGGCATTCTCCACATGTTCTAGAGAAGAATTTACTTCTGCCCAACTCAGTTCTGTGATCTACAACAGAGATATCAAACACACAATCCAGGAAACTATAAATGGTGGAGGGAAGATACTATGCTCTATCAAATATTAGGAAAGAAGAAAGATTGGGACTTCTATCAGCAGCCCTATTTGTAGATGAATAATGCCACCCGTAACATTCTCAAGGGCGAACCAGATAAAAATGTAAATGAGAAGTTAACAGAGTAAGTAAAAATACAATTACATATGTATAATATTAATTTGTGGTCTCCTAAGTTAATATGCAGCCCTTAAGAATCTTTACATACAGTTTAGTTTGAGTTTGATACCACTGATCTACCCCATGGATCAGTAAGACTCAGAAACTGGGGCCAGAAACAAACCCTGGTAATGAACATAAATTGAAAATGAAATTGCATCACATCAAAAACACAGCAATTTGAGGTTTCATCTGAGGTCAACACATTCACGAAAAAAAATACAAAAATTAAAAGAAACTTCATTCTATTTAATATTATGCAGATTCAATTGTAATTGTTTGAATTATGTTTTATTCTGTTACATATTGATGTAATTATGTTAAAATGATCCACAATATAAGTAACATATTCAAATATTTCCAACAAAATTAACTGTACTAAACTGTTCTGTGATTTTAAAAAATCCTTCCACCAAAAAAAGTTAAAGACTTTGCTATTCCTAAAATCAGATATGCATTTATTATAATGCAAGCACACAAAAAAATACAAACCAGGTTCATTTTAGCTTCAGTGAAGATGTTCAATAACATTCTATTTCTAATTCTATTTTGCATCTTAAGATGGAAGACCACCCACTCTACTGCTGGGCTGTTTCCAATATATCTGAAGAAGAAAAGTAAAATAATAAAAATGTAGCAATGAATACTAGAATGACATAATTTTTATACCATCTACAAATGTTGGTACACTTTTAAATTTTTATTGACATTTGTTTTTATAATTCTCTCAATATATTCCCCCCCACATCATGCAAAATTTTTATACAACTGACTTGATATAGTATTTAAAGAATTTCAGTATACCCATTACTGTAAATGAAGCCAGAAGATATAAAGAAGTTTACAACTAAATGTAAGGTTGGCTCATAGTTTCTCCTCAGAGAGGTGAATAAAGAAATTGATATCATTATGCAATAAAAATCATTTCTTCCTATGGGAAAACACTCATCTCACTTTCCACTACTCATAATAAACATAGACAAGGGACAACTATAAAGAAACAATTTATGTACCAATATCCATTGAAAAGATGAAGCGAAAAAATTATATGAAAAATTGACAATATCTGCCATAAATTAACATAAAACTCAGTATTTTCTTCAAACCCTGGAATATTACAAAGTTTCCTAAATGAGAATGATAATGACTCAAAAGCATCCAGACTCACACAGGAAAAACCAAGTGAATAAAGAATTCTGTGATCCAGACAATAATGTGTAGTTGTATAGATGACTTGTAGAGGTTGATGGTTCATTGGTAGGTAGGTAGATAGACAGACAGACAGAAAGATACATAGATAGATAGAAAGTATATAGAAGGCTAGCTAGCTAGCTATGATTTTGAATAATGGATATCACAAACCCTAAGGAAGAAAAATTTTCCAAGAAGAAATGGAGAGATTCGTGGTGGATATGAGTAGGTTACAGCACATTACAAACGTAAAACTATACAAAATAAATGGCATAAAAGTTATCAAAGAGATGACTGGAAAAAGAGGTAGGATCATATAGTAACATCAAGGGCTAACAACTGCTACATTGGTACCCAGTTGAATTCAAATAAATACGCATTCGCTGAACACTCCAGATATACAAGGTTCTGTGTGAGGTGCTGAAGGCTAAGACCAAGACAAAAATGAAATGCTCCTGCCCTAAGAGCCAGAAGACCTATCTATGAGGACCCTAACGTATGGTATGAACCAATGTGTACAATTTTCAGATGATGAGTGACTATCAGCTTGAGCCTTGTCAGTTTCTTACAAACATGCACAGATCTCTCCATCTTAAAAAAAAAAATCCTTACTTGACTCTACTATCCCCTCAAACTTTCTTCCTATATCTCTCTTCTCTTTTTTCCGGTAAAACTGTTTTTGTTTCAGCTGCCTACTTCCAACTCCCTTTCCTCTTCTCTTATTCACTTCTCAGCCCTTTTTCATCCTGGTTTCAAACCTCACCACTCAACTGAAATTATCTTCAAAGTTTCCAGTGGTGTTTTCATTGACAGATGTGATGGCCTCTTCTCAGTTCTCATTTTTCTTGAAATCTCCAGAGCTTTGATGCTGTTAACCAAACTTTCTAGATAATCTCTCCTCTTTTTTGACACTGATTTTTTTTGGTTCTCTTCCAGCCTCACCAGTGCTTTTTCATCTGTGTTGTTGGATATCATCTATAGCCTACAGTGTATGTGTAGTAATCAAAGGCTCTATCATGGACCATCTTTTCTCTCTCTATCTTCCTTCAGTAATCTTATCTGCTACCATGAGTACGATTATCTTCTCTACATGTAGAATAACCAGATCCTACTCTCTCTCTCTCTCTCTCATTCCCCTTCTACATTAAACTGTCTACTGAGCATTTCAAACTGTATGGCCCTTTGGCATCTAAACATTTCCAGTCAGTTGCCAAGTCTTGTCAGTTCTACATCCACAACATCCTTCACATCTGTTCCCTTGTCTTCAGTCACATGGTTAACAACCTTTCAAATCCTCATCAATTTTGGAGTACACAGAGATATAACTAAAGAATGTCAAGATCCACATATTGTCATATATTTTCCAACACATTTAAATGTTTAGGTATTTCTAGAAAATATATTTAATTTGAATTGAAGCCAAATTATCAAACTAAGATCACAACTGATAAAAAAAAACACCTCAAATAGTGCTTTCTTTTTACATGATCTCAAGTGACACTCAAAACTATGAAGTATACAAAGTATTGTTAATTATTTTACATTTGAGGAAACTGAGGCTCAGAGAACTTAAATAACTTGCCAAGATGGTGTAGCTAGTAAATAGAAAAACCAGGATTTGAGACAAAATCTACTGATTCTTAATCTTCTTTTAAGCAGATTCTTTTTCTAGAGTGTTATTGATGCTTTCCCATCACTAACTGCTTCCCCAGAAGCAGAATCCAGAATCCTCCCTGGTAATAAAGAAAAACATTTATGCAAAATAAACTGACACAGTGAATCTATTTGACAGTATGCAACCTTTTTATTCATGGTCCGTCCTCTCTCTTTGAAATAAGGAAGAGAGTTTCAATCCCCACCCTGTATCACTGCTGTGCTCCAGTTCAATTAGCAGCACAGAAGCCCTGCTGACATACTAAATAGATCATGACAGAGCAATCAGTTGGACCAACCTAGAACTCAGTTTGGATTGTTACACCATGAATTTGTCTACAATTCAATAAGTCTAATTCACAAACTTGACCATAGCCAGAAATGAAGTGTTTCTTACAACTACACTCCAACCCGTTCATGGGGTTTCATTAGATAGTGCCTTAATCTGTAAGATTATATATAAAAGATTAGTACACAAGAAGTTTAAAAAATCTCCATGGGAAAATTCATTTTAAGAAGCTTAGTAAGATGTGATGTACCAATTTCAAATTACTGAAAACACATAAAATACTCCACGACAAAACTGCAGTCCCATGTAGCCAAGAAACTATCGTGCCAAAAACAAAAATGAGTGAACATAACTGTACAGCCTGATCAATAAAAGTTATTGACTAATTTGATGGCATCAAAGCTTATAATAGGTTGCATAGATTATATTCAGATGCAAATATATATTTCTTATACTCTTGGAAATTGGACCAAGTGACATAAAAAGACAATAACTGATATTGGCAATAGTTTTATAATTTTTTTTGGTACAACATCCATAAAAAGCTTAGTTGATCTTAATGAAATAAAATTATGTTTGAACACTTCAAATAAAACTTAAGTAAACATTTGGAATGACCCATTCTCCCCCAATCTCTACACACACACACACACACACACACACACACACACACACACACACGGAGGAATAAATGTTTAATAATACAGTATTGCACCCAACTAAAAGTTTCCATCACAAGTTAGATAGTATTTGCACATTAAAGGGGGCAGAATGAGAGTAAATTGATTCAATATACACTAATATGATATAAAAGAAAGGCAGCATTATCTTATCTGAAAATTTATATAAGTAGCATGAAGGACAAGTCTTCCTCTCAAGAGAGTAATAATTCTTTAAATTTTCTTTCCTTGTGGGATATTAACAATTAGCTTTAGTCACTCTTTCTGTTCAGAAATCTACCCTCCTAAGAGGGTGTGTTCTTGGAGTAGACAAGAGCACAAAATAGCTAATACTTTTTTGTGGTAATTTGTGGTTTCTGAAAGCAAGAGTATAATTGTCTACAAAGCAACAAAGGTGCCAGCCTATATTCATACTTAGGTGTTACCTATGATCACTATGTCAAATAATTCTAAAAAAGCAATTATTAAAATAAAGAGCTACAAGATTGCTCAACTCTTCTACCCAATGAGCTCACAAGTTATACCTTAGTGACACTGATGACAAAGTAAGAAAATTTTATAGCAGCACTATTTGTAATAGTGAAAAAGTTTAAGCAGCCAAAGGATGTGTCACTTGGAAAACAGCCAATTTGTGGCACAGAAACATAACATAAGCATATTGTGCCGTAAAAAATGACAAATCCAAAAAATACCAAGAAATATAGGAAAACTTAAATGAAGTGAAGCAAAGTGATGAAATCCAAATTAGAACAATATACATGATATACAACAAATATACAACAATATACAACTACTGAAATAATAACAATGCCAATGACAAGATACAGAAAAATACAAAGAAGTTCAGGTATAGACATAAAAGTAAATAGGATGTTTGTTATTCTTGTTAAAATTAATATACACATTTCTTTAAACTGAAAATAATGAAAGCTTGATGTTTCTTTCATTTTTGTTTACCAGAATGTTTTTGTGGGTTCTGGATTTAGAATAACAAATATAGTGTTAGTGGTCCTGACCTTTTTCAGATCATCCATAAAATCAACAAATATTTACTTAAGAACCTACTATGTGCAAACTACTCACCTCAGATTGATTGATGTAACAATAGACTTGGTAACGACAATAGCTCTTATGTAATGTCTTCAAATTTATTAAAAAGCTTTCCTCACAACAACCCTGTGAGGTAGGCAGTGGATTGTTACTCTCATTTTACAGAATCAAGATAGATTGTTGACTCAACTTTCTCAGAATTTCTCAATAATATAACCTGCCAGAATTTTCCCTTTATGCCAGCTCTACATGGTCAATATTTTATAATCTTTCTAAACTCCAAATTGAACTCATGGTTGGATAGTTTTAGTCTTATTCAAACATTGTACAGCAGACTGTTTTTATTCTCCTTGAAGAGGTCTATACTGAAGCAATTATCTAAGGCATTCAAATAAAAGGATAAAAAAAAAATTGCCTAAATTTTCCATCCTGAATTCCTGGGTGATCATACGAAGTTTCTACTCTCCTTTGATTGAAGCATTTCTTTATATTCTGTATAGTATTGATGTTTCATTTTCCCTCACAGGACAGTCTCTTTAAGGAACACCATCTTTAAATATGAACCCACTAAAGACTCAACATACTTCATTTTTTTTTCTTTCAGTTTCTACTGTAAATCTTCATTATGGTGTTGAAGTGACCCTGGGTTCTCTAAGGCTATCAAAACATGGCAAAACCTTGACAAGGTCTATCAAGCTGGAAAAGTTGCAAGCATTGTTCTGTAGATAATCTAGCTCAAGTCTACTGAAAGGATTACACAAGAAGGTTGTAGGTACATTATGAATTCTTTCTCCTTGGAGATGTGTGCATTCTTTCACAAGACCAAGAGAAAAATATTCCCAAGTATATTTAAGCTTTCTGAAGGTCAAAGAGAGGCAACTAGAGAGTAATGAATAGGATAGCCTTGCAGAGAAGACATGGGTTGAGGTTGGTTGCCTACTTCTTTCCTCTCTTTCCTTTTTTTCCCTGTATCTCTGTGATATAGTGAAAAAGAGTCCTGGACTTAGAGTCAACTGAAATCTAGGCAGAAGTCTTCATCTGACTCTTACTAGCTGTGTAGAATAGGGCAAATCATTTAATCCATCTCCTCAGTCCCATTTTTTTTCATGTATGAAACAGGGTCAACAATACCTGCAGTGCCTACCTTACAGGTTTGTGCAAGATGATAATATATGCCAAGTGATTTGGAAAATTTAAAGTGCCATAGAAATTTCAATTTACATTATTATTCTTATTATGAGGAAGTTAAGTAGTAGAATGGTCTGAGTTTAAATCTGTCTTCATACACTTCTAGCAATGTGACCCTGGGCAAGTCTCTTAACTACTCTATGTGTCAGTTTTCTCATATGTAAACTGGGGATAATATTTGTAAAGTTTTTTGCAAACAATTAAAGTGCGACAAAATGCTAGCTATTGTTCTTTATAACTCATATAAATTTTGCTTGGCAAGAAAAAGGAAACTAAGTTAAGTTAGAAAAGTAGTGTGGCTGAGTCTGAAAAAAATGAGGTGGCTTTGGTGATGAGAATACCTGATGACAAGACTTGGTTCTAATATTGCACATACTAGCTGTGTGAAACGGTCAGTTGCTTAATCTCTCAATGATTTCAGACAACTCTTCATCAATTACAGGTACTCCAGGTAGTTTCTTCATTGATAAAATCACAAGTCTAGATGAAATAATAATAGTATCGCTTTTTATTTCTTTTGGCCCCCACTTGATTTTTCTTTCCCCCTGTAGATTAGCGGTCTTGGATATTTTTCTGTCTTGATCCCTGCTCTGTGAACACTATAGAATAAGAATTTCTTTTCACGACACTGGATTCTTTGCTGAGGCAATCTGATAAACCAAGTTTACAAAGGATACAGGAAACAACCGTTACAATCTTATGTATTTTGGGTTGTGCAGCACTTTTCAGTCTGATTCTAGAGATTTTTAGACATGCTAAAAGAACAAAAAACACGCCAGCGCAGTTTTAAGGAGATAGGGTGGGGGGTTTAAAAATAAAAAGGCTTTTTCTCCGGGTGTTTGATTGCCCAGGCTCCACCTCTGGCGAGAGTGAGAAGGATCAGTGGCCAGTGATAGTGATAAATTGGCCGGAAGCATACGCTTTCTGTCCCAAGAGTTGCTAATGGGGGGGAGGGGCGTGGGGGGGAGGAGTGTGGGGGAGAGGGTTTGATAAGAGTACCGAAACCCAGCTGGTTAATTGCTAGCCAAGCACTGCCTTGCCAACCCTTTGTCCTGTCCAAGGGTCCCTATCACTTTCCTAGCCCGGTCTCGGGACCCCTCTGCTGTGGAAGAACAGCCCTGGGGACAGCGGGCGGCACTGACGTTATTACGCTTGTGCCCCTGGGGCTCAGTCCAAAAGAGTGGAGAGGCTGGGAAAGGTGCAGCCTTTCCTGTCCCTCCATAGTTGGGTGGAAGGCGAAGCTCTTCTCCCAGGCCCTGGGGCTGGTAATGCGGCCGTGCGGAGCTGTTACCTTTTCAAGCTCAGGCTCAGACCGCAGATGTGCGCTAGGATCCCGGCCATCTTTCGGAACCGGACCGCAGCCCCTCCGGCCTGCCCGGGGGAGGGCAAGAGAATTAGAGCACTGGGCTTGGGGTCTGAAGAGAGCTCTCTGGAGCTTCTCTGGAGCCAGAGGTCAGATGGCGGGAACCACGCAGGCTCCATAGACGCGAAGAGGGAAGAAAAGGACCACACGGTCGAGTTCCCGCCCGCGAACCCGCGAGCCAGCAGAGCCTGGCACCAACTGCCCGAGAGAACGCCAGGAGCCCGCCGAGCGCGTTTCCGAGGTAACCACCGCTCCTCGCTCGAGCCGGAGGGGCTCAAGGAGGCAACTGCAGCAAGCCGGCCCTGAGCAGCCCACCCTGCGAGACCCCAGCCATGGAGGGATCAGTGCCCGGGGCCGGTGGCTGGTGGCGGAGCGCGCAGCGGGCTCTTCACCGTCCAATAGAAAGCCCTGGGTCGGGCTCCGACCGCCTGCTGGAGCACGGGGCGACCCAGACCTTGGGTCAGCTAGCTTGGCTTGGGAAGCTGGGAGGCGTGGTTTTCCTAATTATCCACAAATAATAATTGATAAAATATGGACGCACCCAAAACTCTGGGAAAAAAACTTGATAACGAGAATATATTAGAAACTTAAGATATGGGAGGTCTCAGGACGTGGAGTCCTAAGGATGGAATGTCCCTATTTATCTCAAGCTCAGTTTCCTTGGATGAATCATCTCCCACCACCTAACTATATTTTTCTCAGAATTCTATCCTAGACCCTCTTTCCTTAACACACTTTCATTTGGTGACCTCTTCTGTTCCCATAAGGTCAATTACCATCTCTTTGCAAACTACTCGCAGATCTATTGTATTTATGTCCAGCCCTAGTCTTTCCCCTGAGCTCCTGCCACCAATTGCCAATTGGACATTTTGAACTGACTGGTAGCAGCATGTAGAAAGCAATTTATCTTCCCTCCCCGCTCCCCAATTCCCGAGTTTTCTGAATGAGAAGTATCTGTTGAGAGCGCCACCATCCTACCCATTACCTAGGCTCGCAACCTTAGAATCATTCTGAATTCCTCCTTCATTACATATATGTATGTATCCAGTTTTAAAGTCATTTCTTTTCTTCTTCCACATTTATCCCGTTCTCAACTCACATGGCTCAGATTCAACTTGCAACTGCCTCCTAATTTGTCTCTGCCTCAAATCACTCTTCTCCAAACATCTGCCCAAAACATTTTCTTCTATTTTTTTAAATGAATTTGTTTTCAGTTTTCTACAATCACTTCCATATATCTTAGATTTTTCTCCCCTTCTCTCCCCGTCCAAGATGGAGTGCAACCTTATATAGGTTCTAACTATCCATTCTTATTAATTACATTTTCACTGTAGTCATGTTGCATAGAAGAATTAAAATGAATGGAAGAAGCCATGAAAACAAAACAAAACCTAACACAAGAGAAAATAGTCTGCTACGATCCAATTCCACAGTTCTTTCTCTGGATGTGGAAGGCATTTTGCCTCAGGAGGCCACTGGGAGTTTTTCAGGTCCTTGCACTGCTGTGAAGGGCTAGGTCTACCAGAAAAATTCCTTGCATACTGTGGTTGTTGCTGTGTACAAAGCTCCCCTAAGATTTTCTTTTAAAGCAAGGGTCTGACATTTGCTTCCCTACTCAAACTCCAAGGCCTTCCTCTACCTCTGGAATCAAATACAAACTCTTGTATTTGACTTTTAAAGCCTTTCATAACCTCTCTCCAATCATTTTTTCCAGCCCCATTATATATGATTAACCCCTCTTTTATAGACTATAGTCAGTGTTCTGTTTTCTGTTCCCCAGAGATCAGTCATATCTCTACACCCACCCCTGCCCTGGGCCTTCACAGGAGTTGTCTCCGTACCTTAAATACTTCCTCCCCACTTTTGCTTTTTGGAACCCTTAGTTTTCTTCAAGATTTAATTCAAATACCATCATCTACAAGTAGCCCTTCCCAACTTCCTCCAGCTGTGTGTGCCCTCTCCCTGAAAATTATGATCTTTCTATTCTTTTTAAATAAACATGTGTATATACATCTTGTTGCGGAGGAGGAGAAAGGTGTTATTATTCAACCCTACCTGGGTTCATTGTGGAAGCTAATAAATATTCATCCAAAGATTTCTCTATCCACAGACCAGGCACAAACTATAAATCCAGTGGTAAAATCTTTACTTTTGGCTAACATAACAATGGGAAACCAAGAAATTAAATCATTTTCAGGAACTTCTGCCTAACACATAAATGAGTACAATCTCCTCTAAACACTTTCTGTTGGGAAAGGGGGCAAATTCCCAAAAACCCAGACTTTTAGTTGAAAAAGGGAAGTTAATCTCTTGTTTAAAGGCTAGAACATGTTTACTGACTCTTCCAAAGCTCCTTCATAAACAAAGACATTTTTGCTACCTGAACTCACTATGCATCTGCAGAGAAGCAGACTTCTCTGACAGGAGTTAAATATCATCTGCTGAAGCTCCCTCCTTTGCATCTCCCAAGATACCACTCTTCTCCCTTTGGGAAGTGTTAATTTATCTTTTAGCTTAAAATGAGGTGCTTCAGATCAGTTGTCACATCTTAGCTCTTTGGGTCTAACATGGGCCAGCCTCTCCTGCCAAAGATTAGCTTAAATAGTTGTAAAGAAAGACATTGCTGACTTGCTCTCCTCAATTGAAAATGCTAGCCATAACTCCTGACTGGGTCACAACTAATGAATTGTGTTCACCTCCTCCCTGTCCCAGATTACAGGCTGTCATGGGGCACCCCACCCCCACCCCATCACCCCCACTAGCCCCACTGTCCCCCCTCTCCCCGTACCCAGTCAGTTCAGATCTTCTACTGTGTCTTTCTGAAACTACCCACTTCTCATTTATCCTTTCGTTTCCCATCATACTCCCTTCAGCTAATGGCCAAGTCATGAAGACTGCTTTGAAATTTTGATAAGCCTCAAAAAAGTATTATAAACCTTGAAAGGGAAATAAGGACATAGGAAAGTACAAATAATAATAACTAGAATTTTTGTAGCACCAGGCACTGGGCTAACTACTGTACAAATATTATTTTATCCTTATAACAACTCTGGGTAAGTAGGTGCTATTATTATAATTCCTATTTAAAGCTGAGGAAATCTGTGGCAAATAGAGGTTAAGTCACTTGCCCAGGGTCCCACAGCTAGTAAATATCTGAGGTCAGATTTGAACTCAGATTTTCTTGTTCCCATGCCTAGCACTCTAACCACTGAACAACCTAGTTGCCTAATAACCAATTTTGTAGCTAGTCTCATTGCAAAACTCCTTGTCCCTGATATCTTTAAAATCAGTTAAATTTATTTCAATCAAATTTTTCATTGGCTTTACTTTTCCTTTTTAAAAAGTCAACAATTTATTTCTAGTCTGCTAAAACATTACTATATTATGTAGCCATCCTGTGAGTAGATGCATTTGGCTGAATGCTAGCTGGGTAGCTTACCTCCTCGTCTTGTCTGCCCCCAACCTTCCTTCTCCTCTCCAAAGGAAAGTAAACTTGGATGGCCAAAAGATACCCAGTTGACTTGAGTTTTATTGATTCCTCCTATTTCCCTTCCCCCTTCTCTTCTCTCCTCTCCCCTGTTTCCCACCCAGGCTGATGTCTTTCTTTTTTCTTGGTCTCATTAAAGGGGCCATGCCCTGGCTGCTTCTTTAACAGGCCTATTCAATGAATGGGCATTGCCTCACCCTAAGTGAGTGCCTGCAAAGACCTTGGCCTGAAGGGCCCAAGGTCTCCCAGTGCATCCTGGCTCATCTCCAGTCATCCTGAGGAGCATCAGGTCTCTGGATTCAGATGGCTCTGGAGGAGAAGTGAGGCTGGTGACCTGCACAGCCCTCCCTCACTCAAAACAAAGTCAAGTGCAAGTCCTGTCATCATTTCTCTGATGGCATGGGCTTCTTTGACAATGAAGGACAAACACAATCCCAATATTATGTAGAACATGTGAAGCACACACAAAACACACATGTATACATATATACATATGTGTGTTATTTTCTCCATATGCTTTACATTTTATTTATTGACATAAGGATAAATTTCCATCATTACCACCCAAAATACACAGGTGATGCTTTATGAGAAGAGTTGGCATGGAAGAAAAATGAGCTCAGACAGGGTACTGAATTTGGAGTCAAGAGCCCTAAGTTCAAATCCTAATGCTGGCACTCACTAGTTGTCTGACAATGGTTAAGTCAACTTAAGCAGTCTGAGGCTGTTTCTTCATCTGTAAAATGGATATAACGTACTTAAACTATCTCCTTCACAGGGCTGTTGTGAAGCCCAGATGAGATGTATATGTAAAATGCTTTGTAAACTTGAGGTATATAGATGTCAGTTATTATTATAAGCATTTAAAAACATTTAATAAATGTTTAGAAATTGTACATTTATTTTATGGCGTATGTGGTTTGCATTCACTAATTCCTAGCATTCTAAAAAACAAATTTAGGTGCAGTATTTTGTGGGATTTTTTCCTTTGCAACTCAATGTAAGAAAATCTTTCTCTAGGTTCACAGATCCGGGTTATGTTAGAACTGGACAGGATCTTAAAAGTCCAACATCCTCATTTTACATCTGATGAAACTCACTCTATTGTCATTTCCCAAAAGCATTCCCAAAGCATTTGCTAAGAAATTATTTCATTTGGTCTAATATTAAATTTTAAGACACTCAGAATGCTTTCAGATGCTTTCAGGCATGATATGAGCTTTCAAAATTGTAACTTCCTTTAGCTCTATAGATCTTTTGAAAGAACATAATGAAGAAAGCAGACTTTTCTTTGAGAGACAAAAATGCAAAGTTGTCTCAATACTCAGGTGAAAATATGGCCTTCTTTATAAATGGCAGGTATATTCAACAACATTTTCTTAATAAATTAAATAGTGAAAGAATTCGTATCCAAATATATTGCAGTATAACTTTTTTTTTTGCCATGGCTCTAATAAGATAACCATTAATATTGTACATATTTACGTATATATATATATATGTTCTATTTTTCTCCTGTTTTGAAGATAGTTTCAAAATAGTTCATCGTGGTAGTCTCTAGGGAAAAATTATTGGTGACTTTAGGGTTAGGAAATGATAGAATCAGAGAGAACACAAGCATCTCTTCTGGTAAGGAGGAAAAACAAAGAGGTCAGTTAGAGAAGAACTAGAGGTGTGGTGATGGGCTCGATCCTGTGTCTTCTCTCTGCTTTCTCTCTTTAAGTGACCTCATCAGCTTTCATGAATTTAATTATCATCTCTAGGCATATAACTTATAGATCAATATAACTTCAGTCCCTTGTCATCAGCTTTAGCCTAGTGGACATTTCAGATGAACTCAGACATTTCAAACAACACATCCAATATGGAATTCATTTCCCTCCTCCCGCCCCATTCTAAACTTCTCATTTCTGTCAAAGTTGCCACCATGCTTCCTGTATAATAACATGTCCTACAGTGAACTTAGTGAGAAAGAGGCCCTGACATTCCACAACTATAAAGTACCTTGGGCATATCTATCCCTTATATATGAGCCTCGATAACAATACACTTTAAATCCATTCCCAATCTCCCCCAACCATACGGATACTGTGTGTGATTTAGGGGAAAGTATGCCTCAGGTTTGGGGAGAAAATGCTTTGTTACTACTACTCTCTTTATGATACTTGAGCAAAATGCCCTTGCTAAAGAACTGAGTCTCCTGGCTGATTGTTAAGCAAATGTTAGGAGGATAGCCACCCATAGAATTACTCCTAGAACCCCAAAATTTGTAGCAGCCACCTACTTTACCAGTACAAACATAAGTTTGGAAAGTGATCCCAAAGGGAACATTACATTTATTATATAGGACAGTTCTATGGGGGAATACATGGTACTAGGAAGTGAATGTTTACAAAAACAAGAGACATCAGCAAAGCATTAAAAAATAAAAAGATACTTTTATGAGTAGAAATTAAAACTGTAGAATTTAAACTATGTGTCTCTGGTATCTCACTGTAATGTGGTAGTGAGATAACATAGATAATTAAAACCATAGTTGTTTACTTCACAGTTAACCATTAGTCACAACTTTTAGTTTTGGTCACAAAGACACAACTTTTTCTTTCACTGAGAATTTTGCTAGAAAGCATCAAAATTTACCAACCACTTCTCTCTGCTCTTTGACAGAGATACAAAGTTACTTTGATAGAGATACAAAGCAAACAACTATAGCTAAGTGCTGGGCAACTGGAAGATGAAATGGATATAGCATCAGGCCTGAAGTCAAGAAGTCCTAGGTTCAAATTTGACCTAGGACCCTTACTGTGTGACCCTGAGCAAGTCACTTATCTTCTGTTTTCCTCAGGTTTCTCATCTGTAAAATGGGAACAATAATACCTCTCAGGATTGTGAGGATTAAATAAGATATTTGTATAACACCTGGCACATAGTAGGCACTATATAAATGTTAGCTATTATTCCTGGCTATAGGGAGAATAAAGGGGACCAAGGAGCCAAGGGAAAAATAATTAAATTATATAGGAGAAGTATTCTTTTTTTCATTTATCTTTTCTGAACATCCTCCTAAAACACATTTAAAAAGTTGGATTCTTTGAGAACTTGTCTTACATGTTCCCAAAGTTCTGCTATATATATATATATATATATATATATATATATATATATATATATATATATATATATATATATATGAAGTCATCAGGTCTGGATTTTGAATAAAAATCTGGGTTCAACGTACTCTTTCATTTGCTACTTGTGGGAATTTTTGGCTAATTACTTTACCTTGCTGGGATAGTCTTTATCTACAGGATGAAGGGATGGGACTAGATAACTTCTGAGGTTCCTTCCAGCTGTCTACCTACTATGTAATAAACCTGTATCTCCCTCCATGCACACACATGCCTTTTGCAGAGTTTATAAAATTGCTATCATTTTTGTTTCTCATTTTTTTCCCATCAAAGTGTTGTGGAAAGAGCACTAGGTTGACAAACAGAACAGAGTTTGGATCCTCCCTCTGACATTTATTAACTGTGTGCCTCTGATTTAGTAAGCATTTAACAAATGCTTAGTGACTAGCTTTTATCTTTCTGAGCCTTGGTTTCCAGATCTATGAAATAAAAATATTTGAATTACCTTCTTGACAGTCATTGCAAGGAAAAGATTTTGTAAATTGCTATCCAAATGTGAGCTATTATCATTATTTCTAATAATAATAATTCCTGTTTCAAACAAAATCATGGGAGACATATTTTTGCTGTGTTTCTTTAGTCTAAGAATTTCCAGTTTAAAAGAATTTTTGAGTTATTTAATCAGCATTGCTCCCTAAATCCCTGGAAATCTGCTGTTGAAAATTCTAAAAAACATTCCTTCCCTTTCTACCTTTCTGAACAGAGTGAGTACCCTGGATTTGTAACAGTTTGGGAAGTGGGGCCACAAAATCTTAACCATGTCCATATTCCATGGCAGTGGTAAGAATTTCACTCCAGTTCATATACTCCATCACAGCACTCATTTTGCTATCAAAAATGCTATGTATACATGAGGAACTGTTCTAGTGAACACCAAACAACTGACAGCGCTTTAGAACACAGAATAAGGTTTTTATAGATGAAGTCAATCTAATGATGCTCCATTAGTTCTCAGCTGAACATCAATACTAATGGTATCCATTTTTTTAAAAAAAGAGTCAAGGAAGTATGTCATAAGCATGTCCTCTTAACACTGAAGAATTGCCTTTTGCCAGAATGTGCCCATGGTTTGTAAAACTTAGAATTCTAAAGAAGATATATTCTACTATTAAGATGCGACTCACTTAGCACTTGCATACTGCTACCTATATCTAAATTTATATTTATGTCTTGTCTGTCAACTAAACTGTCAGATCCCTGAGGATGGGGGCAATGTATTGCATGTTATATGTAGAGAAGCCCTATTGTATAATGCAAACTGTAAAGGAGTTTGAGTCAAGTGGTTTGGGAATCAAAGCCCAACTCTAACTCTTGCTGATGTAAGCTTGGGCAAGCCACTTGAACTTTCGTGAGTCTCAGCTTCTCCATCCATAAAGTAGGGATAATAATAACAGAACTGAATATTATCTAAGAAGATACTAGCATTCTCAGTCTTTGGAAGTGATCTGTCTTTTCCTTATAATCCCAAATCACTGGCTATAGCTCAAATTATAGGTGGAAGAAAGCACTTTTAAGTTTTCTCCTTTCATAACTATATCTCAAGGTGTTTTCAAATTTTTTGTTTTTTAGGAACCCTATCAGTAAGTTTGATTAAACTTTGAAGAAAGAGGGAAAACTTTCAAAGGACAAAAATAATACTCTAGAATGGCATATGTTTATGAGAAAAATCAATAAGCATATATATATATATATATATATATATATATATATAGACAGAGGACACAAGGTAAGTTGAATAGGAAGGGATGGTAGGTAAAAAAAATAAAATTAAGGGGTAAGAGAGGAATATATTGGGAAGAGAAAGGGAGAAATGGAATGGGGCAAATTATCTCTCATAAAAGAGGCAAGAAAAAGTTTTTTCAATGAAGGGGAAAAGAGGGGAGGTGAGAGGGGGAAAAAAATGAAGCTTATTCTCATCACATTTGGATAAAGAGGTAATAACATGCACACTCAATTTGGTATGAAAATCTATCTTACACTACAGGGAAGTAGGGAAGAAAGAAATAAGAGGGGTGTGGGAGGGATGATAGAAGGGAGGGCAAATGGGAGGAGGGAGTAATTAGAAGTAAACACTTTTGGAGAGGGACAAGGTCAAAAGAAAGAATAGAATAAATGGGGGGCAGGATAGGATGGAGGGAAATATAGTTAGTCTTATACAATATGACTATTATGAAAGTCTTCTGCATAACTACACATTTATAGCCTGTATTGAATTACTTGCCTTCTCAATGGAGATGGGTAAGGAGAGAGGAAGGGAGAGAAGCTGGAACTCAAAGTTTTAGGAATGAATTTTGAGAATTGTTTTTGCATGCAACTGGGAAATAAGAAATACAGGTAATGAGGTATAGAAATCTATCTTGCCCTACAAGAAAAGAGAGAAGATGAGGATAAGGGAAGGGAGGGGTGTGATAGAAGGGAGGGCAAATTGGGGGCAGGGGTAATCTGAATGCACAGTGTCTTGCGATGGGAGAGGGGACAGAGGGGGAGAAAACTTGGAATTCAAAATCTTGTGGAAATGAATGTTAAAAACTAAAAATAAATAAATAAATTTTAAAAACTCAAGACGAGTCTTCCTAGCACTAACTTAGTACTCTATCCACTGGGCCACCTTGTTGCCCAATTATTGTATAAATAAGTATCATTCATTAAAATCTGGATTAATGACAGAACACTTTCTGATCAAAACATCAAAAGGAAAGAGACAAAAATTAGGAAAGTAATATAAGATTCATAGTATCATAGATTTAGAGCTGGAAATTACCTTAGATGAAAATGTGGTATGAACGATGGGAGAGTTAAGTAGCCAAAATACCATATTTTTATCACTTATGTAGCTTCCCAAGATTTCATGAATGATATTATTTTTCCCAGATCTAATTCTAATTCCTTAGAGGCAGTATAGCATAGAAGTTAGGTGATGGATTTGGAGTCAAGAAGACCTATGTTCAAAATCTATATTTGATAATTATTAGCTGAATGACTACAAGTAAGAAGTTTAAATTCTCTGAGCCTCAATTTCTTTATCTGTAAAATGGGGATCATAGATTTAGCCCTAGAAGGACCTGAGAAGTCATCCATTCCAACATTTTTATTTTACAAATGAGGAAATTGAAGCCCAGAGATGTTAAGTGACTTGCTTAAGATTCCATAAATAGTAATGGCAAAGATGGAATTTGAGGCTGGGTCCTCTTAGTCTAAATCCTAAATCCTTTTGACAGCACCACAATTGCCTCTAATAATACCTGAGGTACCCACTTGAAAATGACTCTGAGTTCCTATACAGAACTTTGGTTCAATAAAAGCTAACCTCCTTAGATTGTAAAACTCAATTGTTTTATTTTTCTACAATATTTACTTCATCCTAAGAAGTATGCCATGATATATATTCATTTTCTATATAAAATTAAAATTAATTTTGTTTGATAATTTATAGTCAGCATTCAATTAATGGCTATTAAATGAATAAATGAATGGCTAAGTGAATGATTTTCATTACAACACTTGGATTATTAGAAATTCTAGTATAAACTCACTTTGGAATCAGAGGGGGTGGTTTTCCCCAAAGCTATATTTTCATCGTGACAAAATCTACTTGATTTTTTTTTTAAACTGCTTGTCTCTGAAGTGGGGCCATCAGCATCAAAAAGAGAAAGTTAGGGCTTCCTCAACTCTTATAAAATATACCAGTAAGGTATTAGAATAACAGGATCATTTTATATCTGATAAAACCCTGATAAAACTTAAAAGTATAGTAGTGGGAATGGGGGAAATGGATGAGGAAGAGTATTGGAGTTTTCTGGCACTTTAAGGTGGGGGCAAGATAGGGGGAAGGGGAGCTCAGGAGAATGCCAGCCTACAATTTTGTGATAAAGTCTTTTAAAAAGACTAATTAAAGGCACAAGCAGAGTTTGGTGATGATCCTGAGCTAAAGGTCAAGAAATGATTTACTTTCAATCAAATATTTTTAAATAAAAAAGTTAAAGGAATCTTGCTTGAATACATTTAAGTATTGTATTATGACTATGTGCTATCTAGGAATCTCAAAAAGAAACATAAGAATATTGTTATTATTTTTAAAAAATACATTTTATCATCAGTGCCTTTTGTTTTTATATCCCCATAATTTCCAAATATACTCCCTCCATTACTGAGTGCTCTTTTTTTAACAAAGAAAAAAAATTAAGGGAAACTAACTTACATAGCATCTAAGTGGCACAGTGGATAAAGCACCAGGCCTGGAGTCAAGAGGACCTGAGTTCAAATGTGGCCTATCCTGTTTGCCTTAGTTTTCTCATATGTAAAATGAGCTGGAGAAAAAAAATGGTAAACCACTCCAGTATCTCTGCCAAGAAAACCCCAAATGGTGCCACAGAGAGTCAGACATGACTGAAATGACTAAACAGCAACAAAGATCTACAAAGCAATCTGATGTTATATGTAACATTCCACAACCATTATCCCCCTCCTCTCTTTAGCCTCTACAAGATAATAGGACTTTGCCATGTTGCTTCTCAAATTTCATTACTTTTTAATATGAAAAATAAGCCCCTGAAGGAAATTAAATCATGTATTCTAGGAAACCAGACATTTAATGCCAAATATATTTTTCAATAGAATTAGAAAGTTAACTGTTCCAACTTTTTTCTTATTATCAGAAAAGTTATTATGGAAGAGAAACATCATTCTAGATTCCTTATATTTGATGTAAATTTTTAAATGTCTACTTTACCCAGTTTTGGGTGAGCAAGTTTTTTTTCTTCAAAAAATTCTTTGAGCATGTATTCATTTATTTATTTTTCATCTGTTCTGTCTCTATAAATCCACTGTTTTTAAAACAACATTAGAATATTCCGGGCAGGAGAGGTAATGTTCCCCATATGGCTGAGTCAGAGGAAGAGTTTCTTAATGAGGACTCTGGCACTGGCTATGAACCACTGAAACCTCCTCATCATGACACTCTCTGCAGTATTGGTGATAGCCCAAAGTCTGAGTGAGACAGCAGGCCTCTCAGCAAGTTCTCAACAGGGACCCTCAGGTTGGCTGGCTTTGAGGAAAGGGGAGCCCACAATGAAGGAGTCACACTTCATTTCCTTTTGGCATCTGCATATTCTAACACCTCTGATCCTGGGACAGAAGCCTAAAAGGTGCAAACAGAGCAGGAATAAGCTGATGCCAGATGAAAAACAAAACAAGGAAAGACCCACAAGTAAATTCATTTGGCACTTGGAACGCGTACAGAAAGTAAAAATAACACCGCTAAAGTAACACCAAGAAAGTAAGTATAGCTCTAAATGGGAACAGATACTGCCTGGGACAAGTAAATAGGGAGTCCAGCTCTGCTCTTCACAATAAAGTTAAGAAATATGACATCAGACTGGCACTGTTCAAGCTGGCACACAGCAAGCAAAAAGTGTCAGGTTCAGCAGAACACAACACTGTATCACCACTATTAACAAAGAGGTTCATTCTAGTGACACATTTCATTACTGGAAGTACAAATAATGATAATAGAAGTGAGAGAGATACATTGTATTAACATTTTCCTATCTGCTCACAGGGCATGCCTCCCACCCCTCAAGGTGGTAAGAACTGTTATTCCTTTCCTTTATATTGTTATCATTCATTTTTCAAAAACCTCCCCCAAGGTCAGTTTACACACAATGGCCCATTTGTCAAATCCTTTTTAAATTTTAAACAACAAAATGAAACAAAAACTTTTTTTCAAAGTCTTTGAAATAAGTAATTTTTTTATTGTTAAACAAAATGAATAAATTTATTGGGAAAGTGGTATATAAAAATGAAAACAAATCTAAAGTCTTACTTTTCTTGTTCAGGTTAATATAATGTATAACAGAGTCTCTTTATAATGCTATACTCAGATTCTTGTCCATGGTGAAGCCCTCTAACTAGGTTGTCCAATATCTGAATAACTGAACACACTTGCTGCTCCTTTCCATCCCATACTTACTCTTGCTACAGTGAACACTGTAATTGAAGGGAAGGGCAGGGGGATGAATAACGTGATTCACAATGTTTAACAAGCTCATCAAATAAGTGTGGACAGTTTTGTTTGAAAGAATCATCTAGGAAGATATTCCTGGAGGCAACCTGGAATTTGGAATCCACAAGATTCTGCATTTAAATCCCGGCCCTATTACTTAAAACCTCTATGGTCTTAAAAAAAAAAAATCACTTAACTTCTCTCAGCTTTAGTTTCCTTATTTGAAAAATAAAGTTATTTATCTATGATTCTATTATTTGATGGCCTTGAAAGTCTTCTTCAGTTCTATATTTTACTTTTTTAAGAAGATAAATTCTTCTCTGAAAATTTTAATTAGATGTACTATGACTAACATTTTCATTAAGTTATGATATATCTATATTACAACTTTCTTCATATAACTATTAATGGATGCATCACTTCCAAAGAAGGCCTATTATGTCATTTTTTAGATTTTTCAAACACAGAATCACATATTTAACTTGTGGGATATATTTCTATACAAATGATTAAAGTCTTATTTTAATATAATTATTGAATTGGTTTATTTTACTTAACTGACTTTGTTTTTCTGTTACAAAGGAAAGTTCACTGGATAGAGAGAGAGGAAAAAGTTATACCTGCAAATTATTATGTAAAAACAAAAATCATTAACAAAACGTTATTTTTGCAACCCAAGATTTTAATTCAGGGTATAGGAAATCTTGAGAATGGGAACTAGAAAATTTCCTGATTTGGGGGGAAATATTCCCTTAAAGAATCTCCAATGTCTATACAAAGTAAGGTATTGATTTTTTAAATCTCTTTCAAACTAAGTCACTAGCATAACAATCATTTTACTTGATTAGACACAAATTGCTTTCGACACAAGTTAAATGTGTTCATTCAATTTTCATCATTTATTGAACTCTTGCAATGTATAAGGCACTATGTTTAGCACTGGGGGAGAGAGGTAGAAAAGTTAGACACAAGAAGTTTATAATTGAGTAGGGGAGTTGATAGTTGACATAAAGAGTTATAATATAGAATAGATAGTTAACATAAATAGCCATAATACAGAATAGAATCTGATAAATGCATCACAGGAATATTAACAAAATACTATGGGAATTTGAAAGAGAGATTGCTTACAGGGAAGGCTTCAAAGAGGAGGTAACATTTATGTTGGATTTGGAAGGATGTTCAGAGGTTACCTGAACATATGCTATGTCAAATAAAAAATTTTGCTTAGCTAAACTGGAGTCTATTATATTCTTAAAGATGGCAATATTTTTACCATGTTTTTATTTTGAAGATATTCTTATTTTAAAGTAAATTATGCTTATAAAAAAGTCAATAATTCAAAAAAGATCTGTAGAAGAATTCTTGCATAAATTTTCCCTAAGAGTAGACCTCCACTCTGACACAAATGTTTTCCTAGATGGGAAGTGTTGGCTGTAGTGAAGAACTGTCCACTCCTGAAGTTAACCTGGAGAATTGAGACTACAGGGTTAAGCTACTACCCACCAAGGCATTGAGCATAAAACAATGTGCACAAATTCTTTGCTCATCTTCAAACCTATTTTTCTACCAGGTTTCTTGGCCATCCAGTCTGACTTTCAACTGCATTTTCCCATTTGCCTTTTAGCTTCTGTTACCCATGAACTGACAAGCTACTTATCTTGTCCCTTCTATCCCTTCCCTGTCATCACTGCTGACATTGACAAGACATATAATACTAGATGCCTTAGTAATTGATTTTTATACAACCCATTTTTTCTTACCACCTCACAAATTTAGACTTCGCCACTATAAAAGTTCTTGCCCTGATCAGATTGACATATAGGCAGAGGGATCCCAGTTGCAACCTCGCCCATGGTCTACTCTCATGTAGAATCAGAAAAAAACTAGCAAAAATACTAAGAAATAAATGAAAATAGATGACAAAGGTCAGCGGTTTTTTAACTTTTTTGATTGGCAGTAAACATATGAAAACATGCAATCAAGAGGCTAGAACTCAAGAAGCAAGAAGCTCAACTTCTCTGTCTCTAGGTTTGACTATATAATCATGCTGGAAAGGGCCTCTGTGTTCTTTCCTCCAACAATGCATGTTAGCATCATTTTATACCACAGCATAAAGTGTTGGGCCTAGATTCAGGTTCAAAATCTTTCTCCCTTACTAGTTATAGGACTCTAGGCAAGTCACTTATCCTTTGCCTGCCCAAGTTCTTTCATTTGTAAAATGGTAATAGTAACACCAACTTCATAGGTTTGTAGTGATGATCAAATGAGGTATTTGTAAAGTGCTCAGTGCCTGGCACATAGTGGACACTTAATAAATGTGTGTCTCCTTTATTTCCTTCTACTTCAAATGCCACATCTATACAGCCAAAAATGGACGTAGACCTGATTGGCATATTTGGCTATAACTACGTCCACTTTATTTGGGTATGCTACAGCTATGAAACAATTATATTGACTAACATCAGCTAACAATCAGTCTAACATGACTTTAGGAATTCAGAGACTCAGAGCTGGAAAGGACTTTAGGGATTATACCCCACCCCAATTTTATGGATGAGGGAACTCAGGCCCAGAGAAGTTAAATAACTTGCCCATAATCATACAGACGGTGGCAGAGGAAGGCTTTGAACTCAATTCTTCTGACTTTTGCTAAGAGATTGTTCCTTTTTCTGGTGGTGGCATAGATAGGAAGACTGAACATTATAGTCAGGAAATACTTTCTGATATATAGGCTAACCAACTTCCTAGGTCTTATCTACTGAATCATAAATGGATTATGAACTGTTTTAGAAGAGGGAGTCCCCACAGAGATGAAATCAGATATCTGTCATATATTCATTTATTTAACCTGAATCCTTCCTAATACACTTTAAACACTCAGAATATTCATTCTGTCCTCTGTGGAACTGAGGAATCATTATTTGCAACCACCACCTGTACAATATCATTTCACCCACTTAGGAACTGCACTAGATTTTCATACAGTGCCATGAAGACTAATATTGAAGTCTCTTTTTAATTTCAGAAGGGATTTTGAACCAGGAATTGGCTGTTGATCTCCTTTGAGGCAATCTATGTGCAAACCTGTGGGGAAAGAAAAGTGTTTGACAGCACTCCAGGAGAAAGAACGGAAAGAGCAAGCCCTACTTGTGGGGAGTGTTGGGAGCAAGCAATGCTGCTTTTTCTCTTGCCAGTTGATAGCAAAGTTCTTAATGGAAGAGGATTTCAATCAATACAGCCAGACAGCCGCTCTGTGTAATGGAATCAAACTAAAGAAGTGGTCTTCCTCTGCATATTGATATGAAAGGGGAGGGGGAAGCTTCAGGACTGGAAAAGCCAAGGAGCTCCACATTTATACCTGCCGATGTTTATCAATATATTTTTTTTATCAACAAACCACAGATGAACAGCCAAGGGAAGCCTTCTAGATGCTGAAGTGTGATCGGGGGGCCACCACTGTTGCGGCTGATGCTGCAGTAAGGAGTCTGAGAAGTTGGAAATTGCTCCGAATCCTGGGTCCTGGCTCTGGCTGAAATATCAGGAGAGATTGGAATCTGTGGGAATTTGAGGAGCAAAAGGTAGGGGATACTGACAGATCAGCTGCAGCTCAGAACAAGGAATCCAGACAGCCAAAGAAAGACAGAAAACAAGTTTGAATTGAAGGAAATGTCATCTCTGGTAAAAGAAGATTTGGAGAAGAAACTGTTCAAACCTCTCTCACAGCATCTCTATGAATTTATCGAAATTGAGTTCCCAGCCCAGGATAGATATTACCTCTGTGTTTCAGGTAACTTACCAGTTGTGTTCTTCTTTGTGTTAAAGAAGCCCTATTCCTATGAGCATTCAATGAGACAGTGGGTGTTAGAGGGAAATGGACTTAACACTTGACAGAGTTACTGTGCTTGGATTTGCTAATAAGCAAAAGTTCCACCACACTAGTGCAGAGAACTAAGTCTCTACCGAATGGCAAAATCCAAAAAACTCAGTGTACCTTGTGCTATGGAAAAACCTTTTAGTTAATTGTTTAGAAACAAACCTAAAATGTACTGGATTATTTAGTATCCAAGAAGCTATCCTGTGCATTTTCTTTGCAGGTCTTTGTATTAGCATAAGATTTTTTTTTATAAGCAAAAAATTATCTTTATGGTTTTAAATAATGGAGGGGCTGGGCTATTTCATTCAATTATTGTCCATTTAGGGAAGTAGATTGCTGTTTTCTCTTAAGGAACAAGAAATGAGTCCTTAATTGTCAGATGGAAATTTTGTTTTGAACTATTTTTTTCAAGGAATAGGGACTGAAACTGTGTTTTCATTGGTAGAACTGCCAGGTGTGGAAACTTTTTACCCGAGTAAGACCTCAGTTTCTCTACACCTAGAGTGTTAGTAGAGAGGTTCCTGGAGTATTAGAGGTTAAGTGGCAGAACCTAGATCTGCTGGACCTCAAGTCTGACTCACTCTTTATCCACTGACATGTTACGTCTCATTATTTTTCTAAAAACAACACTATTAAAAAAAACATCTTTTCTTAAAGCTCTCTGTTATGATACTTTATTGATGGTAAGTAGGTTGTAAAGATGGAAAAGTAATGACAAACTTTCTCTTGAATATATATAGATAGATATAATTGCAAATTAACTGCTTTAGAGATTTTAACAATAAGAAGATAATATTATAAAAAAGGCAAATTAAAAAATTGGCAAATTATCCTCTAGCCAAGAATCACTTTAGTTTATACTGGGCTTTGTTTCTCTACTATTTATATTTTATGCATATTCAGTCAGTAAGTATTTATTAAACACCTACTATATGCCAGGCACTGTGTTAAGCTCTGGAGATAAAATACAAAAGATGACCCCTGCTCTCAGGGAGCACACAGTATAATGGATAGCATACAATCTAATGGCTTGGACAGGAAAGGAACTTGAAAATGTAGAAAACTGCAAGTTCGTAGAATAGACCCCATACTTATTACATCTGTTAACACAATTTATACATACGTATTTGCATACATACATATATGCAATACACCAGGCATCTAAGTTCAAAACCCATTGACAATAAAAGTTGATACTCAATTATTATTGTATACACATTATATCCCAAACTGCATATTTATGATATTGTGCAAGTAGGAGCAGCAATTAGAATTCTAAAGGTCTATATTAACTAGTCTGCCAACTAGATTTCTATCTACTTAATTATGGTTTGCTTCATCTACAACATGACTTTTGAATGTAGATGTGAATCCTAGCTATTACTAAGTTATGTATACAGCAAAATTTCTCTAACTTTTCAGGGGAGTAGGAGGAAAGAAAATAACATAGGAAACTGATTTTCCTCTGGCCCTTCCTTAGGTCATCAGCAACCTTCTTAAAGACCAGCTTATTGTAGTTTATGCCTAAACAGAAGAACATCTAAAGATGCTAAGAGTTTTCAAATACTCTTACTGTGGACTCCCCTACTCTGTGTCTCTTCTTCTCCTATCCCCAACTATCAGAATGGTGTAGCTGGGAAATGTCTGTGACATTAGCTGAGGTCTCCTGGGCCATGCTTTCATAGGGTCCAGTTTCATGTAAACTGAGTTAGTTAGAGACAAAGGTGGGACTTGGGAGTAGAAAGAAATTGATTATCAGACTATCCAGTATAGAGTACAGGAAAAAGGCCAAAAGCAAGAAGAGAAATGTGTGTCCTAAAATGATACAGTCAGCAATAATGAGTGAAAGGATCCCACCAGCAGAAACAAAACTCTAGACTAAGTGAAAGACAACGAAATCGAGGTACAAGTTAGAATAAGGAAAAAAGTGAAAGCAAAGAGTTCCTTTGTCTTGATGAATAAACTATTGATCTCAGGAAGGTATTTAAGCTGTGGTATGTATATTTAACCCTTTCTCTTCCCTTCTCACCTCCTGGATGAGCCACAGTTCTAGACAATTGTTTGTTGATACCGGTAAGCAGTTATCCTTGGACAGCAATGATAACCCTGCAGAATAACTGAAAAGGAACCATTTATTTCGAAAGAAGGTACTAAGGCCTCTTTATTAGTTTCACAGCAAACAATAAAAGAGCATTTACTCATGATTTTTGAGAGATGAGTGTAAATTGTGGGAACCTAATAAAATAATCAGTTGCATTGAACCTTAGGTCCACTGTCCTACACAAACAACTACCTTCAAAATCTTAAGACAGAGAGATACTTAGCACTCCATTATTGAAACTGAGTCATAACAATAGTATCCATTTCTATGGAGCTTTATACAAAGTGTTTTAAATGGTTCATTTTATCCATACAGGGCTCTGTGAGGTAAGTAGTGTATTATTACTCCCCATTTTATGGATAATTGTACAATGATAATGGCCCTCCCACTATCTAGCACTGTACATAAATATACTTTCATAATGTAAGGGAAGAATCATAAGAACTCATACATCCAATTAGTCAAATATGTTTTGTAATGAAATGCTAGCTGATTAAGTTAACATTCTTCTATTTCCTAGAATGGGATTACCCATTCTTAGGTCATATGACAAGCAGTGTGTGGCATAATGGATAGAGAACTGGTCTAGAACCGAAAAAGAAGTGAGGTCAGGTCCTACCATGGATACTAGCTATAGGAACTAAGGCCCATACTTCTCAGTTCTCTGGACAAATCTCTAAGACTGTAAGTTGAAGAGGAGGTATTGACCTACATTGTTAGAGGGTATTTACTTATTTGAGAGTTCTCTGTACCAATGAAATTGCAGACTCAGTCCCTGTTCCCTGTGTGGGGTAATAGAACATTTAGAGCTAGTTCTCAAAATATTGTTCATGCCACAAGTCCTTTGATGTCTCCAGTAACTCAAAAGAACTCCTTGCCCCTCCTTTCTACTCTCAAATCTCACTTAAAATGTAAGGAAAAAATGCATTTTCTTGATTTCCAAGTCATTGCGCTATTCAATTCAGTTCAACCTTTAGTTGAGTTGATTCAAACTATGGAGAAACTTTGTATTTACAGAGCTTCCATGATATGTTCACAACTCTGTTAGGCATTATGAAACAAGATTAAAAAGGAGCAAGTTATGGTCTCTGCATTCAAGGAATTTAGGAACCAGTTGGAGAGACAAAACTAATATACATGTAGAAACTAACACCCAAGCCACGATGCAATCCTGTGGAAGCTTTTCTGACGCCTTTGTAGTGCTAGTGGCTTTCCTCTATTGATGATCTGCAATATATCTTGTATTTAGTTTGTATATACAGAGTGGTTTGCATGTTGTATCCCCCTATTAGACTGTGAGCTCAGGAACTAATTTTGCCTCTTTTAATATATTTTCAGTGCTTAACACAGTGCCTGGTATGTAGCATGTACTTAATCAATGCATGTTTATTTGACTTGATTCTCACCCTAATCCTGGGACACAGGCAATGGATGTATTATTTCTTTTTCCATTTTACAGATGAGGGTGTGAAAGTAGCTTGCTCAAGGACATGGAGCTAATAAATACTACAAGGGCAGCCATGAATTAATACTGTATTTTACCCTCACCCCTAGATGAATTGTAGTAAAGGAAAAAAACTACAACTAAATATATGCTAAGTGATGTAGCATAGACCATTATAGGGGAGGAATAGCATGCACAGGTGTTGGTCTCCCTTCAGAAATGATTGAGTTCTCACCTTGGTCCCTATGTAAGGAAGAGGGGATGGGGGTTGAGGACACAGAAGAATAGGAAAGGCAGAGAGTCAAATGATAACAGGCAAGTGTAGGATAGAGAGATGCTAATGGGATTTTCAGAAGGAAAGGTACCTAGAGGGAGAGGAAAGCTATCCTGATTTTAGATACAGAGTGGATCGAAGCCCAGCTCCCTAGTCCTGCTGAATTCCCTTCAAACTTTATCACAACCCTCAATTGGAGAACTTTTTTCAGAAATGTAAGAAGATGGGGAGTGGAGAAGCAGTGAGCTAGGAGTGAGGAGCTCAGTATTTATGGGGCAAGCATTTATATAGTACTTTAAGGTTTACATAGCATTTACATGTTATCTCCTCTGATCCTCACAACAACCCAGTGCTATTATTATCATCCCCATTTCACAGATGAGGAAACTTAGCAGAAAAAGGTTAAATAATTTCCCTAGGGTCAATAGCTAATATGTTTCTAAGATAGGATTTGAACTCAGGTCTTCCTAACTCTAGGTCCAGTACTGTATCCACCACCAACTGACTGTATCAGCTTGTGAAACTCACATAACCTCTTTAGGCCTCAGTTTTCTTCATCTAGAAAATGAAACAGTTTTTTTCCAGTTTTAATATACTATGACATAGCATAACTGCAACTAAAGTTCAACAATACAGTAATTAGGGTAAGGGAAATGTGTTGGCATGATTGAAATTATCACATTTATTGTGGTTTATATTTTGCACTATACCTGTGATTTCATTGGCATAGGGAACATTCAGTGAAGAAACTCCCTCTACCAGTATAGTTAGATATCTGATCTGCCTCTTACAGATTATTGCCTGTGGGCCACGAGAAATTTAGTGTCACCCAAAGTCAAATAGCCAGTATATGTCTGAGGTATGACTTGGAGCCAAGCTCTGGACCCACTGCCAGGCCATCTCTTATTTAGTATACTGTACATTAGTAAATATCCTTCAGTATAAACCTATATAATTTCATAAGTAGTAAAATAAATCCTTTTATACTCTAAAGGGAAGTTAATTTCAAGTAGAATATCATCATATGATACTCCCTTGTTTGATATAGCTCCTAATCTTTGTACCCCTAAAACTCTTGCGATTTTCGAAATCCGTGAGAACAAATCAGCTCATTTGTTTGTTTCAGTTTCAGGGACCTCAAAAGGAATGTACACTTTTCTCTTAGCAAGTTACTATTTTTTTTCCTTCTCTGAAATTTGCTTACTTTTTGTATTTTGTACATTCCTAAAAACAAATGATTTAGAAATAACTTTAGTCAGTTTTTTCTGTAATACACTAAAAAATACATATAATTGTAAGATAAGTAGATAACTACATATACATATATATGTAAATACAAACAGATATACCCTGATGTTCCCCATGCTTCCTATATTTCTTCCACCTATTTCTCATCCTTCCTTTCTGTAATTTATTGAGATTAGTAAGAGAAGGGAAATACATTAGGAAGCAGCAAACTTTTTCTAACTACATGTAGACTACATTCAGCTTGTGGTTTCTCCTCAGATTTCATTCTCTTTATCTAAGAGATTACCTTCTACTAAGTACTTAACTATCCCTGACAATGAAAAGTTTCCTCTTTTGTGGAAAGTCCAGGTGCCTCAAATCTCTTGTGTACAAACCACTATACTAAGGATAATCACTGAAGCAGTAATCTAAAATACCAAAAAGTTAAAAAAAATCTCTGAAGACATGAAGTCACATTCAATTTAATTCAACATCTGAAATTCAGCATGGCCCAATAGCATTGAAATGAGAGAGAGGACCTGGTTTCAAGTCCCACTGATTTTATGACTCTCAGCAAGTCACTTAACCTATCAATACTCTAGACAAAAATTGCAAAGAAGGTGCCAAGTGCATTGAAGAAGGAAGTTTCCTTATGTAACAGTTCTTTATGTCAATTAAATCACAGGTCTGTTCTCTATACATACTACATGCAAAATATTTCTCAGTCTAATTCATGACATTTTTGTTTGCTATCTGTGTACTATATTCATCACACAGAAAGGGAAAGATAGCAAATATGCACAGAACTGGGTGCTGAGCTGGGAGTACAAAGACAAAAAATGAAATAGTTGTGGTCTTCAAGGAGTTTGTATTTTTACCGTTAAAAATTTTAGCACACAAAAAAAGAAATAAAGCTTAATAAAATATGATCCAAAGGGGGATAGGAAATACAGGGTGAGAAGGATAATAATAGTACTATATAACATAGCACTATACAGCATAGCTTAGTATAGAATAACTCCTAACCTAGGAGGTTCCCTCTACCAATTAAATCACAGATCCCGTCCATATCCTTATAAAACACAAACACACACACGCACACACACACACATTTGACACATAAAACTTTACAGCTTGTTGGACTAGAAGGGACCTTACAGACCATGCTCTAATCCAATCCCCATTTTTTAGTTGATGAGAAAGTCAAAGTCCAGAAAAGTGAAGAAAACACTTTTTATTTTTTAATAATATATTGGAGCAACTTTTTAAACCATTTAAATAGGTTATTTTATTTTAGAAATACACTAACATTTTAAAAAATGTTTAAAAGCATTCCAAAGATTCTAAACTGAAAATTAGTAATACACACTAAAATTCTAAAGACAATACAGGCCAATTCTGTGCATATTTACTATCTGTCCCTCTCTGGGTGATGAATACAGAACACAGATAGCAAACAAAAATGCCATGAATTAGAGTGACAAATGATTTCATCAAATCATTTCTAATACTGTAGTCCCTATGGATCAAGTAAGAAGAAATAAGAGGAAACCATTAAATACATTTGAAAAGAGTCTAAGTAAATTTGGAGATATGAATTTAGGTTACTGTTGACTAAAAAGGAGGAGCCAAAGGCCAATTTTTAAATTGGGACTAGTTTTAACAATCCATAGAAATTCCACAGACAAAGAGAAAACACATAAGAACAGAGTTTCTCTTGACAACAGCAGTCATGCTCCTTTTAGCAAGATTAAGGTCAGAAGAATGGGAAACTTAAAGAGGAAAACGCAATAAAATAACACTAACCACTAACCACAGGAGACAGGTATCTTGAGCTTTTAGTACATTACTTTCTGCTCAGGAAAAGTTTTCATTTTCATAAGAGAAAGTTTGAAAAAATTAAACATATAAAACACTTAACATTTAACTATATTTTGCACATCACAACCCATTTTCCCTTCAAAAGGTATCTGCTTGGACTCCCTCACACATACACACTTACTAGACCAAATTGCATTTGTGCGATATTGTTAGAAGTCTCTGTGAGAGAGTTTAAATGAAATGTTTTGTACTTGCAGTTCTGAGTCAAGCTAGGGTCTTAGTTTGAAATGGGTCACTCCTATTAGAGTTTCTCTACAGCATATCAGAGAGTCTCCAAATATAGAAGTGTTGGATTCAAGCCCTCTGACTGATCCATACTGGCCTCACGATCCTTGACAAGTGGTTTAATCTCTCAAAGCTCTACCTAACTTTCTAATAATTTAAGTTTCAGAGAAAGTGACTAGCTACATCAGTAGGAGTTTCTTTACCTAGATGCTCCCTCTAGCAGTCAAACCACAGATCTAGTCCATAGTCTTATAAAATACACACACATACCTAACACATAAAATTATGGGTATTAACAAGGATTTTGGTGAATATTCCATTTTAATACACTACTTTCATCTCTTAACTTTTATAATGCTAGATTTCAGAATTGATAGATAGTCACGTTAATCAACAAATTAGCTACAAATTAATTACAAATGAGTCAACTTCTCCCAAAGTCCAAGACACTTACTTAGATCTTGAGCACATGTGAAGGACTTGAGAAACTAGGAATGATGAACTATCAATTCTAAAATCGAAGCCAAGCCAATAAGATCATAGTTTTAGAGCTGGAAGGGAGCACGGAGACCATCAAGTCTCATCCCCCCACCCCACCCCCTTTTATAGATAACAAAACTGAGGCCCAAAGAGTTAATTGATTTGCCCAAGGTCATAGAGATAGTAAGTAACAAATCACACTTGAATCTCTGTCCCTTGATTCTAATTCCAACATTTTTTCCACTTCACCATCCCCAATTTTATCCTACCTTTGCTGGATATAGAAGACTAAACTACAGTGAATCACAATAGCAAGTAGAGCAAAAGATAGGTCATAGCCTCATGGGTTCTCAGTTTTGGATCCCCGCATATAAAAAACACACTTTTCAGAGGCCTCATCAGGTAGTTCAAGTTGAATCCCCTAGGGCTACTATTTGCAACAAAGTCATCCTTCTCTCCATCTTGATGATCCAATCTAGCACAAATGTAAAGTTGACTCTTCCTTCTAGAAAAAAATTTTTTAAAATACTTTGCTTGGCAAAACTCCAGTGATCACATTTTCAATAAACCTCAACACTCCATCAGTTTCCCCAATGACTCATACTTTAGTGTCAGATGGTTTGGTTAGTTTGTGGGTGACAAAAGCAACCACAGCAACCTTTACAATATTAGTGGTCCAAGCACTAAATGTAAACTCCTTTATTCTAAGTAAGGTTCACACAAAACATTTTTGCCTAATGTCACACTAACCACTAAATGTTAAAGATCAGACATTCATTTTGATAGGAACATTTCTACATAGCTTGCCCCAAACTGAGATAACTTCCCTTCCAATTGATCAACACCTTTTTGTTCAATTGACCTAACTCTTTTCAATTCAGTACGCTAAAGGATAGGCATTTCAAAAGGCATTTGTAAAGTAGAAAGTGTATTGCAATTACAAATTAAGATAAATGATGGGCATGAAATGAAGGCTATAATCCTAAAAAAAAGAAAGAATGAAAAAAGAAAAGAAGGAAGGAAGGAAGAAAAGGAAGGAAGGAAGGAAGGAAGGAAGGAAGGAAGGAAGGAAGGAAGGAAGGAAGGAAGGAAGGAAGGAAGGAAGGAAGGAAGGGAAAGTCAAGTAAAACATTGCGTCTCATTTAGCTTGATCCTATGATTCCCTGGGAGAATATCCTTTTACTCTCCATAGTTATTATGCAATTATTATGCAATTCTACTTCTGATGCTACTAAAACCAATCCGATGATGTTTTATATATCTAAACACATTTCTGTTTTAAGACAATGTGATAAATTTCCATTTTGCTCTTGCATTAATACCCATATTGCAATTTAATTTTGTTGGCAGCAGAATGCATGCATGGAGATTACAGGCTGGGCCTACTCCAGCCAAAATGGACTCTTTGGTTCTTGGCTTAAGAATATTCTTAGAGTCTCATAGGCTCCAAAGAGGCTATTTTGCCAAATTAAAGCATTTATGCTTCCTTTATGCCACAGAACTTTCCCAAAGTGTTTAAATACTTAGTTTCCTCTTAGTTTGACATCAGTGGTACTGTTAAGCACTAATGGAAGATCAATTTCAATTAAACAAATATTTATTAAGACACCTATAGATGTAACATAGTATAATGAATGGAATTAGAAGAGACCCAAGTTCAAATTCTGCCTCCAGTACTTACTCGCTGCTATGTGATTATGGGTATCATTTAATAATCAAATATCAGTTTCCTCATCTGTGAAGTGTAGACAGAAATATCTACAGAACCAAATGGGATAATGCATGTGGAACATTTGTAAATCTTAAAAAAATAGATAAATGTTAGCTGTAATTTTTGTGCTTAAGAATACTGTGCTAAGTACTAACAAACTAGTTTTCTGAGCATGAAGGTACACAAATAGATCTGAGAAATAAAAATAGAATTGCCTTAGAAATATTAAAATTTCAGAAATTTTCTACTTATTTAAAAAAACTAATTTAAACATTATTTTGGTTTTGTTCTTTACAGTGTGAAATTAATGAGATACATAAAGTAATTTGCAAACCTTAAAGAGCTATATTGTTTTGAATAAAAAAATGTTTCTAGACAATTTATTTTTAATAACATCTTATGCTTTGAGTATACAGTTACCCAAAGTTAAGTTTGAACATATACATTTTTCAGTGTTTCTGAACAATTTCATCCATTCCCTTCTGCTTTATTACCATTGTGATAAATGTGAAAATATTTATGAAATGCCTAGTTCTACATGTGATATAGTTTTTGTAAATATAATACTAAATGATCCAACATCTTATTGTCAGTAGTAAGCATGCTTAAATTAAATTAATTCGGCTAACCAAAGTTGTTACATCTTTTCATCTCAGAATATCATTGACTGTGCCTCGTAATCACTTTTGTTTTTTAGCCCAGATCAACAGTCATTTTGTTAGGTGCCTATGTGCTGGGCACTGCTAATCTCAGAGGAAGAAATTTTATCCTCTTTCTAAAACTAACTCTGCTTCTGTACTTTGAACCTCATCCCTTCTCATCTCCTCCAAGATGTGGTCCTTTCATTTATCCTCTTGGCCCATAAGGCCTTTAGTTTTTTTTTCTCTATAAACTCCTCCCCTTCCACTTTCATACATTCACAGCTCATCCCATGCAAAAAGAAGGAGAACCCAAAGCCCTACATCTGATCATTTTATCTTCATTAACTCTCACCTTTTGGACTGCCTTCCACAAAAATCTATACTATTACTTTCACTTCTCCTCCATTTCTCTTATAATCTAGCTTCTGCCTTCAATACTATATCAAAATGGCTTTCATGTAAGTAACCAGTGATTTCCTCCTGGGGAAATTCAAAGATTTTTCTTAGCACCTTCAAGCACCATAAGTCATTTCACATGACTGACATTGAAACTCTCTCATCTCTTCATTTCCATGAGCCTGAGCTTCTCTAATTCTCCTAACTTGGGTGATTCCTTTTGTGCTTTTTACTCTTACCTCATCCTCTGCCTTGCTCCTAACTCCTGACATTGTCTAAGGCTCTATTCTTTGGCCTGTGTCCTCTTTTTAACCAGTAGGAGTCTAGGACTGATGGGCTTTATAAGGGACCAAAAAGAAAGGCTCAAGGGACTTACCAGCAGTGGCTGAGAGTCTAACCCTAGTAACCTCAAGCTAGTCACACTTGTAGTGGATCTCAAGACAGGAATATTTGATGGCAAACTGGATCACGCCAAAGTGGAATATGAGATGAATCACAGTCAGTACAATAGAGAAAATTGGAGTCATTGACCTGGTTGTGTAACATAGAGTAGAAAGTCACAGCAAATCAAAATACAGCTGAACAAAAGCAATTACCATTTGAAGATTCCAAACAGAAGACTTTCTTATCATCTGCTACATTTTTCAATGCTCCTCTAATAACCCTCTCATCTTCTGAACCTTAAAGGATGTCTCATGACATTTGGCTAGGATTTTTGTGGTATAAGAATATTAAAAACTAAATTCAGTGTCTTTCTCCCCATACCTCTTTTTCAATTTGCTAAGGCTAAAAAAACTTGGGTCATATCTGCTACTTGTCCTTACTTTTCTATATCTTATTGTCATTATGTCCCTTTCTCTTTCATTGAAAAGTCTTTTCAGATTTTTCCGTTAATTTCCAGTGCCTTTACAGACACTCAACATTTCATGCCTAGATCACTCTCAAAAGTGTCCTAACTGGTCATTTTACTAGTTCACCTTCTTTTTCCCTTTCAGTTTATCCTGTATGCCATTGTCAGATTATTTTCTCTAAAACAGGACTTTCATTCCACTATTCAAGAAATTATAATCTAATCCACTTCTTACTACTGTTTCAAGACTATGCAATGTCAACATTTTGTGTACCTTCTCAACTGATTTAGAGTTTTTAGGAAGCTGTAAGGATTAAAGAATTTATGGCCCAAGGGCTAACCCGATGATGAACCTCTAAGAATTTAAGTAATCTGATCCTGAGACAATACATACAACCAGTTACTTGATCTAGTTTGGTAGAATTTGCCAGAGTTTGCATTTTATTGGTATGGCCTTTGAGAACTCAAGATCACCTAGTCAGAAGGAATCATCAGAGAGGGGCAAAGCCAAGATGGAGGAGTAACAGCATGGACTTTCTAGAGCTCTGCTCCCAAGTCCAGTCAAATATCTGTAAAAAAATGGCTCTAAACAAATTCTGGAGCTGCAAAACCCACAGAATGATGGAGTGAAGCAAATCTCCAGCCCAATGTGGCCTGGAAGGTTGCTGGAAAGTGTCTATCACAACACCCTGGGAGCAGAACTCAGTCTAGTGTGGGCTGTACCACACAGACAGGACCTGAGGAGGCCTTGGGGAGACTGAATATCTCACACCTGTGGTGGTTTCCAGGCTTCATGACCCCAAAACACAGAGGATAAATTGGAAGGTCAGTGGGAAAAACCTGTGGGACCAGTGCAGGAGAGTGGAGTTGTCTGGCCCCAGTCCTAGGGTGGCAGAGGAGGGAGGAGGCAGAGGAACCCACTGTAGCTACAGTAGCAGCAGGGGCAGCTGCAGCCACTGTTTCTGGAGCTCTAGGTCCACAGATTGCGAGGGAATCAAGCAGCTGACAGTACACCTCCCACCCCCACTGGATGCAGAGATCTACTTTGACAAAGATCTCAAAAGTCAAGTAAATGGCGGGGGAAATGAGTAAAATCAGAAAAAGAATCAGACTATAGAATCTTTCTTTGGTGACAAGGAAGACCAAAACATACAACCAAAGAAAACAAAGTCAAAGCTCCTCCATCCGAAGCCTCCAAGAAAAATATGAATTGGTCTCAGGCCATGGAAGAGCTCAAAAAAGGATTTTGAAAATCACGTAAGAGAAGTAGAGCAAAAATTGGGAAGAGAAATGAGAGTGATGCAAGAAAATCATGAATAACCAATCAACTGCTTGCTAAAAGAGACCCCAAAAATGCAGAAGAAAATAACACCTTTAAAAATAGACTAACTTAAATGGCAAAAGAGGCTCAAATAGTCAATGATGAGAAGAATGCTTTAAAAAGCAGAATTGACCAAATGGAAAAGGAGGTTCAAAAGCTCACTGAAGAAAGCAGATCTTTAAAAATTAGAATGGAACAGATGGAGGCTAATAACTTTATGAGAAACCAAGAAATTACAAAACAAAACCAAAAGAATGAAAAAATAGAAGATAATGTAAAATATCTCATTAGAAAAACAACTGACATGGAAAATAGATCCAGGAGAGACAATTTAAAAATTATGGGACTATCTGAAAGCCATGATCAAAAAAAGAGCCTAGACATCATCTTTCATAAAATTATCAAGGAAAATTGTCCTGATCTTCTAGAACTAGAAGGCAAAATAAATATTGAAAGAATTCACTGATCACCTCCTGAAAGAGATCTGAAAAGAAAAACTCCCAGGAATATTGTAGCCAAATTCCAGAATTCCCAGGTCAAGGAGAAAATATTGCAAGTAGCCAGAAAGAAACAATTTGAGTATTGTGGAAACACAAGATCTAGACTGAATCATCAGAATAGCACCTTAGGAGAATAGAAGCAATCAGGAATTTCATAATGTCATTCAAGAACCCAAGCTTTTCATGAAGTTTAAAACTGGGTATGTTTTCAAGTTCTGTCTCCCCCAACCTAGAATGCCTACCTTCATCTTTTCTTATTATACAAAAAATTCAATTCCTCTGTTCTCTTCAAAGATTTTCCCCAGCTACTTCAAAAGTCCAAAGATCTCTACGTCTTCTGAATTTACTTCTGTATTTAACAATCTGCAACATTTCATTTACTCCCCTTGGTTTAAATACTATTTTGTACTGTTTTTTCTCCATGTTTACCCAATAACCCTAAACATGTTAAAAGGCATATGAGTATCTAATAAATACATATTGATTAGTTAATCAATGATAGATTGATTTATTGATGAATTGATTTATCAATTGATAGATAATCAGTTGAGAGATTGATAATGCTAGGATTCAGGGTGCTGTCCTTTTGTTCAATCATTTCAGTTATGTCTAATTCTTTGTGATTCCATTTGGGGTTTTCTTGGCAAAGATATTGGAGTGGTTTGCCATTTCCTTTTCCAGTTAACCTTACAGATGAACTAAATTAAAAAGGGTTAAGGTTAAGTGGCTTGCCCAGGTTACACAGATAGTAAGTGTCTAAACCCAGATTTAAACTCAAGGTAAACCTTCCTGATTCCAAGGCCAGTGCTCTATCTACTATACCACTTAACTTCCTGGAGTATGTTCTTAACATGCTTAATACTGATATGTGATGCTAAATGAGTTATTTTAACTTCAAGGAACATTGCTTTACATTTTATTTCAAGGGCATGTTTAAATGTCTCAACTGGAACTAAAAATATCAATTTTGTTACACTTAATGAATTTTTAAAAAGTCTTTAGATATCTGAATCCATCATACCACAGCTATTTGAAGGGTATATGTGAAACCAACTTTGTTGTATTCTCAGACCACCAAAGATAGGGACATCCATGTGGAAGACAGAAGGGACCTACTTTTGGGAGAAGATAGACTGTTTTCCCCTACTGTGTGGGTGGCAGAAGCTTCTTTCCCATTGGTTGCATAGCTGAAACGTGCTGCATCTTTAAAACTGCCAGACTGAGACAGTCTCTCTCTCTCTTCCCCCCCCCCGTCTCTTTCTCCCCCTCTCCCCCTCTTTCCCGCTCTCCGTCTCTCCCTCTGTCTCTCACTCCCTCTCTCTATATGTGTGTGTCTGTTTCTCTGTCTCTCCCTCTCTCTCAACTTATCAGGGATGAGGGGGTCTGTCCTACAGCATAGGCATCATGAACTAATGGTGTGCTAGATCCAGCTTATATCAACTTAGAAAAAGGGAATTATTAAATTTTCAACACGAGTATTTACATCTAGGAAATTAGCAATTGCTAAAAATCAGAACTTGATTATTGTTTTGTTCATTGTCTAAACTTCAGGAAGTGATCAAGACAATGTTAATAATGCCAATTAAACTGTTTGCATTTTGGGGAAGAGCCAGCAATTAAGCATTTTTAAGCACATCCCTGGACATGGTCAAGATGCCACTTCCTCTACATGTCAGCTTTTCCCAGAGTCTTTCTTTCCCTTCAGGGATCTGAAGACAGTCTGGAATTTATTTCTTCTCTCAAAGCCAGAAGACCAGGATTGCTTCTCCAGGCTCTCACCAACTCTGCCCCTCAGTCTGGCATGGAGCATTGAATAGTCAATCTCCACCAACAAGGATACTCTTATGAAAATGAATTTCAAGGCACAAGTTATATGTGTTATTAAAAATATTTATTTTTGTCTAGGTAGTTAATAGTTACTCATACGCTTCTATTTTAATCTTGAGAAATCATACATAAATGTATAGAGGGGCATGATGCCTGAAATTATTATTATTTCAAAAGTAATACAACATACACATGAAATTTCAGTTCTTTTGAAATGGGACCAAATTAAAAGTAAGCACTGGTTAGTGCCTGTACAGATCATCTCGGCACATAAATGTAGATCCAGGGTGATGTTGGCTTAGAAACTGAAGTTTGTCTTATTGCTTAATGTTACATTTTTCCAGATTTATAAACTAATATAGTGCATTTAAGGGGAGTAGAAGAGAGTGTGAAAACTGGCCTCAGAGTTCAGAAGATCCAAATCTGTGTCCTAACTCACATGCCAGCTGTTGCAGGCCTGTATAAGTCATTTAACTTTCTGGTGCCATGAGGCAAATCTCTGAGACTATAAGCTGCATAGAAAATGATTATCTGTATTGGCAGAAAAAGTTTCTTACCAATAGCTCAGTGCACCAATGAGATCAAGTTGGACTAAAAATAAGTTACAATTTAGAGGGAGTCGGGTATGGCAAATGTTCACTGAATTAAGAGTGAGATTCAGCATCTGACGCTGACACCTGCTGCCAATGTACTTGAAGAAGTCAATTCTCCTCTTTGGGTCTGAAGGGACTGGACTAGATGATCACTAAGGTCCCTTCCAGCTTGATGATTCTTCAATTTCCCTACTTGAAATAAATGACAATGTTGCTATAATTCATAAAGTTGCAGCAAAAGCATTAAAGGACACAGAATAGAACATTTTGAGTGCAATCAATGAAAGTATTATACTGAATTATTTCATTGTCATGTGAAAGCCTATGAAAACTAAATAGTTTTTATCTTTCAGTGACTAAAAGAGAAGAAGTAAAAATAATTATCGTGAAACACTACAGAATAGGTCTAGATGAAAAATATGAAGTAACCAAAAAGTGGTCTTTGAATGATCTGGAGATGATTGATGGAAAAGAAGCAGATACTGTAAGTGCTGTTTTATAGTATAAATATTGAAATAGCCTGCTAAATTTCTGTATCCACACATATTTCTGATACTCAATAATTGTTAAGATACTATATTTCATGAGTGATCTTTTGGTGAAAAGAGTTGGTTGGCATTTTTGTTCCATTTTTTGTGCATTAATATTTAAACCTTTTCTATTAAGCATAATAACTAGTCTAGGTTTCCCCAATCACTCTCCCTATAAATCTTGCTTATGATACCTAGTGTTCTAAGAATTTTGTCTTCTCCCAGGTCTTGTAATTTAATTCTCAGAAATCAGCACATTCATTAAAATCATGTAGTTCTGAACGGAGGAGTTTAGAACCAGAAAGAGGTCAAAACTCAAGTGGAATAGAATTAAAACTAAATTTATGGAAAGTCAATACTTTCCACATGCCTGGCCCTTAAAAAGTGAATTGTCACAAACATGAAACATCATGGTATAGTGGAGGACACTGGTCTGAAAATGAGGAGATCCTAGTTCTATCCTGGATCTGTCACTAACTAGCTGTATTACATTAATCTGGCTACTTTGCTCCTTTAGGTATCTGCTCCTTTCTCTGTTTTATAAGATAATTCAATGAAATCATCTCTGCATTTCTTTTCATCTTTAAACTCTTATGAAATTAAAATGTCTGAGATTCAACAGATGAACTAAAAGACTGTGTGACATTAATTATTTATAAGCATCCCAGAAGCATGAAGAATATTTTTCTTTATGTGGATCCGGGGAATAATGTTTACTATGTACATATATGTTGATGGCTTGGTGCAAGAAAGCATTTCTGTATAATGAAATTTACTGCCTTTTAAAATGCAATTAAAAAATAAATAAAATGCAATTATGCCTCCTTAAGAAATGGATATATTTTAACTTTCCCTGCCCATCTACTGTTTCAAACATTATGGTGATGAAAGACAGAATAAAGCAGTAGTTGATAAAACAGTATTAGTGGTCTCAGCAACCTTCACTGATTTGTTTCTTACCTACCATGAGGTAGCCTACATTTTTTTTCTGCATGAAAAAGAAGTTACACATGCACATATCCAATCGTCCTTTGCTCAACTAATTGCATTATGCCTAAATTTTAAATTGAATAAATTGTTAAGATCATATTTATGCTCTTGTATTCGCATGGATCCATGACCTCGTTGATATTCCATTTGATTCAGATCAAAACTAATCCATTTTTGCCCATTCCATACAATATTTGTCTATATTCTCCCCTAAAATCAGCACAAAGAGTCTACCCAATGAACTAGCAGACATCTTAACATTCTCTTGACTTTGCGTAAATACCAGTGGAGAATACAATTTGTGCATGGTTGTCCTTTCCTCACGCTGCATGATTGCTTCATATATATTCCTCATCATTTATTTCTCTGATAATATTCTTTACAGCACACTTGAGCTTTTATTTGAGTTTTGCTCCTTCCATTGGCTGTCTTTTAGGTCTCTTTTTGGAGGGAGGAGGTTGTGGTAGGAACATTATTACACCTACTCATAGGATTATTATGATATAAGGCAATACACCATGGAGTCTAGACCAGATCACATGCATATATTTCTTAATCAAATGTGTATATTTCTTAAAATATCTTCAGTGTGTTTCTTAAGACTCCTAAGAAATGCATTGGATTCAATCAAAGGAGTTTTGTGTTAACTTGGCAAAAAGCATTGTGTTGCAACTACAGATCCAATATAGAGATAATTCAATTTATTCATTACTAGACAACATTTTCATCCCGAGCTGAAGAATTAAGAATAAAAACTACAAAATGAAACATAATTTAGGATTAGGTAGATGGATTGTTATGCCTGAATAAAGTGTACATACGTTGATTTCATAACTACTTGGCCATTTAGACATAACTGAGACATGAAAAAGTAGTACTGACAAATTAGAAGGAAAGTTAATTTAAAATGTCATGGGAATGCAAATTCGTTGAAGAATAAATTATTTTTTCAACAGGGACAAAATGGACTTGTCTTCTACAATAAGCACTTATAAGATTGTCAATATCAAATTAATAATGATTTGATTTGGTCCAACAATAATGTTAAATGACAAATGAATTGGCTTACCTTTCATGCCAGGATTAAGCTTGTATCCTTCAAAGGCAGTAGATTGGCAGCATGTAATATAGAAAGGGTAAAAAGGTTGATGCTCCACTTCTGAGCTTGGGATGGTGAAAATACTGCACCATTCAGAGGAAGGAAAAAAGACCTCTCGTTTTGACCCTCCCTGGATTCTTTAGGGAAGTTCATATTATTATATTCCTTCCTATTTTCAAATAAATCCACATACATTGAGAAGGAAGGACAACTAGGTTTAGTAATTCTATAGCTCCAGATGGTGTTTTATTTGTACTATGAGGGTGGCGGGGAGGGGAACATGTGTACCACTAGAATTTTTTGACTTTATAGTTCATGGGTAAAGGGGGAGGGGAGGAAGGAGCATCAAATAGGAACATTAATTATGAAGTGAACATGTTTAGAAGGATTGTCTCTGGCTTTTAAAAGTATCCTTAATATTGATATTTTTAATGCCTAGTAAGCACGACGGATGCTACAATGGGAATCAGGGAAACTATGGCATCTATCTCAGTGATTTTGGCAAAAGTAATGACTTTTCCTCCCTCTCTCTTTTAGGATAACCCATTTTTTGATCTACATTTCAAGAAAGTCTATCGTTTGGAAGCTTACAGTTGTGCTTCTAAATATGCCTTTGCCCGAACCGTAAACAAGTTGAATCATGCTTATCTGAAAAAGGATCTACAAATTGTGAACTTTGATGCTACCTACATAAATGATGATTCAATTTGGTCTTCCAACAACAAGGACTGTTTAGTCCTTATGAGAATATGCTTCTATGCCTTCAATCTCTTGTGTCTCTCTCTTTGTCCCCTGCCACTTTGATTTCATATGTTGCTTTCGTTCACCAGTCTCCTATTTTAACAAATTTCCATGTTAAATATTGTTATTTAAGACTTGAATCCTCTCCCTTTATTCGTAACTATATTTTTTGTGAAAAGAAAATGAATTGATTGAAGTGAGATCTCTATTTCCTCTTAACCACTCAGCATTTTATGTTTCTCTGTCTGCCTACCTATTTGCTCTTTAGTAATTTTTGAAGGAGTCAACCAATAATAACAAATAAAATTGTTTACTGAATGAAGAATGAATTATCTAATTACTAAAGAGTACTGGGGGTATAAATATATGCCTTCATTTCAATATGTAGTTTGGTGTGCTGATAAATGGAGGCTGATAAAAGTTTTCAAATGGGTGGATCTTATCTAATTTTAAAAATATTTAAATAAAATTTACAAAGTGGTTGAAAATACATACAACCAACAGGGGATGCTGTGAAGGTTTGGCTGTATGAGGGCTTTCATTTCTACTATAGTAATGTAAAAGCAAAGAATCTTTTCAGATCATGTCTTTCTCTTCCCATGAAATAGAACTGAAGCATAACCTTCTCTTGGTCTGTATATCTACCCCAAATCTCTCACTTCAGAGATGTAGGCTTCCCCAATGTGTGCCTACTTTTTATGCTATACCTGAATCTGATTCAACAAATTTTAGCTTAAGGGAATTATCCTGGATCATGTAGATCATGTCTCTCTGCTACTTACGAGTTTGTTAAAAGCTATTAATAAACACCAGAACCATAAATACAATCACAATCAACTTAGCCCAGCTAGAAAAGTCTAGCATTCCAGAGAGGTATCTAATTTTATGACCTATTTTTATCCTAGCTATAGCAAAATAGTCATCGACATTTTCTACTGTTCTTTTCACTGCCCTCAATTAATATATAGGTATGCATTATAGAGAAGTTTAGATTTGTCATATTTTATGTTAAGGGTAAGGCACTGTCAAAGATATGAGGTAAATCCGGTTTTGTAAAGAGACCAAGAGGAGAGAAACTTGGGAGTAAATGTCTGCCGTTTTCAGGTGGAAGTAGGAGGTGGTAATTAAAACACTTCATTTTTAATAAGTCTTTTAGAGAAAAACAATTCAGTAACACTGCTTGGTAAGAGTTTTGACTAGGCAGAGGAAATTTGGCTACTTCAATAATGTGTTCTTGTGCATCCATTCAAAATGCACATGTTCTGTCCATCTGACTTTCTCTTCCATCAGAATTTGCTTCTGCCCATCGCTTTTTCTCAGCATCAGTCTCATTCAATAGCTGAAGGTAATTTTTGCCCACCTTTTATTCCCATCTTGTTCAGAAAGCACTACAGTCTAAGTCTCTCTGGGAGAGAGACCTATAATTCCCAGAGTTCACAGTTAGGTTTCAGACCTTTTCCCACAGGAGATCAATCCAAATACTCCAAACATTGGTTACATCTATACTATGTACAAATGTATGTATAAACACAGGTTTGTATGTTATATGAATATACACCTATGTATATATATGCATAAATATGGAGGTTCTGGAGATATTTCTTTGTACTGAGTGAAATCTAGTTCATATTTAAACATGTTTTATGCTATACCAAACAAAACAAATATTAGTTAAAACCAAAGTTGATGATTAATTTCCCAAAGAAGCAAAACCCATAAAACAATCAACTACTCTAGATGAATAATCTAAAAGAACAGCCATTTGTTCTGAAAGCTAAACTTTTTTTCATCAGTGCTAGTAATATTTTTAAAGACATAGGAAACAGTGATAATTCTACCATTAGTGATTTTTCTTAGAACCTGATACTGCTTTCTCTCCAGTGACAAGTTTGTTCTATTTGTTTTTATGGTGGAAGGCATGGAAAGGGAAGGAAGTTGGTAGAACTGAAGGTCAAAAAACATATGGATCCAAAGTATAACCGGACATAGCTCTTGCCCTCCCTACCAGTATGCTGTAGTGGGAGGGGACATTTACAATCCTAGAAAGGGTATATCTTTAGGTAAAACCTGGGGAAAGTACACACACACACACACACACACACACACACACACACACACTTCCTTAAAATAACAATATACATATATGTGTACACTCTGAGATCAAAGGTATTTACAGATGTTAGCTGAAACTAGAAAGGAATCCCAGTTGTCAGGATTGCCAAAGGGCACATAGGATTGGAATAGTGGCTCCTCTTCTGTTCTCTCCTGGCAGAGAAATAGGTGTTGTCTAGTCCTCAGATGTAAAGTCAGAGTTTAATGGTAGAACTTCATATAAACTTTTATGTTGCATGCTGCAATTTATTTGCATGCATATACTATTTGTTATTTTTCAGTTGTTTCAGATATCCAACTCTTCATGACCCACCATTTGGATTTTTCTTGGCAAAGATACTGGAATGGTTTGCCTTTTCCTTCCCCAGCTCATTTTACAGATGAGGAACCGAGGCAAATAAGATCAAATGACTTGCCCACAGTCCCACAGCTAGTAAATGTCTGAGGTCAAATTTAAACTCAGGAAGATGAGCCTTCCTGATTTCAGACCCAGCACTCTACCCACTGTGCCCCTTAACTGCCTATGCATATGCTGTATAATGACTTTACACTGAGAAAATAGTGTCGAATTGGCCATCTCTAAGAAGCAGAACTTACTTTTGTGACTATTTTATCCTTTGTGAATTACGGATGTGCCACTTGATTATGAGTGGTAAAGCTAACCACTTCCTATAGATATGTGATTGTTTTATAAAGATGCTCATTTATGTGATCTATTGTACCACCAAAAGAAATACAGCCTGGGGAAACGCTGATCCATATTGGTGCTATTTTCTCCTCTGCTTCTCAGTCAGCCTCTAAGCCAACAAACTTGTATTAAGAGTTTACTCTGCCAGGCACTTTGATAAGAATCAAGGATACAAAAAATAAAACAAAATAAGACACTAGTACTGGAAGAGGAGGTGAAAAGAACTAGGGAAAGCCTCCTAAAGAAAGTGGGATTTGAGCTGAGTCTTGAAGGAAGCCAGAGAAGTTAGGAGGAAAAGCATTCCAGACATGGGGAATTTTTCCCATGAAAAGACATGGAGCTGGAAAATGAAGTGTCATGAGTGAGGAAAAATAGGCAACCAAGTGTTGGTGGTTCGTAGTATAGATGGGAATCAATTGTAAGAAAGACTAAAAAAAGTAGGAAGGGACTAGGTAATGAATGGCTTTAAAGGTCAAACACAGAATTTTCTGTTCATTCCTGGAGGTAACAGAAAGCCATTGGAATTTATGAAACAGAGGTGATGACATGATCAGATCTGCTTTATGAAAATCACTTTGGCACCTGACTTGGTCTGGGGAAGACATTATACAGGGAGACCAATGAGAAGGCTATTGTAATAGACCAAGTGAGAGTTGATAACCACACAAATTCTGGTGGTGATTATGCAAGTAGAGAGAAGATCCACACAGGAGATCTTGAGAAGGCAGAAATGAGCAGGTAGACAACAGATTAGAAACATGAGGTGAGTAAGAGTGATGAGTCAAAGCTATGAACCTCTGTGACTGGAAAAATAGTAGCAGTACATATTCTCACCAGTAACAGGGAAGTAATAAGTGGCACAGTAGATAGAGTACTGGGCTTGAAATCAGGAGAACTTGGGTGCAAATCTAAACCCTTTCTAGCTGTATGCCTCTAAGTAAGTCATTTAACCACTGAATCTCATTTTTCTCAACTGTACAATGGAGATAATTAAAGCACTTACCTCTCACGGTTGTTGTAAGGATCCAAAAAGAAATTTGTAAAGGTCCTAGCACAGGGCCAGACACATAGTAGTTGCTTGATTTAAATAAATGTTTGTTTCTTTCTTCTAGAACAGAGGAGGGTTTGGTTAAAAGATAGTAAGTTCTATTTTGGACACATTAAGTTTGAGATCCCTTTGAGACATTCATTTCAATATAGCCAAAATAGTTAGTGGTGCAAGATTAGAGCTTAGGAGAGAGGTTAGGACTGGATATATAAATCTGGGAATCCTCTTCATAGAGATAATTAGATCTGTGGGAGATAATAAGATAACTAAGTAAAATAAAACAAAGGAAAAAGAAAAGAAGACTTAAGACAGAAAGAGCCTTGACAGACACCAGTGTTTAGTGGATGTGATCTAGATGGAGAACCGAAAAGCAGACTGGGAAGGAGTGATAGGACAAGTAGGAAGACAACCAGAAAATAATAGTCTCACAAAAAATGTAGAGAGGAGAGAATAGCTAGGAGGAGAGAATGATCAATAGTGTCACATACCTCTGAGACATCAGGAAAGATAAGGAGTGAAAGACATGAGTGATGGCAATTAAGCAATCATTAGTCACTTTGGCAAGAGTAGTCTCCATTGAATGATGAGGTCAGAAGGCATAGTGCTAAAGGTTTAGAAGTGAGTGAGTAAAAACAGATGAAATGAAGGCAGTTAGTGCAGATAGCTTTCCGAAAAAGGTTAGCTGAGGAGAGTAGACATTTCAGATGATAACCAACAGGATATGTTGGATTGTGAAGTTTTTTAAGGATGGAAGAGACAAGGATGTGTTTTTAGGCAGCAGGTAAAGAAACAGTAGATAGGAAATGGTTGAAGATTAAGAGAGAATAGGAGATGATAGTAGGCAGGACTAACTAGAGAAAATGGGAAGGCATGGGATATGGATACATTTAGAGGAATTTATCTGGCCAAGAAAAGATACCTCATTATACAAGACAGGTACAGGAGGTGATAAGGGAAGGAATCCAAGTGATGTGAGATGGGGAGGAGAAGAAAAGAAGAAGCTCAAAGTGAATGGCTTCATATTTTTACAAGTGAAGTAAAAGGAGAGATCCTCAGGTAACTGCATTGTGAGAGGGGGTCTCATGGGAGATCTGAAGAGGGATGGAAACGTTTGCAATAGCCACCATAACAAATCAGTTAAGGAGGTATAAAAGGACTGTCTTGTGGCAAGGAGGACCCAGTTGAGATTATATAACATAAATTTGAAGTGAATCCAGTCATCATGGTTTTATGGTCCTCCAGCTTTGTTCAGCAGTACAAGAATAGGAGCTAAGATGGCAGATGGTGACAGTAATCCATGACTGAACCATGTTAGAATAAGTGAACAAGGAACTCAAGAGAAGAGACAGTGTGAAGTTGAATTATTTCACCAAGTGGGTCAAGATGAGGAAAGGAGGAAAGTGTAACCAGTCCTGGGATGATGGCCTGTGGAAGAAATGAGGGATGGAGGTCACTGAAGAAAGAGCATCCTTTTTCTCTCCTTCCTTTACTATGATAATTGGTTTAGATCTTTTCAGGATCAATTCTTAGCTAAACCAAAAATTTCTGCAAACTCTTTACTCCTCTTTCCCACTAGCAACTGAACTGAATTACAACTCCTAAAGATCACAGTTAGGCATGACCTGTAGTCATCATTAAGGGAGAAAGAGACACGGGTGTGTTTTTATGGGAGCAAGGATGGAGCCAGTAGATAAGAGAGAAACTTGATTTCAGTTTTATTCTGAGTAATTACACTCATCCAGGATTCCTCTCCATCTTACTATTTCTTTCCCCTCATCCACCCCATTAATCCCCCAAAGCAAACTGAAAATAAAATCTTATGTCGTTCTTTCTGTGGTTAAGGTACTTGTGGGTAAAACTAATGGGGGCTAATACAGTTGGGATCTCAATTACTGAGAGGATTCCTGAAGTCCATTTATGAATGAACCAAAAGAAAAATCAAAATTCTAAAATGGGACTAGGGGCTGGAATTAAACACATGACAAGTTTCAAGGGACCATTCAAATTATTTTGCCATAATGGAACTTTGCTTTATTAAGAATTATTTCTGTCTCAGTCCTTAACAGAAGATTTTTTAAAAGAATCAGATCAGAAATACATAAAGCATGAGGTTAATAAAATGTTTTTAAACCAAAATTTTTATGATGAATAGCAAATACATTTGGTCAAGCAAAACAGTTCCCATGTTGTCCATGTCTATAAATCTGTGTCTCATTCTGCATCTTGAGCCCATTGTCATGGAGCTGATCAGTGTTTTTAAGTAATATATACTTTTATGGTACATTTTAACCTAGTCAAGGGGAAAGTCATAGACTGGAATAAAACACCTACAGTCAAGAGCATGGGGAAGCAGGAGCAACAAGGAATTAATATATCTTGTCTGAGTTGCTAAAGGTCACTTGTGACCCTGGACAAGTCACTCTAAGAGGAAGCATGTCAGGGCAAGGAAGAAACTGAAAATAGTGAGTGTCAGATACTTGCTTCAATAGCTCTTCAGAGTATTTAATTAAAGATGAGAATTTGTTATTAAATGAACTATTTATTAATATTATTACTAACAATAGTTCTATCATTTCCATTGCACTCTATTCCAAACTATTTTTCTTCACAACCCTCTGGAAAAGTTTGTTGCTGTTGTTCAGTTGTTTCAATCACGTCCAGCTCTTTGTAACCCCGTTTGGGGTTTTCTTGGCAAAGATACTGGAGTGGTTTGCCATTTCCTTCTCCAGTTCATTGTACAGATGAGGAAACTGACCAACAAACAGGGTTAAGTGACTTGCCCAGGGTTGCACATCTAGTAAGTGTCTGAGGCCAGATATGAACTCATGTCTTCCTAAGTTCAGGTTCAGTGTTCTGTCTTCTATAACACCCCTGGAAAAGTTATCATCCCCATTTTACAGATGAAGAAATGAAGGCAAAGAAACCTTAAGTGAACAGGACAAGGTTCAGACTCTAGCTCTGCTGCTTACTACTTATTTAACTTTGGCCAAACCCCTCTTGAGGTGCAGTTTCTTCATCTGCATAATAAAAGGATTGAACCAGATAATCTCTAAAATCACTTACAGATCTAATCTTATGATCAGCATGAATAGCAATTATAGCATAGTGCTGAAATATGTTGGTCTCTTCACCCACTGCTGAGGTAGGTAGGTAGGACTTACTTTGCATTTTCACAGAACTCCTTAGGAATACTTTGCTTTTTCTCCTTAGCGATTCTCCTATCTCCTCTCCAGTCAGATAGACAAACTTGCAAAATCAGTAACCTGAACTTTCCCCACAGTTCTAAATCAACAAACTCTTAGGGTATTTGAACACCTCTCCTAAATATAAAGTGCTTAGACTTTTTGGCAGCTGTTTTCCTCTTATACATAGCCTTTTTTGGATCATTTCCAAGATTATGACTATTTTAGAGAGTTGTCAGAAGTCTGCCTACCAACTTCAATTCACCATTAGCTATTCTGTAGTTATTCAGTTGCATAGCCATGTCACCAGGCTCTTCTATCTTCCATTATCTCCCAGTCTGTCCATGTTCATGTTTGTTGTTTCCATGATACTACCCATCCATCTTATCCTCTACCGCTCCATTTTCCTTTTGCCTTCAATCCTTCCCAACATTAAGGTCTTTTCCAATGAGTCCTGTCTTCTCATTATGTGGTCAAAGTTATTTAAATTTCAGCTTCAGTATTTGACCATTCAGTGAATAACTTGAATTAGTTTCTTTAAGTATTAACTGATTTGATCTTTTTACTGTCCAAGGGATTCTCTAGCACCACAATTCAAAAGTGTCAATTCTACAGGGCACAGTTTTATTTATAGTCCAACTCTTACAATCATGCATATGGAAAAACCATAGCTTTCACTATATGCTAGCCTTGTGATGTTCTCTGCTTTTTAGTATGTTGTCCAGATTTGCCATAGCTTCCCTTTCAAGGAGAAAGTGTCTTTTAATTTCATTACTGTAGCTGCTGTCTGCAATGATCTTTGAGTTCAAAAACATAAAATCTGGCACTGCTCCCATTTCTTCTCCCTCTATTTGTCAGGAAGTGATGGCACCAGTTTCCAAGATCTTAGGGGGTTTTTTAAATGTTAAGCTTCAAGCCAGCTTTTAAACTCTCCTCTTTCACTCTCATCAAGAAGCTTCGGGATCCATCACAAATCAGTGTCATCGGGGGGCGGAGCCAAGATGGCGGAGTAGAAGGATGCACGTTTACAAGCTCTGAAACCAAAGCCCATGGAATTGGTGTAGAAAGAGTCCCCCATAGATTCTGGGTGAGTGCAAGGTGTGCAGAGGCAGAGTGGAGGAGATTTCCGTTCCAGGGAGCCCTGAGGACCCATCCCCAGGGTCCGGCGTGCCCCGGAGAGTAAACCCAACCCCCAGCGCTGCCCTGCCCGAGGCCTCAGAGAAGCGGATCTGAGCAGGCTTCAGAGAAGGAAGCTGAAGCAGCCGGGAAAGTCCCTCCGCCCACAGAAGCAGGTCAGTGAGAGAGGCCGGGCTGAAGGAGAGGGGAAGCGGGGCGTCTCCGTGACTCGGGCCCCCTCGGGAGGAAGCGGCGGCGGCGGGGACGGGGGCAGGAAGCAGAGGTGGAGGTGTGGGCGGCGGCTGAGGCGGCAGTGGCCCAAGACTCAGGAATCCCCCAACAGCAGGCAGGATCTTCATTATGGAAGATTCCTGCATAAAACCTGACGGAGCTGAGCCTTGGAGACGGCCCTGCCCCCACCCCGCTCTGTTGCTGAAGGCTTCTGCTCGGGACCCCCAGGGGAGCTGAGATTGGGAGGTGGGGCCCCCCACCCCGCCCCCACCTGCTCCATTCCTGAAAGTCTCTGCATAAAGCCCCCCCAGGGATCAGAGTCTCGGAGGCAGCCCTGGCCCCACCCCAGCACCTGAACTAAAGCTCACTGATTGACAGCCAGCAGGAGGAAAGCCCATTTAAATCTCAGAGGCCGAGTACTAGCTGGGCCGATCCAGGCAGGGGTGGAAAGGAATCTCAGAAGTCAAGTAACTGGCTGGGAAAATGCCTAGAAAAGGGAAGAAAAATAAGACTTTAGAGAGTTTTTTCCAACAAATGCAAATGATCCCGACCTTCGGATCTGACGAAGATGAGGACGTATTCTTGCCATCAGGGAAAGACGTGGAGGGCGGGGCCTCAGTACCCCAGACACCCCAGGGGGGTGGTGGGTGGGCTCAGGCCCTGGAAGAGCTCAAAAAGGATTTTGAAAAGCAAGTTAGACAGGTGGAGGAAAAACTGGGAAAAGAAATGTCAGAGATGCAACAAAAGTATGAAAAACAGGTCAATACCTTGGTAAAGGAGACCCAAAAAAATGCTGAGGAAATTAACACCTTGAAAAATAGGCTCACCCAATTGGCTAAGGAGGTTCAAAAAGCCAACGAGGAGAAGAACGCTTTCAAAAGCAGAATGAGCCAAATGGAAAAAGAGGCTCAAAAGCTCACTGAATTTAATAGCTCTCTCAAAATTAGAATGGAACAGATGGAGTCTAATGACTTTATGAGAAACCAAGAAATCACCAAACAAAACCAAAAGAACGAAAAAATGGAAGAGAATGTGAAATATCTCATGGGAAAAACAACTGACCTGGAAAATAGATCCAGGAGAGACAATTTAAAAATTATGGGACTACCTGAAAGTCATGATCAAAAAAAGAGCCTAGACATCATCTTCCATGAAATTATCAAGGAAAACTGCCCTGACATTCTAGAACCAGAGGGCAAAATAAGTATTGAAAGAATCCATCGATCACCACCTGAAAGAGATCCAAAAAGAGAAACTCCTAGGAACATTGTGGCCAAATTCCAGAACTCCCAGCTCAAGGAAAAAATCTTACAAGCAGCTAGAAAGAAACAATTCCAGTATTGTGGAAATACAATCAGGATAACCCAAGATCTAGCAGCTTCTACATTAAGGGACCGAAGGGCGTGGAATAGGATATTCCAGAAGGCAAAGGAAGTAGGACTGAAACCAAGAATCACCTACCCAGCTAAACTGAGTATAATACTTCAAGGGAAAATATGGTCTTTCAATGAAACAGAGGACTTTCAATCATTCTTGATGAAAAAACCAGAGCTGAAAAGAAAATTTGACTTTCAAACACAAGAATGAGAAGAAGCATGAAAAAGGAAACAGCAAAGAGAAGTCTTAAGGGACTTACCAGAAGTGAACTGTTTACATTCCTACATGGAAAGACAATATTTGTAACTCTTAAAACTTTTCAGTATCTGGGTAGTTGGTGGGACCACACATACACATGTACACGCATGCACACACATACACACATGCACACACATACAGAGATAGAGAGCACAGATTGAACTGAATAGGATGGGACCATACCTTAAAAGAAACTAGGGTAAATGGTGAGAGAGAAATGTAGGGGGAGGGAAAGGGAAGGGGGTAACTATATGTCATTTAAGAGGCAGGTAGTTTTTCTTAGTGGAGGGAAAAAGAGGAGAGCTGAGAAAAAAAAAAAAAAAAACAAGAAGTTTACCCTCATCACATTTGACTAAACGAAGGAGTGAAATGCACACTCATTTTGGTATGAAAACCTATCTTACAGTATAAGAAAGTGGGGGAGAAAGAGATATTGCAAGGGGGGGGATGATGGAAGGGAGGGCAAAGGGAGGAGGGAGCAATTTGAAGTCAACACTTGGGGAGGGACAGGATCAAAAGACAGAAGAGAAACAATGAGGGGCAGGTTAGGAGGGATGGTAATCCAGTTAGTCTTACACAACACGACTATCAGGGAGGTCATTGGCAAAACTACACAGATATGGCCTATATTGAATTGCCTGCTGTCCCAAAGGGAATGGGTGGGGAGGGAGGGATGAGGAGAATTTGGAACTCAAAGTTTTAGGAACAACTGTTTAGTATTGTTGTTGCAACTAGGAAAGAAGACATACAGTTAAGGAGGAATAGAAAGTCATCTGGCCCTACAGGAGAAAAGAGAAGATGGAGACAAGAGAAGGGAGAGATGACAGAAGAGAGGGCAGATTGGAGATAGGGAAAATTAGATTGCTTGGGCTATTGGGGTGGGGGGGAGGGGGGAGAAAAGGGGAGAAAATTTGGAACCCAAAAATTTGTGAAAATGAATGTAAAAAATTTAAATAAATAAATAAATTTTAAAAAAAAAAAGAAGCTTCTTAATTCTTCTTCACTTTCTGCCATCAGAGCAGTGTCATCTGCATATCTGAGATTATTGATATTTCTTCCAGCAACCTTAATTCTAGCTTTTGATTCATTAAACCTGACATTTCACATGATGTACTCTACATATAAATTAAATACACAAGGTAACAACATACACACTAGTCATTTTCCTTTTCCAGTCTTAAACCAATCAATTGGCCCACATACAGGTTCTTCAAGAGACAAATAAGATCATTTGGTACTCCTGTCTCTTTGTGGACTGGCCACATTTTGTTGTAACCCACAGAGTCAAAAGCTCTAGGGTAGTCACTGAAGTAGAAGTAAATGTTTTTTCTTGCTTTCTCTATAATCTGGCAAATGTTGACAGTTTGGTCTCTAGTTTCTCTGCTCTTCAAAAACTGGCCTGTTTTGGTAATTTTCAGTGTTCATTACAATATACAGCAACTACTTATTTATGAAAAGTATTCTGAAGACTTTAAAGTACTAAATACATCATTTATTATTATGTAATCTTTTTAAATTAAAAATTATAGGTCAATAGGTTTTTTTAGCCTACATGTTTATCTTACAATTTGGAAATTTATTAACCTACAGAGGCATATGAATATATATTCTTCCCTTTGCTGTAAATCTCAGAGCAAACTATATTCCCTTGGTAGAAGTAGGAGTTCCACATTATAGCATCCTGGAATCACAAAATGCCTTTCCCCTGGGAGACACCTTAAAGATCAACTACTCTAACCTCTTCTATCACTTAGTACACTAAAGCAGCAGGTGCTTATAATTATCAGAAAGCTACTTTCTTTTTAACCTACTATCAGTCAATAAACATTCATTAAATATTTACTATGTGCTAGGCCCTATGCTAAGTCCTAGGAACAAAATGAAAAGCAGAAAATAGTCCTTGCTCTTAATAGGCTCACAATTTAGTGGGGGAACAGCAAGCTTTGTGATGGTAAAAAACTGGAAACAAAGCAGATGCCCATGCATACACTCTGCACATACAAGATAAATATTGTGTATATAAAGAAAACCTATCAGTTTACTTTTTAATATATACAAATGGTAACATTAACAGTGTTCTATGTCAAGGAGACATGTAACTTTTAACCTCAAGGAATATTTTTTAAACATAAAGTTTGAGGAAAGGGATTTCATAGCTATGTATTTGTTTATATTTTCCATGTTTTGCTTAAATTTTCAGTGTGTACATCTGGGCTTGCCAAAAATGGAAGGTAAAAATTTAATTTCACTTCTCCCCATCCCACATGCTAATTATTTCCCCAGGTTGAAGAGGAAGAAATGCTTTCAAATAACTCCTCTTTTATTTCTTTTTGATTCAATATTGTTACTATATAGGTCAAGTAAAGAGAGAATCATTAGGCTCTGATTCCTTAGTCTATTACATGAAAAAATTTGGCATGAAGTTCTCAAATCCTAGGACAAAGCTGTCATTCTGCTCCTACGTGTCAATACTCCAGAAAAGTACCACAATATCTAAACTCTCACTGTGACTTGCAGATAACCCCATGTTCTCAAAAGCTATGCCAATGGAATATAAACCCTGGCTGATTCTACTAAATTTAAAAAAAAAAATTCAAGTTTGATCTTAATGACAGACTATGCCTGTTGCCTATGGACCAGCTTAGTTGAAGAAGGTACTAATAAGTTCATCACTAGTGAATGATGACTAGATAAGGCATTCTTTGGTTATAACAATTTATGTCACATCATGCCTGAAAAAAAAAGAGTTGTAGGAGCAGAAAATTGGGAAAGAATTTTTACAACTAGTGTCTGTGATAAAGGCCTCATTTCTAAAATATATAGAGAACCGAGTCAAATTTATAAGAACACAAATCATTCCCTAATTGATAAATGGTCAAAGGATATGAACAGGCAGTTTTCAGAGGAAGAAATTAAAGCTATCTATAGTCATAGAAAAATGCTCTAAATCACTATTGACTAGAGAGATACAAATCAAAATAACTCTGAGGTACCACATCATTGTGGTTGGCTAACCACCGATTGGCTAACATGACAAAACAGGAAGATGATAAATATTAGAGAAGATGTGAGAAGTTGGAACACTGATTCATTGTTGGTGGAGCTGTGAGCTGATCCAACCATTCTGGAGAGCAATTTGGAACTATGCCCAAAGGGCTACAAAAATGTGCATACCCTTGGATCCAGCAATACTGCTTCTAAGGCTGTATCCTAAAGAGATCATAAAAATGGGAAAAGGACCCACCCACATGTACAAAAATATTTATAGCAGCTCTTTTTTGTAGTAGTGAAAAACTGGAAATCAAGAGGATGCCCATCAATTGGGGAATGGCTGAACAAGTTGTGGTATATGAATGTAATGGAATACTATTGTGGAATACTTTCTTATAAGAAATGACGAACAGTCAGACTTCGGAAAAACCTGGAAAGACTTATATGAACTGATGCTGAGTGAAATGGGAAGAACAAAGAGAACATTATACACAGCAACAGCCACAGTGTGACAGGACTGTTTCTGATAGACTTAGCCATTCACAGCATGCAAGGATCCAGGACTGTTTCTGATAGACTTAGCCATTCACAGCATGCAAGGATCTAAAACATTCCCAAGGGACTCGAGGCAAAATGCCATCCACATCCAGAGAAAAAACTATGGAATTGGACCGCAGAATGGAGCAACCATTTTCTCTTGTGTTATGTTTTGTTTTGTTTTATCATTTCTCCCATTCATTTTAATTCTTCTATGCAACATGACTAAGGTGAAAATGTATTTAATAGGAATGTATGTACAGAACCTATATAAGATTGCATGCCATCTTGGAAAGGGAGTGGGGAGGGACAGGGAAGGAGAGAGAGGGAGGGGAAAAAAAGATATATGGAAGTGATTGTAGAAAACTGAAAACAAAATTTCTTAAAAAAGAAAAATGTGTTTAATAAGAATTTTTGTGCAGAATCTGTATAAGATTGCATGCCACCTTGGGGAGGGAGGGGGAGAAAATTTACAACTCATGGAAGTGATGGTTGAAAATGGAAAAAAAAATTAATTAAATATTTTTTAAAAAGAAAAATAATAACAAAAACAAATTTTATTGATAGACTCTGGATTAGTCAAAGAAAGATTCAGTGTATTCTTAGGCCTACTCAGCTATGATTAATACAATTTTCATTCAGTAGAAAAAAAAAGGGTTCCAGGGACATGTATAATCCATTTAGTATTGTAAATACAGTAGAAAGTAACTGGAGAAGAAAGAAGGGAAGAGAAATAAACAAAGAGTGATCAGGTGAGAGAATGATCAGAAGGACAGCCTACGTCTTCTAGTATCTCCACTGTATTCTCTCCACAGGTTTATTCAATTTACTAATAACAACTTTTAATCATATTATTAATAGGAATGTTAGTTCTATGAATGCAATGACTGCCTTTCATTTTGATATTGTGTCCTAGAGCCTGGCCTATGATAGTTTTTTTTTTTTTAAATCAATGCCTTTTTTCAATAAGAAGAAATCTCCACATACATCAAAATGTTTATAGCAGTACTTTTTGTACCTTATATTTTGTATTTAGCAAAGAAATTGGAAACAAAACAGGTGCCCATAGATTGTGGAATGACTAAACAAATTGTAGTACGTTAATATTATGGAATATTTTTAAATAACATTTTCCCAATGAAATACAGTAATGAAATATTACTGTACTATAAGAAATAATATGTTTACCTGTCAGATTTGTGCCTAAGGAAAGAGTTTATGATCAAATAAGAGACAGAGAGCATTATGAGATGTAAAATGGATGATTTTGATTATACTAAATTAAAAAAAGTTTTATATAAACAAAACCAATGCAGCCAAGAACGCTGGAGAGGAAAATTTATAGCAAGTATCTCTGATAAAGGTCTCATTTCTCAAAAATATAAAGAACTGAGTCAAATTTATAAGAATATAAGTCATTCCCCAATTGATGGATGGACAAAGGATATGAACAGGCAGTTTTCAGATGAAGAAATCAAAGCATTCATATGAAAAAATCCTCTATTGATCAATATTTATTATATTGAAAATTAATGCTGATATTTATATTGAAAAAATTACTACTGCTTAGAGAAATGGAAAATAAAACAACTCTGAGGTACACACCTATCGGATTGGTTAATATCACAGGAAAGAAAAAGGAAAAATGCTGCAGGGGATATGGGAAAATTGGGACAAAAATATACTGTTGGTAAAATTGTGAACTCATCCAACCACACTGGAGAGCAATGTGGAACTATGCCCAAAGGGCTGTAAATCCATGCATGCCCAGCAAGACCACTACTAGGTCTATAGCTTGACGAGATTTTTTTTTTTAAAGGAAAGGACCTGTAACAATTGTTTTTTGTAACAGCAAAGAATTGGGGAATGATCCAACAGCTGAGGTACATGATCATGATGAGATACCATTGTGCTATTGTAAATGGCGGCAGGATGCTTTCAGAAAAACCTAGAAAGAGTTACATGAACTAATGAATGAAATGAACACAGCCAGCAGAACAGTGTATGCAGTGACAGCATGGTATGACAGTATGGTGATAAACTGTGAATAATTTAACTATTTTCAGCAATACAATGATCCAAGACAATTCCAAATCCAAACAGGATGAAAAATGTTATTCACCTTCAGAGAAAGAACTAATGGAGTCAAATCAAAGCATACTATTTTTTACTTTTTTTAATGCATTTTTTTGGTCTGTTTTTTCTTTCATAACATGTTTTACATGATTACACATTTATAGTCTATATCAAATTGTTTGCCATCTTGGAGAGAAAAATTTGGAACACATAATTTTTTTAAAAAGTGAATGTTGAAAGATGGCAGAGTAGAAGGACGCACGTTTACAAGCCCATAGAATTAATGTAAAAAGAGACCCCCATAACTTCTGGACCACTGAAAGGTGTACAGAAACAGAGTGGAAGAGATTTCCATTCCAGAGAGCCCTGGAGAGCCGTCCCCAGGGTCCGTCGTGCTCCAGAAAGTGGACCCCACCCCAGCGCTGCCCTGGCCGCGGCCCCAGAGAAGCTGACCCGAGCAGGCTTCAGGGACAGAAGCTCCGGCAGCTGGGAAAGTCCCTCCGCCCACAGAAGCTACAGGTCAGTGAGAGAGACAGCCGGGCTGGAGGAGGGGAGCGGAGTGTCTCCGTGACTCGGACCCCCCCGGGAGGAAGCGGCCGCGGCAGAGACGGGAGCAGGAAGCGGCGGAGGCAGAAGCATGGGCGGCAGCAGAGGCAGCAGCAGTGGTGGCCCTGGGACTCCCCCAGCAGCAGGATCTTCATTACTGAAAGTCTCTGCATAAACAACCTGAGGGAGCTGAGCCTGGGAGACGGCCCTGCCCCACCCCGCTCTATTATTGAAGGCCTCTGCATAAAGCCCCTGAGGGAGCTGAGCCCGGGAGGTGGCCCCCCCCCGCTCTGTTCCTGAAAGTCTCTGCATAAAGCCCCTGAGGAAGCCGAGCCTGGGAGGCAGCCCTGCCCCCACCCCAGCACCAGAACTAAAGCCCATTGATTAGCAGCTGGGCGGCGGCACGGAGAGCCCATTTGAATCTCAGAGTCCAAGCACTAGCTGGGCGGATCTAGGCGGGGGTGGAGAGGAATCTCAGAAATCAAGTAACTGGCTGGGAAAATGCCTAGAAAAGGGAAGAAAAATAAGACTATAGAGAGTTTTTTCCAACAAATGCAAATGATCCCGACATTCGGATCTGATGACAAGGACATATTCTTGCCATCAGGGAAAGACGTGGAGGGTGGGGCCTCAGTACCCCAGACACCCCAGGGGGATGTCAGGTGGGCTCAGGCCTTGGAAGAGCTCAAAAAGGATTTTGAAAAGCAAGTTAGACAGGTGGAGGAAAAACTGGGAAGAGAAATGAGAGAGATGCAAGAAAAGTATGAAAAAATGGGTCAAAACCTTGGTTAAGGAGACCCAAAAAAATGCTGAAGAAAATAACACCTTGAAGAATAGGCTCACTCAATTGGCAAAAGAGGTTCAAAAAGCCAGTGAGGAGAAGAATGCTTTCAAAAGCAGAATTAGCCAAATGGAAAAAGAGCTTCAAAAGCTCACTGAAGATAATAGTTCTCTCAAAATTAGAATGGAACAGATGGAGTCTAATGACTTTACAAGAAACCAAGAAATCACCAAACAAAACCAAAAGAATGAAAAAAATGGAAGAGAATGTGAAATATCTCATGGGAAAAAACAACTGACCTGGAAAATAGATCCAGGAGAGACAATTTAAAAATTATGGGACTACCTGAAAGTCATGATCAAAAAAAGAGCCTAGACATCATCTTCCATGAAATTATCAAGGAAAACTGCCCTGACATTCTAGAACCAGAGGGCAAAATAAGTATTGAAAGAATCCATCGATTACCACCTGAAAGAGATCCAAAAAGAGAAACTCCTAGGAACATTGTGGCCAAATTCCAGAACTCCCAGCTCAAGGAGAAAATCTTGCAAGCAGCTAGAAAGAAACAGTTCCAGTACTGTAGAAATACAATCAGGATAACTCAAGATCTAGCAGCTTCTACATTAAGGGATCGAAGGGCGTGGAATACGATATTCCAGAAGTCAAAGGAACTAGGACTCAAACCAAGAATCACCTACCCAGCTAAACTGAGTATAATACTTCAGGGGAAAATATGGTCTTTCAATGAAACAGAGGACTTTCAATCATTCTTGATGAAAAGACCAGAGCTGAAAAGAAAATTTGACTTTCAAACACAAGAATGAGAAGAAGCATGAAAAAGGAAACAGCAAAGAGAAGTCTTAAGGGACTTACCATGAGTGAACTGTTTACATTCCTACATGGAAAGACAATATTTGTAACTCTTAAAACTTTTCAGTATCTGGGTAGTTGCTGGGATCACATACACATACATACACATACACACACACATGTATATGTGTTCACGCATACACACATGCACGCACATACAGAGACAGAGAGCATAGAGCGAATTGAATAGGATGGGACCATATCTTAAAAGAAATTAAGGTAAATGGTGAGAGAGAAAGGTAGGGGGAGGAAAGAGGGTGAAATGGAATGGGGTAATTATATGTCATTTAAGAGGCAAGTAGGAGACTTTTTAGTGGAGGGAAAAAGAGGAGAGCTGAGGAAAAAAAAACAATTAGTTTACCCTCATCACATTTGACTAAAGGAAGGAATAAAATGCACACTCATTTTGGTATGAAAACCTATCTTACAGTACAGGAAAGTGGGGGAGAAGGAGATAAGCAAGCGGGGGGGAAGATGGAAGGGAGGGCAAAGGGAGGAGGGAGCAATTTGAAGTCAACACTTGGGGAGGGACAGGATCAAAAGACAGAAGAGAAACAAGGAGGGGCAGGGTAGGATGGAGGGTAATTCAGTTAGTCTTACACAACATGACTATCAGGGAAGTCATTTGCAAAATTACACAGATATGGCCTATATTGAATTGCCTGCCTTCCCAAAGGGAATGGGTGGGGAGGGAGGGATGGGGAGAATTTGGAACTCAAAGTTTTAGGAACAACTTTTTAGTATTGCTGTTGCTACTAGGAAAGAAGACATACAGTTAATGAGGAATAGAAAGTCATCTGGCCCTACAGGAGAAAAGAGAAGACAAGAGAAGGGAGGGATGACAGAAGAGAGGGCAGATTGGAGATAGGGAAAATTAGATGCTTGGGGTATTGGGGTGGGGGGAGGGAATAAAAGGGGAGAAAATTTGGAACCCAAAATTTTGTGAAAATGAATGTAAAAAGTTAAATAAATAAAAAAAGATACATTAAAAAAGTGAATGTTGAAAATTGATTTTATATATAATTAGAAAAAAATTATTAAAAAATAAATGATAAATAAATCAACCAAAAAAAAAAAGAAATTACATGTGTGATAAATATAGAGAAGCCTGGAAAGATCTATATGAACTAATGGAGAGTAAAGCAAGTAAGTCAAGAAAATAACATATACGGTAATTAAACAATGCAAATCAAAAGAACAGACAGTAAAAAAGTAAAAAGTGAATATAAAATTATACAGATCAAGTGGGACTTGAATAAAGAAATATGAGAGAACACACATCCCTTCCTACAGGTATTACACATGGCACATGTTTTGAGATTTTTTTTTCAATGTATCTTCCAGTTGTGCTGATTTTTTTCCACTTTAAAAGATTAGTTATATAGAATAGCTCTCTAGGAGGAAGAGGGGGAAGAACACTGGGAATAACCATGATAATGTAAGAAACAGAAGAATCAACAAAAGCTTATTGTGTTATAAATAATTTTGTAATAATATGTTGTAAGTAACATTTTTTAAATAAATTATTTCCAGAAACAAAGGCATTGACTATGTCATAGTTTAAACATTGATTCTTAAGCAACCGGTCAGTAAGCCCCTTAGGCTTTTTGAGAACCACTATTCCAAAAGGGTCTTGGTTCAGGACCATGGACTGGTCTACTCAGAAATAATAGATAATTGTAAAATATCATGTTGCCATTATGATATCACTATCATCCATATGCTTAGTCTCATAAAGGCAGATCATGAAAATCATAGGTTTCAGAGTAGGTACCTTAGGGATGGTTACTCTTCAGTCATTTTTAGTTGTATCTGACTCTTCAGGACCCCATTTGGGGTTTTCTTGGAAAAGATACCGGACTAGTTTGCCATTTCCTTCTCCAGCTCATTCTACAGATGAAGAAACTGAGGCAAATAGGGTTAAGTGACTTGCCCAGGGTCACATTTAGTAAGTGTTTGAAGCTGGATTTGAACTCAAGAAAATTAATCTTTCAGACTTAAGCACTATGGTGCCACCTGGTGCCCACTTTGGGGATAATCTAGTTCAAGTATTATCTTAAGCAGGAATCTCCTCTAAGATACACCCCACCAATACTCATTCATCCAGCCTCTAGAATGCTAATCTAGCTTCTAGAGTTCTCTTATTTTTAGATATGTCCGACTTTTTCTGAATGGCTTCTATCTTGCTGTTTAAAATGCTTTATAGATGTTATCTAAAATGTTCACAAAAATCACTTAGCAGTACTTGTTATCCATATTTAGGAATATGCTCTTTTACAACAGTTACAATATAGTTTTAAAAAAGAATTATGTAGTGGTAAAGAAGCAGTCTGGTAAAGTGGATAGAAAGGCAGCCTCAGAGGCAGGAAGTTCTCGAGTCCCTGACTCTGACACATATAGGTTGGCTGACCCTAAGCAAGTCATTTAAACTCTTAGTGGCCTGGGCACTGTAGAAGACTGATTTGTCTTGGGAAAGGGTGCTGACAATCAGCTTTGTTGTTGGTTTGTTTTTGCCTTTCCTTGTATCCCCAGCACTCACCACAAGCCCTGGAACATTAATAAATGCTTGTTGACTCTTGACTAAACGAATGAAATCAGAGGGGTGGTTCAGCCCATGCAGTGATATTCCATTCATATTTGCAAGAAAGTTGAAAACATTACCATAAAATACATAAAAGTTTGGGTCCCTTCCCCCGTCCCATCTCATGATATTTACAAATAAATAATCATATAAATAGCACTGTCTTATTGTTTCAAGAAGTTATGTGCTGCTGCCAGTGACATCAGTACTCTGACATCTGTGAAAATCTTCCTTCCTTAAGCAGATACATAGATAAATGAAGAATACTAGGAAATCTCAAAAGTCTTGGTGTAGTCTCTGAGCTTTCATAAAAGTGAACAATGCTAAGAATTTGAAGTATAAAAAAGAATTGTAAAGAGAACAATTCCCAGGAAAAACAATAAACTCATAATTTTATATCCTTAGGGGACTTCAGACACCTGTTTCAACCAACAATCAAATGGAGTTTGAATAAGGGACTCAAAGGGGGCACAAACAGATTTGTAGAGTTGGACTTGTTTCTACAGGGAAAGAGATAAAATAAGCCCCTTTCCTCATTCTGAAAGGTCATTCCATAAGCCCATAGGGTTTGGTACAATATTTCCATCTACCGATACATTAATTCTTGTTAATCCTAAAGCCACTAAGCAAGTCAAGCAAATCTCCATGACAGCATGCTGATGGTAGATAGCAGACCACCAGAAAAAAAAAATATGCTGTTTTATAGGTCAAATGCCTGATTGTACACTGAAGTAAAATGACCAGCTTACTCAACTGTTTGCCAGGACCCTCATACCTCTGTCCCATTGTGTGAATTTGTGTAGATTGTGGATTGTCTGGAGAGAAACTTGTTTTCAGAAATGGTAGAAAAGGACATTGTTGATTTCAAGAATCTTTATTTAAATTTCTTTGGCATTTTAGAGACAGACTCTCTATTCCAATGAATATTACTGATAGCAAAATTAATTAATCTCAGGTACAAAATTACAACTGAGGGGATGGTTTGGAGGCAGATTTCTAACGTCCCTTCCAGTTCTAAAATTCTATTTTATCCATGGCATAATTTAAACAAATTTATTTTCATTTGTATAGGGATGGAGGTCTTTCCACTGCATTCCTGCCTATTCCTGCTTTTTAACTCTCCTTTTCTCCTTCATCATTAACAAATGGTATAAAAAAGAAAATTGAATTTGGAGTAAGACTGTCTGGGTTCAAATTGTGACCTTCTCATCTATAAAAGGAAGCTGTTAAGACTTACATCTACAAAATAGGTATAGGACTTAATGTTTGCTGCATGAAGGAATGCAAAACTGGGCACATTTTAAATCATCCAGTTAACTAAATCCAAAGATCCCATTTTATATAGAGAGCATTAGGGATATAAAAGAGGTATAAGATATACAAAGTGCTTTGCAAACCCTAAAGTCTATATAAATGTCAACTATTATAGTTTCTGCCCTTTAGATTTTTCTACTTATAGAAATGATAAAATAAAATGATAATAAAAAGCAACATTTAAAATGTCAAACACCTATTACACAGAATTCTACTACTTGGTAAAATAATTGAGTTAGTCTGTTGAAGGGCAGAACTTAGATACAAAAAAGAATATGAAGGAAGCATTGTAGTCCAGAGGCTAGACTAAATGTCACTGATCCCTGAAAACAAGGGATTCTTTTTACTCTACCCTCAGAACAGCTTCATGGATAAACAATATTAAAGGTCGCCTAGGAGTTCCGGATGAATGTGTGTACAGCACACATAGACAGCCGACAGAGACAGAGAGAACAAGGGTGCCCAGACTGAAGCACTGGCAGTGAACCTCCAGCTAGAGAGCCCTTCCCATTCCAAAGGATCAGTGGTAACATCAAGTGATGGATAAGCAGTGAGGTTGGACTGAGGTCCTCTCAGTGCAAAGGAGGGTCTTTAAATTCCAGAAAAAAAGTGATCTTTACCTTGACGAACCACAGCAAGGATTCAGCTAACAAGGCAAAAAGCTGTTTTCTGCTGCGAGGAACGAACTCTTTTGATCATGTGATAAATAAAACATAGGGAATTTGCCTAAGCTGAACAGAGGCTGAGTAGACCAGCGTGACATGTTGTCAACTAAGGTCTGACATAAAATCTGAACCTTGATCCTCCTGATTCTAAATCTATCCCCATCTCATGTGCCCCAAAAAGAACAAATCTCTCAACAAAAGCAAAAAGAAACTGGCAAATTAAGTATCTGTTTAAACTTCAGACCTTAGGCAAACGACATCTCAAAGCTTCAGTCACCATAATGCTTTCCTGTAAATCCCATGAGGGCAAAGGCTCAGTTTTTTTTTTTAATCTTTGTAGGCTCAGCCCTTCATCCAGTGCTTTACACGAGGTAGATACAATACTTAATGTTTCCTGTACTAAGGAAGGTAAAAGTGGACACATTGTAAATGAGTCAGTAACTTAGTAACATTCTGAATTTCTCACTGAATGAAACATTGTAGACATCTGTGGTATACAACCTTCATAAGAGCAAGCTTCCTCATTCAACTGGAAGACCTCCAATCAATCAATCAATCGATCAATCACCAAGCATTACTAAATGCCTACTAGGTGCCAGGAGATGGAGAATTAAATGCAAAAAGGAAGGAGTCCCAACCTTCAAGGAGCTTACATCCTGAGGCAGAGGGGTTTGGGTTTAAATTTTCACTAGCAAATTTAGCTCTCCCTTTAATTATTTAAAAATATTATTCTGAGAAAGTGACTACAGGTTTCTCCAGATTGCCAAAGGTACCCCACTCCAGGGCGAAATGACCAGAATTCCACGGGATAGAAGGCCTGCCTCAGACCCCGCCCCCTCCCGGGTCTCCCAGCTTTGTTCCTATTGGTTCTCTCTGTGTCTCTCTCTGTCTCTCCCTCCCTCTCTGTGGTTCCTTCTTCCGGCTCGACTCCCGATCACGTGACCGGATGTAGGAAATGGGCGGGGCCGGAGCTTCCTGGACAGACGGAGCCCGAGGGAGAGAGAGCTTTCCGGCTAACTGCCGCGTCCTCGGCCCCAGCCCGGTGCCCTCACGGAGGAGCCTGCCCGGCGCGCCTCGGGTAAGGGGGAGGCCGAGGCCGCGGCCTGTGCGCGGTGACTCGGGAAAGGGCCGCGGTCGCCCCTCGGGGCCGCTCCTCTCCCGGGGAGACGCGGCCGTCACCTCCCCGGCGTCGCCCCTGCCCTGCCCCCCGCGCGGGCCCCGAGGGGAGCGTTCAGGCCGCACCTTCTCCGCTCCTGCTCCGCGCGGGCCTGGGACCGGGGCTTAGCTTCCTCCCAGGATAACGTTCATTTTTGTCGTTCAGCGTCCTCCTGACCCCATTTGGGGCGTTCTTGGCAGAGATACCGGAGTGCTTTTTGCCATCTCCTTCTCCGACTCATTTTACAGATGAGGAAACTGAGGCAAACGGTGAAGTGATCTGGGTCACACAGCTAGCCATTGTGTGAGGCCAGATTTTTTTTCCCATACCTCCACAGCCGTCCTTTTCCACTGAGCCCTGCAGGGAGTTAACCTGAGATCAGTGGACACCCTCTCCCAGAGGGATCTGTGGATCAGTTTTAGGGGGATATGGGGGAAAAAACCTGCATCATTATTTTCACTAACTTCCAACTGAAAATTAGCATTTTCTTCTATTGTAAATTCTTAAAATAAATTCTGGGAAGGGATGCATAGGCTTCAGCAGATTGCCAAAGATGTTCACAAAAAAAAGGGTTAAGAATTCCTGCTCTAGGGCATATCTGGGTTTCCCTTATGAGAGTGCACCCTGAATTCTCCACTCTCGCTTCAGCAAATAAGGAATGATGCGTGGTTTCCCCAAATATTCCCTGGCAAAAGTGAGTGGGTGGCCAGTACACTGGGTAGGAGTCAAGAACCAGGGGTTCTAACCTGGCACTGCTGCTATCCCACAGCAAATGTAATTGATCTTGGATGCCTCCCTTGGCTTCTCAGAGACCCCAGTTTCCTCATGTTTGAAATGAAGGAGTTAGATTCTCTATGGCTCTAGCTAGAAACTTTTGTTGTATTACTAGAGTTGTACTATTCCAGAGGCCAGCTGAGTATTTTTACCTATGGAGTAATTTGTACTTTTCCTGTTTTTCCAGCTGGGTAGTGAAAAGTTTGGTTTCTTGTTTAAATTGCATATCCTCCATGAGATCTATTATGTTTTCTCATTTGTTTCATAACTAATTAGAATCAGTAATTATTACAGGTAGAAGGCACCTTAGGATTCATCTAGTACAAACCACTTATTTTACAGAAAACTCAAAGAGTTTGTAAGTTGCCTAAGGTCTTAACACTGAAGTAGTGGGCTCTCCGGTCTAGAATAGAGATCTCCTGATAATATTCCTGCTAGTATGCCATATTGACTATGGGGAAACCTTTCAGCCTTCTTGCCATTATTCACTTTAAACCAACTCAACAAGTATTTATTGGTCATCTTCTACATGCCCAGCACTGTACAAGACTGCATTTTAGGTATCTTTTTGACTGTGGGCAAGTGTCTTCATTTCCCTGGACCTGTTTCTTTATCTATAAATGAAAAAGTTGGACTAAACTGTCTCACAGATCCCTTCCAGCTATAAATCTGCAGTCCTAAATACTAGACAGTTTCTGCCTTCAAAGAATCCTAGGGTATAATTGAGGAGTAAGACAAATAAATTAAATACATAGAGAAAAATATGTAAAGGATCCTTAGTTTCCTTAGTGGCAGGCATTAGCTCTTCCAGGACAGACTACAACTTCTCTGTCCTATCTGTGGTGTTTGAAGTACTGTAGATAAAAAAATGTATATGGTAGCTAAGCTGGCATTCAGGGTCTCCATATTTAGCTACGCTAGTCTTCAGTTGATAGAAATACAGAGTAGCCAGGCTTCCATTTGAGGCCAGGCCTGCCAGAGTTTACATTCCACAAGAATATAGAGCTTAGAGTCACCTCTGTGCCATGAGGAAGTATCAGATTAAGATTTTGGTGGAAAGAACAATATGATTAAGTGGCAGATTGTATAGTACATTAAATACTGGAGAGATCTAAGGGAAAAATCGACATGGGCTGGAATAGTACTAATTGATATTGGTCTCTAGTCCTTAGTTTCCTTATTTGTAAAATGAGAGTTGGACTGGGTGACATCTAAGGTCATTCTAGCTCCAAATCTTTGATTTATGATCCATTTGGATTTGGCTTTGGGGAAGAACTCTGACTCTAGTTGGATTTTGAAGAATGGTTAGAATTTGAATTGATTATTGGAGTAGGGAATGAATGAATGAGTGAAGTACTTAATATGTGAAAAGCACTGTGAAAGCACTGGGGATACAAATGTAAAAGTAAATCAGCCACTACTTTCAAGGAGCTCACATTCTAATGGGAGAGAACATACTTAGATTTTAGCAATGTCAGATGACAAGATCCCATGATCCTTAGGATGAAGTGGCAAAGCAGATGGTAATACTTCTTTAATGATATTTCCATTGATAAAATCAGATCATTTTCTGATGTTGAGCCATTTGACAGTGCCACAGACTTTGATGGCAAGAACTTTCTTTTCTAGGTCTTTTAAAGACCTGGCACACCTATAGGAACAGTTGTCAAACTGAATCTCCACAAGGGTGGCTTTCCAGAATGATGGTTGTGGTTACCAGGCTGGAAGCATTGCTATTCCCAGGCTCTTAGGTTCAGGATCCTGGGTGTCTCCACCAGGGTCCGAGAAGAGATGATAGTCAATATCATGGTGGTGGTTTAACATGCCTCTTATCTTTCCTTCAGGGTGTCACATTGCTGCATAACACACTTTGTTTTGAGTGAGGGAGGGCTATGCAGATCACCAGCCTCACTTCTCCTCCTGGGACGTCTGGCTCCAGTGACCAGATATTCATTACTCCTGTAATGAATGGGAAACCATTGAAGGTGGAACAAAGGAGTGACGTGATGAAAGTTGTGTTTTAGGAAAGCATTTATTAGTAATATAGTAAGAATGGAAAGGGCAGGTCAGGAATGGGATAATAGCTGATAATACAGTTTGTCTGGAATTTGAATAGTATGAAATTAGACTGGAAGACTAGGTAGAGTTAGGGTTTTGTTGTTGTTGGTTTTTTTAAAGACTTGAATGCTGTAACATTGCCACCAACATTATTCTGTAGGCAATAGGGAACCACTTAATACTGAGCAAAGGCATGACAGAAACAGACTTGTATGATAAGATTACTTTGGAAGCTGTATGAAGGTCTTCCTTGAGACAGGAAGACCAATTGGGAAGATACTAGGATAGTTTAGGAAAAAAAGGCAATGATAATTTGAATTAGGATAGCGGAAATGCAAAATAGAAGAGGAATTTGAGAAGAATTTCTGAGATAAAATCACCAGAACTTGATAATTGGCTGAGTTTGGAAGGTTTAGTCAAAAAGAACTAAAAGATTTTGAGCGTAGTGGTAGCATCCAAAGAGATAGGGGCCAACTCTAACCAGTTTTAAGGCTTTGAAACCCCCAATTAAGTGACAACTTCTTAGATTCTGGTAAAGTTTGTGATTGCTCAGTGAGATGGGTAATATCAACTCTTAGGAAACTGAAACATGGATGGACAGAGGATACTGGGTCAATGGGAAAGCCAGTAAATTCTAGCTTTCTTTCTTCCCAATGAAATCTGGAAAAGAAAATAAGTGAAGTCAGCAGTTTCCAAGTCCAGAAGTGCCGTTATCTTGTAATTAGGACAGTGAAGCCCAATGGGAACTATAAAGGTTTGTTAGGGTTCTTTTGAAAAGCAATGATCTCACCCTACTTCATGTCATTTAAAGATTTTTTTTTTAACACTTTAGTCATCTATTTACATAGCTAGAAAAACTTGTTTTTTAAAAAAATTAGTATACAAAATGCAACCTTGAAAATAAGAATAAGATTAAGTAAGGATAATATTTTAGAGATATTTCAGAATACTATTATAAAATATTTTCTTGAGGGGTGGAGCCAAGATGGTGGATTAGAAACACCTGCTATAAAAGGACCTGCTGTAGCTCTCCCCACATAGCTCATAAAATACCTGTAAAAAGTGACTCTAGACAAATTCTAGAGCAACAGAAACCACAAAATGACAGGGTGAAAGAGATTTCCAGCCTAAGACAGCCTGGAAGACCAACAGTATTGCACCAGGCTCAGAGCAGAGCACAACCCAGCTTGGGCCATGCAGCAAGGACAGGACTGGAGCAGGCTGCGGGCATGGAATCACAGGTAGCAGCTGTGGTTCCCAGATTTCTCAACCCACAAACACCAAAGACTGCTTCAAAGGTCAGTGAGAAAGCTTTTTCTCCTGGGTGAGAGGGGTGTGCAGTCTGACCCCAGCCCCGGCCCCAGGGCAGCAGCCACTGTGGTAGCAGCAAGCACTTTTAGGGCCCTCAGCCTAAAGACCCTGGGGGAATTGAGCAGCTGGTCAGAGTCTCAGTCCTGAGTGGTGGTCCTGGGATGAGAGGAGCTCTGACCTATTGGAGTTGATGGAGACTCTGGAGAGGGAATCCTACTCGCAGATCCTGGGCAGAAAAGAGTACTTGTGGTTGCTCCCAGAGCAGACACAGCCCAGAAGAGGGGTAAACTCCTCTTGCTTGATTGTGCCACCTTGGAGGAACTGAGAACTTAGAGGTCCCTAGAGTATGCCCTGTACTTGACAAAGGACTCAAAAGTCAAATAACTGGCTGGGAAAATACCCAAAAAAGGGGGAAAAAATGAGGCCAATAGAAGGTTACTTTCTTGGTGAACAGGTGTTTTCTTCTATCCTTTTGGATGAGGAAGAACAAAGCATACCATCAGAGGAAAACATAAAAGTCAAGGCTTCTACATTCAGAACCTCCAAAAAACATTTGCAATGGTCTCAGGCCATGGAAGAGTTCAAAAAGGATTTTGAAAATCAAGTAAGAGAGGTGGAGGAAAAATTGAGAAGAGAAATGAGAGTGATGCAAGAAAGTTATGAAAAGTGAATCAACAGCTTGCTAAAGGAGACCCTAAAATATGCTGAAGATAATAACACCTTTAAAAATAGACTAACCTAAGTGGCAAAAGAGATCCAAAAAGGCAATGAGGAGAAGAATGCTTTAAAAAGTAGAATTAGCCAGATGGAAAAGGAAGTTCAAAAGCTCACTGAAGAAAATAGTTCTTTAAAAATTAGAATGGAGCAGAGGGAAGCTAATGACTTTATGAGAAACCAAGAAATTATAAAACAAAAACAAAACAATGAAAAAATAGAAAACAATGTGAAATATCTCATAGGAAACACAACTGACCTAGAAAATAGATCCAGAAGAGACAATTTTAAAAATTATTGGTCTACCAGAAAACCATGATCAAAAGAGCCTAGGCATCATTTACCAAGAAATTATCAAGGAAAACTGCCCTAGGGTTTTACCCAGAGGGTAAAATAAATATTGAAAGGATCCATCAATCACCTTCTGAAAAAGATCTGAAAAGAAAAACTCCTAGGAATATTGTAGCCAAATTCCAGAATTCCCATGTCAAGGAGAAAATATTGCAAGCAGCCAGAAAGAAAAAATTCAAGTATTGTGGAAGTACAATTGTGGATTTAGCAGCATCTACAATAAGGAATCAAAGGGCTTGGAATGTGATATTCCAGAGGTCAGGGGAGATAGGATTAAAACCAAGAATCACTTACCTAGCAAAACTGAGTATAATACTTCAAGGGGAAAAGTAGTCATTCAATGAAATAGAGGGCTTGCAAGCATTCTTGTTGAAAAGACCAGAGCCAGATAGAAAATTTGACTTTTCAAATACAAGAATCAAGAGAAACATGAAAAGGTAAACAGGAAAGAGAAGGCTTATTTATAACTCATGAGACCTTTTTCAGTATTAGAGTAGTTAGAGGAAACATATATATGTGTGTGTGTGTGTAGATATGTATGGATATGTATGTATGTGTACATTATATATGTGTAGGTATGTATATGTACGTGTGTATATGTATATATGTGTGTGTATGTATGTGTGTATACATAGACAAAGGGCACAGGGTGAGGTGACTCTGAAGGGAGAATATCTAAGAAAAATAAAATTTACTGTTGAATGGAATGTACTAGGAGTAAGAGAAAGGGAGAGGTAGAATGTAGCAAATCATCTCACATACAACAGGGAAGAAAGAGCTTTTACAGTGGAAGGGAAGAGGGGGGAGATGAAAGGAAATAAGTGAGCCTTACTCTCATGGAATTTGGCTTAAGGAGGGAATAACACACTCAATTGGATAGGGAAATCTATTTTACCCTGCAGGAAGGCAAGGAGGAAGGGGATAGGAGAGGGAAGGTAATAGAAGAGACAGCGAATTGGGGAAAGGGATAATCAGAAGCAAACACTATTGTGGGAGGACACGTCAAGGAAGAGAATAGAATAAATGAAGGGCAAGATAGGACAGAAGGTAATGTGGTTAGTCTTTTTACAACATAACTATTTGGAAGTGCTTTACATTGTTACACATGAATAACCTATATTGAGTTGCTTGTTTTCTCAATGAGGGTGGGTGGGGAGGAGGGAGAGAATATGGAACCCAAAGCTTTTTTTAAAAATTATTTTGTTTTCAGTGTTCTACAATCATTTCTATATATCTTAGATTTTCCCCCCTCCCCAGGATGGTGTGCCATCTTATATAGGTTCTACACATACGTTCTTTATTAAATACATTTTCACCTTAGTCATATTGAATAGAAGAATTAAAATGAGTGAGAGAAACCATAAAACAAAACAAAACATAATACAAAAGTAAATGATTTACTTCATTCTGCATTCCAATTCCATAGTTCTTTCTCTGGATGTGAAAGGCGTTTTGTCTCAAAAGTCCATTGGGAATTTTTTAGTTCCTTGCTTTGCTGTGAAGGACTAAATCTACCAGGAAAATTCCCCACACCCTATGGTTGTTGCTGTGTACAAAGTTCTCCTGGTTTTGCTCCTTTCACTCAGCATCAGTTCATGTAGGTCCTTCCAGGCTTCTCTGAAGTCCACCTGTTCGTTATTTCTTATGGCACAATAGTATTCCATTACATTCATACACCACAACTTGTTCAGCCATTCCCCAATCGATGGGCATCCCCTTGATTTACAATTTTTGGCCACCACAAAGAGAGCTACTACAAATATTTTTGTACGTGTGGGACTCTCCCATTTTTGTGATTTCTTTGGGATACAGTCCTAGAAGTGATATTGCTGAGTCAAAAAGGAAACCCAAAGCTTTAAGAATGAACCCAAAGCTTTAAGAATGAATGCTAAAAATTGTTTTAGCCTGCAACTGGAAATTCAGCCATACAGGCTATGGAATATAGAAATCTATTTTGTCCTACAGGAAAATAGGGGGAAAGGGGGATACAAGAAGGGTGGGTAATAGAACGGAAGACAGACTGGAGGAATGGGTGAATGGGGTGCATGCTGTCCTGGGGTGAGAAGTGGGGAGAGATGGCTATGTAAAAACATTTTCCATTAGGAATTCATAGTTTTTTTCTTCCGTGGGAAAACTAAATAATAAATCAAGGCTAGTTTAAAATGATTCATTGGCATGCTGTATAGTATGCACATTCTATTTTTCAGCTAAGAAAAAATGACTGCAATCAAGCATGCATTGCAAAGAGATATTTTCACCCCAAATGATGAACGTTTACTGAGCATTGTGAATGTCTGCAAAGCAGGGAAAAAGAAGAAAAATTGTTTTTTGTGTGCCACAGGTGGGTATTTCAGTTTACAGAAAATACTCCTTTGATGTCATTTATTTTCTGTAAGGGAAATTTATTCTTCATATTAAACCTCATTTTCACTGTAATTTTTAAAGTTGCAGCTGCAGCCAGTTAATTTTCCATTACTTTGCATAAAAGAAAAATGCTCTTTTCGCAGGCTTAAATACAAAGGTATAGAAGTATTCAGGAGGCTGTGGTCTAAGTTTAAATTCTTGATTACAAAGTAAAAATTTCAGAAAATGCCATCTTACCCTTCCATTTAAAAACATGTACCAGCTCCTTGATATGTAGAGACTACTGGGCAATTCATATGTTAGAAAGATATCAGGTCAAAAAATATTTCTAATTAAAGTACTTTTGTATTTTACTCAACAGTGACAACTGAACGCCCAGTGCAGGTGAATGTGGTGAAAGTGAAGAAATCTGATAAGGGAGACTTCTACAAAAGACAAATTGCGTGGGCCCTTCGAGATCTTGCTGTAGTGGATGCCAAAGATGCCATTAAAGTATGTCTTTATTCTTAACACTTTGACCTGACTTGCTTATGAAATGCCATCCATTTTATAAGAAAGTTTTATGTCTTCAAGGCTTATCTAAGCTTGTCTTTTCTCTGGCTATTGGCCCATGGGAACTAAGAATGATTGTTTTAAGAAAACTTTCGTTCTTCCCTGTCTTTTGCCTCACCACTGCTACTAATAAATATTGACTGCTGTTTGACTTATGCTATACTTGGGCTTTTTAAACCTTTTTAAAAAATAATTTGCTTTAATAATTTAATTTTCCCCAAAATCATTTTCTAGTTTAATTTTTGGTTGTTCAGTCTTTTCTGTTTGGTATTTTTCTTTCCTTCCTGTTGTCCTCCTGTCTTTTCATTCTATCACTTATGCTCTGTTATCTTTTATTCCAAAAGATTTGGCTTTTTCCCGTTTTCCAAGGCTAACTGTAATCCTGACATCCAGCAAAATTCATGTAAACTAAAGCAAATGGACTCTTTTGTGTTCCCATCGTCTAATATGGTTCCTGGGAGATAGCTATCACTTATAAATGCTTGATGACTGATTTAGTCATATGTCTTTGTTAATCATGTGGTGTTTATTATCTTGTGGTTACATGCATTATGCTAATATCAAAAATATGACATTTACGTTAATGATGTTATATTAACATTGTTATGTACGCTGTTATAATTTGTAATGTGATGTTACGCTGTTAATGTAATGGGTGAATTTTTTTTCCTCAGTGGTTTTGGTATAATGTGGAATTACACAACTATGTTGTATACAGTATATGCACTCAGAGTCACGTATAATTCACCAGGATGACTGACTACATGACAATTAATGAGAAAGTAGTATCCAGTTATTATTGGAATTAAGTTCAGTTCAACAAATATTTATACAACTCACTGTCAGACAATTGGAGAGATACATATATTAACTAAAACATGGTTTCTACAATCCTATCTGGTAGATACTTTGATTTAGTTGAAGTCACTGTTTGATTTTTTTTCCCCTGAAGGAAAGGAAGAGAGATTAATCTTTTTAGTAGCATTAAGAAATGATGGATTTGTGACTTTTTTCTGGAAGCCATCAGGGTTAAATGACTTGCCCAAAGGTCACACAGCTAGTAAGTGTCTGAGGCTAATTTGAACTTGGGTCCATGGTGTTCTATTGACTACACCACCTAGCTGCCCTGGATTCAAGTTTTTAAAAACCAAAACACTACAAAAATAAAAATATCATTGTTGTGGCATTTGAATTGAATACTTAAATTCAAAACAAAAAGTACAAGTACTTACCCACTTATAATAGATATGTTTCCCTTCTCAAAAATCTAATAAAGGGAGAAAGCATGGCATAGATAGAGGGCCATTCTACCAACAGGTATCAAGTACTACTTCTGAAATATATTTTCTGTGTAACTGTGGACAAATTACCTCACATCTTCCTGAATCCTAGGCAACTCACCGAGACCAAGTTACAAATAGTTTGCCAGTTTGCATTGCTGTAGGGAGCTTCCGCAATAGGAGTTAATTAGGGGTCCAGATCTTTTAAAAAAAAATCATGTGCCTCTTAATATGAATCACTTATATTTTTGTGGAGTAACATCAAGGTTTAGATAAATTTACTCCTTGCTGAAAACATATATTGAAAAAATATCTCAGAAAATAAAACAGTTTATAAAATAGATGAAATATAATGCAAGTAGATGAAATATAATGCAAATAGAGATGGATCTTTTTCATTCTGGAAAATGCCTCTGAGGAACTGAGCACTTCTGACAAAGTAAGGTAAAGGAAGAGAATGAGACACGTGTTTCAGAAGGACATGTTTTGCAGTTACATGAATTCTTAACTTGGGAAAATTCCATTCATCTGTATGCTTCCCAGGAAAACACAATCTTTATCTTTTCAGGAGAGTTTAGAAAGAGAAGAGAAACAGGATTTTAAAAAAATTTTGATGTATATACTTTTTAAATCTCAAAAGAATCTGAGGCAAGTAAAGTAGGCTTTAGTTTTTATGGTTTTCTATTTAGAGCTTTCTCAGAAGCACACAGTTCAACTTTATTAAAAAGTCATATTAATTCCTAAACTAATTTCTCTTCAGTAGTTTTGTACTTTGTAATTTCATTTCATAATTCACTCACATTGCTGAAAGGCTATTTAAAGGCTTCCTCACAGCTGACACCTCACTGCTACTATACTTAAGGGCTTTTTTCTTTTTTATGTAGACACCCTGTGCATTCTGTGTATATGTGTGTGTGTGTGTGTGTGTATAAAATGTTTATATATACACTAACATTAGCCTTTGGGGATCACACATTGATCTGTTGAGTATTGCAGCTGGAACACTCAGGTTTTTTTATGGCACTATGGGAAATATTCCCAGTAAGGCTATCATTTCCCATAAAGTTTTCTTTCAGTTGCCAAATATCCTTACATTTTGCTAACCCTAATGTAAGTATATTTTCATTAGTAAGTATGGATTTTTAATTTTGACTATCTATTACACTTCATTTCTCTTTATTAATCTATAGATAGCTGTCGTGTGAATGTTGTATGAAATCAGATCCTATCTCTGATACATCATAGTTCTGTATGTTAAAAGCCTGATATATGTTTGTCTTAAAAAGGCACATTTAATCCCTTTTATCCAACATAAGTATTAAAAAAGGTTTCTTCTGTATTTGCTATTTTTCTATTTCACAAGAACTTTCAAAAATGTGAAACACTATATATGTTCATATGTTTTTGTTTAATATAGTTCTCAACAAGCACATTATTAGTGGAAAAAATATTAAAGACAGAGATTACTGTTCTAGTTGCACCTCATGGAATATCTGTACTTTAGTGGAGTCACCAGAAGTCTAAGGTTTGGTATTCAATGTACTGACCTCCAAAGTCCTTCCCAACTCCAAATCGGTGATCTTTGAATGCCCAGATCCATACAGATAGATAAACACATATGTATATTTTTATGTCTATGGCACCTTATCAACTGGAAAACTCCAGAAACAAATATTATTTTCATTGTGCTTCAAAAGAAACTAGCACTCAAAAAACAGGTTTTGGTGATCCAAATCAACTTTTATATAATCAGAAGAGCAATAATCTTACACTTTGGAGAAAAGAGATGACCCAATTATAGCAATTAAACAAGTGGTTTTTCCTTTCCCAGTGTCTGCTTTTTGTATTAATTTGTGGGTTTAAGATGTATAAAAGGTAAACACTGTGGAGTAGCACAAATTATTCAATAGTTAACCCACAACTTTGAACTAAAAATTGAACTCATTATTTCCCACATGTTCTAAATGACAATTTTTTCATTGTAGTTTTAATTCAGTATCTTTCCTGAGTTATTAACATCCATAAATCACTTCTTTAGTTTTAAAATGCAATTAATAAGAGTACTTCCTGCTTAAAATACTGTTTTTCTTTGTGTTAGAGCACATCTCCATTATCCATATAGCAATAATGAAAAAGTCCATGGTCACAAATATTTTTTTTCTCATTTATATTTGTTTGCAGGAGAATCCTGAATTTGATTTACATTTTGAAAAAATATACAAATGGGTTGCCAGCAGCACTGCAGAAAAGAATGCATTTATTTCCTGTATTTGGAAATTGAATCAGAGATATCTTCGAAAGAAAATTGATTTCGTCAATGTTAGTTCACAACTTTTAGAAGGTAAAAGTCCAATTAATATTTATGCATAAAATCCAATGTATTATAAATATGTATTTTGCTATAGCTATTTAAATTAATTAAGAAACTGATTTAATTTAGGTAATAGATTTCCTCTGTTCAACATATGCTTCCAGAATAGTATGTCATGTCAAATAAAGTATTCAGGTTGTTTAATTGGGTAACACAAAAGTCTTAATGTAATTAAAATTTAAAGATATACTAAAGGAAATTTTACTTCTAAAAATCTTCTGTATTAAGAAATAGTGGGAGAAAACAGAATAAGCCTTAAGGATACAAGTTTGAATTATGTAGTAGTTGAAATAAGTTATTAAAGAGATGAACAAAGAGCTAAAGTTTGATAATAGTCTATTGCTTCCCTGAGGCCCCACTACAAATTGCATTAAAAGGGGAAATTGGTAACTTCATACTGCATTTATACTCACTGGACTTTGTCCCTTTCTTTTGAATTCTGCTTTTTCACCATTCCTTCTTTATAATCTCTATGAATTTTTCTTTACATTTACAAACTTTCACTTGGTCATTTATTGGCATCTTTTTAGTTAATGAGGTAGAAACTGGCTATGAATTTATGGCACATAATGCCTTAGTTTTGAGGGAAAGTTTAAGGGGTTCTACACATGGGAGTGGAAGAAAATGAGTTGGAGTCATCTTTCCTGACGGTCCAATATAGGCCAAAAAGTTAATCTTAAATCTAGAATACTTAAAATGAGCTTTGGTCCAACCCTCATTTTACAGATGAAATACAGGTATAGAAAAGTTATGTAATTTGTCTGAGGCCACATAGTGAATTAGTATCAGATAAAAATTTCTCCACCTCTTCTAATTTCAAGTCCAGAGCTCCTTCCACTGTCCCATATATCTCTTCATTGTAGCAACTAGCAGTTCTCTAGGATGTGGTTTGCTGGTTATAAAAAAAAAGTGTTTTAAATTGTGGCATGAAATTTTTCAAGTTTTTTCTCATATTTAACATTAAATGGAGGTCTTTATAATATAGGAATGGAAAAGTTGTTTCCTAATGTTTCATTTAAAGAAGCCTAAAATTAACATTTCATTTTTCAATTTGAATTTAATGTCTTATTACAGTATATGTTTTTTGTTTGTTCCTTAAACTCAGTAGATAAATAGAATAAACTCCATATAACAGAGCTTCTTGTTACAGCTGCCTTACCTTTCCTACCAAAATACAGTCTTAACAGAACCATTGGGAAGAGTGCTATTGATTTTAATAGAACCTAGTAATGGTTCCCATTCTTATTAAAAATCATAATCAAATAATGCCAGAAACAAAAGTGAAGATGTAAATATTAACGCTACAAGAGACGAGCCTAAAGAATACCTGGAGGACCATAGGGACCTATTTTGAGAACTACTCATTCATCATAGAAATTTCTGTTTTGTTTGAGTTCAGCTTTCAACTCCCTGAGTGTCTACATACTTGATGTGATTGAGTACAAATCTTGTTATTCTGAAATTACGATGTTTCATCTCCTTTAATACCTGGGTAGCTTATACAGATAATTTGCATAAATTCACATTATACAAATTCAACTTTATATAAAGAGTTCCAAAAAATATCCTCATTCAAAAAAAAAAACAAAAACAAACCAAAAACTCACCTTTGTTAACTTTACTGTACAGTACAGAGTACATGTGCTCTGTCTCCCTGCCTGCCTGGAATGTGCCTGGCTTGGTGTTCCATGGCCTTCCACCCTACTCCCTCTACCCCACCCCACCCCAGAAAAAAAAAATACCAACCTGCAAGTGAAGGCAGAGCCATCACACTGGAGAGACTGAAGAGATTGGTGCCACCGCATGGGGATAAGGGGGGCGCAGTGGTGCTGAAAGAAGAGACTCTTGCTCTGCTCAGCCCACCCATCCATGTGTCCTGTCCCCACATGTCATTCATCAGTGGTTGGGTACCTCATGTTTGTCCCTGGCCCCTGCATGTTGCCCATCCTGTCCTGTCTCTGTCGTTGTCAGGCCGCAACATATTCCTTCCCTCATCCCTACGTGTTTCTCCTCCTGCTGTTGCTTGTTTGTCCCTGGCCCTCATGTGTCCTTGAACCATGTGCCAGCACCTTTACTCCACAGTACTCTACTTCATCCTTCCTCCTTTCCCATGTGGGCAAATTCACATTATGTAAAAATCATTTTACCTAGAGTTCTGCTGAATGGTCTACTTACATAAGAAAGAAATATAGTTCCTTTTTGGTTTTGTTAAGTCTTCTTTAAGAAAACTCCATGCTTTGCAACAGTCTAGTAACTAGATGATGTTTATAATTGATTTTTTAAAAATTATTGTTAAGTTTTATTGATATTTTGTTTTTTACACTATGGTAATTTCCCAAAACTTCCCCTCACTGAACCTTCTGTTTTAACAAGCAAATAATCTCCTATCTCTCTACTGAGAAGAAGGTTAAATGTTTCATTATCTATTCTCTGGGTCCAGGATTGTTCATTGCAACTAACATGAGTTAGCTTGCTTTTAAAAATTGTCACTACTTCTTTCCCATAATCATTTTAGAGCTAACTTATCATTAAGATAGATGAGTCTTAATGCACTTAATATATCAACACTAAATGAAATCACATAAATTGTTTTTCTTTGGAGAAATAATGCGAAAGATTCATACTGAGGAATTGTGGCTTCCTGGGAATATAAGATTTTGAAATAGGAATTTGTTAAGAGAGTAAGTGATTTAACTTTTCCTGTTGTTCTTTAAGCTATGCATTTATTTTTTATTCAGTTAAATAAAAGATTTTTATTTGAGTCCTTAAAATCTAGCCTCTTCTAATGTTGATTGTACTCATTTAATTGCTTCAACTTTAATACAGCTGGAATCTTTTGTGACTAACCCATTGTCAAGCAGTTACTATGTAAAGAATTTCTTTGTGTGAAGATAGCTGGGCAAGACTCCAAAATAATATCAGTGATCTAGTTACCAGATTTTTCCTCCTAAGGACGAGAAATCCCATATTTTTATAAATCTATTAAGAAACAACAATCAGAAGTAAAAGAAAATAAGTCTGTAATCAATTCTGAATATATTTATGTTTTTATATAGGACTTATAGTTGGCCAGAACACTAAAAAGAGTTTTTGACCTTTCCAATCCTTTAGTAACCTCCCCTTATCAATGAATATTAAATTGTCTTTGAAACATTATGTTACCATGAAGTTCAAATGAGTTACAGTGCAGTATTTTTTTAAATACACATTAAACCTGTATACTTTGCCACCCAGCTAATATTCTTTGCTTACTTTCCTCTGCTTCTTTCATACCTTTTTATTCTCCAGAACTGCCTAAAGTTACAGAAGGTGCGTAACACCTTTTCTTATTCTTCTGTGTAATTTTAACTATTTACCATTTGATATTATGTACTGTTGATTGCATATTTTATGAAATTGTGTGTAGGAACAAGGTCATTGCTGCAAAGTCCATAGTGCAACATAATTAATGACAGTATTTTCATCATTGGCCTTTAAAGGACTTTTTCTCATGAAAGAAAAGACTGCTATAACAGTTAACCTTATCCTAAGAATTTGTTAAAATGCATTTTTGTATAAAATACTGTTTAGAATGAATTAGGCAGTCTTCATCCCTAGGTGGTTATCAATCATATGTGACAATTTAATTTCCCATTATAAAGTTAAGAGGATCTCAGTAAAGTAACTCCTTGTTCAGAATGTATCAAATCACATTTACTTAGTAATTTGTCCTCTTTTTGAGGACTTAAAATTTGTGTTGTTTTATGTCTGTTTTTGTTTTGGGTTTCATTTTTTGGTCTGTCTTGGTGGTCAATAATAAGTTTATACTATGTATCAAAGGTTCACATTTACCCAGATGTACTTCTTATACAAATTAGCATTTTGTATCTGAATAATATTAGGGTCACTCAGAACTTTTATTTAAATTAGAAGCTATCCATCAAATATATAGAAATAAAATACTCCAGTTTTTAACCTTTAAAAATCTCCCATAGTGTTACTTTCCTACCATGATCTTAGTATACCTATAAAATTAACTAGAAATAATGATTTTCAGGTATTTAGGTTCCCTTAAATATTTTAACTGATATCATTATTCAGAAAGTATCCCAAAATTTTATGTTTTAAAACACCAGGGACATCTATTTACATTTTTTAAATTTCTCAAATTCATTTTATTATTATTCTTGTCTAGATAGTAATTGTGGAAATTTCTTCAGCAGATCCATAGAAATTTTAAAAGTTATGTAAAATGCCATTTAAATGTGTAAAAAGAAAGTTCATTTATCATGTTCAAAGCCTAAGATATACTCTTAAGAGATTGGTACTATAGTAAATCAGTTCTTATTTAATATTATTTCAGAAAGTAGGCTAACATACTTTTCATATGTTCAGAATTTACAATCAGTGTTTTTAATTAAGGGGTAGTAACTATCTGCAGTAAGAAGATGGGGTTCAGATTTCAGTTATGGCTTTGAACATCATGACTAAAACATGTTGTAATATTTGTAAATTAGTGACTTTAGTTTTATGGGTTTTTTTTTAATTTGTGTCTTTTTACATAGGGCTTCATCTCCATAGGATATAAAGTGTTTTACAAAAATAATGTTTTTTGGTTTGCTTCTATGGACTCTGAATTATTCTTTTCTTTTTTTTTTCCACTACTAAATATGACCTGTGCTTACAACTGATCCTATCTAGCCTCAAGTAAATTACTGTTACTTGTACCTCATATTTTTGGCTTCCATAATTTCAGTTTTTCCTTTACTACTCTTTAAGAATCTGTTCCAAGTGGAGAGAATCAGAGTGTGACAGGAGGAGATGAAGAAGCTGTAGATGAGTACCAAGAGTTAAATGCAAGAGAAGAGCAGGATATTGAGATAATGATGGAAGGCTGTGAATATGCTATTTCTAATGCTGAAGCTTTTGCAGAAAAGTTATCAAGAGAGCTGCAGGTGTTAGATGGGGTAAGAATTTCTTGTAAAAATATGAATTACTAATATTCAATGGATTTAGAAGCCTGTTTATATACATAGATCATTGCCTTTGAGTATTTAAGGCTTTATAGTATAATTTTTACTTTATCTATTAAGTGCATTATCTCTTTCATGAATTTACTCAGCTATTTTTCAGAGGAGACACACAAAATATTTCCTTGGTGCCATTTGTCTATTCTTATTGTTGTTAAAAGACTAAATCTTTACAGGGAACAAGGCCAATGAGAAACAGTTGCCCAGGTCTCCATTTTAGAGACACTCGATATATCATGAGAAGGGGGATGGAAGAAAGACAGAAATAAATAGCCCAGGGCTTTTTGATCAGAGTCATCAGAACAGGAACAGTTCTGTGCAAAGGAGTACCTTTTGGATTGGAGAAAATGGGGATAGAACCTCAGCCAAAAGAAATGAAAGACCTGTAGAAAGAAGGACTTTTGTGAAAAGAACAAGCTTTGTGGGAGCAGGAGAGTTGTACAGAATAGTGAGAAAGGCACAGAATTTAGAGTCATAGATGTGCTGCCTACTTTTTCTGTAAGTCACATAATCTTTCTGGACCTGAGTTTCTGTGTTTATAAAATGGAGATGATTATAAAACTTAATCAACACAAAGAGAAATCATACACGACTCCATCTCAGCTTGAAAGTTATCAGCTGTGGAACAGTGCTGTAGGGATTTGTGTTTGGCTCCTTATGTTCTTTTGATCAAAAATCACATATTTAGAGATAAAGGGATCTTAGAGAAATCTATCCCCCTCACACATGAGGAAAATGAAGTCCGTGGAGGTTAAGTGACTTACTCAACCAAGATCACATGAGTTACATGTGGCAGAACTGGGTTTGAGCCCAGGTCCTCCAATTCCTGATCTCTGATGCTTGCACTAATACTACTCTGCTTCCAAGGCTAATACATTGGACCAATCAGGAGATAAAACTTAATAAATATCTTAATAGTTAATGGGCTACCTCGTGAGTTACTGGGTTCCTTTTAACTGGAGATCTTCAGGTAGATGACCAGTGGTTGACTGTATTATAGAGGAAATTCTTGTTCAAGTTTAGTTTAGATAGACAATATCTGAGGTCACCTCCATATCCGTGATTCTTTGAGGATAAAATACGATGATGTATATAAAACACTTTGCAAATCACAAGAAGTTGTATAAATGTGAGCAGTCATAATGAGGTCATATTAATGATTTTCCCCATCTTTCAAAATATGTTTTTGAGCTAAGTCTTACTTTTTAAAAAAAGATACATCTAAATATAAAGTGTAGAATCATGAAATCTTAGAAGAGACTTTAGAGGAAAAATAGTGCAATACTTACATAAAGAAGGAATTCTTTTTATTCTATCCATAAGAGCTCATCCATTTTTGCTGAAATACCTTGAACTCACTTCTTCACAAAGCAGCAGCCCTTCCATTTTTGGATAGCTCAGTTGCTAAGAAGTTTTCCCATATATTTTAAATGGAAATCTGATTTACTGTTAACTTTTTTATGTTGGTATGAGTTCTGCCTTCTGGGGCCAATCCTAGAAAAATGTAATTCTTCTTCCACTTGGCAGCCTTTCAGGTATTGAAGACAGCAATCATGTCCTGCCTCCTCCATACTAAATATCCCCAGCTCCTTCATCAGATCCCCTGGATTATATTCACCTCCTAACTGACTACTTTGAATTTGATCTGACCAGTGCAGAACAGATTCTTTATAAAGCAAATGGTTAAAGCAAGAGATGAATAGCCATCATCAAAAAATAAGTAAATACACAAAAGAAGGAATAAGGTTACATATGAAACCATATATATATGCTTTATATTTTAAGAAAGGAGAATCTTTCAAAAAAGTATATTTTATGTCTCTTAAGATTGCACAAGGTGACTTGACAGATGGAGTCACAGTCAACTTTATTTAACAGTTTTTGTCAGTACCAAACAAGGCAGAAATCTAGGAGACATTGTCTCTGTTGCGGAGGATGGATTGGCATGCTCAGAGTCTTAAGTGAGAGAGAGAATTCGTACAGATTAGGGATTCTGAACCATTTTTGTGTCATAGACCCCTTTGACAGAAGGGGAAATCTAGACCCCTTCTCAGAACAGTTCTTTCTAAATTTTACATGAAATACATGAGGTTACAAACGAAACATTCTCTCTAATATGATTATATAATAGTTATCCAAATATTTAAAAAACAAACAAATTTATGGAACCCAGGTTAATTCAGAACCCCTACTATGGATAATGAGGCTCTTGTTTCTAGAAGATAATGAAATGATTTCATTATTCTCCAAAGTATTACACAGTCTCTTCAGCCTGTTCCATGATCACTTAAGGGGGTTTCTCCATGTAGAAAAAAGCAAATGGATATTGCCATGACCAAGAGTGCAGCTAGGTATACAGTTCATTGAGTTAAGTCCATCAGTGCCTCTGTCTTGGTAGAGGGTCAGACAGCTAACTAGCCGTGGATGAAGGCAGAGACAGCAAGGAACCTGGGTTGGCTTTAAGAAACTGTACACTATATCTAATAACTAAGCTGCTCCCTGTTACACAGATCAACCTATCAAACGGTATTCTTCTGATGATGCAATAGCAAATCATAAAACATTAAATTTTATTTCTCACTTTTTTTTGTGGGAATACTATGAAATATTAATGATAGTCTTTTAAGCTATACTTTTAATCACATTAAGGAAAGATTTTTCTATTCTGTGTTCGTTTATTTATTTTAGCATAAGTTAGCATTGCATTTTTAAGGCCTTTATATGATAGAATGATATAGTCTTTATTTTTGCCATTATTGATATAATATGTGGGTCATTTGTTTTAGAATCTTAAATTCATTAACCTAGAACTATATATAGTATTCTCTGATATTTTTATTCATCCCTTTTGTAAGGGGCAAGCCTGTGTCAGGCCAATACCATGTTCAAGTTCAATATTGGAATGAAATGAGGCATTCATAGGTCATTTAGCAGTTAACAATAGGAGGTTATGGATACTCCAGCAGTTAGTTTCTATGTGGAAACCTGTCTAGTCAGCAGGGCAGGGTGAGAGGACTCCAAGGGTTGGGGACATTCATCAAGTCTGAAGGGTATTGACTACATGTGGGTGGGCTTTTTTATGCCCTCAGGTGGTTAGAAAGCTGTGTCAAGGGCAGCCTGAACCTTAGCCACCTGAGCCAATTAAGTTGATAGTGAGCCTATCACAGTCATTGTGAACTCCTCTTTTGCATTCTTAATTTTGGTGATTATGACTTTCTTTTTTAAAAAGATTAGACTTGCTCATTGTTGATCAGTTTTCTGGGTTTCCAAATAGCTCTAGATTTTACTTACAATTTTTATTTTTTGGTCATTAATTTCAACTAATATCTTGATTATTTCTCTTTTAATTTTTTATTTTGGTTTATTGCTTCGTTCTTTTTCCTTTTATATATATATATATATATATATATATATATATATATATATATACACCCAGTTCACTAAATTTCACTTTGCTTTCCTGATATAGACATTCAGCACTGTAAATTTGCCTTTGGACAATGATATAGGTACATTCCATAGAAGCTAATATGTGATAGCTATATTGTCTTCATTTTTTTAAAAAAATGCTTTTTACCAAGGTTCTATTTAATAAATTATTTTAGTTCTCATGTGGGCCTAACTCTTTGTATCTTTAGTCACTTTTAATCTTATTTCATTACTTATCTATAATTTTGGTATATAAAATTTCCGCTTTTCCATATTTACCTATACCTAATTTGTGATTTCTGCACATTACCAATTTTTATATTTGTTCCATGAGTATTTAAAGATTTCTTCATTAATACCAGGATTCCCTGGTAACACGTAACGTTAACTTTTTTTAAAATGGAAGGAACTGGGAGTGAGAAAGTGACAGAAATATTTTTTAAAAAAGAAGGAAATAAAGAACAGAACATCTATGAATTATCTAAAAAACTAAACAAGAGAGCAGAAGGAAGTTCAGAAGGGGACGAGTAAACAGGACACCTTTGGAACTGCTGTTTTAATTTGAAATACATTTTAAAATGCCAAGCTGGACACAATGGAGGGGAAAACAGAAGGAAACAAATTATGAAATATTCAGAACGAAGAAGAGTTTAAAATTCTAATGAATAGTAGAATTTTAGAACCAAATGGAATCTTATGAATCATCTAGGCAAAGCCTCATTTAAAAATGAAGGAATTACAAGGCCCAGAGATGTCTGTAAGCTAGTGAGTGACTCCCAGTTGAATCGTTTTTAATTAAATTTTCCATCAGTATCACCCCTAGTCGAACATGACATTAGCTTAAGTTCCAGTGGGAGGAGAACTGAGAAGAACTCAGGTTGTACTGATCAGAATGACAGAAGGAGTTCAGTAATAAACATTTCTGCATTCTAGCTTTATGCAGTGCTCCACCGGGCTCCATCAGGAAACATAGTGTATGAAAGGATTTGATATTTTATTTGGGGAGACAAAAAAAACAGGATCTGAAATGACATGAAGACAGTTATGCAAAACATTGTTTCAGATTAAAATGTAATTGGTTGATGTTTAACAGAATAAGAATTACAATAGACATAAATAATGTAAATGTGTGCATGCCTAAGTCATTATAAAGCCTGTTCCTTTTTGACTTTGACATCTCTGATTTAATGGGCCCTTCAAATGTCCTCCTTTATTTTGTAGGCAAATATCCATTCAATCATGGCCTCTGAGAAACAGGTGAATATCCTGATGAAGTTGTTGGATGAGGCTCTTAAGGAGGTGGATCAGATTGAACTGAAGCTGAGCAGCTATGAAGAAATGCTACAAAGTGTAAAAGAACAAATGGACCAGATCTCAGAGAGCAACCACTTAATTCATCTTAGTAACACTAATAATGTAAAGCTCCTATCAGAGATAGAGTTCCTTGTGGTGAGTAGACTAACACATTACACCCTACAGCTCTAAAAGCTGAGAGCCACAGTTCCACTATGGGAGAGAATTTTTTTATTAGTCATGCTTAGATTGAATAATATTTTAAATCTAACCTTTATCTATTACATGCATTCCAGAACCACATGGACTTGGCAAAAGGTCACATAAAGGCTCTTCAGGAAGGAGATCTTTCTTCTTCTAGAGGTATTGAGGCCTGTACCAATGCAGCTGATGCCCTTCTACAGTGTATGAATGTAGCTCTTCGTCCAGGTAGCATTCTTCTTAAATCAAATTTGTACAGATATTATAGTTACATTAATTATTTTTTTAAAATCTTAACCCACTGACTTGGTAGGAAATGAAATGATACATCTGTTGTGGTCCAGTGAATTACAGCTAGCAGGTTTCACTATTTTTTTCCACACATGTCTCTGCTGTCTTGAAAGAATTTTTTTTTTCAAATCAGTCCCTAATCTACTATACACTGAAATTGTTAGCCAGTCTAGCATAATGCTTTTCATTATTAGTTTAATTTGATTGATTGATTAGAAGAGGATTAGAAGATTTAGAGCCTTTTGTTTCCAGTCTAAATGAATCATTTATTTTTTAAGGTTTTCATGGACTTTGAAAAATCTCCTTGTTATCATCTAAACAAATGAGTAGATGATCTAAACTTTTGGCTCTTTTCAAATCTTGAAATTGTATTACTGCTTTAAACTTTGTCATCTTGAATATTAAGTCTCATGTTAAGTGTTTTATACGTCTAAATTTTTCATGGGATTCTTGCTTTCTTTTCAGGACATGACATGCTTCACGCAGTCAAACAACAGCAACAACGTTTTGGTGATTTGCGAGAGCAGTTTGCCCGAAGACTTGCCAGTCATCTTAACAATGTTTTTGTTCAACAGGTAATTTTACTTTTCTAGTTAAGCTAAAACTTTCCTAAGCCTATGAGTATTTTGTTTTTAAACCTTGAGTTTCTCAAAAGATTATCATGCATTTAAATTAGCATTTGTGTACCCCTTTAAAACCACCTTAGCAACACATCCTATAGTGCAGATTAGACACACTTAGGTTTTTTGTGCTCTTAATTCTGAATTCATTTGCACCATGCATACACACGTATTTACTTCTCTGAGTGAGAATTCTGGTATTCTAGAAAGCTAATTCTCCCTTTCTTGGCCTCAGTTTTCTCATTTGTCAAATGAAATAATTGATTGAACTAGATAATCTCTAAGGTCTCTTCCAGCTGTAACTTCTTTGGTTCTGTAGAAGTCCAACGAAGAGTTAAATAAGCTTATGTATTACAGGAGAGGCAACATGACATAGTAAGTAGATAGAGAGCTGGCCTTGGAGCCAGAATGACCTGGGTTCAGATCTCACCTCTGATGACCATTTGCTTTTATAACATTGGGCAAGTCATTTAACTTCTCTGTGCCCCAGCAGTCATAAAACTTTAAGTTGCAGAGAAGGTGCTGATCTTTGGTAGGTTCCTCATCTGGAATTTTCTACAACAATAAATTGCACATCCAGTGAAAAAAGTTATTGCTGAGTTATTTTACACGCTGCTTTACCTTTGACACATTCTGACAGGTGATATTAATGATCTCACATAGTACTTACTCTGAAATTTTTAGAGAGAACTACCATGTGTATATCACAATAGATAGATAGATAGATAGTTCTTGAAAGGATCCATCCTCATCATTGTAGGCATTCCCTTCACTCATGCAAATCAAAAATCTTTCAAACTGTCTCATCTTATATGAACTTGCCTGTGTTTTCTGTAAAACCTACATCAAGGATTTACCCAACAAACTGGAGATGATCCTTTTTTTTAATGTCTTGGAAATAATGCATACCACTAAAAGTGATTACCTGTTTTCTCTCATTTGTGGTACATGACTAGCCCACTTCTATTACAGTCATATATATCCTTAATAATGTTGACCACTGGAATGGTCAGTGCATGTCAACACATGCACACACATGCACACTCACACATCTACAGCTTTCTTATACAGCTTTTTTTCCTCTACAATTCTAACTGATATTTTTAGGTAAATAAAATTGTCCTCTTTTTTAGATGGAAAGAAAACCATAACTGGTTGTGTTGAAGCCAAGATTCTTAAGTTTTTTTGTGTCGTGGATCCCTTTTGTCAGTCTGTTGAAATCTGTGGAGCCTTTCTTTGAATATTTAAATATATATAATAGTATACATAAAAAATACAAGTGAGAAACCAATTATCAAACCAGTTATCAAAATATTTTTTAAAATACAAAGGCCTCTCACTTAAGAATCCCTATACTAAAGAAAGAGGCTGTGAATAAAACTGAACTTAATTTCTGAAATGTGAAGTTTATTGTGTAATTTTGAGATTTGGAAAACTGTATTCAGGAATTTTTATAATTTTTTAGGGAATTTGTTCTTGTTGCCTTTCAGGATATATGATTTCATTTGTTGGGTTCTTTCTTTTTTTTCAATTTTTCAGCTTTCTAAAATACTTACAATCCTATATTTTATCTCCACTTAGTTTACTCAGGCCCTTCTTCAGCTCTATAGCAAGTACAACTTTCTTTCAGTTCCTGTGAGTACATGGGTTTGACTCAAACATCTCTAATCCATTTTGATGTTTTTATTTGTCAAGCTTGCTAAATCTAACCGAAAGCTGCAGACTTGGCTTTATAAATGTATAACTTGACAGTGCTCATATAAAGCTGCCAAATAACTGCATTTACAGCTGCCATTGTGTGTCTTAGAAGATCGTATCCTTTGGGCCTGAAAAGCCCGATAGGACGAAAGGTGGGTCTGAATGCTGGGAGAAATGCACCAATTTTTTATTTGTTTTGACCTAGTGACTTAAAACTATAAATGAATTTATTCCTATATAATTAAATTAAATAGTTGTTTTGGGAAAACAACAGACTTATGAGTCACAGAAAATGTTAATTCACATTCTTAATTTGATTTGATTCTTTAGAGTGTAAAGGGGGACATACTATTGGCAGTGCTACTATTTACATAAATGGATACAACAGTGTAGTCCTTTCCACACTAAGTCTATATGAAGATTTCTTTTGTTTGTAGCTACAAATGACTTGGATTTTTTGCTTAACATGAGTCTTCTCATTGCTGATATACTAGTACATACTGCTGCATGTAATGATAGTCTTAGAACCCTAAAAATGAGTGCTGCAACAAGAGCCTTTAGGAAAATATCAAAGTCAAGTAAAATATTTCAATTAGAAAAAAAATGAGAAACATAATTATTGTTTACTTCAATGTTATATTGCAGTAAAAGGTTCGAAATAACCATTGCTTGTTTGTGTTAGATTTATCCCACTATTAATTGAGCACTTTCAGGGTGGGTCAGTGAACAAATGTAGAACTCGTTCTCTCTTTATCTCTCCTCTCTTCCACCCCTCTAGCAGAAATGTTTTGAATTTTGTATGTTTATTTTTATGGATTAAAAAATTGGTCTAATCTGATATTTAATGCATGTAGAATGTCTATTTTCCTTATAGAGATCTTTGGTTTTTTTGTATGGTGTTTACTATTTCACTGGCAAAAGAAGATCAACACATAAAGTAGTAACAAGTAATTTGGGGGATAAGGTGAGGTATGGACCAACGATTTCACCTGTGGCAGGAACTCATTATATGAAAACACCCTCTACCAATGCAGTTTTGCAACTATTCTGCAACTTACTATCTTAGAGAAATCCCTGAGGCCCTGAGAGGTTAAGTGACTTGTCCCTGTCAAATCCAGTGGCCCAACTGGCATTCCAGTCTTCCCAGCCGTTTTCTATAGTCTGGCCATCTTCCTCATCCTCCTCCCACTTGTACCTGGACTCTGCCTGAGCTCTCATAAATGAGCTTTCACTTTATCTTGCTAAGAACCAGGCTTCCACATCAGTTTCTGGCCATTTCCAAGCCATGCTGAGCCATGCCTATTCCCCTAACCCCCAATCACACCTCTAGTTCCTTCCTCTTAATGTGTTGCCTTTTCCCATTAAAATATGAGCTCCTTGAGAGCAAGAACTGTCTTTCTTGCTTTTGTTGGTATCCCTAGCAGTTAGCACAGTGTCTGCACATAGTAAATGCTTCATGAATGATTTTTCATTAGTTCATTCCTTACTCCTTGCCTAGCCTTAACCTATGTTGCTTCTCAGTGCCCAACAGTGTAGGGTAGTATATGACTAAAAAAACAAATCTGTGAGGATTAGATCAGATGAAGCTACCTTGAGGTAACTAGATTTAGATAAATAAAAGTTAGGAGGAAGAATATTCCATATGAGCGTAATGACATAAAGAAAGGCAGAAAAGCAAGAATAGGTGCTATGTTTGTGGAAAAGGCTAAGTGGGGGAAGGTAGGTTGGAATGAGGTAGTACAAGACATTGAAAGTCTGACAGAGGAGTTTAAAATGGTGTGTAGGAATAGGGAGTCATTGAAGGTTTCTGTATGGAGGAGTGACATAATGAGAGTCAGATTAATGAAAATTGGTCTGACAATTCTCTGTTGAACTGGTTGAAAGAATAAGAGAAAAAAGTTCATGGAAACAAGAAAAAAAAGAAACTTTCATCTTTGAAACGTTCAAAAGTTACTGCCTCAGAAAAAAAACAATTTTAAAGGTAGGTCCCATGTCAGACCTAAAAGGTTATTAAGTTAGCATATAAAATAAGAGTCAAATAATATGTTCATGGAAGTTGGCATCCTCTGTACAAAAAGTCAGTGAACTATCCTCCATAGAAAGTAGGCCTGGTTGCTTAGTTCCATTTGAACATTCCCATTCTAATGGATAAAATATTTAAACTGAAGGAGATGGAATACTTACAGAAAATGTTAAATCATACTGTGATGTAGGATCCTCCACTGGAGAACTAGGATTTAAATTGTCCCAGTAAACATAATGGTTAAATTAGTAGAAACAAATATTGTCTCCCTTTGCCATCACCCTTTGTACTAGGAAAAGATGGGAATAGACTAATTTGATTCTTTCAGATTTTGTGTGGTATATATATTTGACCAAACTTTGAAAAATGTTTATCCTTAGTACTTTAGATTCTTCCACTTTACCTCTTTGTTCATGTAGATTGTTAGAGCATGGGACAGGCATTTGGGAACCTTTATGTCACTGATGAATGATCAAATGTTGGTTTAATCCAGTGTCACAGTTGTTAAACATACAATATATAATCCATCATTTTCTTTGAGAAGTTGCCTCTTATGATAGTTTGTAAGAATTTCTTTATGTTTTTGCCTCATCTTGCCATTATGTCCTCTATTTAATTTTTAAAAACCGTTAAGAAAGCTTTCTTCAACCTGCATTGGGAGCCAAGGTATATGTAGTGAGTTTATAGATTCTGTAAGTAATACACAAAAAAAATGGATATATGTTGAAAAATACTATGCATGTAAATGGCACATAATTATGTAATCGATTCTTCTCTCATAGTCACTTAGCATTCATCTCCCGCTGAAACTAATGTCTACCATTGATTATTTCTACTTTTATTAGACTTTTGTGCATTTGAGAAGATTTCTAGCTATGAGAATCTGACTTCAACTAATTGTAATTGTAATATTCAAGAACATTCATAATAAGAATAATTTTAAGTAAGAAACCATTTCCATAAGGAAAAATGCATATGCCATTCTTTATGTTGCTTTGGCTATTTCTTTTTTAGCTGCTTATTTTGCTTTATTTCTACAGAAAAGTCATAACTCTGAGATTATGCCACTGTTAACATGACAGAAATGATTGTACTATTAGTGCTATAATCATACTATGAAAATTAAGGGGGAAAGAAACTGGGAAAAACTATTAATTTAATAAAAATAGAAAGAATAAGTAGAAAAAATGAAATTACATTGTAATACATACTGAAGCATGAAAACCCTTCTTTTGACATTGATTTATGTAAATGTCAAAGGCTCATTATTTCATTTTATAGTAAAATGAAATCTGTAGAAGAACTCCTATTTTCAGTGACTAGTTGTCAAAATGAAGAGTACTTCAATGGATCAGCATGGTGGTTTCCTAAAGCAAATTTTGCAACATTTAACTATTAGACCTCTTTTTTCTGTATGTTTAACATTTTGGTCATAGTTCGGTCACATTACTTTTCACCTGGGCTAATGCCTCCTAATTGACCTACCTGCTATTGGTTTTATTCCTTTCCAATCCATTCTTCTGACAGTTGCCAAAATAATCTTGCTAAAGAAAGGCTTATCTGTGTCATTTACCTGCTCAAAAATCATCAGTGACTCCATATTGCTTCCAAGATAAAATACAAACTCCTCAGTTTAGGATTTAAAGTCATTCACCTGCCTTCAGCCTCCCTTTCCATTTTATATTACTCCTATTTATTTACTCTAAGATTGTAGAAGGCTGAAAGGGACCTTAGAAGTACTCTAATCCAACCTCATCACTTCAGATTTGAGGAAACAGGAGAAAATAACAGGCAGGATTTGAGTTCCATAGATTCCGAGATACTCTTTTTATTGTAATGTATTGCCTTGACATTTCAGCCTAATTCAGCTTTGCATCTCTTGCCTCGTGGCTTTGTGTAGGCTGTTGCCCATACCTAGAATGTACTTTCTCTTAGATTCTTTATGTGTCTTGTACCATCTCATGAATCATGAGCTCCCCTCTGTAGGAAGCCATTGTGCATATCTCCCATTAGAACGTGGGTGTAAAGTACTCGTTTTTCTTTTTCTCCTCCACATTTAGTGAAGTGCCTTGTCCAGTCCTGTGATTTCATTGTACATACATAGTTTATGTAATGAGTGGAGTTTTTAAGGACCTGCTTTGTTCCAGGCATTGGGGATACAAGTTTTATCTAAAACTACTTTTGTTCAGACTTTGTCTAGATGTCCTTTTTTTTCAATGATGGAACAAAAATTAAGATAGATATCAGAGAATAGAAGCAAAAGAATCATTAGGTCAAAAATATTGAGACTGTTCTACATAAGCATGAGTTCTTTTCAAGTCAATCAGCCTGCTGCATGCAGTAAATGGAAAATTAGGATTATTTAGGTTTGGGGAAATTTTATTATGTTTTGCTTGAATTTAATTTGGAAATCATGTAGTAAGATAAATTATTGTGTATTTAAGTTGCTGATTTAGCTTTATGCTTATCCCTTAAAAAGTATTTTCATTTAGATATGAGGCAATGAGAGAAACTGTCAGTGACTAAAAGCTAGATGTTTAAGAACAAAACCTGGAAGAATTTTTTTTGTAAAAAGAGAAGAAATGAGTCTGAAGTCAGAATGCTTACATTTTAACCTAAAATGCAGACAAAATGAAACTCCCAGCAAGTAGAACTTAAATATTCAGTACAGTTCTTTAAATATAGAGTTATGTTCAGACCTATTTTCAGCAGATTTCTTTATAAGCTTTTTCTTAATAATTCAAAAGAATTAAATCCAGTTTGTACATACTAATAAAAATTTGATCTTTATGACAACAGATATTTTTAAATGATGTTAACATTAAATTAGAGATTAAGCTGTCAATGTTAACTAATTTTCAAGCAACTTAGTTTAGATCTCCATCTCATTTTTGTAACTGTCCAAGTTGATTTAGATGTTTTTCACATAAGGATGATGTTATTTGATGAGAACAAATCAGATAGTATGCCAGCAGAACAGACAGATGACTCCAAAGGGCTTACAAGTTTCTTTGTTTAAATGACTGTTTACTTAACTGGCTTTACCCCTAAAGCCAATTCATGCTATTAAATTTTTCTGTGTTGGTGGAAAAAGCATGAAAGAGAGAGGAGTAAGCCAGTCACCTTAGACAAACCTTTGGCTCCCAAACAGTGAAAGAAATTGTCAGTGACTAAAAGCTTGATGTTTAAGAACAAAACCTGGAAGAATTTTTTTGCATTAAAGAGGTTTTTTTGTAAAAAGAGAAGAAATGAGTCAGAAGTCAGAAGTTTGACTCCTTGTCCATCATTTTTCAAATGAAGGGGTTGGGCTAGATGAATCCTAAGATCCTTTCATATTCTGAAGTCCCGTGATTCTATGAAACATATTTTTCCATGTCCCAAGTACTCTGTGGAGGGTATGAAGAAAAGGATTCTGTTGTAAATCAGCTCCCTATTTGATGTATTTATTAATGTTCTGTGTATGTGTGTGTATATACACATAGGTATTATATATAAATGGATATATAAACATATGTATGTAAGTATCTGTAAAAGTTGATCTAGGAAATTATAAAATTAAATATGAGAGCTGAGCTTTAATTAAATCAACTAATCCTTTAATTTTATAATGGTTACATTTTTAAAATAACCTTGTGCATTATCAAATGCCATTCATGCCAGTAATTTGCTATTTTGTAAGGGTGATTGTAATTGGCTGTGTATAGCCTATATGTTAAAGAAAAAAAGAGAAAATGCTTTTTGTTTTTGCTTTGCAAAATTCTGTCATCACTTCAGTTATTCACTGGTAACCTGGATGTCTCTATATGTATGTGAATAATCTATTCAAATCTGTTTTCTTTAGGGACATGATCAGAGTTCCACTCTTGCGCAGCACTCCATTGAATTGACATTGCCTAATCACCATCCCTTCCACAGAGACTTGCTCCGATACGCCAAATTGATGGAATGGCTGAAGAGTACAGATTATGGAAAATACGAGGGGCTAACAAAGGTATGGATTTCACATTCAGACAAAGTATTTCACCAAGTTAAACAGTGTTATCTACTAGAACTAAAAGGAAATGTGTTCCAAGAATGATATTTTTTAAAACTATTTATTTGGAACTCTTATCTGAAGATGAAAAAGAACTTACTTCCAGCCTCCCACGTCTGAAATTGATCTTTCATATCTACTATGCATCTTTTTAACAACTAAATCCAGTGGCTCAGTCCTAGGCCTTATCTATGTTGATCTTGGCAACTTTTTACACTGTCGATCACCCCTTCTTCCTGCACATGCTTCTCTCTTGGCTCCTTTGACACTATTCTCTTCCTCCTACTCAAGTGGCTACTTTCTCTGTCTGCTTTGTTGGAACATCTTCCATCTCCCACCCTCTTAAGTGTATGTCCCTCTATGGCAGGAGTGGGGACCCTGTGGCCTCAAGTCTACATGTAGCCTTCTAGATCCTTTTGACTGAGTCCAGCTTTTGCAGAACAAATCCTTTTATTAAGGGGATTTGGTCTGTGAAGTTTAGGTTCAGTCAGTGGGCATCACTCAAGGATCTAGGCCACATGTGTCCTCAAGGCCATAAGTTCCCACCCCTGCTGACTTTTTATTGGACCTTCTCTGTTTGTGTTCTTTCCCCTAATGAGTCCATCAAATCCTGCATTTCATAGATAATTGCCAATTTTATGTATCCACACCTAACATTGTTGTTCTGATAGAATATCCAGCAGGTGTCTAGCATGCAAATTTTGGAAACAATAATAGGTCTAGACATGTAGAATACAGATGATACAATTGGGAGTTATCTACATTAAAAGGGAAGAATAGTTCTAAAACCGTTGGACTTTTCTGGATGAAGGGACAACTTAGTTATTGTTATTTACTAGCCCTGTGATTTTATTGGCATGATCACCTGCTCTGCTTCTACAGCATTACATGGATCACTGAATATTTAAGTGATGTGCCAAGTCAGAAGTAGAACTTGAACTGTCTTCCTGTCTCTGAGGCTAGCTTTCTGTTCCCTATACCACACAGTCTCTTATCGACTACCTCTTAGATTCTGAAATTCCAGAATAAACTGACAGCTTTTTTAAAGGGTTTCACATGATAATTTTTTAAAAGCGTATACATACTTTTCCTCTGGTAAGGAGCATGGTGAAGCTGACATGTAGGGTTTCACTGAGTGCTCAGTGGTATGTGATTACTACTGGTGTTTAACCAAGACGTTGTGACAGTAGTATTGCAGAGAGCAGATCCAGGTATGGGGCAGCTATTCCCAAGGGGTGCAGGTAGGGACACCTGTAGGTAATAGTTGTAGAAGGTAAGCAAATAGGATGAGGATTCTTTGAACCTTCTGCTAAGGCATGAGAGTAAAGAAAATAGGTCAGAAGACCCAGCCAAGTATGCATAGAAAAAATCTGTGCTCGGGATGACTATTTTGAGAGCTTTAAGAGATATATCAAGGTATCTGAAAGAGGAGAAAATACTCAATGATTGGAAGAAAACATGAGTAGCAAGAGTGGTCAAAAGACACTATGTTCTCAAAGAGAAAATTTAAATTGTTAATTATTATTTGACAGGCAGCTAAAGTAAACCAGTGGATAGATTGCTGAGTCTGGAGTTTAAAAGACCTGAGTTCAGATTTGTCCTCAGGCACTTACGGGCTAAGTCACTTAACTTTGTTTGCCTTGGTTACCTTATCTGTAAAATGAACTACAGAAGGAAATAGAAATTCACTCCAGTATCTTTGCCAAGAAAATCCCAAATGGGGTCATGGAGAGTTGGACACAACTGAAAAACAATTGAACGACAACAAATTATCATTTGAAAAACTGCTTCCCCTTGCCGATCAGCACCAGCCTTCAGCTGTCACTGTGCACACACATCCAACTGGCAGAAACAAAAGCAGTGCTATTCAGTGCTGATGGGACTTGGAGAAATAGGTACATTGATTCATTTCTGATGGAATTTCACACCTGTAGGCTTTTAGGGGAAAGTAGTCTAATAGTGTACAGTAAAAGTTACAGAAATTCTAATCCATTTGACTTATCCCTTTGTTGAGAATGTACCTTGGTAGCTTCTTTGGTCTGGTTTGCTTGTTCTCTGCTCAGATTTTCTTAGCTACATTTTTGTAATTGCAAAAAAGAGTAGCATCCTATTTGTCCATCAGATGACAGGCTAAGTAAACTGTGGTGCATTAATCTAATGGAATACTATGAAGTAACCAAGATCAACAGCAATGAGAAATGTAAAGAAATATTAAAAGACTTTTATGAAATATTGCAAAGTGAACAAAGCCAAACCAAAAGGATAGTATTTGTTAATCACAGTCTTCTAAGAGGAAAAGAGAATGGGAATGAATGGATAAGAAAAAAAGTCCTGAATGAGGCTTAGAGCAGCTGAAGAGTTACAATGACATTTTCTAAATGCAAATTATTAGCTTCCATTGAATTAATGTCTTTTCACAGTTTAAATATGCTTGGAGAAAAATTGTGAATATCATCCCTTTTCAAGCAATGTTTATTGAAAACTTTCTTGTAGACTGAGCACATGCATGAGGAAGTTTGGGAAGAAGCTCATTTAAAATCCATAGCATTAAGTAATGGCTGTGTGCAGATATTTCTGCGAGGCACTTGGAGAGATCTGTAGGTGAGAGTGCTTCCTGTGTCAGTTTATTTGTCCATTACCTGGTAGTGATGTCTTAGAGAGTTACCCTGAAGTTCAGGAGAGTTAAGTGACTGGCCCATGGTCATACAGCTAATAAGTGTCAGAGACAGGTTTTGAACCCAGGTCTTACTATGTTTTCAGTATTACCATTCTTTCATCGTATGTAATGTAATATTTATGAATGTAATTTTAAGTGAAGAGGCAAGTATTTAGCCAACCTATGGATGCTTTTGGCTCATTTCATGCTCAAAGTGTGTTTTTGTTGACAGTATTCATATTCTTTACAATGAAATTGACCTATTTCCCTGCATTGTAATTTGAACTTGTTGTTTGGGCTCTTGACAAACTACATATTTTAGAGTATTATCTAATTTTGGTTACTAAATTGTTACCAAGTAACAGGAAAAAATAAAGGGGCTAGTGTTCCTTCAGAAAATATGACTGATGAGTCCCATTTGGCTGCTGTCATGGCTGCACATACATCCTTAGAGTGGAGCCAGCTCCTGATGTTTATTGTTTATGATTAGAACTTATGGAAATTAGTAATGAGCACTGTTATTTTTTGAATGGATCCATTCATTCTCAGGTCCACAATCCCCATTAAAATTGTGTGGCCCTGACCATATGTCACATTCAAAAGTCTCATTTTTGCCTGGTTGGAAAATGACCATTACTTTCAAGTTTTTAACTTGATGATCAACATGAAGTTGCATAAAAGCCTTCCCCCAGCCTTATAGTCTTCTTGAGCCTTTGGTTTAGTGAGAGGAGTAGTTGTCCTATAGTCAGTGGATCTCGTTTGGAGTCTTGGCTTTGACATTTAGTAGCTGTCTGATCTTAGGCAAGTCATTTCATCTTTGTGTGCCTCAGTTTCCTCATCTATAAAGAGGGGAATTGGGGTTAATAATAACATGTACTACTTATTTTACAGTTTTATTATGAAGAAAGTACCTTATAAACTTAAAAGTAATATCTAAGTGTGAGCTGCCATTATTCATTTAATAAGGGATGACATTGGTTTAATTCAAGTTGATATCTCAGTCACTTCAGGTAAATTGCAAGTGGCCATCTTCAGGACTAGAGCAGAATGTACTTTAAAAAATTGATGGAGTTATTAGCAGCTATGTTAATGGTGCTAGTGAATACTTAAGTTGGTAAAGTGAGTCAGCATTTATTCTTGGTACTAGGCAGTAATAGATCTAAGTCCCTTAAAAAAACAAAGTTAACCCTTGAACATTTGACAGATGTTCTTATTTATGGTCTTAAAGTCAGGATGTTGTCTTAAAAACCTGAAGAAATGGTAACCACTGTGATTACTGAAGCAATTAAGTCTCAATGGGTAAATGAGACCTCCCAGTGAAATGGGACCTACGGTTATATTTTTCATATAATATGGTATAGGTATACTTTCAACACATGTCAAGATCATATGGAAAGATTGTCTGTTTCCCTCATTTCTTGTAAAGACTGAGAAATTCTTTAGAAATTCTATAGTGACTATTAATGTAAAATGTACAGTGAGAAAGTTGCATTAAAATATTAATCACATTTTTGAGTAATTTTTTCTGTAATAACACATCTCTGAAATTATGATAAAGTCAACAAAACTTATGCAAATATTTGCATTATATTTACCTAATCAAAAATGTGTAATTTCATTTAAAATTAATTGAGGCTAACAAAGAATCTCCATAATAAAAATTTTTTAAATCTGTCCACCAATTTGTTAAACACAGTCTTTGACACTTCGCTCAACCTTTAATGGAGGAATTTGTAGCCTTCTCCTCATAGTTAAAGGATTGCCCTAGGAGTATAAACTATTTTTATGTGGCTTTGAATAAGTAAAAAGTAGAAGTATATTATGTGAAAAATTGTAGAGACATTTAACTAAAGCTAGAATGAATCAATTTTACATGAACAAATTAAGTCTCGTTTAGTGATGACCATCATTAGGAGATAATTCATTAGCATTACATTAAAAACAAATTATTTGATAGCATGAAAGAGATTGTCTCAAACCAATTTGGCCATGGAGGTTGAATAGAACATACTTAATGCAAAGTTTCACAGTAAAAGACACTTGTTGGAGTGGACTCTGGGAGGGAACAAGTGTTTCAGTCAGAACCAGTCTTCAGCTGAGGACCAGAATTTGGGAAAAGTAAACCACAGTAGGAATGATGGGGAGTGGGGTGCTTTGCTCTGGGCTCTGCCTTCTCCCCATAGATGCTGCCTTCTGCAAACCCAGTGGTGTGGCAGGTAGGGAGGGGTCTTGTAAGCCTTGTACAACAGCCCCCACCCTGAGACAGAACTTCTGCTCTGTTGGGAAAAGAGATTAATCCTCCTAGATAGATCACTAGCATAAAAATCATCCTGTGAAGCATCCTTTGGGAAACGCTAGTTTGTGGAAATAGAACAGATAAAACTTCAGACAATTGTACATTTAAATCAGAATTTTGAGTGTATTTTAGTAGCTTTTTTCTTTTTAAAATTTGTATTGTTGAATTTGATTATGTTAAAATATGCACACTCCTTTTTTTTTAATTTAAGAATTACATGGATTATTTATCAAGGCTATATGAAAGAGAAATAAAAGATTTCTTCGAAGTTGCAAAGATCAAGATGACAGGCACCACTAAAGAAAGCAAGAAGTTTGGTAAGCAAAGCTGCCTCAGTTCAGTGGCCTTTTTCAGCTTTATACTTTTAATTGTGACAATAATTACTGAATTTTTTTTAAGGCACTTGGAGGTGCAAGGTACAAACAGTGGGTGGAAATGAAAGGGTAGATTGCTAAATTGTCATATGTACTATAAAAAAGAGAGTCACTTGTTGGTATTGATTGTTCAGAAAAGATATTGTGAATGCTAGAATGTGTAGCTATACACAGATAATGTAATTTGAAATTAAGTATCCTTAAAAAAAGTACTGAGAAACAAGGAGTCCTGGTATTGATTCATGAATTCCATACTGCCTTTCTTTGCATCATTTCTACCAAGTTTCTTAACCTTTTGCTATCATTTGGGGCATGGAGAATATTCTATTTTCCTGGCATTCTGAGAATGAATTAGTTCTAATTACAAATTAGAATTTGTAAAGGGATTTTTTTTTCAAGGAACTAAAAAGATATGCTAAGATGTATCTGCTCTAACAGTATAGCTTATCTCATTTCTTCCTTTGGGGAAGCAAAAATCCCCACATTAGTATTTATGGTTTCAAAATGTTTAAATGAGAACTGTGCTTGCAAAATTACTTGAAAAGATAGCTAGTAAAAGTAGCAAGTTGTGAAGTAAGTTATTTATCTGCTGAGGCCACATTCTGCTCTTGCATGTACCCATCCCTGGAGCTCCCCTTGGAAGGAGTTATGTGCCTATTCAAGTCAAGGTTTAGCCTTAAATGGCTACGAATGTTCTAAGTGTGTCTGCATAGCTCCCCTTTAGATTAATGAGTTTAACATTTGTTTGTTGAAAGGAGCCTGGGCCCTAAGCAGCTTTGATAATTAGGAACCCTTTTTTAAAAAATGAAAAAAATATAAAAATGACTTCATCTTATAGTACTTACTTTTACAGTATTATTTACAATGGAAAAGCCTACTTAAAAAGGCAGTTGTTTTGCTATCCAAAGAAAAAAATGCAGCATGAATTGAATATATTTCTAAGAATTGGATATACTAGTTCAAACATGATTTTGTTTGCTATTGCATGTCCAATTCATTTCAGCACATTTATCATATGAATATATGGTTCTCTAATAAAAATACAGTATGAATGTGTTGTCTTCAGGACAGCTTGGGGAAAATTGGCTTTGGAAAACACAAATGCTAACTCATCCTAAAGGTTAACTGTTTCAAAATAGCGATGTGTTGATTTCCCAGTTAATGTTTTCACCATTGACTTGTGATGCTTTTTTCTGAGTGAAGAAATTATGATTTGAACAGTTATTTGTCTGATTGTTGTCATCAAGTATATTTGTCACCTCTTGTTAGTGAATAATTTTATTTGGGGCAAAAGAACTCTTCTTTGATGCATAAAAATGATATAATACAAAGTATATCTTTCAAGCAATCCTTATGGGTTAATCCCAATGGTATAATAATTTATTTTCTTTTGGGTTGCAAAGTATAAGATTTATGTCAAAGTAAAGAAAATAATAAAAGTGAAACTGAGTTTCTTGGAATAAAAGTGCTATTTAATTCAGGGGTTACAGTAATATTTTTTAATTGTTAAGCTTAAAATAAGATGGCTATAAACTTTTTAAAAGACCTCATTTTTACTTACCTAAACTTTTCTTAAGGAAATTCTTAAATGAGTTTGTTAAAAAGATAAAAGAAAATTAAAATAGTATCATTTCCAGCATAGTATTACATTTAAAAAGAGTATTAAATTATATCTTTCTCTTCTTTTACCTAATGTGATGAAGGCATAATAAGTTATTAAAAGAAAAAAATTCTCTATATAAAATTTGTATTATAAAACGTAATTTGGTCCACCTTAGTTTTGTAGCATTTTAAAACTAATTTTCAAATTACATCCAAATGATTTACTAAATTCTAGCTAAAATTGGACTTGAACATTTGAAGATTAAAACGTATACTATAGTGAGAAGCAAAATAATTATTTGGCAAGTAATTGCTGGATTAATTTGGATTTGATAATAAGTATAATTATTGCATTTTATATATTTTAAATTATCTGTATTTGCCATTTTATTCAGGTTTCAAATACAATTAAACTTGTTTAGGGTATTTTGGGGATGCTGCATACTGATGGAAAATAGAATAGCATTTTGTATGTCTATTCCAAAAGAGTTTTAGAGTCAGGAGTTTCTGCTTTTTATGTCAAGAAATCTGTTTTTAATTACTCTTAAAGTAAATATCATCTACTTAGTTTAAATTCAAAATAAATGAAAGATAACTGGCACAAAACTGTTGTTCTTGCACATGGTATTCATATGTACCATTTCCTTTTGTTATCCTTCTTTGAACAGTAACTATTTAGAAATCTTCAGGATTGTTTTTCAGAAGTAATACTTTGAGGGTTTGTTTTTTTGTTTTTTTGTTTTTTATTTCACAGCTCTAATTTAGGAGCAAGGAGCAAGAACCATGAAATCAGCTCTTAATTGGGGCAAATTTATTATTTTTATTTCATTTAATTATATAAGGAACCAAATTTTAAATAGAATCTGTGGAGTTCCTAATTTAATATTCCTAGTAATGGGTCATTTTTTTTTTATCCTACGTCTTCCTCTTACTGAGAACTCCTACTGATTTCAAAAGAGAGTGCTACAAAAGATTCAAAAAGTTCTCTCTACAAAAGGATGAAAGAAACAAAAACATCTCAAATACTAGCCAGAGTTTTTGCAAGGGGAGGGGTAGAGAGGGAAGAGATGAGTCAATTAAATTTCAATCTATATTTATTATATACAGTGATTCAGCTTATTGCTAAGATCTACAGATGACAAAAAATTTTTGTGAGCCCCCAGATTTTTCAGATTTTTGATTGCCAGGTAAACGACTGGTAATTGGGTAGAGTGCTTTGCCTCCTAGAATAGGGAACCATCTGGAATTTTGTGTTTTGATCCTGAACTCTACCGAATATAGCACAGTAACACTGCTCTAGTATACCAGAAAGTACTCTGAAAACAAGTAGTTGACTCCTTAATAAGGTACAAAATTTCATATCTGGGTGCTCATTAATCCAGTATTTACTCTTCCCTTGGATTTTTGTAAGGTTATAGTTTTATTTAGTTTATATCCAAATTCTCTTTTTATTTTGTTTCATTTTGTGGTTCTTTTCCTTGGTCTCTTACGTGGTCTAATTACTTTCTCAGGTCAGACTATTCCATAAGATGAGTCTGATTGAAATGAATGAAATCAAACAAAAATAAAGGATAAAAGAAATGCCCAGTGATGCCAGCAAGCTCAGTGTAACACGTTTACTCACAAATAGTCGATGAACAGCCTCTGTTTAGGACTGAGGAATTGTAGGATAGAAATAATTTTTTCCCTGATAATTTTATAAAACCTGCATTAAATTTCATGAAGCTGGGTACTAAAAGATTCAGTTTGAAGCCCTCTTCTTCTGGTTATATTTTTGGCAAAATAAAAAAAACATTTAGAACAGTAGAAACACATTTCAGGAACCATCATTAACAATGAATATTGAATTCTATCTCATAGAGCACTTGCCTTGTAAGTTGAGCTTTTCTGTCAAATAGAGGATATGTTTCTATCTATGATGTAATGAACTACTTTATAATAGATTTCCACTGCACTAAATGATATAATGAACATTTCTTCATAAATATTTGTCCAAATATCTAAATTTAAGGCCACTACTTTGATTAAATATTTTGGGGTTAAATATTATGTATGTGGATATGTATCCATATATATTTCATCAGAAAATAGTTTTTAAAAGTTTCAACAAATATTTTGTAACCTATATTTGAATGAAAATATTTTTTAAAAATGCATCATATTTGTAGAACTTTCTCACATATAATTTCTAGAACAATAGCTGACAACTAAACCTGTGTTTGCAACTGTAGTTATCTGATTCTCATAGTTCTTTGCATGTGTCTTTCAAACTAGAGCTTAACTTCCTCTTGTGCATGTTTTGTGTGAAATGCAGTTTATTAACTTGTCTTTGTCTTTGATGCTTGCAACCTAATCCATCCCAGCTACACTGCCTCGAAAAGAAAGTGCTGTCAAACAAGAAACAGAGAGTGAGTATGATTAGTGCATCAGCAGGTATTCTCAATGCATGTTTGTTTATGTGTAGATATTAGTTATATGTCATGAAAAAGTTAACACCACAACTATTGATTATCCTCAGTTGTACGGTGTATGTAAAGAAATCTGAAATTAGAACAGGGATAAGACTAAGAAACATACAAGGTAGTTAAGCTGATTTTTCAGATGATAGACCATTCTGTCAGATATATGCAAAAAGACTAACTGACATTTCTGTTTTCAGGTTTGACTTTAGTAGGACTTAATTTAAGTCTCGTGGTTGGGGGCAAATATTTTATAGTAGAGAGAAGATTCTTATTTAATCTCCTTCTGTATTTCACTGTTTTTCCTCCTGACCCAAACCAGCTAAGTGAAAACTATCCAAGAAGAATAGAAAAATGGTTTATCCATGCCCTATTTTTCCCTCACATTGGAAAACACTACGTTCTTCTTTCATATCTTGTTTATTGCTAGAAGAAGGATTTGTCTTTTGGCCTCCTTATTGCCATTCTCACCTTGGATATTTACTGCATATCTTTATATTGGTATGCTTAACATCTCAAAACTGGGATCTTCTACATTATAGTTAGTAACATTTATTAGTATTAAGGTATAAAAGTAAATATTTTAAGTATGTTCTCAGCCTTTGAAGAATTTCATCTAAGCATTGTCCTTTATATTGAGAGCAGAATTCCACTTTTAGGATAAGGCATATGAAATAATGTAGATGGGAGTAGTAGTAAGATTTGCTTGTATTCTCCAAAACTAAATGAAGATTGTGTCAGCTGATACCACATTAAGGAGACCAATAAGCTCTATTCACTTTTAGTTTTGTGTTTTTAAAGCTTTGAGACACCTTCTCCCAAGCCAGCCTGGTGTACTCCCACACAGTGTACCACCAGGTTCTTCATTTTCTGACATGATTGAGCATAAGAGTTGGAAGCAAGGATTTTGAAATACAACAAAAACAGAATAAATTTTATCCTGACCCTTGCTCATAAACAGGAGAGACAATGAATTGCAAGGCATGGCATGTAGCCTTTGTAGAAGCAGAACCTTAGAGTAGTTACCTTGGTTTATGCTACACATTTTTTTCCATCTGGGTCATTCTCTTTCATAGTTTCATTGTTTCGTAGGTCTTCATGGAAGTTCTGGGAAATTGACTGGATCTACATCTAGCCTCAATAAACTCACCGTTCAGAATTCTGGGAGTCGTAGATCTCAGTCATCCTCTTTGTTGGATATGGGAAACATGTCTGCCTCTGATCTTGATGTAGCTGACAGAACCAAGTTTGATAAGGTAAAATAAGTACTTAATTTCACTTGAAATTTTTCCCCTTGGTGTAAGTTTATCTTGAATTATTTTTTTCTTGGGTACATTATATTAAAAAGCAAATGTACGGACATGATGTGTGTGTGTGTTGAGAGAGAGAGAGACAAAGGAAGAGAAAAGAGGTAGACAAAAAGGGCAAGAGAGAGGCAGCCTGGCATAGCAGATTGGGAGGACCTGGGATCCATTCCCATCTTTGGAATCCAGTCTCTAGCTTTGTGATCTTGGGCAAGTAACTTAACCTCTCAGTTTCTGCAGGTATCTATCTCATTTGCACAATGGTTGATCTGAATTGGTCACTAGAAATTTCCATCTTGAATGAAATTACATATCCAGACCAAAATATCTATTACATAAAAGCTCGTGTATACATACTCAGAGTATTTTTATGTCGTAATCTAAAAAATTATTTTCCCTTCTTTGATTTTTTTTTGTTTTAATACATTCAAGAATATACAATCTTACTGGCTAACTTACTACTTAAAAATTTGTTTCTTTTTTATATTCTTAGAGATAAGTATTTCTAGTAAAGATTCCCAAAATGTGGATCACCATTTAAGTGACAACTGAAAGTTGCCTTTTCAGTCAAAATTTTACCAGCATTTAATTCAAGATCAATCTGGCATCTAAATGTCTTGGTTCTGTTAAGAAACCATAAAGTATAGCAGCATGTCCAGTTTGATAACTAAAGGAGTGAATGGCAGTGAATAGAAACTGAGTAACTTCATGAATAGAATTCTAGATTTGGTGGCAGGTTCGAGTTCCACCTTTAATATAATAACTATGGTCCATGAATAAGTCGTTTAATTTCTGAGCCTCAGACAACTCTCATCAGAGACAAAAGGTGATTTCTAATTGTGGAATGAGTTCCTACACCAGTGCACTTACAAATTCCTAACTTATGCAGATATAATAATAGTATTAACAATAGCAATAATAGCTAGCATTTTTGGAGTGCTTTCAGGTTTGCAGAAGTGCTTTCCATGTATCTCATTTGATCCTCACAGTAGTCCTGGGATGTAGGCTCTGTTATTATTCCTGTTTTACAGGTGAGGAAACTGAGGGTAAGAGAGTTTAGGTGGTTAAGTCACACAGCCAGTATGTGTTTGAGGCTGGATTGGAACTCAGTTCAGTGTGCCATCTGCTTTACCAGGTAGTTGCCTGATATGGAAAGGAATAGCTACCGTAATAAATGCCCTGCTATATCTTATACTAATAGATTATCAGTGAAAAGTTGTTATTTACCTTCTTCCCTTTCCTTTCAGATTTGAAATAAGTAGCAGATTTATGGGGGGCCCTTTAGCTACAGTCTGTGGTTCTGTTATAAGTTCTGAAAATACCCAGATTTTCAGTCGTTGTTACTCTCGGAAGAGCTTTGTCTTGGGATTCATTTGAAGAGATGGAGAAAGCATTTTCCCCCTTTAGGAAGAAACAGACTAAAAGCACAATTATTACGTTATGTTGCTACAGTGATTTAACTGGTTATTTTGGTTTTCTTTAGATCTTTGAACAGGTTCTAAGTGAGTTAGAACCCCTCTGTCTAGCAGAGCAGGACTTCATAAGTAAGTTTTTCAAATTGCAGCAACATCAGAACATTCCTGGAACAATGGTATGACTCCTATTTAATTTGGTTATATTATGTAATGTTGTTAAATGTTTTATCAAAATTTGTATATAATTGTCTAAGAAAAGCAGGAACAGATTTCAAACAATATGTATAATTTTTGTCCAGTATGTATGGTTTTACAAGATACTAAAAAATGAAATAAATACGAATTGGAGGACCTGAATCAATTTTTCTGAAATGTGTTACATTCCAGATTTTTCATATTGGTAAGAAAAATTCTTTCAATTTACCTTAAGAATAGTATTATAAAATACAATTTAAATTCGTCAGTACTTGAAATAAAAATTATAGCTTTCAAGATGTATTAATGGATGATACAGGATTCATTGCTGGGGCAGAATCAGGAGACCTAAATCCTAATTCTGACTGTATTGTTAACAAGCTGTGACACTAAGTCATTTAACAATCTCATCTGTAAAATTTGGATGATGGTAACAATCCTACTCACCTAGCATAATGATTGTTGTGAAGACTTGAACAGGAGAAAATAAAGATACCCAGAGAAACCATGGTGAAATACAGGGAATCAAGCACTCAGTCTCTAATCTTTGAGTTACCAGAAATATAAATTCCCTGGTATCTTTGGCAGCCTGCAGCTTGAGATCTCTCATAGATGTATGTCTCTTTCAGCAGAAGTCTTCCTACTACTGTTACTTAAATGAAAAACGTTAATAGAGTTTACATTATAGCACTTAAAGACTTACAAAGTAATCTTCATATTTTACTCATTTGATCATCATGGTAATTGATGAAGTAGACAGTATAAATATTTTAACCCCATTTTACAGATGAGAAAATTGAAATAGCGAGGTCAGTGATTTGCCTTAAAATCACACAGCTGGTGAGTAGACTTGGATCCAGTTCTTCTGGTACCAGGCCTAGTACTCTTTCCCCTGTATTTTGATATTTCTGTGATAATACAAATTTTATTTAAGTAACTCTGTTTAGTAGTAAATCTCTTTTGGAGTTTTAAGTGGTATTAAACTCTGATGTTAATACTATGGTACGACAGTAAAAACAAAACAAAAAGACCAACCCAAAAAACTAAAGTTATTGTTTGACGTTGTCCAGGTTTCTGACTGTTGTAAATTAATGGTGTGTTTTTTCTTAAATGATTCTTGGTTAAAATCTAAGTATAGATTTTTAGATAAAATCTTAAGTATTAGGCAGCATGTTGAAACATAAAATATAAATTGTAAATGTGCAGCCTATTAATAATTAACTTTTTTAAGACTTACAGTTTTTATAATGTATTTTCTTATAGGCACTAATGTTTTAAAGACACATTTTAAAGATGAGCAGGTTACTTGATATATTTGATACGTAAATGAACCTGCTATTTGATGTATGAATTAGATTTAAATGTGCGTTATCTTTATTGTCTAATAATAATATTAAAAATAACTAAATTTTTTAGACCGAAACAGAAGATTTGGATGGAGGAATGTTATCACGGCAATATACCTCTGGTATACTACAGTCTATATCATCTGAGTATGTGTAATTTTTCTGTGTTTTTTTTTTATTTTAGAGAGTAAAATTGTAATTGTCCATAAAGTGAAAGATTTCATTTCTTTCCTACAATGCAAAGAAATCAAAATCAGCATTGTGCTCATAGTGATCAGGTATCATTGTTTACTTTTGAGCTCATAGTTAGGATGGTGGTCTCAAATACTTTATTATAATTATTACTTGTTGAATTGAAAGTTTCTAAGCTGGTATCACATCAGCTTCTGGGTCCCTTGAATTCTTCTTGGGATGGGAGATAGGGTCTGAATTCATTGATGTGCAGGGGTCAACACACTATAGCTAGAGACCAAATCCAGCTCAAGACTGTTTTTGTGTGCTGGTGAGATATGAATGGTTTTTTACATTTTTAAATACAATGAAACTTGATTTAAATTTTGAAAATTTATTTAAATTTTAAATAGTTCATGGAATTTGAATGTACTGTAAAACTTCAAGATTTTTGTTTCATGAACTTCAAGATGTCATTGACTGTGACATGATTTGCCACACCATCAGTGAAATAATAGCCTTTGAAAGACATTTAGTTTCTTGACAGTCATATTTGTGTAGCAACTTTCAGAGCCTGAGTGTATAAATGGTATAAAATTCTTTCTTAATTGATAAAATATTTGTGAGCTGGAAAATAAGATTCGTGTTATTCAAATTTTGGAATTAAGTTGTAATTTGAAGTAATTTTCACTGTTTCATGTGGCAACAATTTAGTAGAGTTAGGGAGGAATGAATATGAAATTTGTGCTAAATTTTCTGTGCTTTGTATCTTCTTTAAACAGGAAAGATATGATCCGCCAAATGATGATTAAAATATTTCGCTGCATCGAGCCAGAATTGAACAATCTGATTGCATTAGGAGACAAAATTGATAGCTTTAACTCCCTCTACATGCTCGTCAAAATGAGTCATCATGTATGGACTGCACAAAACGTGGACCCTGCTTCCTTTCTCAGTACCACATTGGGCAATGTTTTGGTGACTGTAAAAAGGAACTTTGACAAATGCATTGTGAGTTTTTTATTACCCAAATTTAGATAATCATAAATGACCCAATGAATTCAGATACTGTCAACCTTTTTGAGAGGAGAAACTAACTACTTTTCATTTCTCCAAAGCCTTGAAATTATTGGTAGGGATATCCTTTTACCATCCTCTAATTTAAATTCCAAAAAATAGGTTAAGAAGCATTCATAGTAGTGTCAGCTATCAAATTTAAGAACTAACACATAGATTGGAATTATAATTTTAGTTACTAGTTTATTAAGCTAGTTGTAATGGGTATTTTTTTAATACATAGGGAATCAACTTTATAGTTAGGGGCTTCTCTGAACTTGGCTAGGATGATCCTTCGAAAATAATCCTTCACTTGTCCTGTACTCAAAACTTTCCAAATTAGTAAGACCTACCAAAGCTTGTACTGTTGAACTGTAACTTGAAGAACTCCATATATCTCTATAAGGGTGCTATTTAATGTTTTAAAATCCTGAAGTGAAAATACAAAAAAATCAATGTTAAGCTGGTTGTGAAAATTGCATTTTTTTCCTAGTCTTTAGATATAGTTTTCCCCAAAAAAGTTTTTTCATGTAATCAGTATTTGTATGTGTTTAGATATCAGTATTATGAATTTTTCTGAAAATAAGTGTAGCATCTTGATTAATCTTCATAATAGAAGCCTAGACAAATGTGAAATTGATAGAAATTCATACTTTTTGTAAATTTCATTTAAATTTCATTTAAACTAATAGCCTGTACACCATCAAACGATTTTATTAGATGCTACCAAGAAATAGCAAAGTTCACTCTTTAAAAACTCATTTTATTTTGCCTTTGCAGAAGCAGTAACAATATATGTAAAGCCAGAAGGCAAATGGGCCATGAGAGGAGCAAAAGTAACAAGGGCCTAGATTCACAAACTTAATAATAACTTCATATATAAGGAGATAGGACAGCTTGTGAATTGCATTTACCAACAAAATATAACTTCATATCGCATACCCCTCTTCCAAGGTCCTCGTTAAGATTTATTCCCTTCACTTTTATATTACTCTAATGGATCCATGTTGTCAATTCAGGACTCCCCTCCAACCTTATAGGAAAAGGAAGGGAACAGTACCTGTTCATGCAGATGCTTTAAAAGTATTATCTCATTAGATTCTCACAACCACCCTTAGAGGTAGGTGCTATTAGTATTTTCATTTTATATATGAAAAAACTGAGGCAGACAGGTTAACTGACTTGCCCAGATCACACAGCCAGAAAGCGTCCAAGGTACAGACCCAGTGCTCTATCTACTACGTTACTTAGCTGCCTTACATTACCCAGGGGATGAGGGGGGAACGAATTACATTAAGACCAAATATATTTTTATAGTGTCATAAAATTTAGAGCGCAAAGGTTGTATATAGTTGAAGTCCCTCATTTTCCAGATGAGGAAAGTGAGATACCTGAAGGTCGAGGGACTTGCCCAAGGTAATGCGAGTAGTCATTGAACAACAAAGCTAAGACTTGAACCTAGGCTGTCTCTAAAACTACTGCTTTTTCCACTGCAACATACTACCTCTCTTTGTTGCACCAGATCTGCACTTGGGAAATATTCTCCTTCCTACCTGTCCCCTCTCCCCACCCCCCCACCCAAGAAAAGGATAATTGTCTCTATAGCTTATACTATCTGACTCTTGCACTTTCTTTTTTTTCTTTTTTTTAAAATTATTTGTTTTCAGTTTTCAACAGTCACTTCCATAAGTCTTCAATTTTCTCCCCCTCCCTCCCCAAGACAACATGCAATCTTATATGGGTTCTACAGATACATTCTTATTAAACACATTTTCTCCTTAGTCATGTTGCATAGAAGAATTAAAATGAATGCGAGAAACCTTGAGAAAAAAACAAAACAAACATAACTCAAGAAAATAGTCTGCTTCATTCTACATTCCACTTCCTGGCATTTTGCCTTGAGAGTCCAAGTCAAGGACCTAAAACATTCCAAAGGACTCTTGCTCTTTCTTACATCCTTTTCAAACATGGAATAAGACTCTAAAAAATGACTGATTTCTTTCATGTGCTAACTTTAAAGTGTCCCTTACATTTTCTTCCAATCTCCTCTCCTGCCTTAAAAAAACAAAAAGAAATTCCTGTTGTCTGGCATTTCATTTTGTTTAGAAAGGAGTGGTAATATTGCCAGGTGGAAGATTAGAAGGTTCCTCTGTGTTATATCACTTATGAATAACTTGTTTTCTTTAAAATTACTGATAACCGAAATGAAAATAATTCAAAGAGAATGCAGTTATAAATAACCTGCTCAGTTATATTTTTGTTCTAAGCATATCTCTGTTTGCCTAGGATAAATGATCTTAAATTCACTTTAAAAACATCAGGTCCCTCCTAGGTATAAGCTACTGTGCTCAGAATACCTAGCTCCAAGGAGTTTATTGTGCTGCTGCTTTGTAATTGTAAATCCGTGTTTAACTTAGAGACACAGAAAACTGATGTTGCTAGGAAAAGTAGAAGTTTAAATCAGCTAACCAAAAAGATGAAGAAAAAGGGGCCAGGGCAGAGTTTAGTCTAGGGCAAGAGACCTAATAAAACTGGACTCAGGTTTTGAGGCCCAGGACCTAAGGTTAATGAGACTACAGTTGTAGAATCTGAGGTTAGACAAGAATTTGAGTTATCAGAGAGAACAGTTAAGAGTTGAATTTAGGAATTACACTTAGAGCCTAGCCAAAAAATTCCTGATGTCCCTAAGGATCAAAGTTAATGACTGTAGCTTAGCCAGTTTGGTAAGGTGGAACAAAAATGGAAAGTGAGACCTGTGGATTAAGTTGTACCAGGCTGGGTTCTGAGTCCCTGTGTCTGATAGTATAAGGAACCTAAATACATTGATATTTTTACTACCTGCTTCTCAGATTGTGTGGGAAGCATTTTGTAAATTGTGTGATAAAAAAATGTATCAGCTAGTATGTGTACTACCAAGATTACCCCCCCACACACAGAGTGTTAAGTAAATTTTACTTTCAAAATGGCTGAAAATTGTGATTCTGATGAATTGACATGGAGGAAAGATGTGAAACAGGGATGGAGAGTCAAGGTTTTGTTCACAATGTTGACACTGAAAGAGGAGGTATTCTTTAATCCCTGAAGTCATCAGTCAAGAGCAAAAATACAAGAACTTTTTGTTTGTGGAGGTGCTAAGAGATTTTGATACAAATGCATTGGTTATCACTGGTGGCTTTATTTTTGATTAAACACTATTCTGTTCCTTAGCCAGATGTAAAATAACTATAATTTAGACCTATATTGGTTGTATAGAATTCTGTTAGAGTATTTTCAGACTATAATCCACAATCTTTGTGTCTAAAATCTCCAAAAAGAATCTACCTAATTGGTTTCAAGAAATTTCTATTTCAGATAATTTGTCAAATCTTGATTATGTGTACATATAAGAAGGGACCATTTTACCAAAGATAATATGAAACACAGAACAGTTCTCACAGTGCCTTTTTCACTTTAAAAATTGAGAACTGTATTCCAGCAATATTTTTCAAAGTGATTGCCACATATGAATCTAGGTGTTTGAGAAGTAGTAGACAATCAAATGCTGTTGTGTAAATATGTTTTTTGGTTGTTTTGAACAAACTCATCTGTAAAATTAAAAGTGAAATAACTTGTGGAATTATAGAACGTGGGGACTAGAAAGGAATGTTAGAGGAATGTTATCTTGAAGGCCTGAGGCTGAGAGAGGTGGCCAGCCTAGGATGTGTAAGTGCAGATCTTTGGATTCCGGTTCGGAAATGTGTTATCAGTTCACCATGCTTAGAATTATCTCTAAGTCCTTGCCACCCAACTCTGAAAACTGCGGTACTTGTCTGTACTGCTGGAAATGTTTCAATTTTAGCTATATAAGATAAAGCGCTGCATTCTTTGGCATCTTTTCACCAGTATGTGTGAGTGCTTTGATTTGAATAATAGTTTAGAAATTAGTAATGGATGCAAAATGGATAAAATTATTCCTCAGATTTGTTAGGAAGATTCTCTCTCTCTCCCTCTCCTCTCACCAGAAGCTCCAGAAATGTTCTAGAGTCACGTAATACAAGAGCCATCCTGGGAGAGCTTTGCTTCTCAGTAATTACCGTAGACTTGTCAGTTCAGGATGCTGGAAGAAAAGCTAAAAATATGCCATTAATCAGTCCCGAGCACCATGGATCAAGTATCTTCTATCCTCAACTTTGCTCCAAATAATTATTTATAAATAATATAGATGTTTTATTGATGTTCTGTTTATGCTTTTTGTACTGAGATGGTTTGTTAATTCACTTTTAAAAGAAGTTATTTTAGAGGGCATTATGAATGAACTCTGAAATTATTTTGTTGTGATTATTCATATCCACTTAATAAGAACCAAAGGTGTGTTACCATCTCTACTTACACTCAGAGCAGTTGATTGTCAGTCATTGGGCTTCGTATCATTAATGTGTTCCATTGCCTTGCTTTCTGCCTGCCTTTAGAGTAACCAGATAAGACAGATGGAAGAAGTAAAGATCTCAAAGAAGAGCAAGGTGGGGATTCTGCCGTTTGTGGCTGAGTTTGAAGAGTTTGCCGGACTCGCTGAGTCGATCTTCAAGAATGCAGAGCGGCGTGGAGACCTGGATAAAGCTTACATAAAACTTATAAGGGGAGTCTTTGTAAACGGTAGGTTTTAATAGGAATTATTGTCTTTTGTTAACCATCTTTATGTTTAATTGTGTCATAATCTGAAGATAACTTTTGATTGGTATTTTGAATCCTTTTTTTCAAGTGATACTGAAATGAAAATGTTCCACATTCTAAAAGCAGTAGTCACGTGTGCACGTGTACGAATACCTGCGTATATTCTATACGATTATTCATTTGTTCAGGATTCAACAAATATTTCTTGAGTAGCCACTTTTAGTGCTGTAGGCCGAATGGGTTAGTCACAGCGTTAGGGAACAAGACCACATGGCCTTCTAGGTCCTTGGGTGCAACCTTTTGACCACGTCCAAGTTTTGCAAAACAAATCCTTTTATTAAGGAGATTTTTTCTGTGAAGTTTGGATTCAGTCAAAAGGCTGCACTTGAGGAACTAGAGAGCTACTTGTGGCCTTGCAGCCTCAGGTTTTCACCCCACCCCCACCCCATGTTAGTATAATCCATAGACACCAGAGAGGGTCTTGCTCCACTGGAGATTTCCCTGGGTTGTTCCTGGTACCTGAAGGCTTCTGCAGACTGAACTGTGGTTGATTAAGGGGGCTTAATTGTCTGTTTTCCATGAAATTTTTCAAACACAAAGCTCACTGCACCTAGCAGCACTCCCAAGTGGGGCTAAACCAGATTAAAATGTAACTGGGAAGTACTTGCCAAAATAAATAATAATGCAGCACAATACAGATAATGTTAACGTGTGGCTTTTCACTGTGCAGTCTGCATTTATCCTTGTGTACAGATTAGTGGAGTTGGATGCAACCGTCTTAGGTCAGTCCCTGACTTCTCACCAGTACACTAGGTGGAGGCTTAGGTTGAGTTCTCACACAACTTACTGCTTTTTAGCTGAAGGTTTTGTGGTTTTGTTGTTGTGGTTGTTGCTTTAGAAAATTTAAAAGGATGAGAAAAAAAACACTTTTTCTCCCAGGAATTTTAAGGAGCAACCAAAGAAGCCTGATTCCAGTGTAGAGCAATGAAAACAAAGAAGTTTGGACTCTGTAGTCGCTGGAATGGCTGAACTGCTGTTTCAGTACCTGTTCCCACTTTATTTCTTACCTGCGTATCCAAGGATCCGTGGTGATTTGGCAGTGTCTGTCTTTTACATGAAGCATTTGCTTTGAAGAGAAGGCCCTGTTAACTTACTGAATATAAGATCTCTGTGATAATAATGCATTTAGGTAACATAAGAGACTCTAAAGATGAAGTTTTTATCTGAATGTTTATCTGAATGTTTATCAACTACCTCTGCCTTTCCACCAAGCAGTCCTTGGGGTGTGTGTGTGTGTGTGTGTGTGTTTTTAATGAACACCAAGAGCAGTATGATACTTGGATGGGGCAAATGAAGTGATGTCCACCATACACCAAAATGTACAGAGCAACAACAGCACTTGTATTCCTTCAGCGGACAGAAACAACCGAGCTTAGCCCCAAACTAGCAAGAATAATCAATCAAAATAGGCAATTACCAGTATTTCTTGCCGTTCCTCTGTATAACCTCTTTGAAATAGCCAGCCCAAACCTTGCTCTCAGCCCACCAGAGCACCTTCCTCGTGATAATAGTATCCCACAGGGTCGAGTCCCAGAATCTTTACCCCAAAAGGACCTTGTGTCCTGAGATGCTCTTCCCAGACTCTTGTGACCCAGATGAATTTGTCCTAAAAAGTTAATTTGAAGAAACCATTAGTCACATTCTCTAGTTCTTGCCTCTAAGCAAAAGAATTCACTAGTTATACCTTTTTTTCTAAGTTCTTATTCTGTCTTGAATGTAAAATGTTTACTTCTTCCTTTTCCTATCTCTAAGTTCAGTGTCTTAAAAAGAACAACAGTCTTAAATTTAGTAACTTAGCAAATTCCCTAATGTACAAATGCAGTTCGAAGGACTATTCCTTTACAATGCATCAGCTGTAGAAAACAGCACTAACTTAAGAGAAAGATGCTGAAGTGGTGTTGATTGAAATAGAAATTGTACATGGAAAGAAATAAAGTAGTTTCAGGAACAGAAAAGAGCAAAGCTGAAGGTAATGAGACCACTGAAGAATATGTCACCGATATTGACCAGGCCTCACCTTTATTCCCCAGCGCTTTGAGTATATAGTAGCTTACAGAATTTTTAAAAATTAAGATGTACAGTCAAGGGCTAAGGCAGTTTTTATAGTGTATGTATTAAGATTCCTTTAGAATGAAGGTCTGGAGGGAAAGAGAGTGGTGATTTCTGTAAGAATGACTTAGGGAAGACGTCCGTTAATAACATTTGGGACAGTACCAAAGAGGTGAGTAACTTAAAGTCTGGGTGCTGTGAAAGACTCTATGTCACTTTCGTTCTTTCTCTAAAATGTACCTACAAGTAATGCTGGTCATTTTTGTTTGCCCCTCAAGTAATAGGATTTTAACATAAAAAGCTTACTAACAATACAAATTTTTTAATCGGTGTTCAGAATTAAGTGACTTTAGAAGTGACTTAGGAAGAATTTCAGATAATTCATCAAAATAGTAGACATGAGATAGGGAATTCTGCTAACATTATCAGTGTTCTGGCCTATATTATTTGTTTTAGAATCTGTAGATTCTATGAGGTATAACCAACTGCAACTAGAATGAGGAAGCCATCCACATTTTTTATAGTGAAGATGACATTTTCTTCATTTCTCCCTAAAAGAAATTAATGAGAGCTCTCAGGCTTAAGAAGAAAGATTTTACTATAGCAACTGTTCACGTAAAAAGGAGCAGTGTGATGGAGGGACTTGAGAGCTAACACAGGTTACTCACTCTGCATCAGTCTTTCTGTTGCCTTAGTCCTCCTCTCTCGCAACCCTTTCTTTCAGGGCATCGTTTTGCTCCCTTGGGTTCTCTTGCCACCTTTCCTACCACTTCTCAGACTCTTTACTGGGTCGTTGTCCATATCATGTTTTCTAGCTGCGAGTCTGTCCTGGGCCCCCTTCTGTCTGTATTGTCTTACATGCCAAAAATTATTGTGGCTATGCAGATGGCTCCCAGATCTGTGTATCTACTTCTAGTCTGTCCCCTGAGCCTCCAGCCCAGGGTGTGCTAATAAATGTGTAACAGCCAGGTTTCCAGGGGGAAAAGGTGAGTCCAACACACTCTTAAGTTAATCCACATCATTAGCATTTTCTCTGTCACTTTCTTGAATATAAACACTCAAGGAAACAACAAACTAAGCCCTGATTTTTAGCATTTGCCAATTTCAGAGATGCAAATGTTCACACTTGAAATTTTGTAACTGGATCTCATGAGCCAGTATGAACCACGTCTCACACACTATGGCTCCAGCCCCATGTGACCTATTCCTGTTGGGCATTTCAATACCTTAAACTCAGTACAGCCCAAACACAATATATTTTCTTTCCTCCAGAACTTTCCCTTTTTCCCAGTTTCCTTATTTGTGTTTAGGGTACCATCATCCTTAATCACCCAGTCTCCCAACCTTCAAAGTCACCCTGGGCTCTTGCCTTTCCTTCACCCCACATAACCAGTCAGTGACCAGATCTTGTGACAACTGCCTCTCTGCTCAAATCTACCCACTCTACCTACTCACAGAGCCATCACACTAATGTGAGCCCTCACTACCTCTTACCTGTAATGTCACAGCTCACCCTCCAGACGGTTGCCAGATTGATCTTCCTAATCCTACTGTATCCTTTCCCTGATCGGGAAACTCCAGTGGCTTCCACTTGTCTCTAGAATATAACACACATTTCTAAAGCCCTTCACAATTCAACTCCAGGCTATCTCTGCAATATATATATGTCCCCATACACAACATTCCATTTTCTGCTCCTGTGCATTTGTACAAGGTTGTCACTAGTGTGTGGAATATACTTCCTTTTTCCTAATCCCTATAGAATTTCTAGCTTCCTTCAAGGCACACTCAGATGCCACCTCCTACATGAGGCCTCTCAGTCAATTAGCGGTATTTATTAAAGAAACTGTTAGGTGCTGGCACCTTGCTAAAAGCTAGATATACAAAAAGTGAAAACAGTGCCTGCCTTCAACCATCTTACAGTCTAGCTGGGCAGGGGTGGGAACAACATGCACATCTATGTTTACAAAATCAGTACAGGGTGATAAGGGTGTGGGGGAAGGAAGCACTAGTTGCTCAGAGGCATCAGGAAAGACCTTATGTCGAAAGGGGGTGTTTGAACTAAGCCCTGTAGAAAAGTAGAGACTGAAATACAGAGAGAGTTTATCCCATGGCATAGAGGACAGTCAGTGCAAAGAGTGGGATTTTTTGTATGAAGAGTACGGAGGCAGCCAGCTTGGTTTGATTGTGCTATGCACAGAGGGAAGTAACATGTAACTAAGCCTGGAAAGGTAAATTGAGGTCAGAATTTGAAGAGATTTCTGCCAAATGAGGCATTTGCCAAACAAAAGAGTTTCTGTTTGATATTGAAGTTATCAGAGGGCTATTATACTTTGTTGAATAAAGGAATGACATCTGTATCCTTGGACATTAGGAAAATCCAGTTGACAGCTGTATGAAGGATGATTGGGGACAATACCATTTAGGGGGTGAGGTAGTAAGGTTCTCAGTTGTGGTGGCTATGTAAGGGGAGTGCATAGGATTGACAAAAGAGATATTGTGGCAGAAGAAACGACAAGATTTGGCAGTTGATGAGGGAGCTGAGAGAAATGAAGAGTCCAGAATTACAACTAAGACGACAACCCTAGGCAACTGGAAAGATGGTGGTACCCTCATCTGAAATAGGGAAATGCAGATGAAGAGTGGATTTGAAGGGGGGAAGTTGAGTTTGTGATGCCTGTAGGACATCCAGTTCAAAACTGTTCATTACATATTTGAGATATTTCAGTGGCCCTCAAGGGAGACCTATCAGTGTGTATCTAGCACATAATAGATGCTTGATAAATGATATTCTAAAAATTAATCAAATATTAATCAATAATCAATAACAAAACATATGGTTTGACCACTGTTCATTCAGTTAGCATTTTTAAGCAATTATTATATTCCAGGAACTGGATATGAAGACAAAACTAAAAACTTTCAGGGAGTATATTCCACAGTCATCTTAACATTTGGACACAAATGCATGTGGTATAATTTGAGGAGTGAGAGAGAACATTAAGCTGAAAGGATTTCAATAGGAGATCATAACTGAGTGGAACTTTGAAGAAAGCTAAGTTTTCTCCAAGATAGAAATGAAGAGAAGAATAGGTTCCAGGAGCAGTCTAAGCAAAGGCACCCAGGCACAATATGAAGTACTGAGCTGAGAAACCCAAGGTTGCTGGTTCTGTGGAGAGGATGTAAATGGGGAATAATGTGAAACAAATCACTAGGTACTTATTTAAAAATAGAAAAGTAGATCAGTGAAAAAGACTAGATAAAGAAATAACAGGAATAACAAAAATCCTTAACCCAGTGTTTGACAAACCGGAAAATAAGAACTCCCTATTTTAGGAAAGTTTCTGGGAAAACTGAAATGTGATGATCTTCCACCAATTAGACCATCATCCAGTATCATATACCACAATAAATTCAAAAAACATTACGATGAGATATGTAGTTTTAATGGCAAAATGATATTTAACATCAAAATTAAGTATAAATTATATTGTACAAAAATAATGTGTACATATATTAGATAAGAACCAGATTAGGAACCTTTCAGAATTATGGCCTAGGAATTGAATTTTCAACCAAACCAGAATAAGAGGCAGTTACAAAAGATGAGCTAAATGATTTTGATTAAATGGAATTGAAAAGGTTTTGTGTAAACACAGTTAATACCACTAGGATAAAAAGGGGAATAATTGACTGGAGAAAAAACTTTGTAGCGAATATCTCTGATATGGTTCTGGGACAGAAATATAGAAGACCATTTCAGTATGGGGATGGGAAAGGTGAGAGAGGAAGAAAAATGCTTGTTAATTTTTTAAAAACATAAAAATTACTTTTTTGCCTGTAGGTTTTTATTTTTTTATGCTGCAGTTAAATATTAAAAGGGAGAAGGGAAATTTCCATATACACAGCAGAACAGAAAAAAAATTATATAAAACTGCAAATCTCTGTTACTTACAGCTTGCATTTTTTTAAGGTTATATAATTCACCATGTTACTTTTAAAGCTGTCTTACTAATCTGTTTGCTTCTGAATTTGTTTCCATTCTCATCCTTTTGAAAAAAAAATTTTAAGTTTTTTTTTAATCTGTCTTTCCCACTCCCTTCTCCCCTCCTTCACCCTTGTACCAAATCTGAACAAATTTAAAAAGAAGAAAGTTCTCAATTCTTTAATGCATAATCCAGCAAAACAAATTCCCACTCAGGACATGTCCAAAAATCTGTGTCTATTTTTGCATTTTCAATTCATCACCTCTTGTGCAGGAGGTGAGTAGCATTTTTCATCTTTATTTTTTTGGACTCCTAGTTTATCATTATATTGATGACAGTCCTAAAGTCATTCAAAGTTTTTTTGTTTTTTCTATAATGTTATCTGTATATATTCTCCTAGTTCTGCTTACTGCACTCTACATTAGTTCATAGAAGTCTTCCAGTTTCCTCTAAAATAGGTTATTTTGTCATTGTTTATGGAATAATAGTATTCAGTTATATTCACAATACCATAATTTGTTTAACTTTTTTTCACTATGAAGACACTCCCTTAGTTTCTAATTTTAGGATACACACACACACACGCACACACACACACACACACACACACGTGTAGATACTTTGCTTTCTTTAATTTCTCAGTTATTTTTTAAAAGAAATATATATATGTGCATGCGTATACATATGTGTGTGTATTTGCACACACAGAGAACCAAAAGCTATTCCTCTAGCAAACAATTCTTGAAATAGAATTAAGTTTTTAGAAACCATATAAAAGAATGTTCTAGGTCAGTAAGAGAAACAGAAATGAAAGCTGAATTCTCTCCTCATTTCCCCCAGAATTGGCAAAAAGGATAAAAGATGGGAATAATCAGTGTTGGAGGGGTTGTAGAAAGGTAGGTACACTTAAACACTGTTGGTGTTTAACCATTATAGAAAGCATTTTGGAATTTCGCAAAGAGACTAAAATTATCACTTGATTCAAAAGATACAAGAAGGCATTCCCCTTCATTCTTTGCTGAAATAGGAGCTGTGGCTGTGGAACAGTGCATGCAGTCTCAGACTTTTTTGATATTCGATTTAGTTCTACTGTTTCCTCCTTTGTTGGATTATCAAGGATTACTCTCTGTGAGGGGGAGAGACACAATGGGAAATACAGGTAATACAAAATATGTTAATGTCCAGGTGAATAAAAAAGTCTTTGAGATGAATTTTTTAAAATCCATAACTCATATATTTTCAGACCAAATTTTATCATTGTGGATCTTTTCTGTGTGAACAAAATTTTTAGCATTCCAAATAAAAAGTGTTTATATACCATCCTTATGGTATAGAGGTTAAATAATCCAGATGTAATAGTGCTTGTGCCTAAACAGAGACAGTTTTAAATATTAATTCAATTTTTAAAAATTGACATAAATCTCCAGATTAAATATATGAAAATAGTAGAAGAGCATCTTGAACAAGTAGGTGAGAGCAGGCTGTGATCGTTAAATCTCTTCCGAAGCATAATTCAGCTTAAAATAGCCCCTTTTAGCATTATGCATGCTTACACCAGAAGAAAAAATCCTTACAGTCTCCCTTTATTTCGTCTTTAGCTTCAGCCTGATTTTCTCTCCATCTTTACTGAAGGTGGTAAGTGTCCTAAATGACCAGTTTGAGTTTGATCTCTTTTACAAGTGCTGATAGGCAGCAGAAAAAGAAAAAGGCTCCATTCTAATTGAAAGTTGGCATTGCTACTAGCTTCTCTGGATAGAATTCATCAGTTCCACTTTCACGTATTTTGGGAGGTTGTTTGGAAGCCTTTTTACCATCCAAAAGTGCTTTGCAAATTCTGGTCCTTTGACTTTTTTTAAACTCTTTTTATTCTTATTTTAGTGGAGAAAGTAGCAAATGAAAGCCAGAAGACTCCCAGGGATGTAGTAATGATGGAGAACTTCCACCATATTTTTGCAACACTTTCTCGTCTGAAAATCTCATGTCTAGAAGCTGAAAAAAAAGAAGCAAAGCAGAAGTACACAGATCATCTTCAGTCTTACGTTATCTATTCCTTAGGACAACCTCTTGAAAAACTAAATGTAAGTATCAGAACATAAGTATTATGTATGTGTAATTCGTAAACAAGTTTTTAAATCTTATGTATATTTTGAAGGAAATAGCATTACCTTTCCTTTGTACTTATATTTAACTAAAAGTTCAAAAGCTGTGCCTGTGTGTGAGGAAGAACTATACAGTCCATTCTTTTTTCTTTTCGTTTACTTGAGGTCAGTAGCTTACAAAATCAAGATCAAACTGACCATGTCAAAGAAGGAAATGTCATTTTAGAGAAACTGCAAACCAGTAGAGGTATAAAAATATCCTATTTTCATCCACAGCCCGGTTAATAAATTATTGAGTTTTAAAATCAACTAGCAGCAGTGTTTAGAAATTCACAATATTTTGTTCATCTAGAAAAGTTTTTACAGCAGGGAATATTACAAATCATTAAGATTTTTATCCGTTGTTGAAATTTCATAAAAAATATAAGAAAAACAGGTCATGTCAATCCCAATCATTAATTTTCTGATTGAATTTCATTATAGCATTTCTTTGAGGGTGTTGAAGCTCGAGTAGCACAAGGTATAAGAGAAGAAGAAGTAAGTTACCAACTTGCATTTAATAAACAAGAACTTCGTAAAGTTATCAAAGAATATCCTGGAAAGGAAGTGAAGAAAGGACTAGATAATCTCTACAAGAAAGTTGATAAGCACCTTTGTGAAGAAGAGAATTTGCTTCAGGTATGGACTTTTGTTCTTCTGACTAATTCCAAACTCTTACAAAAATTCTTTCTCCCCTCAGAACCTCCCATAGTCAGACAACTTAGAGAAAGAAAAGATCAGGAAGGTTACTTAATGCTCCCAGATTTGCAGACCAGGTTAGGGGAGGAGTGAATTAAAGTCAGACATTGCTGAATCAGTGTTTCTGCAGTAATCTTAAGGAAATAACAGGCCTAAAAGTTTCACATTACCATCGCTGCTTAGGCACAAGCACTATTACATTTGGATTACTTAACTTATATACCATAAGGAGGGTATCTAAACACTTTTTATTTGGAATGTTTAAAGATTTTTGTACACACCTAAGAAAGATCCACAATGGTAAAATTTGGTCTGAAAATATATTTGAGTTTTAGGGGTTTTTTAATTCATATGGGCTTTTCTAAATTGTTAAATCATTTGTTTAAAATGATGGTAGTGCGAGAGTATGTTGCTTTTACACCATGGCAATAATGATTGCTCTATAACATATTTGATATAAAACTGTTATGAAGCTACTTTGTTGATTTTTGTTTTGGAAATATACATATATGTAATAAAAGAAAATACAAAAGACATGAAAAACATCATAGTTTTTTATTACCAAAACAAGGCAACTGAGAAAGCTTCAGTAACTGCCAACTTGTAGATATACTTTACTCTCTATTTAAAGTCTTTGTGAAACTAATCTATACATACATCACAGATGTCCTTAATGAGCGTATTAGAAGGGAACAGGCAGACAAACCATACTCCACAGAAGAAGACATCTTTACCTTTCACAGACTTGTTTGGAAGATGTAGAGGCTTTGCACTGTGATTACCTTTTATTAACTGTAAAAAAGTTTTTGAATTGGTAAAGTAAAATATCACCCTAAAGACTCCCCTGCAGAGTAGATGAGAACGTCTATTTGTCCAGACTATGCTAGGTAGTTGGAGGAACAGTCTAGAGAGTGGGGGTGTGTGGTGTTGTGTGTGTGTGTGTGTGTGTGTGTGTGTATACGCGTGTGTAAGAGAGAGCAGGAGAAAGAAATGTGTATGTGTGTATATAGGTGCATATCTGTGTCTGTACACATATGTGCATGTATGCATATACTCACAACTTATTACTAAAAGCAACTAAAAAAACCATCAGTAACTACCAGATGAGTGTGTACATGTCTGTATTGTGTGTATGTGTACATCAAGACACAAAAAATAATGGTTAGCAAGAAAACAATTGTAGTCTAAAACTCTCTACAACTTTTGATCAACTTTGTGATAATCAAAAACTTGTTTTTCTATGAAATATTGCTTGCCTGTCTATTCTATGATAACCTCATAAGGATTCCCTTAATGCCTAGGCAGATTAGTTTGATAAAATTTGTGTGTAGATAGATAGATAGATAGATAGATAGATAGATAGATAAGAGTAAATTTCCTTTCAGATCTGTAAAGATTCCATAACAAAACAAGTGATAGAGAAGATCATGCAAGATAAAATGAGTATCTTTGATTAAATAAAATCTGAAAGTCTTTTGCACAAGCAAGTCTAATGTAGAAAAGATTGAAAGACTGGTAACTGGAAAAAATCTTAGCAACAAATTTCTCTGATAAAGGATATAAGGAACTGATTCAGTATATATGATGAGGAAACATTCCCCAATAAATAAATGGTCAAAAGATACAAACAGGCAGTTTTTGAAAGAAGAAATCTAAGCTATCAACAGTTATTTGAAAAAATGCTACAAATGATTATAATAATTGAAGAAATGCAAATGAAATCAGTTTTTAGGTTTCATCTACCTCTTACCCATTAGACTGGCAAAGATGACAAAGAAGGCAAACAGGCACATGAGTTGGTGTACATTGGTGGAGCTGTGGGTTGGTTCAGACATTCTGGAAGATGAAAGTTAGCGAACTGTATACCCTTTGATCCAGCCACACAGCTCCTAGGCCTATGCCTTAAAGAAATCAAAGAAAGAGGAAAATATGATCTGTGTACTACAAAAACATTTATAGCAGGTTTTCTCATGGCAGCCAAAAATTGGAAACTAAGAAGGTATTTTCATATTGGAAAACAGGTTTAAAAACATTGTGTGTAAATATAATAGAATATTATTGTGACATAAGACATGGACAGTTCCAGAAAGGAAATTGAAAAGGCCTTTATGAACTGATGTAGAGTCAGGTGAGCAGAACTAGGAAAGCAGTATGTTTATAATGACATAGACAAAAAAACGACTTTGAGAGACACTAGAACTCTGATCAACTTAGTGATAAACCACAAGTTCAAAAGTGTGAAGATGAAGTGTACCACTCACCTCCACATAGAAGTGATCAGTTTTAAAATGTAGAAAGAGATCTGTGTTTCTTGACATGACTAATGTTAGTATTTGTTTTCTTTCTCCTGTTCCATGAAAATAAGTGTTAGAATATGTTCATAGCCTTCTGTGTGTTTCAGGAGTTTTTTTAGTAGTTAGGGTATCATATATGTAGATAAATTTCAGGGATTTTTTTCTGGTTAATGCAAAAATTGTTTGCATGTTCTCCCTGTAGATAGATATATAGATTTACATGTGTTTGTATGTACATATGCATATTTTGAGGGATTTGTTTTTTGGATTAGTTTTTAAAACAATTTTCCCAGTTGGGGAGGAAGGTAGTTAGAAGAGACAGATTAATAAAAATACATTTACTACTTGAAAAATAAACACACACACACACACACACACACGACATGGCAAGTACCAAACACTACCACAAACAATATATTTGCCTATATCTTAACAGGACAGGAAAAAAGTAATTATCAAACTGGAAGTCATTTCAGAATTCATTTTGTGTGACCAGATCATCAACTGACTGGGGCAGAGTTCAAATTGAATTCCAATGAGAAAAAGGATAAAGATGAATAAACATTATATAATGATAGCAAAATATATTTTACCTGTCTCTAAACAAAATATTAACTTACAAAAATGGAAAATGGGCAAAAGTAAAGACATTGGCTTTGGTTATTTCATTTTTTTTTTGGTACACACTTTTTTAAATATATATATTCATTTTATTTATTTTTAATGTTCTGTAATCACTACCATAAAACTTAGATTTTTTTTTTCTTTCTCCTTACCTACCCTCCACCAGCCCCCTCCCTCCCCAAGACGGCATACAACTCTGTGTAGGATCTACACATATGTTCCTATTGAATACATTTTCAGTATAGTCATGCTGTATAGAAGAACTAAAATAAAAGGGAGAAATGTAACAAACCAAAACATAATACACACATACACATAAAAATGATCTGCTATCTTCTGTGATTGAATTCCATAGTTCTTTCTCTAGATGTGGAAGGCATTTTGCCTTAGGAAGACCATTGGGAATTTTTTTTTTTTATGTCCTTGCATTGCTATGAAGATCCAAATCTGGTTAGTTATTTCTTAAAGAAGTTTGACTATTATGAAATTGTCACTGCCAGAAGGCCATAGGAGCCCCAAAACCATCTCTGCTGGCAAAGAGTTTATCTCAGAGTTGAGATCAAATAAGGTAATTATTTGTAAAGCACTTGACACAGTACCTGGCGTATAGTGGGCATTATATATGCTTATTCCCTTCCCTCATTACCAGAGATGGCAGACAACCAAAGTCTATCACTCATGTAGTGTACAAACTCACTTCTGAAACATTAGAGAGGAGAATCATTGAAGATTATAAACATCATTGTCTTGTGAAACAGTGAAAGACAGTCATGGCCAGAACTAGATCGTCTTGAGAACATTTGTAGATAAAATTGGGAGCAGAACAAATAGATATGAAATTAAATAGGTCTGCCATTGTTTTGGGAATGGTCTGTTCTCATTAGGAATAATAACAGAACATTCACACTCTACCACCTCAGTGTGCAAGGTAACATTAAAGAAGTGCTAATAGCGTCCAAGAAAATGAAGTCAGGAAAAATGAGTGGACGTGACCGACTATATACAGAAGTGATTGATGCTACAGACAATACAGTTGGAGCCACAAAGAGAGTATCCTTGAAGATATCACATAAATTCCAAGATAATAAAGACCACAGATTGTGTGTGTGTGTGTGTGCTTAAGTAACTAGCAACTGTGGACTTGACTGCTTTCTCAAACCTACAAAACTTTTGAGATAATGGCCTTTCTGGGCACTGAGGGTCTCCTTGATGAAAGTTGAAATAAAGTAAGCATTCACAGATTATTTCTACAGGAGACTATTTATCTTTACAGTCATATAACTTGACTGAGCATTAGATGAAAATGCTCAGTAGATGAAAATGCAGTATGTAAACTTGCTTGAAAAAAGATATCTCTCCCATTCAATTTATTTCAGTGACATGCAACAAGAGTGCTAACTTTGTTCATCAGTCCACTTTAAGCATTAAAGTATAAAACAGGGAAACATGCTCATTTGTTATGTTCACTCAGGTTATAAAAATAAGGATTTATTGTGCACAGTGCAAATAGAAGGATCCCCTATCAGTGGTGAAGTTTTCAAAGTTCTGTTCACAAATGCATCATAAAATACAAATTGATGCAATTAATACAAAACCCTCTGAGTGAAGTGTTCAGTAATCTAAAAGAGATCTGCCTGGTCATATGTACTGGGAAAACAAAGTAGATAAAATACGCAAATTGATTAGGTAATAATATTCAAGTGAGTGGGCATCCTATTGGGCTCATTATATGTTAGGTACTGCAGGTACATTGTGATAGTAATCAGTATAATAGGAGAAAGATTTTTGATCATATTGCATTTGGGAAATTATATAGTGTTTTCACTGACCCTAGATTACACACTATTACAAATCCCCTTCCCCCCCAAAAAAAATCCAAACCTTTTTAACATCAATATTCTCCCAGTGGTGCTATGTAACTGCAAATCATGGAATGCTATGATCTTAGATAAACATCTTTGGATGTTTTCTCAATTTTAACTGTTTTTCTTTGTTATAAGAAAGGGTTTAATGGAAGAGAATATATCAAGAAATGATTGTGCTATAAAAACGTAAAAGACATCAATAAAACGTTGTTTACAATTTATAAGAATAAAAAATGTTTAGCAAGAAAAGTCATCTGAGAATAACCTAAACCCAGATACACAGTTTATTCACTTTAATCTACAAGAGTGGATAGGAGCATCCTGAAAAGACATTCTACGTGTGCTAGTTTACTCTGAGTCCCTCAGGAGACTGATGGTGGACAAACTAGATTTGCTGTTCAGCTGAGAATCTTTTTGATGTTGACCAGGAAACCTGGGGACCTTCTTTCCCTACTTAGATGTACAGGATTTGATAGTGATACATATCAGTGAGAGGTAGAAAACGATCTCCAAGGACAGCAGGAATTATAGTGTATTGAGGTTATTTATAAAAGTATTGGTCATAGCCAGCATATGTGAGATAGGCCTATAACACCACCTTTATCCACCAAAATCTTGAAACTTGTGGCCACATCTTTGGCAACACTCTGAAAGAGGTCTTATTTAAAAAAAAAAATTGGTTTAAATTTTTCTGATAATTATCTACATAGTTGTAAACTGTATTGTATATCCCCAGGACCTAGCACTTATATTTGCTTAATAAATTATTGCTGATAGATAAAAATAAATATAATAATAGCTAACATTTATATAGTGCTTACTGTGTGGCTTTGTGCTGGACACTGTGGCACTTTATAATTCTATCTCATTTGAGCCTTCCAGCAGCTCTTGAGAGGTAGGTGTTTTTACTCTCCCTGTTTTACAGATGAAGAAACTACGTGAAGACAAATTAGTAGAAGTAGAATGAATTTTGCCCATACATCAGTATACTTGGCATTATTTTCATTTAGTTATTGTCACAATTTGATCTTTTCTTTCCATCTTTTATAATAGGTGGTGTGGCACTCCATGCAAGATGAATTTATACGGCAGTATAAGCACTTTGAGGGTTTGATAGCACGGTGCTACCCTGGATCTGGTGTTACCATGGAATTCACCATTCAAGACATCCTGGACTATTGTTCTAGCATTGCACAGTCACATTAGACTTACCAAAAGGAAAGCTGACAGTGTGCTCTAAAAATGCCAGGCAGTATCCAGATATATCAAACTACATGCTTCAGAATCCTGAATTTGTAACTTTATATGTTATTCAATACTGTAGCCAGCTACAGATGTTAAATGCAATATTACAGACCCTAAGTAGCAGCAGCATTGTTCTCTTACTTGGTTATGTACTAATTTAACATAATAATTTTCTGTTCATTTAAATTGCACTTATTTTTCTACTATTGTGCGGGAGATTTACATTTGTGGATCCCTTTCTTGCTAAGGAGCATTGTAATCTGGAGTATGTGAAGTGCATTGGAAATACAGTGGACACTCCAACTTTAACTCATTCTCTTTCTTGAGAATCATGTGACCTTTAGAAAAGCTGTATAGAACTGTTTTATTTTTCAGTTTCATGTGTATCCGTGTGTGTTTGTGTGTATGTGGGGAGATAAGGCATTTTATTTGAATATTTGTAAGCTTGTGTTTTGAGGATTATGTAACTCATATTAAGAATGCACTGACAGTGAAGTAAAGAGAATTTTTTAAAGTTAACTTTGTACTTATTTTGGTGGTTTTTATTTTATTTTTCAATTCAATACTATTACACAACTGCAAAAAAACCCTATCCTACCATCAAGAAGCTAATGTTCTATTGAGGTGCTCAGGAAAAGTTTCATGTAGGAGGTGGCACCTAAGCCAATGAAAAGAAATAAGGCTTTTATGAGAGCAACCTACATTTCAGACATGGGAGCCACAGACTATGCAGCAGGCTTCATTAGGATATGAATCCAGGGCATTTTATTTTATTTTTATTGAAGACCCAAAAGCAACATTTATTTTTGGTCACCAATGTGAAAACCAACATTACATAACTTTTTAGAAATTTAGCAACTAAACTTTAAAACTGCATGCCTTGAAGTGAGTAGGATGTGCACGTCAAGCTCAGGAGACAGACCACCTTAGGCTAGGTCATATTTAGGGCTAGTAGGCTTGTCTAGGCAGGCTGGAACACAGAGTTTATGGAGAGTGACGTGGCACTAGCCTAGAAGGAAGCTAGAGCCAGATCTTGAAGGACTTAACAAGAAGTTCCTGTCTTATCCACGAAGGATTTGGGAATGAAGTGATCTGACCTTGTTTTAGAGATACCAGTCCAGCGAGGTGGAACAGGGATGGGCATGGGGGAGGGGAGACTGGATGCTGGCCCAGCAGGAAGGAGACCATTGCAAAGGCTCAGACAAGAAGCTATTTGAGTAAGAGTGAAGGAGATGGATTTTTTTGGATAAGCCCCTAAATAATGCTTTTAATAGTGACATAATTCCCTTGTTCAAAGTAGTTACCACTGTTTAGGGAACTTAGAAATTCTGGGATTTCATGGAAGTCCAGGAAGCCTGGGATAGGAAAGGTCATCATGAGAGAGCTCAAGGGCTAACCCTACAAAGAGAAGGTGTGAATCAGTCTGACCTGTTCCCTGTGTTGATGCCCAGCATATGAACATGGGTATCTGTTCTCCCATTCTACTCAATTAGGAATGACATTTACCCAACAAATAAAAGTCACAGGAACCATCACGGAGATACTTTGTCCAGTAGGCATTCTGCATGCTCAGAGACACTGGCCTGCTGCCAGAAGGTGCCCTATACTGTTGGGGTAGAATCAACAATCACAACTTATTAGATGGGTTTTGGGTTGGGGGGAAGGGGCCCCAGTGATCCCAGCATTGCAAGTTTAGGTGATTGGAAGGACAGTGGTGTCGTCTGCAGAAACAGAGAAGTTAGAAGGGTTGGAGGGGTAAAGAACTTGAGTTCTGTTTTGGCTGAGTTAAGTTTAAAATGCCTATGGGTCACCTGATTAGAAGTGTCTACTAGTGTAGTTCGTGTAGCAAAAAGGTCACAATTAAAACATAGCTTTGATAGAAATGTAATTTGTTAAATGTCCTTCCTAGCTACAAGCAACAAAGTCATTTCCCCACTGCCCCCAGTGATGCCCAAGTAAATGTCTGACAGCTAGCTTTGCAAAAAAAAAGAAACCTGTGCAAGACACACTTAAGTCTAAGCAGTGTCATCAAGTTCTCTGTCACTTTCTTAAATCTAGACAATAAATAAAACAATAAACCCTGATGTTTGCTGATTTCCATAAGTGTAAATGTTTGTGCTGGAAATTTAACAAATGACTCTCACGAGCCAGTTGGAGTTAGTTCTGTCGCACCTGTTTCTACCCCATCCCTTCTATATCTACCTATAGTCAAAGAGAGAATGCCAGCATTGCTATTGCACATATTTGTTGAGCATTGATGATTTTGCCAGTCTATTTTATTTACCCTTTCATCTCTCTTCAAAAGAAAATGATCAGTTAACAGGGATGGTAGATTAGAACTGTATGTTAAGATATATTTGTGGAATTTCACAAACTTGGGATGAATAAATTACAGCATAGTAGGCTAAGGATAAATGAAAAAAGAAACAAATGATATCATGATGTATGATTACAGCTGGGGAATGGTTTTTGTTTCCTTGACAGAGACAAGATACAATGTCAGATAACTTACACTGACTGACTGCCAGCTGCTGGAAGTCATTCTAATCAAAGCAGAGTTTCTGATCTAGAGACCCATCCTCTGTCTGCCAAATTGTTTTGCCCCTTCTAAAAAGATTGTGAAATAAAGCCAGAGAACCAACCCTAAAACTTTCCCCAACATAGGGGTGTATAAACACCATGTAAAGAGAGAACGGAAAAATGTTAAGTTTTTTAAAAGCGACAGATTTATGCAGAGACCAATGAGCGTCCAGTTCTTAAGAGTATGTAACACAAAGTATCAGTTATTTTGTTGTTAGTAGATACCTATTAATTAACAAGCACTTACTATATGCCACTTGCTGTGCACCAGTAGTCACTGAGAGTATCCAATGGCTAAGGATAAGAGAATGAAACAGTCATTTGCAGGGAGTTTACATTCCCATGCATAATAAAAGCAGAAGTATGGACCTTGCCATAACTCTATCCTGGCTATACTGTCTTTGAGTATCGTGTTCAATTCCAGGAATCATATTTAGGAAGGACACTGACAAATGAGAGTGGGTCATAATTCACATGACACTAGGAACTATACCATAAGTAAGTGATTAGAGTATGACTCTTGCCCCATTGACTGTTTCATCCCTGCAAAAACTAAAAGAAATGACTTAAGGCATCTACCACTTTGGCCCACAAGAAAAAACTAGAAATAGTGGGAACGTCGGTAGAAAGTGATTGTTGTCACCTTAAAATGTGGAAGAAGAGAAGACTTGTAGGGCCATGATCCCTTTCTGATGGATTGTCATTGGGAGAGGTATTAGAATTGTTCTCTATAACTCCAGAGGGGAGAAGGAAAAAAAAGGAGTCAGCAAATGTTATTTGGCAGCAGATTTCAGCTCAACATAAGGGAGTTTCTGAAAAGGAACTTAAAATGAAGATATTTCTAGCGACTTTCATCATGGCACTTGACAATATCTTCATATCCTTGTAGACAAGATGGAGAAACAAGATGATAGTATAATGTGGTATATTCAGAACAAATAAATAATCTTACCCCAAAAATGGTGATTAATAGATCCATGTCAACCTACAGAAAGCTTCTCTAGTGGAGTATCTTCAAAGCTATGCATTTAGCCTTGTTCTTTGAAACATTTTTATTAATGGATCAAGATACAAATAACATGCTTACAAAATCTGCAAACAGCACAGAATTAGGAGGAAGAGTTAATTTATTGATCAGACAGCACAAATAGGGATTCCTCCCAAAAAAAAAAAAAAACCCTTGATAAACAAAACCAAAAAAATGGGCCAAATCTAATAATATAAAATTCAATAGGGATCAAAAGATCAAATATGCAGACACAGGATGGGAAAAATGTTGCTAGACATTAATCATGTGGAGAGAGACAAAATGGCCTAGTAAATAAAGAGCTGGCCTTTAGTAAATTTAGTAAATAAAGAATCAGGGCCTACCCAGGTCCAAGTTCCACTTCTGATGCATGTGTGACTTGGGAGATCCTGGGAAAGTCAATCAGCTTCTTAGAAACCCAGACAACTCTTTATAAAAATAAAAGTTGCAAAGCACTTGCTGTTCTGCCATTGGTGAAGGGAGTTTCTCTGCTTTGGAATTCTCTGTGTCAATGAAATCATAGGCCTGTGACCAAACCACAAAAAAGGGGGCAGGGGGCAGTGTCAGAGGGGCTTTAATATGTGTACTGAGCCTCAACATGAGCACAGTGCAACACTACAATGAAAAAAACAACATTAATAGAAGCACTGTATCCAAAATGATAGTGAGCCTTACCTTTAGTCATATCATATCTGGTATCATACAGTTACCTCCTATTTGATATTTCTTGGTATTCAGTAGAATGTCAGCTCCTTGAGGGTGGGGACTGCTTCATCTTTGTCTTTCTATCCCCAGTGCCTGGTGGATCCACTGCTGGGCTGGATCAAGAAGGTTACTCTCCAAGGCCAGCTCTTCACCAGACTTCTACTGCTGCTGCTACCAGCATGCTCTGCTATGGACTCCAGCTGCTGGACCTCTGGTGGTTCTTCCAACCCTTCAAAATTCACAAAGATAATTACTCGTTCCATTTCTTTCTGATACTCATCCATCTAAGATCAGAAAAGAATAAACCCAACCAAAACAAAAAAGAACAGTATCATGCATTCTGGCTTCATGTAAATGAGGGAGGAGACACTAAAACGTCTCCATCACCTTCATGTCTAGAACATTTCTACCTCTTCACTTAAAAGCCTTCAGGAAAGAAAGAGTTCTTCTGTACTTGAGGCCTTTTGTATATCTGCTGATAGCCAGCCAGAAGGCTTTTTGTTATTCCACAGTAAACTTAGAAGAAACATTCAGGATACTTTCATATACTCTAAATCAGGGAAGGGAAAAAACTGGAACCTCTACATCACACAATCCTGGAAGCAGGATTACTAAGCCTCCAAGAAGGTTGATACCAGGTGGAACATACAGTGCATGCTCTAAGAATTGGTCCTGCCAAAGCAGAAAACTGGGAAAGAATTTTTGCAACTAGTATCTGTGATAAAGGCCTCATTTCTAAAATATATAGAGAACTGAGTCAAATGTACAAGAATACAAGTCATTCCCCAGTTAATAAATGGTCAAAGGATATCTACGGGCAGTTTTCAAAGAAATTAAAGCTATCTATAGTCATATGAAACAATGCTCTAAATCATTATTGATTAGAGAAACGCAAATCAAAACAACTCTGAGGTACCACATCACACCTATCAGATTGGTTAACATGACGTAATGGGAAGATGATAAATGGTGAAGAAGATGTGGGAGAGTTGGAACACTAATTCACTGTTAGTGGAGCTGTGAGCTGATCCAACCATTCTGGCTGCTACAGAAATGTGCATACTCTTTGACCCAGCAATATCACTTCTAGGTCTGTATCCCAAAGAGATCATAAAAATGGGAAAGGGTCCCACATATACAAAAATATTTATAACAGCTCTCTTTGTGGTGACCAAGAACTGGAAATCAAGGGGATGCCCATCGATTGGGGAATGACTGAACAAATTGTGGTATATGAATGTAATGGAATACTATTGTGCCATAAGAAATAATGAACAGGTGGACTTCAGAGAAGCCTGGAAGGACCTACATGAACTGATGCTGAGTGAAAGGAGCAAAACCAGGAGAACTTTGTACACAGCAACAACCATAGGGTGTGGGGAATTTTCCTGGTAGATTTAGTCCTTCATAGCAATGCAAGGACCTAAAAAATTCCCAATGGACTCTTGAGGCAAAATCCCTTCCACATCCAGAGAAAGAACTATGGAACTGGATCACAGAATGAAGCAGACCATTTTCTCTTGTGTTATGTTTTGTTTTCATGGTTTCTCGCATTCATTTAATGCTATGCAACATGACTAAGGTGAAAACGTATTTAATAAGAATGAATGTGTAGAAACTATATAAGATTGCATGCCATCTCGGGGAGGGAGGGGGAAGGGGGGGAATGCAAGATATATGAAAGTGATTGTAGAAAACTGAAAACAAATTAATTTAAAAAAAAAAAAAGAATGTACGTGTAGAACCTATATAAGACTGCACGCCATCTCAGGGAGGGAGAAGGGAGGGAGAAGGTGGGGGAGGGAGAGGAAAAATCTAAGATATATGTTAGTGATTGTAGAAAGCTGAAAACAAATAAATTAATTAATTAAAAAAAATAATTGGTCCCTCCTTGGCCAGTCCTCCCTCCAGTTCCTGCAATTATGTTATTATTTCTAGGAAAGACCCTCACTCAGTTACATGAAGCCAGAATGCATAATACTGCTTTTTTTTTTGTTTTGGTTGGGTTTATTCTTTTCTGATCCTAGACGGATGAGTGTCAGAAAGAGATGAAACAAGTAATTATCTTGGTGAGTTTTGAAGGGTTGGAAGAACCACCAGAGGTCCAGCAGCTGGAGTCCATAGCAGAGTATGCTGGTAGCAGCAGCAGTAGAAGTCTGGTGAAGAGCTGGCCTTGGAGAGTAACCTTCTTGATCCAGTCCAGCAGTGGATCCACCAGGCACTGGGGATAGAAAGACAAAGATGAAGCAGTCCCCACCCTCAAGGAGCTGACATTCTACTGAATACTAAGAAATATCAAATAAGAGGTTTACTTAGTTAATCTCTCTGAAATACTTTAACATCAAAAATTGATCTATTCTTTTTTTTTCTTTTTTTAAAGCATGAAAGCCTACAGATTTTCTTAGGAATGTGTGCTGGTTTGTATTAAATGCTATATAACCTCACTGCTTAGAAATCTTTTCAGAAATGGCTCCTAAGTGCTACAATATTGACTACTCATTGCTTACCACCAAGTAGATGCACTATAATCAATGTTTGTTGGTTATAAATTGGCAATAATGGACATCAAGGAAGGGAGGAGGCCTGTGGGGAGAGGAGGACCAGGGAAAGGACATTAAGCTAATCAGAATGTCAGATCCAAAAAATCACTCAAGAACTGAAGAGGTGTTTTTTTTTGGTGTAACAAATACTATACATATTATATTACTACAAAACACTTAAAAGTTTCTTCAAGTGCATAATACAGGGATACAATACTGGTTTTAAAATTTAATATATGTATTTTTAATAAAGCCTTGAAAATACACAGAATTCTCCTTCCAAAGAGCTATAGAGTCTTTGTATTTGTTGTATATAGCTAATATATTGTATTATCATGATTTGGGGGACACCAGCAAGGAACAATGATTTATTTTCTCCATTTTGCAGATGGGAAGACAAGAAATAATGAACTTAGGGTAAACTTGTTTTAAAAATGCAAACCTTGCCCAAAGTCACAAAGCTGGAACTGGAACAAGGACCAGGAAGAATCTCAAATTCTCCAAGTGTTGACAGATAATATACAAAACCTTGCACTGCCAAGACAACTTTAAATCCTTTCTGGATCATCTTTCCTTCCCAAGTAAAGGTCATACCTTCTGATCTCTATGCAGCCTAAAAGTATCGGTGGGATGCAGCTTTCTAGCTAATTGTTTAGTTCATTTAATTCAAAACCAATAGGTACTCTATACTTCTTTGAGAAATAAAATCATGTTAACCAGACATATTAATAAAAACAAGGTATGATAAACCTTGGCTTTCTG